>JBAIZL010000005.1:261035822-261048322 GCA_036971475.1 Prosapia bicincta
CAGTAGTAGACTATTATCAGCTACGTTTTATATAAAATGTTGGAAATAACACAACTAGAGCCTTTTGTCACTCCACACGTCGATTGAATTAAAATCTGTAAAGAAAACATTATATATAAACTAAGCACAACTATCACGATTTGACGAAACAATACCAGAAATACATACCAAAGGACAGAACAATCTGTGTCAAACCCCGTGTATTAAACCTGTGTCGTATTAAATACTGCCTTTGCTGTTTCAAAATACATTCCAAGTAAAAATATGTCCCGTTCGAAGGCCAAAGCTTGTAAACAGTTTATTATTATTTACGAGTATTAAAATATCGTAAAATTAATTTTCCTGTTTATATTTCTATTGCTCACTTTATTTATTGCTACAATAAATTCACCAAGAAATCTTTCGAAGTCGCCAAATAACCATTATAAATGTATTTAACGTAGCCAATATAATACTCTATTGGCAATTCTGGCTTTGCGTTGCTGTACCTTTATTACAAAAGCATTCAATATTAGTGGTGGTTTATTTACAATTCTATTGTATGAAAATACATGACATACATTTGTCAATATTATACAAATAAAGCGCAAAATATTTCTATCGATAAAGTAACATTGATATAATTGGACTAACCGCCAAACGGTTACGCTGTGGCACGCTATTAGTGGCGAGCGACTTCAAAATCATAAAGTAGTATTACTTGGGAAAGTAATGAATCGCAATCAATAAGAAACACCAAAAAATGGATTCGCTCTGAAACCTAATCTGAAAAAGACGAAATAGAACATAATATCAAAGAACCCAAATGTTTACCAATACAGTAGGGTCCCAAAATTCCGACTCCCGATATTTCGAGCTTCCGCTAAATTTGAGCCTATTTTATCATTTTGAAAGAAAATGATGAATCGGCCTTCCAAGAAATGCTTATATCAATAAGGTATGGAAAGGAAATGAGTCGGGCTTCAAAGGAATGTTCTATAAACCTATTTAGTCCATTTTTAAATACCTATAGTATAAGGGTTCATTAAAACTCCTATTTTGTCTAATGCATCGGAACCAATTTCCGTGTAATCCGAGTTTTCTGTAATCTGAGAAGGTCTCGGACCCATGTGTCTCGGTTTATCGAGACTACTGTATTTAAAATATAAATTAAAATAGTCAGTTTATGAAAATATCTAGAGAAATGGTTCACTGACACCAACAACCAAGCTAGAGAAGTTAAAGCAACCGTTAGAAATACAAGTGTTTAATTAATTAAAAATGGATAATATCTAAATCTGAAAATGAGAATTTTACGTCATTATAATTTATCTGTTCAGTTATATAGACTCGATCTTGGACTCTAAATCAGAAAGAAGATCAAAACCATTGAAATTTGTGAGATTTATTGTTATATCAGAATGTGTAGGACATCATGGATAGAAGAAACAGCAAATGAAAGAGAATTAGCAAAACAAAGAAATGATGCAAAATAATGACCCAAATAATGATGGGAGATAAAACTGCGACTCCAATTCCCGAGAACCAAGGAACTAGAACTAAAGAGCTTGACAGGATTTTGTGTTTGCGGAATGTCAGAGAGTGGTACGGCTGTAGTTCAGCAGAACAGTTGTTAAAGTAAATATAGTGGTGATGATTTCCAACCTATGATAGGAAAAAGAAGCAGACGAAGAATAACTACCAAAATATTACTCTAGCATATACCTATTATTCCCAAAAAGATATTTATGATATACGAAAATCAATTTTTAAGTTACTTTTACTAGAAATTGAATACTGTTGGTTCCTGGGGGTGTGATTATGGGTTAGGTCGTATCACATGAGGTAGTAAACAAGATTTTGCAAAAGTAATTGAACTTGTCTTTGTATAAATAGACATTCAATATTGACCACTTGAATGAGAAAGGAATTGAAATGCAATTCCCCATTGTAAATTCAGGACGCTGTATCAAATCGGGTCAATATGTTTGGTCAGCTCCAAGAAGATTTGATTCGCTTTCATGATGACTAAATACAACTAGGGACGTCCTCAAACAGTTTGAATCACTGTCAAGAACCCTTTTAAAATAAAGCCTAAATTAATATTTTTTTAAAATTGTGGATAAAATTGGATATCCAAGTCCAACTCAGTAAGCATAAAATAATCTGATCACAAGGATTATATACGAAAATATTAGACACATTTAATCTACTTAGACGTCATGCATTTGGGAAACTTATGTGTAAATATTGTTTTTAAACTTATACAAGTACTCTAATTTTAGTTGAACATTTTCTCGGTGAAATATATCTTTTTAATTCGTCCTTAGGAAGCCAACTCCAAGTACAAGACCATGCCCACCTAAGCTTCGTATATCCTAGCATCCAAGGAAGCTTCACGTTCTTTTATCTGTCAATTCTTCATTTAAACTATACTAAACCAACCTTCTTCCTAATTCGTCCTTAGAAAGCCCACTCCAAGTACAAGACCATGCCCACCTAAGCTTCGTATATCCTAGCATCCAAAGAAGCTTCACTTTCTTTTATCTGCCAATTCTTCATTTAAACTATACTAAACCAACCTTCTTCCTAATTCGTCCTTAGAAAGCCTACTCCAAGTACAAGACCATGCCCACCTAAGCTTCGTATATCCTAGCATCCAAGGAAGCTTCACGTTCTTTTATCTGTCAATTCTTCATTTAAACTATACTAAACCAACCTTCTTCCTAATTCGTCCTTAGAAAGCCCACTCCAAGTACAAGACCATGCCCACCTAAGCTTCGTATATCCTAGCATCCAAAGAAGCGTCACATTCTTTTATCTGCCAATTTTTCATTTAAACTATACTAAACCAACCTTCTTCCTAATTCGTCCTTAGGAAGCCCACTCCAAGTACAAGACCATGCCCACCTAAGCTTCGTATATCCTAGCATCCAAGGAAGCTTCACGTTCTTTTATCTGCCAATTCTTCATTTAAACTATACTAAACCAACCTTCTTCCTAATTCGTCCTTAGAAAGCCTACTCCAAGTACAAGACCATGCCCACCTAAGCTTCGTATATCCTAGCATCCAAGGAAGCTTCACGTTCTTTTATCTGCCAATTCTTCATTTAAACTATACTAAACCAACCTTCTTCCTAATTCGTCCTTAGGAAGCCCATTAAAAGTACAAGACCATGCCCACCTAAGCTTCGTATATCCTAGCATCCGAGGAAGCTTCACGTTCTTTTATCTGCCAATTCTTCATTTAAACTATACTAAACCAACCTTCTTCCTAATTCGTCCTTAGGAAGCCCACTCCAAGTACAAGACCATGCCCACCTAAGCTCGTATATCCTAGCCTCCAAGGAAGCTTCACTTTCTTTTATATGCCCATTCTTCATTTGAAATATACTAAACGAACCTTCTTCCTAAAGAGGACTTATTCCTATGTCGCCGATAATTTGTAAGTCTAGAGCAATCATCCTAGTCTGTCTCTCTTAGCCACGTATCGTACACCACCATGCTAGCTTTACGCCATTCCCTCAGACCGACCTTCATTCCACCTATTAATCATTACCCTGCTTAATACAGAAACAATTGTCCTCCAACATTGAAAAATTTACAATTACGTAGAAGCTGAAATTCTGTATACTTGATGTGTATTGCAACACCCCTGCAAACTATGTCATTTCCTGAGTTCTGCCTTTACTCGATCTATCTTTAAGTACCCTTCTTTAGAAGATATCATCCAACAATGTAGGTAAATTGTACGCCTAATTCAATTTTGATTCTGCACATGTTTCTAATAAAGGATATATCTGTTTAGAATATATAGGTGTATTAACTTTATTTGTATTATTACTTTTACACTGAACTCACATTGTTAAATGATACGTACCAAGGGATCCTTCACACTTCCTTGAAAGCACAAAAAGAGTTTACTCGTGCGCGCGCACACACAGTGCGGATCGGAAAGGATGCATAAACATAAATATTCTTAGGTTACTATAAAGTATGTATCATGTTATCCCTGCTTATGCCTAATTCTATGAGAGTAATACAATTTTCTGATTCAATAGGTAGTGGCTGTGGCATGTGCGACAACTCCGGTCGCGGGTCAGGTGAGATACGCGAAGAGCGGAAGGGCTCTCCACGAAGACAAAGAGGTGATACAAGATCTTGCAGATGAGGGCAAAACTCAGTACTATGCGCAAAATTTCGAAACTAGTAAGAACCACTCCATTTTAAATGTTAATTTTTAATAAGGTTTTAGAATAATTGCAAAAGTGCACAAAAGATTTGTATTCCTTTTTAAAATTATATGATGATGAATGATGTAATTTAGTGGTCTTTTATAAACTGAAGTTTCCATAGTAGTTAATTACTCGTCTGTAAAACATAAGCCTCTTTGTAAAAACACCATTTTGCTAATTTAGTCAAGTAGAAAATCATTACATGTAATTAAAATATTAAACAATATCCAGCTGTTTAAACTGTTATTAAAAGTTAGGTTACTACTTTAAAAAACCATATCTCTTCATTCTATTCATAAATATACGTTTATAAATATCGCGTATGTTTTTAACAGTACAGAGATTACCTTTTAGTTTTGTAAAACTTTTTCGAGACCCATGTCTTTAATAAAGTTCATATTATACTGCGCATACACATCTAGAACATTTTTGCTGAGCTCATTTTACCTTTTTCTGAACCTTTGGGATTTGGTGAAATATTAAAAATGTTAGTATAAATATTTAGGCAGTAGGGACGACTCAAACAAGTGAAACAAGATAAATCTTTGCCAAAAATTGATTGCTGGATTACGATGAGCAAAATTAATAATAAAAGGTTAATATGTCATAACCACATGGCAAATGTTGATTTATTGTGCGGAAGAAATTACAGCCTTTTCTTTCCTTAACATTATACAGCTTTTCCATTTCATTAATACATGTATTGGAAGTAAATACAGTAATCCCTCCTTATCCGCGGGTTCGGCATCCGCGGGATTCGGTTATCCGCGAATTGAGCTGATAAAAATTTTCAGTATGTAATTCTTAGGAGCGTAGTTATAAAGCAATTCGTGGTACCCATTCCCCTACCACCCCTACCCGCCAGCTTCTTTCCCATTCCACTCACTACCTTCGTCTGCTTTGCTTTTGTAGTCTGCGCGGGCATATTCCCGCCATCCGCCACACAACACGTCAGTCAGTTAGTATCACTCGCCAGAGACGTGTATGCGTTCAGCTCTTTGTGACAGTGTTCGAGTGTAAAAAGTAAAAGTGTGTTCGATGTGTCGTTGAGTATTCGAGTGTGAGTTTTGTTCTGTTTTCTTCGGTTGAGTGAATTAACATGTCTAAGATTGAGAAAAGAAAACGTGTTGTGTTGTCCTTAGTTGAAAAAATAAAAATTCTTGATGCACTGAAAGTTGACAAAGTTGCTCCAGTCGCAAAAAAATATGGATTGAATGAGTCCAGTGTTCGGGAAATTCGAAAAAACGAAAAGAAAATTAGAGACAGTGTGACAGAAGGTGGACTTCTCTGTGCAAAAACTGCTTCTGTTTCTCGAGACGTGAGAATTGAAAAAACTGAAAAGGCGTTGAGCATATGGATAGAGGATCAAACGAGGAAGAAAGTTCCTTTAAGCTCGCATATTATCAGAGAAAAGGCCAAGCATCTTCACAAGCATTTTGCTGAGTCATTGATGGAGAGCAGTGAATCTTCAGATCCGGTACAGTTTTTAGCCAGTATGGGGCGGTTTGAAAGATTTAAGCATCGTTTTAGCCTTCATAATGTGAAACTCGTAGGCGAGGCAGCCTCTGCAGACCACACAGCTGCTGCAGAATTTCCTCCAAAGCTTCAAAATGTCTTGGAAGAGGAAGGTTACTGTCCTGAACAGGTGTTCAACGCTGATGAAACAGGCCTTTTTTGGAAAAGGATGCCTTCAAGAACATTTTTATCAAAATCTGAAAAAAACAGCACCTGGCTTCAAGGCCGCCAAAGATCGACTAACCCTATTGTTTTGTGTCAATGCTAGTGGGTTTATGATTAAAAGCCTGCTTGTTTATAAGTCTCAAAACCCAAGGGCCCTGAAAGGTAAAGATAAAGATCACCTGCCTGTATTTTGGAGGTCTAACAAAAAAGCTTGGGTTACTGGGGAATTGTTTCGTGATTGGTTCACCAACTGTTTTATTTCTGAGGTGAAAGCTTATCTTGAGTCCAAAAACCTGCCTTTTAAAGTCTTACTGTTGGTTGACAATGCCCCTGGGGATCCTCAAATTGACCATCCAAACGTTAAACTCATGTTTCTTCCCGCCAACACCACATCAATCCTACAGCCTTTAGATCAAGGAGTAATCGCTGCTTTCAAGGCTTATTATGTGCGCAGAACATTTGAGCGTCTTTTGAAAGGAATGGATGATGCCCCTGATTCTACCGTTTCATTGATGTGGAAAACCTACAACATCGCAGATTGTTTGATTAACATAAAGGAATCCATCAATGAAGTGAAGCCATCAACTATTAACGCATGTTGGAGAAAATTGTGGCCTGAAGTCGTTGGAGATGTAGCAGGAAACATGGATGGAATTGGAGCACAAGTGGTGGATTCAATTTTAGAAATCGCTCACAACGTGGAGGGTGAGGGTTTCTCTCAAATCGACCACCAGGACGTTCAAGATATGATTCAAGGGGACAATCAAGAATTGACAGTGGAAGAGTTGGAGGAATTGATGATACCCCAAAATGAAGAAGCCAAACAGATCGACGATGATGAAGATCCTGATGATCCTAGAACGATGACAAGATTTTCTCCTAAATCCGTCGGTGAAATTCTCCGCATGGCAACACAGCTCTCAGACCACGTGTTGCAGACAGATCCTCTCATGGAAAGGGCTCTTCGTTTTAAAAGAAAACTCCAGAACCTGATGCTACCGTATGAAGAAGTCCAGAAGGAACTTGAAAAAGAGAAGAAACAAGCTCCAATAACGAAGTTTTTCAAGCCAGCCTAAATTCGGCTTACTGTACCGTACACGTTTACAAAGACTTAACTGTACATATGTAACATATGTAATTTTTTGTTTGTGTTTATTAAAAATTCGTAAATATTAGGCCTATTTTGTATAGTTATACATACATAATCTTCTAAAAAATTGATAAATAAATATAGTTCTGTACACTTAAAATACATTTGCCTTTGTAAATTTATTCTGGAAACCTAACCCTCATTTTACCATTCAAATAAGGTCCCGTTATCCGCGGTTTCGCGATCCGCGGCAACCCGCCGGAACCGAACTGCCGCGGATACGGAGGGATTACTGTAAATAGGAGATATGTTGCAGTAGTACCTACTGCTTCAAGAAATATTAGGATTTTAAAAGCCATTTGAAAACGTATAAAATACGACAGAGTAACAAACGCATGTTTAATAAAAAATTATTTTTTATATCAAGAAAGCCCATGAAAAATTAAATGTAAAACCTTTTCACAATTTCAAAACGATTTTGTATAAATTTTCAATCCGCAAGAAATAACTTACAGTATTTATAATAACTAGAAGCGCCTAGTCTGATTAATAAACACTCTTCAGCGGAACCATAATATAATTATTTTTAAAAAAACAATTATTAAATGACATTACCATAGATAAGAGAATCATAGGTGTTGACGTATGGTCATGCTGATATGGTCATTTACACCTACAAAGTACCAGGCCACATCGAATAGCTTTGGCATCAGTTTTTGAATCAAAGACTCAATGTGAAAAAAATTAAGTTAGGTTGTAGCCTACACATTCAACAATAATGCTTCTGGCATTATCATTAACAGTATCTTGCAAAATATGTCTTTAATTATTTGTAGTAATATAAACTGTCTTCAGCATTCTGGTATATTTATGCACGTGTTAAGTTGAACATGGTGCCTAAACTCTAATAATCATCCATTAAAATTTTCAAGAATAAATGATTTAACGCTAAACGACAATTAGAACCTCTTGTTAACTAATAGAACAAAATAAGAATGTTAAAGTATGTACAAAATTCAATTTATGAATGTGTTTTACATGGATGTATGGTATATTAGCGGCTTTTTGCTTCATTTACACCTAAAAATCACAAGTTATACATCGAGATACGAAGTTTCGTTAAAAATTCCATTTTTGAAGTGATAGCTGAACTGATATTAACTTTATGTTTATAAATAAATTCTTCATAACAAATTAGTCCACATTCAACAGATCTACAGTATATGTGAACAAATTGTTTGTGCTACACTTGAAACAGCTGGTTTAGGAAAGCATTGTGCATATCTAACCGTAGCAGAATACGCCTGAAGGATAACGATTGTAAATGGGTTTCGGTTGGCTTTGAAAATACGAAAGACTTTGATCAGTCCAAATGGTATTTCATCAAACAATGGCCCAGTTTATTCAAAGGTCAAACGCTCTCAACCGTTTGCAAATTCAACGATAAAGTTTTATATCTCTGTCCAAATGGAACAATTTGAAAACAATTTTTGTTTTCTAATTTCATAAATATATTCAAACTCATAAAATTGGATGTGGCCACTGCTTTATGATTTCCATGATCATCATATTAAAATAAAGTATTTAATTCGAAAGGGAATAAAATGCACAAAATAGGAGAAACTCTTATGGTGAATCGAAAGTTATTAAATAAATCGTCATTAAGCAATATCACTAAAAAACAATTATTAAAAGTTTCAATGAAACGAACAATGCTAAATGTTTGAAAATCACTAAATGAAGTTAATTTTAGGTGAAAACTATTTTCCCCTACAATTTCATGAAGATTAAATAAATTAACTATGACAAGAATATAAAATAGCCTATAGCTAATGTAAAATGAGTTTATTTTCATCCATAAATTTCAAGCAGTTCAGTTTGTAAACTCGACTATTTTCTGTAAAATTTCAAAAAATTGCTAAGATTTCAGTGAGATTTTGACATTTTTTGCTTCACCTTTAGTGACCGTTACAGCAATACAATATTCTTTTGCCTTTTACGAATTGTCCAAGAGTTGGATAGGTTCAACTATTTTCTATTTCGTTTTATCTTTAATTACAAAGATTCCTCTGTAAGCGAGAGGAATATCATCATCCAAAGTAGAGTTTCTAGCATCATCATCCATTGTATCTTACTCCTCTTCACTATGTTCTGTGTCAGTATTTCTAAACAGATCATCAGCTCTTTCTTCTTCTGGATTAGCGTCACTCCCAAACTCAATTCAACGATGTACGACACATATTGTAAAGAAGGACCGCCATCAAAGGCTGCTAAAACTCTGTCGATTTCACTATCATATATGGCAAAGCATAATTAAATCTAAAATAACATTCTACTCTACTTCATATCAATCCAAGTAACTCATAATCTAACAAGACTCAAGAGTCGCCAATTAGTTTTATGCACTCACAAAGAGTTGCTGTGGTTCACAATGAACCACACGTCTCTATCAAGGGTGACAGATGAACACAGACTAAGTTAATAGTGTAGTAAAGAATGAGTTAAGAAAGTACAATTAATGCCATCCGGCGATCAGTGTCGACGTAGGAGTGGGAGAGAGAGTAATAACTACGCGGGTCAACATGACGTAGTGTCCATTCTAAGGTTAAAATGTTACAAAGCTTAGAAATTGGTTGCCTATTGAAACATGTTATTGAGCACTTTAGTAAGTACTTTATGATATATGTCATTTTATATGCTGGTACTAGCCGGCGAAAAGCTTTGATCTGAGTGAATTATTCATCTCATGTTATGTTATTAAAACTATTTTTGTATTTAAAAATTGTTGCAATTGAATTTATCTTAATATAGACAAATATCAATTTCTTTTGTGTACGCATGAAAATTTCCAATGTTCTCCTGAGAATGTTCTCCTGTTGAATTTTGTCATGACATACAACCCGTTATTTTTATGTGATTCTCGCGTCAGTAACTTACCCTTGATCATGAGAAATGAGCTTTTTAACCAGCTTTGTAGCAGCAACCACGCCATCTGCCGCAAGCTAGGGGATCACTTACAAACAACAAATACAATCTCACGTGAAATATTATATGTTCCGAATTACACTGCTCATTAATAAAACAAACTTATCCACTTGCATCCCATTCAGAATATTAAATAATCAAATTCAGATATTCAACTTTATCGAGGTTCATTTTGGGAACATGTCGTGATTGTGTTGCTCTCGAAGCCGTAAGTATAGGTTATTTGAAAATGTCAGCACCCAAATATACAGTAGCTGCCTAAAAGCATAATATCTCTTAAATAACTACATTGGTGTTTGTGAACAAACTATATTATATAGAATTAACATACATAAAACATATATAGAATAAAAACTGCACTCTGTTTATACTATATATATATATATATATATATATATATATATATATATATATATATATATATATATACATATTATTTTATGTATTTCTTACTTAAAAACTCAACAACATGTAGAATATTTTTATATTAGAGCCAGCAAACTACAAAAAACTGCTTTAAAAAAATTAGAAGTTTTTAACAGTTCTCAATAATAATAATAATATAAAACCTAAGAAAATTCTGAAAATTTTAATTTCGACAGAAGAGAAAAATCTCCCTCTATATGTAGATAGTCTTTAACGATAATTTGATAGGAAAATTTAAGAAAATAGTTTTCACTAAATCTAAAACGCACTGTTTTTTTTTTTTTTTTTCAGTGTCTTACCTTTACGGTTACGAAGTTGGGGCGGGAGGTCAATTCCATCACGAAAATAAAGGACCTGACGGAGTAGTTTATGGATGCTACGGGTTTGTCGACGCTAACGGTCAACTGCACGCTACCCATTACATCTCTGACGGTTGGGGATACAGAGTCGTCGTTCCCGGTGAACAGGTAGAACTCTTCCTCCATCCACACGACGAAGAACATGCCTCGGAATCAGAAGATGAACACACTGACAATCAAGACGAGGTCAATCAAAGTTTGACAGATGGAACGGATAAAAATGGAAGCAGTAAACACGTTCACAATGGACCTCATCACCAACACCACCACCATCACCACCACCATGGAGTCATTACAGCATGGAAAAACCTCTACTTCCCCAGAGGATGCGGATTTTCCAATCATACAGGACCTAATGGCAACTATAATAACTGTACCACTAGTGGTTTAAGACCAAGACCACCAATTCAATTACCAGGAAAACCTAGCATTCCTGGTTCAGGAAGTACAGATCAAACAAGTACACCAGACAAACCAGGCTCATCAGGATATCCAGGACAAACCGGAGGACCAGTTCAAATAGGAGGACAGATCCAAATAGGAGGTTCTGTTAGACCGGGTGGTCCAGGATTACCAGTAAATCGTCCATCACACACTGGAGGTCAAGAACAAATAGGAGGTTCAGGAAAACCAGGAGGCTCAGGACAGATAGGAGGACTAGGGCAAATAGGGGGACAAGGACAAACAGTGGTCTCAGGAAAACCAGGAGGTACAGGACAGGTAGGAGGTCAAGGGCAAATAGGAGGACAAGGACAAATAGGAGGGTCAGGTAAACCTGGTAGTCAAGGACAGGTAGGAGGTCAAGGGCAAATAGGGGGACAAGGACAAATAGGAGGTGTAGGAAAACCAGGCGGTTCAGGACAGACAGGAGGTCAAGGCCAAATAGGGGGACAAGGACAAATATTAGGTTCAGGAAAACCTGGAGCTTCCGGACAAATAGGAGGTTCAGGACAAATAGGAGGCCAAGGACAATTAGGGGGACATGAGCAAATAGGTGGCTCAGGAAAACCAGGACGTCCAGGACAAACAGGAGGTCAAGGTCAAATAGGAGGACAAGGCCAAATAGGAGGTCCAGGGCAGATAGGAGGTCAAGGCCAAATAGGGGGACAAGGGCAAATAGGAGGTCCAGGGCAGATAGGAGGTCAAGGCCAAATAGGGGGACAAGGGCAAATAGGAGGTCCAGGGCAGATAGGAGGTCAAGGCCAAATAGGGGGACAAGGACAAATAGGAGGTTCAGGACAAATAGGAGGCCAAGGGCAATTAGGGGGACATGAGCAAATAGGTGGCTCAGAAAAACCAGGACGTCCAGGACAAACAGGAGGTCAAGGTCAAATAGGAGGACAAGGACAAGTAGGAGGTCCAGGGCAGATAGGAGGTCAAGGCCAAATAGGGGGACAAGGGCAAATAGGAGGTACAGGACAGATAGGAGGTCAAGGTCAAATAGGGGGACATGGGCAAATAGGAGGATCAGGAAAACCAGGAGGTCAAGGGCAAATAGGTGGACAGACACAAATAGGCGGTTTAGGAAAACCAGGCCGTCCAGGGCTGATAGGAGGTCAAATAGGTGGGCAAGGGCAAATAGGGGGTTCAGTAAAACCAGGTCGTCCAGGACAGATAGGAGGTCAGGGTCAAATAGGGGGACAAGGACAAATAGGAGGTTCAGGAAAACCAGGCGGTCAGGGACCTGTAGGAAGTCAAGGGCAAATAGGGGGGCAAGGACAAATAGGAGGTTCAGGAAAACCAGGA
>JBAIZL010000005.1:261053322-261135822 GCA_036971475.1 Prosapia bicincta
GTAAGGTTAGTGGTTCCAAGATAAAGGGCGAACTTGACACAGCAGTTCTGCATATCATGTCTTATCGCCTACATACACATGAACATTTGCAAAACTATCTACGAACGGTGATCACCTCTCAGAAGTGTTTTTGTAAGTCATAGCGGCTAGAAATTGTTGTGAACTACCGATCCGATCTTGAGTACAAGTTTTCACTGTTTTACTTCATCCAGCCGTTTCTTATCTCTTTAAATCGCTTACATTTGTGACTTAAAAGCAAATAACTCAGGGCAGTAGGGTTTGCCCTTCAAAACCTTCAAAATCTTGAAAATATTGAGCTTTAAATAATATCGTATTAGCAGCTTTGTCCGAAGTAACATAATGTACTTTTTTTCTTACAATAAATAAAGAGAAATAGTTATTTATTTCTCTTGTGACTTTTGACCATGGCCATTCTCTCCCATTGTCAAAATAGTGATATAAAAATTCAAAGACTATTTCCTTCTATATTCGTGTTGAGCCGCTACTATATTTATTTATTTATATGTTCAGTGTATACAAATAAATAAAATTACGTATTAATTGAATACAGTAAATGTTTTAGACTAATCGTGTATATATTGGATTTTAGTGACCATATGTGTGTACATGCGTACATATTTCTGTATATGTGTAAACATATATGCAATGTTAAAATATTGTAAAAATATACGATAACTCAATATCGTATATTGTAACATACTAACCATCTATTTTACTTTAATAATAAATATGTAAACTAATCCCTACTTCCATCTTATGCTTTAATAAACTCAAGACGTTTGTTACGGTTGAGATGACAAAGAAACACATTTCCCGAAACAGCCTTCCTCATTTATAAAAAAATATGTTCCACTATAAAAATTCTTTATAAATCACTATATGTTAATGTGTACAGAATATTACAATTTTCAGCAACTCCACCCATTCCTATAAAATTTAGCTACTTTCTTCTGAGAAAGAAAGGTCAAAACGAGAAAAGTGTATAGATTAGAAAATAAGATCCAATAAGATAATGATCACAACCGACGACGGTACAGAGGCACTGTTTAGTGAGTCGGGTTAATCTTATTCATACCACAGCCTAATCTACTTAAGATCATTTAAAAATAATTTTTGAAGATTAGATTAGCAATTCCAAAGTCTTTAAAATAAAAAACAAAAGCTATTGGCATTTTCAATAAATAGAATTTTTAAACTGTTTCCCATATTCTTTGTTTAGATAAGTATAAAAACGTTTCAGGTAGCTAATCGGGGGAACAATAATACAAAAACTATCCCTAAGTTACGCACTCTAAATATGAAAAGGCTTTTACTTGGTCCACTTGAACGTATAACATCATCGAGCCTAACCTAATCCTCTTTTCTTATTCACGTAGGCTTATTCTACGCTTATTTTATATATTTAGAAACAATGCCAAAGTATCTTTCCTAATAAAAAATGAATAGTAGTATTTCTATAACTACAATTGACAAATATAACCAAAACTTTTGTTTCCTTTTTTGATGATATGCACATTCTCGCAAGGTGCCCAGTAGCTACGGTTTATCAGTACACATATTTTGACAACATATGTGTTACATACAACATAAATTTTGAATAATTAACATTAATTTTTTTTTTAATGATATATGTCTTAAAATTAGGTTAATTAAAGCTTAGCTAGTGAGAACTTATTTCACTCTAAATCTCATTACACACTAGTTGAGTAAATCATATCAACTAGTTTCGATGACGATACCGTTTTCATCAGTGATAGGCTACGACTAACAAATTTCATCAAGCTACGTCATTATAAATTGTGTATAGGCTTCGTATCGTACAACTATAAAACAAACAAATTAATACATTTAAAACTCAAACAATAAAGATATTCTAACCAACAGAACACCAAACTCCTCACTAACGAGACTTATCTATTTTACATTAGTATTTTTTGTATCATCAATATACAGGCAATACTATTCCGCACGTGTACCTCTGTGGTAAATTTATCAAGGGAAAGAATCCATTAAGCTCCAAATACATAGTCGACATATAGGGTCCAAACCAGCGGAAGAAATTTGTCTCTTTAGCATTGTTCTTAAACTTGCTCATAAAGAAAAACGCCAAGAAATCCGCCTCTGAGAAATCGGGAATTTACAGCGTGAGAAGTGCGATGGAATAGATATTGGCCAAACCCGTATGTATGAGTATTAAGGCAAGAAGCAGGGAGCAGCAATTTAAAAACCACAAAACTAAATACTCAGCGATGACCCAGCATAGCCTGAACAATCAGCATTTCTTTACGTCTGATCATCCTAGGGTAAAAATGTAATTAGGTACAACACTCATGATGCTTGGTAGACTTGGATAATAAACTAATTTCGCGATGTCTCAGTCATCAATGAGTCTGCCCAGTTCAGGATTATTCTCTTTTTTCCTGAATACTGTGTTGTTTCGCAAAACATTTAAGGTTTATCAATTTTGTGTTTTCTTGATATATTCTGACGTTTTTGTCATTACTTTGCTGATTAATTTAAGTTAATTACTGTGCTTTCTGCTTAAGACTTAATAAGTATTAAAAAGGTTGCTACCGCTAGTTTAAATGTTTTAAGTAATGTATAAATTTTAATAATTATATATTAATCCCTAACTTGATTTCCTGTTTTTATTTATAATTTTGTAATAAACTAATTCTATAAACGAATACTTTATAGCGCTAATTTGTTAAAATATGTTTTAAAACTGTTTTAGCCTTATTAATAGTTAATATATTGGTAATACGAGAAATATTAATGTAAAATAGATACCCCTCCTGAGTAAGAAGTTTAGTGTTCTGTAGGTTAGGATGTCTTTATTGTTTGAGTTTTACATATTTCATCTTGTTTTATATTTGCACGATACAAAGCCTATCGTTAATTTATACTGATGTAGTTTGATGAAGGCCATTTACTGAGGAGGCGACATCGTCGTCGAAATTAGTGTGTATATTTTATTAAACTAGCGTGTAGTGAGTTTTAGAGTGAACTGCTATAATTTTTATCTATGTATCTTAGACGTTAATCTGTGAAATAAATTAGACAGAAGTTGAAAGGACAAATAGGCTAAGGTAAACGCAGTGTTAAAACGCCTTTGCTTCCTTATCTTTCGAGTAAAAATCAATCATCCAGTGCCTACTGATGTATGTATAATGCTGTGGAGCTGAACAGCATGGATTTAAAGGGGTTCTGTAATCGATATAGTATATTTATACCCATTATATTAAGCCCCATCTGCTTTTACGGATACAATTTTTGCCATTTTTCCATATCCTCTAAATTAGGTACATTCATTATACTTTCATTGTAGTCGTTGTACAAATTTATTTAACTCCTACAGCATATCTTTTCCACAAGGATTACAAGTAAAAACCTTAACTTTCATCGTGTTAATACAAAGATGTTACTTTCTACAAGGCCGGGTGAAGAACCTGGGAATTTCTCAAAACGGATTTAAGTCGATTTCAAACATCTTCTCCTACTATTGTATTAAATCTTTCTCCTGGTTTTCATTTTTTATTAATTACTTTCCATTTTGTTGAAATAGTTACAAATAAAAATGAGGAAGTAGTTGAAAAACTCCCCATAAAAGGGTCCTTGTGATACTGTATGTAGGCCTACAGATTACTGGTAAAAACTAGTGATGTTGATCTTATTGTTAATGCCAAAGAAGATACAAAAGGTTTTGACTGTTTTCAATTTTTTTTTATTTGTGTATTTGTTTTATTAACTGATTTTTCTTCAATTAACACAATCTTTTATAGTTAGCATGAAGTAATTTTACATTGAACGTAAGGTACAATATTGTTTATGATACCATGTCAAACGAATTGTTATAATACAGTAAACTTAAGTCCAAGCCTCTCCAAGATGAAGGCCTTAACCTGATCACCGCATTTTGTGCCCCAATAGGTCAATCTTGATATAAATGCGTCTACAATATAATCTACGGGCGATGATCACCATATTAGAAGTATTCTCTCTGCGTATGACGCAGATTTAGCTACCTGCATTCATGCATATTCATCTCTTTCTTTCGATTCGTAGGTTAAACGTGAACCACTAAGAGCAGCAGTGGGTATTGAATAGGCCTCCAAAAGATTTGTAAAGTTTGTATTTATATTAAAATAACACCAACAGCTTTGTCCAATATAATGTGTTTTCCTTTCAAGTGAAGGAAATAATAGTCAAATTTTCTACCTATGACTTTTAACTATGACCATTTTCTACCAATGTTGAAATATTTATATATAGATGAAAAAATTATTTGTTTTTATAATCGACTTCAGCCTCTGATTACCTATGTTTGTTTACTTATCTCCTTAGTGCAAACATAGAAATTAACACGTAGTACACATACATTGGCCATATTAAACGGGAACTTGTGTGCAATGCTGCGATATTGCGAAAATATAGGCTACCATTGGTTTCTATTGCATGTTCCAACATATTAACCATATAGAACATTAGTAGGCCTATTGCAAGTTAGGATTGTGGAAACCTGTTCATACGCCCATCCTATTCTTGAAAAACAAGACGTATTATTGCACTATCAAAATGCAACCGAAGATTCACTTCTGCGTTATTCGTTGTGATACTCTGTATTATTTATTCTTTAAATATATGACCGAAGTACATAGACAATGTTTCTCGTCATTTAAAGATTAGGTATAGTTGATGCCGATAAACCAATTCGTTGGGCTGGATATAGAAGCGTTGACAGTTTATGTTATCATATCAAAAACATATTTGTAAATATTAATGGTCATACTTCTCTTCAATATAATTTCGCTAACCCAACAATTATGGATTATGTTTTAACGTCGCAAGGTTAGGCCATAGTCAATACAAATTAAAATAAAGTAATGCTTTATAAAATAGATTTTAGTTTAGGCCATCAAAATATAGATAAATATTTTAAGTTTATATATTAAAAGACCGAACTAACTCTAACAATTCTCCAACAGTATCTCTGCGCCGCCGGGAACCGTGACATAATGTTACACGAGCTGAACTATCTATGTAATATATTGAATGTAATTCCATACTAAGAGGTGTATTTATAGTTGGTTGTTTATTTTCCATATTGTTTCATTTCGTTTATAATAAGTGTTTATTTCAAAACTTTTCTATAAGAAACATAAACTTATAAATACCCCATTATAACATGAACGTGTAACAGTTTAGGGTTAATAGAATAATTTCAAGAACATATACTTAAAAGCCCTAAGCAGCATTGAGTAACGCTATCATTCTTCTCCAATTAAATCCTCACACTAGACAGCAATAATGAATCGCCCATTGACCCGCAACATCTAGAGCCACAAATGCCTACAGTATTTTTCACATATAAAAGGATAAATTGTGGCAACTAAGTAGTAATATAATACCACTTTACTGAGCCCCTCCTTACAGAACCAAGGCTACTGTATATATATTTCCCAGTAACGAAAAAGAGAAAAATACTGTTTTTATCTATACCTCCTTCTCAGATAAAACTGAACCTTGTCATATTGTGAGTTGTAGAATAACAAAGAAATCATGGAGGGTAATTTAACTAGGGTAATAGTTTTTTTCAAAGGTTTTCCTAAAATAAAATTTACATATTATTTTATATTAATCGGTGAAGACATTTAAATAATAAAACAATAGAAATAGATATTAGTGGATCTGTTTCTAAGTTAGCGAAATCCGCTTGGCAACATCGTTTTCACTTTTAGGATTAGGTCAAAATGTCAAAATTAGGCTCAACAAATTAATAATGATTGCGTAACACATAACAGTAAGATTCTGTGTTTATTTTACCACGGGATTTACATCAAGGTCTCAGTTGCTGTGAGTTTACTAATACTACGGTATGTCCAGAGTCATCCCCAGCTTATGAAAAAAGGTAGCGAAGTTAGTTTTATCACAACTATTTCCACAATTACCCTAAAATGATCACCCACGTTTTTAAACAAACTACTTGAAGTCCTGGGTTATAATGATGTTTTAGTAGCTTTAATCGAAAGTGAAACTGTTCGAGAAAAGAGGCTCCAAGCATTTAAATACATGCAATCGGTAATTTCATACATTTTTAAACATCGTGTTACAATTGTATAGGTTTTGTTAATCATATTAAACCGTATGAAGATTTTAAACACAAATCATATTATGATTTAAATCTTATAGATTAACTTTAGTTGTTCGCGTTTCAAATATAAAACGGAAGATTTTGAAAAAATCACCCTGTTATTTCCTTTAGTTGTAGGCAACTGGTATTGTAACTAATTATTTATTTTATACCTATTACAAGTAGTATGTAGCTATAAAGTTATTATTTTTAAAAAAAAGGGTAGGCCAGGCTATTCGGCCACACTTGCTTAGCTTGTTTTGGAGTACCCGTTGCTATTTTGCAGTCTTTGTTGAAAAGAGTTTGTGTTTTATTTTACTTACAAATACATTCAATCTATACATTTTAGGAGGTATGAAGGAAATTTGGAATATTCTGTAATCCTGGAGTTTTGATACAGTTAAAAAATAATGTTTGTTTTATCTGTCAAAATACATACATACACACACACACACACACACACACACACACATATATATAAATGAATGTTTGTACGTATGTATATGAGTATGTATGTTATACACGCCTAAACCGTTGAACAGAAATTTATGAAATTGTTTGACACATTCCCAGGATGGTTCGTTTGAGGTTTGGAATAGATCTATTACAGGGCTCTGCCCCAGTGGCTTAGGATGGTTCAAAAACCGATGTAAGTGTGTATGTATCTTATGACCGCCTAAACTACTGAACATTTTAATGACATTTGAAGAGATTGGTTAACATATTTTCATAATGGTTATATAAATGTATGTATGTATGTATGTATGTGTAAATTCGGAGGGATTGTTCAACATATTCTCAGGATGCTTTGTTAAGGTGTATATCCAACCAAAGGGCACCGCCCCCCCCCCAGAGGCTTAGGATTGTTCAAAAACCGATGTATATATGTATGTATCTTATGGACGTCTAACTAACTAAACAGAGGTTATTATAATTTTGAGAGATTGTTTTATCTTTCATCAATTAACAATCTTTTATAGTTAGTATCAGAGTAATTTTACATTAAACGTAAGGGACTCTATTAACTGTATAAAACAACTTTAGCGAAATGTTTACTATAAATAAATGGAACCTCTATGCCAGAAATGACTTTTTTCTTTTTATTATGACATTTCGACTGTATAGCAATCATCTTCAGATGTAGTTAAAAAAATATATATTGTAATTACCTCTGAGGATGATTGCTATGCAATCGAGATGTACACAAGGTTTTAAATAAAAGAAAAATGTCATTTTGTGGTATAGAGGTTTTATTCATTTATGTTAAGGAACACTATTGTTTATGATACCATATAAAGTTAATTGTTAATCTGAAATATAAAGGCCTGAACCTGATCACCGCATTTTGTGGGTGATCACCTCCTTACTTCTGTTCAATTCAATGTCGCGAATCCACCAATTATGGATTATGGTTTAACGACGCAAGGTTGAACCACAATCAATAGAAATATAAAATAAAATCATGATTTATAAAATAGATTTTAATTTAGGCCATCAAATTATAGCCTAATATTTTTAGTTTATGCATGAAAAGACTGAACTAACTAACAATTCGCTATCAGTATCTCCGAGCCCCGTAACATTATGTTACACGAGTTGAACTATCTATGTAATATATTGAATGTAATTCCATAGTAAAAGCTATATTTATAGTTGGTTGTTTATTTTCCATATTATTTCTCTTCGTTTTAAACAAGAGTGTTTATTTTAGAACTTCGCTTTAAGAAACATCAACTTATAAATAGCCCATTATAACATGAATGGTTTAGTAAACAGTAATAATAGTTTAGGCTTAATAAATTAATTTCAAGAGTATACGTATAATCCTGAATCAGCATTAAGTAACTGAATCATTTTATCCCATTAGGTCCCCAGCACTAGAAAGTTATAATGAATTGCCCATGCTCCCGCAACGTCTAGAGCCACACATGCTACAGTATTTTTCAAATATGAAATGAATTATGGCGACTAAATATTGGTATAATAGCTATCAAATCGTAAGACTTGAAAATTTCACGTGTAGATTTGGTCAATGTCTTGAAATGAGCTGCTAATTTCTTACTTATTGTTTAAATAGAATTATACAAATTGCTTTCAGAGAACAAATAAAATCATGTTATTATATAACAGAAGGCTAGTGTAAAAACATTTCACAGTAAACGGAAAAGAGAAAAATATTGTTTATATCTTTGCATCCTTCTCGGATAAAACTGAACCTTGTCATATTGTGAGTTTTACACAAACAAATAAAATATCTAGGTTAATTTAAATCGAGTAATAGTTTCTTCAAAGATTTTCCTAAAATTAAATTATATATATTATTTTAATACTAATCGGTGAAGACATCTAAATAATAAAACAATACAAATATATATTACTGGATCTGTTTCTAGGTTTCCAAAATCAGTTTGGAGAATAATCGTTTCCCCGTTTAGATTTGGGTCAAAAAAGAAAATATTAGGTTCAACAAATGCATAATGGTTTCTGAACACATAAAAGTAAGATTCGGGAAAGTTTATGTTACCAAGGGATTTACATCAAGTTTTCAGTTGCTGAGAGTTTACTAATCCTACGGTTTGTCAAGAGTCATCCCCAGCTTATGAAAGAAGGTAGCGAAGTTAGGCTTATCACAACTATTTCCACAATTACCCTAAAATGACCACACACACGTTTTAAACGTGAAACATGAAGACCTGTGTTACACTGGTTATAATGATGTTTTAGTTGCTTAATCGAATAGTGACACTATTCGAGAAAGGAGAATCTAAACTTTTACATACGATCCAACTTGCCATTGGCAATTTCATACATTTTTATACGTGGTGTTGAATTTGTATACATTTTGTAAATCTTAAATCTTATACATTAACCTTAGTTGTTCGCGCTTCAAACACAAAACGGAAGATTTAGAAAAAATCACCCTGATATTTCATTTAGTTCTAAGTAATTGGTGTTCTGACTAATTATTTATTTTACACCTATCAAAACTAGCACATAGCTATAAAGTTATGTTTGATTAAATTGTGTAGGCCTGGCTATTCAGTCACACTTGCCAAACTTGTTTTGGAGTATCCGTTGTTATTTTACCGTGTTTGTAGGAACGAGTTTGTGTTTTCTTTCACATATAAACACATTCAATCTATATATTTTGGGAGGCATAAATAAAATTTGCAATATTCTGTAAAATCTTGGTTTTCTTTATTAATTGAATTTGAAGTTTGTATAGATAGATAAAACTGAATATCATTTTTGTTTTTATTTGTCAGAAATAAGAAGCCTACATTTTTGGCAATCATGCAAGATATATATGTATATAAAACCGCCTATTCATATATATATATATATATATATATATATATATATATATATATATATATATAATTATATGGTACCGTGGAAGAGGATTTTAGATTTTTTTCTACAAAATAATCTATTTAATGTTCCACGTAGAGGCAGGAACAGGCATTTTGCATTACTTTAACAGATAAAAATTGTTATTGTTTTCATTCTTATAAACAAAATTTTGACAGAATTTTATAGCTCCTTGTGTTTATAAATCAAGAAAAAATATGCCTTATGGTTTACTATTGTTATATTTTTAACGAATAATTATTTTTTTTAAAGAGTTAAATGTAAAACTTTGTAATATATATATATAGAACAAAATTTCAATCATAATTAAACTAGCAGAGTGAAGAAAACATGAATTTATTTTTTTTAATGCATCAATTTTTTTGAGAATATTGCAGAACTTAATAATGCCTGAAAGCAAAAGTATTTAATGTCATGGTCTAACTTTCCGATGGATCACACAAATGTAATCTAATTTGGCTTCATTTGTAAGCGTTGCAGATCAGACTAATCTAGCCGTCTTTTTATCATACTACTAGGTGTTATCTCAACTTCTTATGATCATAGACCTAAACATTGGTCAGGTACGGAAGTGATGACTCAGATCGATAATAGTCAGGCAGAGAGCCCCCAACATACCATCCACAAGTGTGTTTGCACACTGTAACTGCGTCCTCAGAAGGAATTTATAAAACGTGAATTTAAATTTCAAGTTACATAAAAGGAGAAGTTGTGCGTTTACTAATAACAATATTTAACAGATATATACAAAATTTCAAGTTGATTACTTCACTAGATCTAAGAGATCCCACAAGATGCGTGTAGAGTTTGCGTCCGGCCAAGTGTCCACAAACACGTATAGGTGTGTGTGTGTGTGTGTGTGTGTGTGTATTATAGTATTACACACACACACACACACACACACACACACACACACACATATATATATATAAATATATATATTATTACTAGGAGGATTAGTATTTTCCTCCTACAAAACTTAGCCTATATATTTTGGTTTTATCTTTAGTTTAAAATTATTTAATATCTTTACCTTTGCAAAAAACCTTTGTTATTTTCTCTATTGATGTTCCTCGCTTATAATCCGTCCTGTGTGTCCATTTAATGTCTCCATTTTATTGGTGTTTAATCATGTGTATTACATTCTAAGCGATGTAAGTTGTACTGTAAGCATTATATTCTGATACTTTTTATTATAGTCTCTTTTTCGTAGCATTTTGTAGTTGGTGTGAAATGAAGTTGGTTTCATAAAACTACGAAACGTCTATACTCTTAAACGTTTTAAAACGAATTAATATTAAAACTGCTTTCATCATACCGATAGGATAGAACCTTCTTAATTACAAATGTTTAAAAATCTTTACAGGGAAGCCCACGGGGTATCCAAATCAGCCTACTAGACCAGGTACACAAGTTCAACCTACTATACCAGGTAAACCAGGAATATCTACGATACCTGGCCCAGGCCAACCAGGAACAACAGATCAAGGATATGCAGGTCAACCAACTAGACCACAACAACCAGGATCATCAACACTACCTGGCCACCCTTCTTCACCAGGACAAGGATATCCAGGCCAACCTACTAGACCAGCCCTACCAGGAACATCTGCGATACCTGGTCATTACCAACCAGGAACACCAAGCCAAGGATACCCGAGTAAACCTACTGGACCAGGACATCTAGGAACATCAACAATGCCTGGTCATGGGCAACCTGGAAAACCATATGAAGGATATCCAGGACAACCTTCTATACCAAGTCAACCTGGAACAGTAACCATAGCTGGTCAAGGAAAACCAGGAACGCCGAACCAAGGCAACCCAGGCCACCCTTATAGACCAGATCAACCAGGAACATCTCAGATTCCTGGCTACGGTCAGCCAGGATCACCAGGTCAAGGATATCCAAGTAAACCTACTGGACCAGGACAACAAGGAACACTAACGGGGCCTGGTCAGGGCCAAACAGGAACACCAGGTCAAGGATATCCAGGCCAACCTGCTAGACCAGGAAAACCAGGAATATCAACAATATCTGGTCAAGGTCAACCAGGAACACCAGATCTGGGATATCCTTCTGGTAAACCTACTGGTACTGGACAACCAGTATCACCAGGCCAAGGATACCCTGGACGACCTACTAGACCGGGACAATCTGGAACAATAACGATACCGGGCTATGGAGAAACAGGAACACCAAATCAAGGATATCCAGGCCAACCTACCAGACCAGGAATACCAGGAACATCAACAATAACTGGTAATGAACAACCAGGACAAGGATATCCAGGCCAATCAATTAGACCAGGACAACCAGGAATATCAACCATCCCTGGCTATGGTCAGCCAGGATCATCGGGACAAGAATACCCGGGTACTCCTACTAGACCAGGTCACCCAGGAACATCTACGTTCCCAGGCAATTACCAACCTGGAACAACAGGTCAGGGATATCCAGGAAAACCAATTAGACCAGTACAACCAGGAACGTCAACAATACCTGGTCAAGGTCAACCAGGAACACCAGATCTAGGATATCCTCCTGGTAAACCTACTGGTCCTGGACAACCAATATCACCAGGCCAAGGTTACCCTGGACGACCTACTAGACCAAGCCAATCTGGAATTATAACGATACCGGGCAATGGACAACCAGGAACACCCGGACAAGGATATACGGATACCCTTACTAGACCAGGACAACCAGGAACGGAACCTGGTTATGGCAAACCAGGAGCACCAGATCAAGGATATCCTGGTCAACCATCTACACCAGGTCAACCAGGAGCATCTACTTTCCCTGGCCATTACCAACCTTTAACACCAGGTCAAGGATATCCTGGCAAACCTACTGGTCCTGGACAACCAGTTACGTCAGGCCAAGGATATCCGGGAAGACCAGGCCAACCAGGCATATCGTCTACACCAGGTCATGGTCAACCAGGAACACCAAGTCAAGGACATCCAGGCCAACCAGCTAGACCCGGACTGCCAGGAACATCAACAATACCTGGTCAAAGCCAACCAGGAACATCAGGTCAAGGATATCCAGGGCAACCTGCTAGACCAGGAAAACCAGGAATATCAACAATATCTGGCCAAGGTCAACCAGGAGTACCAGATCTGGGATATCCTTCTGGCAAACCTACTGGTCCTGGACAACCAGTATCACCAGGCCAAGGATACCCTGGACGACCTACTAGACCAGGACAATCTGGAATGATAACGATACCGGGCAATGGACAACCAGGAACACCAGAACAAGGGTATCCAGGCCAATCAATCAGACCAGGGCAACCCGGAATATCAACGATCCCTGGCTATGGTCAGCCAGGATTACCGGGACAACAATATCCTGGTACTCCTAATAGACCAGGTCAACCAGGAACATCTACTTTCCCTGGCCATAACCAACCTGGAACACCAGGTCAAGGATATCCTGGTCAATCATCTATACCAGGTCAACCAGGAATATCGTCGACACCAGGTCATGGTCAACCGGGAACACCAAGTCAAGGATATCCAGGGCATCCAGCTAGACCCGGACTGCCAGGAACCATAGTGGTGCCTGGTAATGGGCAAACAGGAGGACCAGGTCACGAAAATCCCGGTCAGTCAACTAGACCAGGACAACCTGTAACAACATCGATACCGGGTCATGGTCAACCCGGAACACCAAGTCAAGGATATCCAGGTCAACCAACTAGACCAGGGTTACCAGGAACAACAGTAGTACCCGGTCATGGGCAACCAGGAACACCAGGTCAAGTATATCCCGGTCAACAAACTAGACCAGGACAATCAGGAACATCTTCGGTACCGGGTAATGGTCAACCGGAAACACCAAGTCAAGGATATCCAGGCCAACCAACTAGACCGGGGCTACCAGGAACATCAACGATACCGGGTAACGTGCAACCAGGTCAAGGATATCCTGGTCACCCTATTAGACCAGGAAAACCAGGAACATCAACACTACCTGGTCAAAGCCAAACCGGAACACCAGATCTAGGATATCCTGGCAAACCTACTGGTCCTGGACAACCAGTTACGTCAGGCCAAGGATATCCGGGAAGACCAGGCCAACCAGGAACACCTAGTCAAGGATATCCAGGAAAACCAACTAGACCAGGAGTACCAGGAACATCACCTATACCTGGTCATGGTCAGCCCGGAATACCAGGTGTAGGATATCCGCTTCAACCGATTAGACCAGGAGAGCCAGGAACATCAACGATAACAGATCATGGTCAACCAGCAATATCAGGAAAACCACCAACTCAAGTACAACCCATTGCCCTCCCTCAACCAGTG
The DNA here is from genome assembly GCA_036971475.1 of Prosapia bicincta. Taxonomy (NCBI): domain Eukaryota; kingdom Metazoa; phylum Arthropoda; class Insecta; order Hemiptera; family Cercopidae; genus Prosapia; species Prosapia bicincta. The sequence goes on from JBAIZL010000005.1 coordinate 261,067,163, forward strand.
TATCCGAGTCAGACAGGAAAACCAGGGACCCCGGGATCATTAGGAGTTTCAGGACAACCCGGACAACCAGGGCAGCAGGAACTAGCAGGATATCCAGGTCATCCAGGAATACCTGGTCAAACGACATTACCTGGAGCGCCAGGACAACCAGGAAAACCAGAGTATTCAACAAAACCCAGTACGCCTAGTCAACCAGGGCAGCCCGATAGACCAGAGGAACCAAGTGGGCCAGAACAACCAGCATACCCAGGACAACCCAGTGTTCCCAGTCAACCAGGATATCCAGTAACACTAGGACATCCTAGTAAACCAGGTGTGTATTCTCAACACTAAGTAGCGACTATCCATAAGTAAATTAACATTTTATTAGAGATAACTTTAAAGTTGTTTGATGTATTCTATTTATTAATCGAGAACAGTTTTAATATGTAATTGATTTAATTACAGATTATTGCAAGGATGTTTAATGTTATATATATATACACCGTTCAGTGAAAACGGTGATAGAACAACTGTTAGTAGTTATATACCAATATTATAAAATTGTATAATTAATATTATTTTCTAATACAACTAATAGTACACCGAAATATTAGTACAACGTATAGTACGTATAATAGTACACTATATAAGTAACACGTAAGAAGGACCTTAAAACGTAAAAGACTTGTATACAATTCATTATTTCTGAAAACGTACTGAAAAGAGTTCTAGCTACGAAGCTAACTCTGCCTTGAAAAATTGCAAATATGAAATGTAGTATTAAATATATGAAATATTTATATTCAAAAATCTAGATTTTGTGATAAGTAAAATTATTTTGCTTCTTTGAAGTTGAACCAGTCAAGTATTTAAAACGTGATGCAAAATTTTCGTTTCATGTGTGTGTAAGAGAAAGAGAGAAGAAGCGAAAGAGAGAGGAAGAATATGTTTGCATTTAAAATCATTTATTTGTGACAAAAATTGTAACAGAAAAATTAACATGAACAGCATTTAAACATTTTTTATTTAACTTTCAGGAACTGGTTTTCCAGAATATCCGACAAAGCCAGGATCGCATGAACAACAAGGATACCCAGGAAATCCAGGTCAGCCAGGATTACCAGGTCAGCCAGGGCAAGCTGGACAACCAGGATCAACAGGAGAATCTGGATTACCAGGTCATCCAGGACAATCACAATATCCAGGGCAAATAGGCCAGCCGGCACCACCAGGAGAGCAAGGTCAGTCAGGATATCCAGGAAAACCCGGATCACACGGACATCCAGGATATCCAGAACTAACGGGAAAACCAGGATATCCAGGACAAACGGGACACCCATTATATCCTGGACAAGGGGGAAAACCAGGATTGCCAGGTGAGCCAGGGCATTCACAATATCCTGGGCAAACCGGGCAACCGGGATCATCAGGACACCCAATACCTACATATCGTCCAGGACAATCACAATATCCAGGGCAAATTGGCCAGCCGGTACCACCAGGAGAGCCAGGTCAGTCAGGATATCCAGGAAAACCCGGATTACACGGACAACCAGGATATCCAGAACAAACAGGATATCCAGGACAACCAGGATATCCAGGACAACCAGGATATCCAGGACAAACAGGATATCCAGGACAACCAGGATATCCAGGACAAACAGGATATCCAGGACAAATAGGACACCCAGGAATACCTGGTGAGGCGGGACATTCACAATATCCTGGGCTAATCGGACAACCGGGATCAACAGGATTACCAGGAATGCCAGGTCAATCAGGATATCCTGGAAAACCTGGATCATACGGAGAACCAGGATATCCAGGACAAACAGGACATGAAGTAAACCCCGCTACTCAAGGACAACCAAATTACCCTGGACAACAAGGGCAATTTGGGTCAATAGGACAACCAGGATACCCTGGAACAGAAAGTCAATCCGGATATCCGGGACAGGTTGTACAACCAGCATTACCTGTCCAGGTAGGACAAACGCAATATCCATTACAACCGGGGCGACCAGGACAATCAGGATCACTAGGATATCCGGAAAACCCAGGAACACAAGGAAAACCTGGACACCCAGGACAACATGGGTCAACTGGACAACCAAGTTATCCTGGCCAGCCAGGAAGCTCTGAATATCCAAGTCAACCTGGAACACAAATTCCGTCTGGATTCCCAGGACAACCAAGCTTATCACCCCAGCCAATTCCATCAGAATATCCTGGAAAACCTGGAACCCAAGGACCAACTAGTTATCCTGGACAACAAGGGCAGCCTGGGTTACAAGGACAACCAAGTTATCCAGCCAAACCAGAAGGACCAGGTACGCATTCACAACCAGGACATTCAGGGCAACAAGGTAAACCTGGATCACAAGAACAACTAAGTTTTCCAGGACAACAAGGGCAACCAGAGTCTCAGGGACAATCAGGCTATCCAGGAAATCCAGAAAGACCTGAATCACATGGACAACCGGTGCATCCAGGCCAGCCAGAAATACCCCAACACCCAGGACAACCAGGTTACCCAGGGCAGTCAGGAAAACCTATAGTCCCAAATCTCCCAGAACAGACAGGTGTACATCTGGGACCTAATGGGGGACCAGAACCTCCTTTATATCCTGTCAGACCGTCAGAACAAGGTTAGTATTACTAATTACGGAAGCTAGTGTTCAATTAACTGTTTTACTTACATTTATATAAATATAACCAATTTTAAAAAAAGGTTGACTGGAGTTGATTCAAGTTCTCATGTTACTATTAGATAACTAGAATAACGTTCCTGGGTATAGAACCAAAGGCGAGAGATCCTGGTTACCTTCAATCTCTCGAGTCGATTACCAGGATCGCTAATTAAAAAAAAATGTGCACGAAATTTAACAATAGCAAGTTAAATGGAAATGTATAAGGAATTGTAATATTTAATTTTTCCTAATGTAAAACAATATCATCTCTATCATACATATAGCTATAGTCTATATTATTGTAATATATATATATATATATATATATATATATATATATATATATATATATATATATATATTCAGTTACTGCTGCCATTCAGGTGGCTAAACATTTGCGGTTTTATCAAGCGCCGATATAGACTTTTGGGTTGTTAGTTAATACAAAGAAAAACATACCCATATCTTCATTTAGAAACTCTCTACCACTGATGAATTTACCGATAGGTTCGTTGTTTTATTTATACGAATAGTAAAATAGGTTAATATATCTCAAATACTGTATTTCGTTTTTGCTTTAGAATGGACCGTGGTTGCACTTTAGCCAAATATGGTCAAGACAATCCAATTTTACTCTGAAAAACTCCCACCGTTATGATTCAGAACAGTTACTTATAAAACAAGCTATTATTGCACAATGTTTAAATAAAAGTCCTAATTTCATTGTTAGAATAAAAAAATCAGTAAAAATAATGTTACATGAATAGGTTTTAGAAATATTTTGAAATATTTCTGATAGAAGGTTTGACTTTGTAGCAACACTCTTTGATATTAATGTTTTAAAAAATCGTCTGATTATTTAAAAGAGTATAACAACGGAACAATTGTAGACTATTTTAATTGTTTAGGATAATAAGGGATATGAAAAAAGTTGTGATATAATCCGGATTTCAAAACATCTTTATAGAGTCATAGTAGAAAGATGTAGTTGAATAAGAAAGAAGAAATTTAAAACCTCTATTGTGCTATAAATATGTGAATATATAAATATATAAATAAATAAATAAATAAATATATTTTATTATGTGTGTGTGTATATATATATATATATATATATATATATATATATATATATATATATATATATATATGCGTCTTCAAACGTAAATTATTATTCCAGGCCTACCAGGGCAATCCCAGCCGCACAAACCTATACATCCAACACCAGAACAAAAACCAGGAGAATTTGCCAAACCAGGTTACCCAGGACTGCCAGGTGGACCAGGACAACCTATTTATCCAGGACAAACAAATCAGCCAGTACCACCTGTTCAACCAGAGCAGCATAGTCATCAAGGTCAACCAGGACAACCTCGACCACCAGGTTATCCAGGACAACCAATCTATCCAGGTCAACCTGTTAATCCACAGTCACCGCCATTATACGTAATCCCATATCCACTACCTGTTGGACCAAGTCCAGGGTCCTGTCCTTGTTATTTAGTAACATCAAATAATACAAATTCAAGCACCTCAGTGGCGCCCCCTGTTATAACTACAACACCAGCGCCTGCAGTTCTACCTCCTTATGGGTTCATTGGATTTATTCCTGTTATATTTTACCCTTATTGTCCAGGCACAGCCAATCAAGCTCAAATGATCCAACCTATCTTCCCTTCTGCATTTGCTGTCCCTTACCCTTGCAGTCAGTGCCAACAATCGCAAGGCTCAAGAACAGGATATGGAAAGTCACTGGATGGCTTCACCGAAGATAAAAGTTTGAATACTTTCCAACAGATACTTAAGCAAAGCCATATCCAGTTACCCATTGCCAACATTAGGTCGCCGCACAGACGACGATCGCATTACGGGCTACGCTCTCAGTCAAAGACAAGAGTAAATGATTCATGAAACTCATCGAAGATAAACAAGTTGTTCTGAAACCTGTCCACAAGTTTTGTCATGCTGTTTTTTCATCTATTCCATGTTATAGATGTGAAGGGATGCTAGCATTTGGTTTTCTTTGTGGGTTAAATGTATGACAAAATTTCTGGATAGCTTGAGATGATTTTTGTTTAAACTTTCTATTTAATAAAAACAGTGTATACGTTTAACATACTTTGATGTACGCTGTTTCCTCGATGCTTAAATTTTAAGCGCAATGTTTTTTAATTATTAGAATATTATGTAACTTTATTAAGACTTAAAATGTGTTTTTTAATCAGTTAACTATTTCATTTATTGTGTGAATGTATTTTTATGTAAGAATGTTTGCTGAGCTAATTTATATCAATAAACGCATTTTCACTTTTGTAGCACGATACGTTATTTCACAAAACAAACCCTAATGACCTTTACCGACTTGCAATAATGTTTGTTTTTTTATCATGAAGACATGAAATATAAAATAAAATAAATACTTTTAATGGTAAAACCACATTTAGAAAAGGAGAATGGTGAAAAAAATTAAAAATTGTGTTTATTACAATACTCATGATAATTATGTAAGGAGATAATGTGTTTTTGCTGCTCGTGTAACAAGAAAACTTTTATTTCTTGAACACACGGCAAAAGATCTTGTATTCCAGTGAGGGTATGATTTCAAAAATAATGTCAAATTAAGCATTAAAAATTTAGTAGGAAACTTGTCCAAAATATACGTCAGGAAATATAGTCCTGTATTATTTGTTTGAGATTATTGTTATATAATTTTAAAATATGATTTAAGATTAAAATTTAGGAAAAGTGAATGCAAATGGTTTTTCTGTAAAATAAAAAATGATAAAGAAGTCAGAATCTGATTTGAAGCAACTAAATGTAGCTCTAAATGTATTGGTTAGATTTTGTATCTCCTTCATAATCCTCTAATGTTCCTAACTTTGCAAGCTTTTTATCAATTCCTTCCCAATTATTATTTTAATATTGTCAATCCAGCTCCGTGGTAGTCGGTCTCTCACCTACATTCCAAGCATTGTTGTCATCATAGTTTACAATTGGACAATCTCCCATCATGGTATCTTCCAATGCCATTGAAAATTACAAATGCTTTCTGAAGGTTTTTCAGTAAATAGTTTCCTAGAGACAAATTAAGGATTGCGTTCAACTTATCTGATTTTTGGGAGTTTTATTTGATTTGTTTAGATACATATAGGAATACTTGATAATAATTTATCATACTGTCAATCGGACTCTTGGTGTTTCGCATTCATTACCTCAGTCGATTAATTTAGGATTTGATTGAGGCATATGGTTATTTGGAATTAGAAGCGAAAGTGCGAGCGTCGTAAGGGACCAGGCACGAAAAGAACCAGGGCTAACAGGGGACTGAGGGACAAATCTCCAATCGATAGGATTTACCCCAGGGAATTCAGCTACGGAGGTAGCCCTTTCATTATAATACGACACAAAAAGGTAAAGCTTTCAATATTTTAAATTTAGAGATATAACCTCTATTCCAAGTATGCGCACCGGCGACGGCCTGAGGAAGGCTATTTGTTAAAATTTATTTTGTGGGGCGGGGTTTTCTAAATTTTATTTTGGGGTAAAACTTCGTTATTTAGCTTTCCTACGGCGGAAAAATAATTGCAGCTTTCCTACAACCGCTTATTGTTAATTATTCTGTTTATCATGTGAATCAGGTTGTACAATATACTTAAAGACGTTGTAATCTAATATAGTGACAGTTGTTCTCTTAATAGCCTACTTGCGACCTTAAAACTGAACAATTTTTAAAAAAAATAATATTAAAATAACTTCACTTTAGAAACCCACAGCCAAATTTAAACACTTTAGGTTTCTTTGAAACGAAGAACCGTATCGATCTTTATTCTGAAGTGCGAGTATATATGAATATAAGTATATTACGACGTTACTGGCTAAGTTATGTTTGGATATATAAAACAAATAACTTAGACAAATAAAGTTATGCAGTATTAATTTCTTTACTTAGCTTACCTAATACTAACTGATATGTAACATACAAAAAAAAACCTGACCCATGTCAGGTCAAAACTATAAGTCCATTTCCAAAAACATTTCTAACAAAAAAAGTCAGATTTTCAGAAAATACCAATGCAGAAACAGGATCATATATAATTTATTTTGTTCACATTTTTCTAATAAAATTAGTACTTTTACCTATCTCTAAATACTTATATTACTTAATAAAATACATGGATTAAAAAACTAGCGTACCAGTAGGTATATGTTTGTAGGTCATGAATACATCGACAGCGCATGCGCAGGACTGAAAACCAAGAGGTACTCTTTTCTACGCCAGAGCTCTTCTCGTGGTCCGGTGATAGTACCTTATCTTGTACCAGTAATACATCACATATACAATCCATTTGTACAAGATGGACACCATTTCCAGGCCTAATCGATTAACGCCCAAACCTCAAAATTCTAGAATTAGTGCACTTTATAGAATTAAGTCCAATGATTTAATTTTGGGAGATTCGTGTTCATGCCTTTGTTTTATATTTTATCCCTCAAAGTCACTTTCACACCTATCATTAAAAGCTGATAACAAGTTTTTATTTAATAAATAATATTTACAGAATATATTTTATAATAGACACGCCGACAATTGACAGTCAACTTTACTTATAAATATTTTTTCAATCCTGTACATTAATCGAACTATATAGTTAGAAAATTTCATTGAAAACCTTTCATATTGCAATAAATCCCAACAGCACACTGTGAAGCTATCATTATAATATACCCACATAATATTGTTGTACAACAAATCGCTTTGTTTTATTGAGTATATTGGTTTTTGTGTTTTTTGTAATTTTAAAGTAAGGTGCTTTTCTTTTTCTGCATGTTTCAATGTTTTGCTGCCAGCAACAAATTTTTATAATTTTCCCGTTGGCTTTCATTATAACTTTTTTAATAAGTTCCTTTCTACATTCTACATCGCTTAGTCATATGTTTACTAGAATATGTTTAACATTTAAATAGCCTATAGTTACGCTTATAGCCCACTTAAAAAAACAAAATAATACGTAAACTAAATTATTAGAAAATTCAATGAACATACTCTACTATCAGATTTACGTGCAGGTAGCTTCAAGGACGTGCTTTATTTTCATCCTAATTAAAATTGATTAAACAGAGCCATTTAGCTTAATAAAACTTTAATAACACCTGTCCAATTTACTTGCGCTTAACGACCGTATAACTATTTCAAATCCTAAATACTTTCTTTAACATTGTATATTCTTTCCATATTGTGTTGTAAATTTCATGTACAACAGTAAAATGCCTTCCACAATAGTAATGGTTGTCTTTCGATAATTTAAATTCCTTTCATTTATTGTTTCCTCCCGAGTATAAGCTAGAAAAAAAGAATAACAAATCGGGACGTTTTTGAAAAATGTTTTAAATGTAATTTATGTGATTTGTAAATGTTTATCTCTTTATTGTTTGCCTTACGGATTTTTTTAGTCTGCCGTTTCAACAGTTATTGAATATTATCATTCAAATAAATCGTCTTATGTAAGCCAGGAGCTCACTCTCTTTCGTTCCCTTCTCTTTCTTCAATACTTCACAATAATAAAAATATCAGTCAGAATTGTAAATAAATAGGAAATCGCTTACCAATTATAATAATCACACAAGAACCATATTTTCATATGAAATGAAATATTTAAGAATTTTGTTGAGTTAAATGATCAATTAGATATAATTTTTCAGAACATGCAATCTTCCATGTTTCGTTTACAGACCTTAATGTACTCAAATGTACGCTGTAAACTAAAAACATAAGGCGCGCTGACGTAAAGCTTAGTAATAAAGTGAATTTCATGATAGTTATGACGGGAAGTTTGTTGTTTTATTACTGTTGGACAGTTACGGGCAGCTTCAACCAAGTCACCCGTTTTTAAAATGAGTTAAGCCGGAATCGTATTTTGGTGATATGATTTGCGTAGTAGTCATTAAAAACAATCTAGAATATTTTACAACTAAGTTTTTAAGGTCGCAATGGAATATATCATATTTAACGACATAGCCCGTTAAAAATGTCATATTATTTAAAAGACTGATTTACAATATCTTATTTAGAGGAGAGTCATATATAGTACAGTATAGTAATAGTATATTTGCGTGTAGCCTCGTAGCGTACCTCAAGAGTTCACGTGGATGTTACTGGAAACTGCGTTAGTTGATGTGTCACGGTTTACGACTTCCTCTAGTCAAAACTATACGCACAAGTTACTGGACTTGAGAATGTGTGCTCCCAGGATAAGCAAGATTGTACCTGCTCATGTAATTTCTTTACAAGATAATATTCTTTGACCACCATCTCTTGTTGGCACTCTAAAATTTTCTCCCTGAGGTTATTTCAAGATCAAGATGTACCATCATCGTCCTTAAACTTTAAGACTCCCTCAAAGAAATGATAGCTAAATAGGGTAAAAGAATCTTGCTCGATATGCCTCGTATAGTTATTTAAAATTTCAAAGAACCACTCAAAATATATCAACAATGGAGTGCCCTATTTTTGCGAGATGTATTTTAAAACAGTTATAATTTTATATCATAAAGTGATATTGTATGTGACCACAGTAAATGTTAAAAATTTATTATCTACATTAATATCATTTCTACTAGTTTTCCTAAGACGGGACATATTTTTGACTCAACCTCTACTTAATATATTACTTTAGACGTATCAAAAAAAAAATTGAACGGACAAAAATATTCAACAAAAAATAATATAAAAATAATACAACTACTAAAGTTTAAAACAGATAAAGCACGATAAAATATTTTTCGAAAAACATAATCACGTTCGACAGTTTATTTACAATAAACAAGAACAAAAATTGTAATAAGCGCCTTCAATAAGCTACATATTCGTTTCACAACAGCTGAGTGAGGCGTGCTGCAACTAAGTTGTATACCTGTGTAAAAAAAATTTATTTTTTAATATTATATCCTTGGATATTTACTTAATTCATTTTCGGTTTTTTTATTTTCATTTTTCGTAACGTCTACCCGGTAAAGTTTGTTTTTATACAAAAATTTTGCCAGCATATCAAAAATGAACATTTTGAATGAATAAAAAGTGTTTACCTGTGTGTGCGTCTCGGTCATACAAGGTTAGTAAAACATACCTTATTTATAACCAAACCCATCTGAACCTGGTACTTGACAGTAACGACGTGAATTTCACGTCACTACACTAATAGCTCCCATGATAACGAGAAATAAATTGCAATGGAGTTTAACTATATATACAATACATAAGTTTATATACTGCGCATACTACTATTTATTTGATAAACATAATAGAGTTTTTATATTTATTTCAAAACTGTGTTAAGGTACATGTTGCGATTTTACTATGTTGTTAGTGAACTACCCTGGCATGCTTTTGAGATGTTTAAAGAAAATGTTTGTAGTTCTAATCAATTTGATAGGTGTCAGTAGCGTATCGTGTATTTTGTTCTACATGGAAAATCAAGCTAGTTCCTGCCATACGCTTCGCTCCTGTAAGTTATTTCACGGCTACCAGCATTATATAACTTGATGATATGTTTTTGTAAATAATAAATACCTTTATATATTAGAACAAGATTTACATTTCTTAATGTTTTCTATATTCTAATTTCCCTTTATAAAAAATGGTTAAATGAATATTTTCTCATGATATTTCTGAACTGTAACATTATAAAGTACAAATATAATGAGAAATAATTGATTTACCGAGTTTTAAAACAACTTATCTTTTGGTGCTCACTCATGTTGGATGTTTGGAAACTTACTGCTCAAACGGTTTATTTGTAGAGGTCTGAAACATTTCCTTTATAAAATAATACAAATAAAAGAGCAGACATTTCAATTTCCTCATTAACGTCATTATTGAGCCGCATTTATATATTTCTTAACCTGTTGTGATGTAAAAAGGCCAGATTACTTCCACCACATTGCAAATTAAAGATTTTAAGGCTTTATCTACTTGCAGTCAAGAGTTACAATTTTCAGGTTAGTCAAATTATATTTTATCACCTTCAAAATATTCGCATAAAGTAAACTAAATGTTTATACCTAAGCTGAAAGTTCCATTAATAATAAGAATAAAATTACTTTGATAATAAAGAAAGAGATTGTAGGTTTGATGGTATGTTCATATAGTTGTTTTATGTGGATTTATATAGTTGTGTTATTTGGTGTTCAGTAAGTTATATTACGGTTTGTGAGGATTTTTATTGGTTTTAGGTAAGGTGGTTGACGAACTTCGTTTTAGGCTCATGTATGGATTAGAGCTGCATTTTAGTTTGTATAAAACACAAAAATTGAACTTGTATATCATTTTGGTATTGGGTTTAAATTGTTTGTTGACGCTGTTGTGCATGTTGTAGGCTATTGAAAGATGTTGGTTGGTTTGTTCATTTTAAAAGACCTTAAGGTATAAGGCCAGTGAGTTATGTTCCGAGATAACGACATAAATTTTCTGAAATACCCATCCTCATTTAGACCAAAAGTAAATGCTACTAACAGCAAGTATTACTATATCAATATAAGTTAGAGTGTATGTTTAAATTAGTAGCTCAAGTTGAAGTGAAAAGAAATGATATTTATAAATAAATAATAACGTATCACGTCAGTCTTTGATAGACTACAAATTAATGTTAGTTATCAATTACATGCTATTTTTTTTTATTTTGTTATACATTGTGGACTATAATTTTGAGTCTCCTAAACAAATGTGGATATGTAGTTTAATAAGAGCTGTATTTACTTAGACACCTTAAGTGCTCTAAGTTTTGTACGTCTGCAAAGTAAAGCTGATAAACCGTTACAGTAAAACCACGATATTTCGGACTAACTCGAGCCGTGACCCGTCCGGTTTAGCCGGACACTAAGGAACAATTAAAAGAAGACATTGTACTTGCATAAAAACTCTATTATGTTTATCAAATAAAGAGTATTATGCGCAGTATATAAACGTACGTATTGTATATATAGTTAAGCTCCATTGCAATTTATTTCTCGGCAAACAAATCTGTCGGTTTTCGCAGTTTAATGTAGTGAGCCGGTCTCGTGCTGTACGATCCCGTAGTGTTAATAGTAAAAGACGCACAAAATATTACGTCCATCATTTTGTTTATCTGCAGGTCTTAGACGTTTTTTATTGACTCGTAACATTTTTTAGGTACATACTATACTTATTTGATTTTTACATTTCTTATTTATTTTATTTTCAATCTACTTCAAAATCATTCCGCGTTATCCAACTTATCGAGATTCTCCTGCACTTTCAGGCAATATTTCTTTACAAAACAGAGTCTTATATTATACATCTAAATATAGCTAGGCCTATGTTACAATACAGGTTCAATGTATCCAGTTACCAGGTTTGGTTACCTAAAAACAGTTACAACTCTTTTAAATACTCGAAAATACTCTTGTAAATATTTGAACAAATACAAAGATTCTTAACTTATAGTAACAGATAAGACAGCCAAACACGCAAAAAATTATTGTACACCAATCAAAATGTTCATTTCATTTTCTTTAGGAAATGTTATTTCTGGTAACAATTTTGTAACCAGTGCTTCACTGTATTACAAGAACACCTACATTTAATGTTTTGTTTATACCGTTGAATTGACCGAAAGTTCTTTAAATTAGCTACAGAATTTACCAATTGCACCGGTTTCTCATCAAATGCTAGATGCAATTTGTCAAGTGTTTGAGGCATTGATTTTTCCTATAATATTTATTCTTACCTAAATATTTCTTGGTAAGAAAATAGAGAACAGACCTTATGTTTGCGCAATATCCATAAGATTTCCCTAATGCCTATAGTCGTTCGATATGTTATTGAATGCCAACTCAGCTAACAGCTTTGGCATGCATAAACTATTAGTGCATGAAATTCTGAAACTGCATTGGGTAGTAATGTTTCAAGTGTACAAGATAAACTTCCTAATTACACCAACTTAGCTGGAGTAGTTGCTAACAGTTTGTATTGGAGTTTAGCGAGTTTGTAAATGGAGCGTCCATGAAATCTCTGCAGCTTCTACCATCTACAAGTGCGCTCGGGTGTGTTGTACGCTCTATAATACATTCCTCTGCATTGTTAGTAAATCGTGAACATTTATTTGACGTTAAACTGTTTTAGTTTGTCTTTGCGTCGAAATGTTGATAAATACATACACGCGCGCGAGTGCACATACAATCATTCACGAACGAGATTTGCTTTCACACAAATTTGATATGAAAACCTAATGCGCAACTTATAATAATATCATTCTGTTATTGTCAACAAAAAAACCTCCTTTGATTGATGAGTCGTCATTGGAGCGCTGTGGAGCGCCTGATTCTATAGGCAACTGCCTAACAGAATTGTTGAAAGGTTAACATAAATGCGAGTTCCTATGAATTCAACATCAGACAACTGTCCAGTTTGGTGATTTGAAATATTCAGCGGACATTTTTGACGAAGCAGAGACAATATAGTCCATGAGGCGTAGTGGTGGTTAATGAGGAGAGAACTCATTGAATGTTTGCTAAGAGCGCACAAAAGGTCAATCGATCATCCTTAGCACTAAATAAATGACTATCTATAGATTTAATGGAAACTAAGGAAATGTAATAGTAGGCTTAAGACTAAAGTACAGAGCTTTGCTAAATGTAACGTAATGGAACCCAAAACTGGTGTTACTGCCATATCTTTAGTATTCAAAGGACAATTTCAGAATGACCTATGTCGAAAGATGAATGATTCTAGGCTTCATTAGAAGGTCTAGAAAAGACGCAATAATTTATTAAAAAAAACTAACAATTTTTTTAAAGTAATTTTCTTGCCTGAAAATTTAGGAATAATGCCAATAGGTACCCAGTTTGAACAACAATACAATACTAAACTTACTGTTTTTCTATGCCTATATTTTAGATGTTACCTATTAGCCGTAACTATAAACTTAACTGATCACACGTAACACTATAACGAAGATAAAAGGCAGACCTTATGTATAATTCTCCACCGCAACAAAGCTCTCTTTTGCACAGTAGTAATGATGGAAGTTGGTATGTACACTGGACTGTATTGTTTCTGGTTTCCTTTCCCCAATCATCATGTTCATACTTTAAAACCTCTATCCTTCAGTTATTAACTTTATTAGTTATTAATTGTATTGGTTTTACAGTACATAGGCACTATTTGTATTTCCTCCTCTGAAATATTAATAGATATTTGACTATTCTAAATTCTATTATGACACCAAAAACCACTTTCCAAATTTCTTTTCAATAATTATATATAAGTTGACTACTCTATTCAAAGACGATCAGGGAAAATTAATATTTGTTTTATTAGTATAGTTATTTATTATTAAACTCTTTTAGTTTGGGTGATATATGGAAACATTTTCCCTAATCTATCTATCAGAACTAAACATAATTTGTTACTGATACAGTAACACAATAATATCCTAAGGCACAAAACACAAACAAGAACAATGTAACGGAAAAAAGATTCGTGTGTCTCACAGAGTTAAAAACTATTTTAAATGGAATGGCTTGAAACTACTATAAAACAGAACACAAGACAACACTGAAACCAAAATGAAATACAACATATAACATACATATATAACAATAATATGATATTTTATATGAACCTACAGCGTTATTTGATGAATTTTATAAGGTTTGCAGAATGAGTTTTAACGGTCAACGTGTTCAATCTAAAATAAAACAAAACACAAATACTAAAGTTTGAAGTAGATATAACAAAGTAAGCTATTCTTTCAAACAAATAAGAACTTTAAAAAATTTATTTATAATTCCAAATAGCGCCTACATTATTCTAAATACCAGTACTACAACAACGGGGTAAAGCGTGTCTAGCCACAGAGTTGCTGGCGTGAAAACATTGCTAATTTTAAACGCATAAGATATTGACGGAACACTGAATAGTCAAATATTTTACTACTTGTGGCTAAAATCGGTGGCCATTATGACTTGTTTTCTAGTTATATTGTTCGTTCATACAACTTTAATTTTATGTAGGATAATAGTGCAAACAGGAAAACATCATAACCTACTAATTTCTTGGTTTAGTACACTCAGTCCGTAATGAACAAACAATATAAAAACTTACCAGAAACAAAAAGGTTATTTTGTTAGAGGTCATTGGTCAGATAAAATTATTGAAAAAATATGTGGCTAGTATGGCTTAATTAGAAAATTATCTCTTTGTGTCGGATTTAAGCCCACGATATGATGTAAAAAACAAATTGATCAGTAAATTGACACCAATGGTTTGACAATCCAGCTCGCAGAGTTTGATTTAAATACAAAAAACAAAGGCGAGTAATTCAGGAAATAAGATTCTGTGCAAATTAAACTGGTAAACATAATTTTAATTTTTACAAAAATGTCCAAGTTTTACTTACCTTAGTTATTTATTAATTCGTTTACGTTGTTACAGTTACAATAAAGTTCAACCTTTTTAAAAAAAATTATAACCAATATTTCCCGTAAAAATATTACCAAATATTGAATTAAACAATATTATGATCGCTTTGAGATAGTGGTGTCTTGACTCCTACAGATCTACATTTAGTAAATACTTGAGAAGGCTTTACAAGATTGTTGTAAAAGCGTATTTATTCCATCGATATTATACTCAATGTATCGATGGCTTTCACAGAAAACCATCGACTGTAGTTGTCCTAGTTGATTTCCAAACCTCATATCATGAAAATATGTCGTGCTATGTTCATCCACATATTGAAAATGTTGGTTGTGAATGGGAACTTGATAAAATAGATACAAAGCTTCTTCTCAGGAACGTAGCATCCCGTGAAAATTCCTCAATGCCACTTACCCTTATAAACAACACCACCAAGAATTACCACAAGGCCCGTAATCATTGGTCTGCTCTTTATTACCATCAGTGATGATTTTAGGATACTCGTAACTGTCAAAGAATTCTTTGAAATGTACTACCTCTCCACGTCCGACGATGACCAGTTATGGACAACGGTAATGACATTCACACCCCTGTCAAAGCATTAAATAAAGTGCATTCAAACCTCGCAAAACTGTATCATAGGAAAGTTTGAACAAGATAGAAGTAACTCTTCAAAATATCCACGTATAAACCTAGACTAACAAAGGCTTTCACTTCAGTAAGTACGACTATCGAAGCTTCTGCGCAATTAAGTTGCCTCCAAGCTGTCCTACAGCAGGCACATCACAGACGCAGCCGAAAAGAGCCGGAAACAAATTATTCTCCGGGAAAGAGTTTCCTCTACAAGTAGGAAGCTGTCCAGGCTACAGTAAGATAACGTCAATTATTCCAGACCAATGTTTCTAAACACATCGTATTGTCCAAAACACGATTGATTATAAGAGATTAAACATCTATATCAATGCCAATAATGTAGCTACCAACTGACCACGAACCCCTAGACAGTCACAGAGTGCACATTGAAGTTCTGTGAAAGAGCTGAAAGAGCCAAACGTAAACCACTGGAGAACCATTATAAAAATGGAATATAACAGCTGAAACTCAAACTTTACCGTTAATGGATGTTTAATTCGTCATAAGCAAGTAAACACTGACGATGGATAACGCAGCGCCCATACAGTGCTATTCCACAGTCACGTCAGATCTTACAATACAGCTTGGCCCAATCAGTCCCTCAAAATAGGGGGTTGAGGAACCCCCATTGAGCTCAACTTGAACTCTCTTTGGAAATCATCAAACCCAGATATGCCGAGAGTGTGGCTTCACATTTACACTGACTGTTCATACTTGAAGCAAGCTGAGCAAGAGCGTAAAGGTACTGTCATCTATATGAAAGTCGTTGGCAGAGGTGATGTGTGGATGGTCTACAAATCTTGGGGCAACTGCTAGTCAAAAACCTAGACCCGTGAGAAGTTCTTATAACATTTGTTACCGAAATTTGGATGTTCCTATAACACTCTATATCTGTACTTTGGCAGCTGATTGCTATTATGTATAAATTAATATACATAATATAATATGATAAGTTACATAACAAAAATAATAAGATGCCTATAATATACATTGTACCTTATAGTACAATATAAGATGTTATGAGATCCAACTATAACAGTATACCGTTAACAGCAAATGTGTCGGGAAAATTATGAAAATATAATTTTGGAAATATATTACCTTACCTGAAGCATAAAATCTCCGTAGACACCGGTAACGGATGTAAGAAAAGGATCTGCTGCAAGTTCCATTCTGTAAAAGCTTAGGGAGAAAAGTTTTCTTTATAGAGGGGAGTGTTTCAAACAACTAGATTCATAAAAACCGCATACATAATTTTAAACTTTGCCTACGTTTCATGTATTTTTAACAAACTTGTTAAATTAAACATGACAAAATTACTTTGTAGAACCATGGAGAGAACTATTCCACTGTCAAATACGCCCTGTAGTAACTGCATCTAAGGAACTTTATTGGCAACGTTTTAGGTCCGATAATTATATTGGAATGCCCTAGTTTTAAGTTACTTTTAGGAGTTACTAAGAGAATTACTTTAAGAGTTATTTATTTACAAGTTTAAAAATTATAATTGTTATTTTTTGAGGGGTTGTAACTCCTACTGCTGTAGTTAACCCTGTGTATCACTTAGTCTGCTACAGTGATCGCCTATTTTTTAAACTCTATATTAAGATATTACAGAATTTATCAGCGATGACCTTACTGACTGCTTGAGTACAATCCAGTGCTAGACTGGCAGAGCTCTTTTTAATTGGGTGGATGGTAACCCTGCAATGGGGACCCAGCCACATAGAAATTCCTGGCAACAAAAGAGTCAGCAGTAAGGCCAAGTAGGAAGTCAATCCAACGATATTTCCATTTAATTTAAGTAGAATAAAGAATCTTATAAATGCTACAGTAGTCAACGTCACATGAAGAACTCTGAAAATACTTAACACGAACAAAATGTGGACCTATGCTAGCTGGAAAGAAGTAAGGCTGGGGTTCGCGTGAGTTCTATCCTAGGATATCTAAAGAAAAGTAAGGTTGTGGTCCGCGTGAGACCTATCCTAGGATATCTGGAGTGGATTAAGGCTGTGGTACGCGTGAGTTCTATCCTAGGATATCTAAAGAGAAGTAAGGTTGTGGTCCGCGTGATACCTATCCTAGGATATCTGGAGAGAAGTAACGCTGAGGTTCGCGTGAAACCATTTATAGGATATCTGGAAAGAAGTAAGGCTCTGGTCCGCGTGAGACCTATCCTAGGATATCTGGAGGGGATTAAGGCTGTGGTCCGCGTGAGTTCTATCCTAGGATATCTAAAGAGAAGTAAGGTTGTGATCCGCGTGAGACCTATCCTATGATATCTGGAGAGAAATAAGGCTGTGGTCCGAGTGTGACCACAGGATATCCTAGGATATCTGGAGAGAGGTAAGGCTGTAAGGCTGTAGTGCGTTTGAGGCCTTTCCTAAGATATATGGAGTGAAATAAGGCTGTAGTCCGAGTGAGACCTTACCTAGAATATCAGAAGAGAAGCAAACCTGTGGTCTGTGTGAGACCTTCCCTAGGATATTTAATGAGAAGTAAGGCTGTTGTCCACGTGAGTCCTATCATAGGATATCTAGAAACAGTACGAATGTGGTCCGCTTCCGCTGGTCACAAGAATAACTACCTGCAAGTCCATCTTCACCTTGCAGCGGATGAAACCTACGCATTATGTAGTCTTGTAAGAATAGACGATGTACATTTACACAGTTGGTTTAAGTCCTTTAAATTTTATGATCAGATTTTGATAGAACCAAGTCTATTCTAACGAGATACTTAGTAGTTTTATAATTATACATTTATAACAATGTAGTGTAACATAGTGCGGCTATAGGTAAAAAATTATTTTACCTATATATAGTTATTACAGGACTATATTCTTAAAGTGTGGTAACGTTCATAAATAGATATAGTATAATGTATAACGAATATGTATTTCTTACGTTACAAGTAAATTTTATTTTTTGAAATAAAAACATATAATAACACTCTACAAAGTAATAGAAATACAATTTGTATCCTCGCAAAAAATAAACATTCTTAAATAAATTACGGTGTTGGAAACATAACTATTACATTTCCAAATACAATCCTGTATAAAATATTCCTTTATGTATATCCACTGTAACACATTTTATTTCTACATACCTCTGTTAAAAAACAAATATTCGGTTAGGATGGATTAGTCTTTAAAATTAACTTAAACTTCCTAACGTAAATGTAGCCTTTAATAAAACTCGGGGTTTATTAAACAAATTTTATTTTCCTTCATTGCCTAGTTTTTTTCTATTATTTGTAGGAGAATGCCTATATTACTTAGGGAATGTCTACATTGACTGGAAGGCATTTAGAAGGTATCAGCCGAGTTGCTGACATTCGCTGTAGCTTATGCATGAGTAAATCACTAAAACTGTGAAGGAAAGTTTTCAGCGAACTGTCAATAAAGTGAGTTCTGCACGGGAGTAGAACCATCTCATCCATCACGTCAACAAACGCTCTTCACATTTTACGTTCAATTAAGCGACGTTAAATATAGGACGGAAACATCTGAGTTCATACGTCAGCTGGTTTTATGTAATAGGTTATGTTGTAAAAAATCTCATTCGGCACTTGGACTATGTTACTTTATTTATTGTACAATGTTAACTTTGATTGTTAATATTATATTTTTTTAAAAATAAGTTATTAGATATATTATTTATTTATATGTCAGTAAGCCATAATATATTTAACTCTATATAATAATAATAAACAATTATATATTTCTATATCAATTTTTGAAATTAAAATATATTTAGGCTGGTTTGACAGCTTTTAAGAACAGATTTTAATTAAATTCGTTAAACATATCTATTCAGTAAGCTTGTCAGCACCTAATAAATATTTTCTTTCAGTAGAAAAAAACTAACAATACTCTTTTATCATTGACTACACTTGATAGATTTGTTTAATACCTCTAAAAGTCACATTTTTTCAAATAAAGTAACCACTTGTGTATTAGTAGCTTGAATGGTTTAATACTTAAATGTTTCAACCATATTTACAAGTATTTGCATACTAAGATTGTTTTCAATATATGGTACACTTGTCCATACATTGTACAATTTTTTCAAATCAATATATCGAAGCAGGAAATATTTGAAACTTAGTTTTGTTTTAATTTCCAATAGCAATACACGTAATTACGAGTAAAACCTACCCTGCGGTAAAATATGTTACTATAATATTTAGGAGTGGAAATCAAGGTTTGATTAGTTCACAATTTTCTTACTTATTTAATGTATCCCTATAGCTCAAAGGTCTAGGATAGACGTACATCTAACATAGTAAAGAGCATTACATATTTATTGTATAGCTTTACGTTTTAAAAACTAAAGTTTACCATATATGATATTTAGAATTTATCTATTTTACTTTATAATTATTTGTCTATTTCTTTCATAGTGTAAAGTGACTCATTCTTTTACAGCAAATGGTTTCCAAGTTAACCATAAGCAGGCATTTCTGATAACTATTATACGTTTAAAACTATTACTGATGTAAATTTACTATTTATGGTTTTTATGTAAAACCATATGTTATTACATTCTTCAATCAAATGTATGATTCGACTAAACATTGCTATTGTTATTGTTTTGATTTATTTTTATTATTTCTAAATATTCAGTGACTGATACAGTGGTTTCATGTAGTTCAAAAATTTTATTTATTTTTCACAACTACATCATACAATAATACAAGTCCTTCATAAATCTACTATTGAGTGAACTTATTGATTCCTTCTCCAGCTAAAAATATGGACAACTTAACTAAACACGTGTGTAGTTCATGTTTATTACAGTAGTCCAGATAACTATTGAACAAATAACAAGCCGGTTGAATAGCGAGAGAAAAATTTATTTATTTACTGCAACGTTTGGGCAACTGATTTGTTGTCCTTATCAAGCCTATAGTGCTATGAAACCCAACGTCCTTACATTTAATGTGTGAGTAATGTGGGGAGGCAAAACATCAAACCTCTGCACTTTACCAAGATTTTTCTTTCAGCTATAGCTCTGCTCATTTACGAAAATAAGTATAGTACTTAATAAGAAGGGAGATCTAGAAGTGGAGAGGGCGAGATTAAAGTATATGAAGACCACCTAAATATTTCGGCGAAGAGTACTCTGTTTAAGTTTTTGAAAATGAAGTAATATCGAAACGGGTCAAAAAACGAAAATATTGTAATGTTAGGGAAGGAAAAACGTTATCGAATATAATACTTCTAAAATATTCTAGGACTTACGAGAAGGTATACTGTATTCTCCACTAAAACGTGAAAGGACTTGCATTCGTCAAAATTGGGAAAGATTATATATATATATATATATATATATAAATATATATATATATATATGTGTGTGTGTGTGTGTGTGTGTGTGTGTGTGTGTGTGTGTGTATGTGTGTGTGTGAGTGTTTATCTATAATTTGAGCCATTAAATTGAGAGCGAGAGATATAACACTTTCATTTCGAAGCAACTGTTACAACAATTCAAAATAGTTACTTTTTTAGCTTTTGTTGTATTAAAATTTTGGGAAAATATATTGTATGTGGATAATATAAGATAAAATAGATCGCCATGGAAATAATAAAAATGGTTGAAATGTCAACTGAAATATGATGTTAACTTGTTACTCGAATGTTCCTTACAGAACTTAATTTGTATTACTTCGTACAATACGTCAGATCCGTTTAATTTTTGTAAATTTTAATCGTCAAATATTAAAAGAAATACACTACAGAAACTACAAAGGAATAAAAACACGTAACAATCGTAAAACAATTAAAAAAATAATAAATATTATTTACGTACGTTGAAATATTCATTTACATTGTTAATTATATCGTTTAGAATGGTTTCTCACCTTAAACACTGAGTAGAAGGCAAACGAATTATAACGGTAAATCTCGTACAATTTAAAATTAAATAGAAGTTTTTGAAGCATTGTAAATCGCAAGCAAATTGAGTTTGGAGGGTGGGTTTACAAATTATCCTACCAATAATGCATGTCCAGATATTTCACGAAATTTTGAGAGAATAAATTTCACGAATTAGTTATTTATTATCTTTAAGTGTGTTTTTCATCATGACAATATACTTTTAATTTGAAACTTATAAAACAATCCTGATTAGTCGTCTCAATCAACTGTTCTACATTGGATAGTAATAGAGAAAATGCAATGCAAGGAATGTTCCCAAAAACATTTTATGAAATATAAAAACTTTAGTATTTCACAAGTATAAACGCAATAATTGTAATAATTTACCTTTAACAAACAATGTTCACATTTTTAGCATATACGCGTCGTCTACTGCTCCGTCATGCAGGTTTTATCGGTCACTGTACTCTCGGCCTGGTCAAACGACTGTTGTAAACCCGAAACACAAAGTGGTCGGAGGTTTTATTTGTTAAATGAGTAACAAAGTGAAACAAGCATCGGTGATTCATGTGGATGGTTATACTGAAAAACTGTCTCGTGAATGAAAATTCGTACATTTACTGTACAGATCAATGGATAGATAACCCATTAATACAAATACGTGTTTGGAACGCTTTTCACCCAAAAAAACATAAAAAACTTCCCGAAGGCTAAAGCTCGAAATTAAATAAGTCTACCTCCATTTCAAATTACGATGATTAATTTGTATACAAAAAAATAAACTAGACACAGACTAAATAACAACACTGATGGTTGCGAATATCGGTCTTCCAACAGAAACAAGAGGGAAAATATGTGTTGGCAAAGAAACAGTGTACAGAGAAATATTGAGAATAAAAATATTTTAAACGCATTCGTCTACTAACCTAGTGGTACTTGAATTAGAAAAAAATAATCTATATAACGTCTTCTAATGTATAAAGATATTAGATTTTTAGACTTACTTATAAAAATTATATATTTTAAAAATCAATGAAACAAAAGCTAATCATTTTATACGTAATTAAATACCTAAATATGGAAATATAAGTGCAGTGAGAAAGCTGTAAGGCGGAGAGCTGTTACTTTGTTGACAGGATGGCATTAGGGTGTATCTTGAAAAACATGATTGAAAAGATCTGAATTGAATACATTTGCCTTAACAGTTGGGAAACGTAAGGGGAGGGATATTGTCAGCAAATAACAGGGTCTGGAGTTTTATAACTTCCAATGGAATAAAAATAAAAACTGTGACGAATATGTAATGATATTAAAACTGTATGAAATCGAAAATATATATTAAAAAAATTAGGAAAACTCAAATTGTAAAAATAAAGCTATTTCTTTTATATTACAATACACGATGTAAGCATCATTAATTTAGTTGTTTGAATATTATTATTTTCAACGAAATATTGATGAAAACATTTAGGCCAATATAAAATGTGTCCTTTTTAGTGTTATGAATACTATTTCAACACTTTAACAGGTCATCAATTATAGGTTTAACGCCTAGAGGACAAGTTAAAGAAAGAGACGAATATTTGTGTGTGTGTGTGTGTGTGTGTGTGTGTGTGTGTGTATGTGTGTGTGCGTGTGTGTGTGTGTGTGTGTGTGTGTTGTATGTGTCAGTGTGTGTGTATTTGTGTGTGTGTGTGTGTTTGTGTGTGTGTGTGTGTGTGTGCGTGTGTGTGTGTGTGTGTGTGTGTATGTGTGTGTGTGTGTATGTGTGTGTGTGTGTGTGTGTGTGTGTGTGTGTGTGTGTGTGTGTGTGTGTGTGTGTGTGTGTGTGTGTGTGTGTGTGTGTGTGTGTGTGTGTGTGTGTGTGTGTGTGTGTGTGTGTGTGTGTGTGTGTGTGTGTAGAACATGGTCTACCAACTAAAATAAACGTCCTACTACAATATGAAAGTGAATCAATCTGAACAACGTAATCAATCGCAAAATAATTGTAAAACGTCAAAAATAAAATCTACATTAATAAAATGAATACATAAGTCCTACCAAGTAGGTACAAGAAATCGTAATTTCTTAATAAAAATAATATCATAACAATTAAATATCTGGCCCGAGAACACTGTATTGGTTACCTTGATGAGTCATACTACCTTACCTTCATGTCGGCAATGTGCTAACCCGATCAGAAGCTCATTGTAACTCATTAACAAATTAGTCAACGAATATAGCTAGCCTCCCCCACCCTAATCCAACATGTACGCAAAATATACATCTTACAGGTTTTTTGACAGTCATATAAAATCCTCTTGTTTGCATTTAGTAAAGTGGTAAATATTAGTTTTTTGTTTTGTGCCTATCTCCCGGTTAGAAGTTGAAAAATAATGTTTAAAATTTTTCTATAATTTCTTTATGTAAAATATTAATGATTATAAAATCAAACCCATTCTATTGGGCTATATTCTGAGTACAGACAGTTTCTCTAGCTAAACACTGAGGTGAAATGTTACTCCTAGCATTCATATAGCCATTCTACTGTTTTTTTACGTCACTTTGGGTTGTTTCTAGACGAGGACGTTGTAATTATTTTCTAATTTTTTAGGAAGGTTTTTAACAATTCTATAATAGATTTGAATAAGCAACCGTAAAAATGCCAGACTCTTTGTGGAAGACATCTGTTAAATCAGTCATTTTATTAAATAATTATTTATTATAATATATATACAATTATCTTTTACTATAATAACATATGGACTGAATTTTTGGTTTAAAAATGCACTTACATAACGATTAGCATTATAAAATAGTTCTCTCCAGAAGAGCACAGCTCTGCATACTAGTGTAATTCCAATTAATTACTCCACAATTAATTCAGTTCTCTCGGTATCACTCGATTTCAACCTTTTTTTTATCTGTTTTCAAAACATTTTCAGCGCTGGGGAAACGTTTTGTAGTTACAAATTAAATCGCGTATAAATGGTAAGAAAAGCAACGTCAATATGACGGAAAATGCATCCAACGAAACCTCTTCAGGTGGAAATAAATTGCGTTCAACCCTTTAAGTTTGGTACTTGAGATAGTATAACTTTGCATTAAAGCCGGCAAAGTATGCCCCACTTTGTTACGCTTTGTAGTTACACAGCTTAAATTAAAATTTGTTTTATGTAACTTCATCCAACTGTAACATACCTATTCAAAGAGAAATTATATCAAAATTAAAATAAGCTTAGTATTTGGATGTTGTTACATCCTATAAGCGTAGCAATTATATCTCATATTATCTTATAAACTTTGTTGACGTATTTATGCAACGTAGACCAAACATGGACTGCAAATGGTTTCTGTTATACGGCCGCAGATGGGCAAAATAAATTAGGAGCCAGTTACTTGATAAATTCAACCATTTTTATAACACGTTTAACAAAATTTGTTTAATCTATTTGTATTTTGTATGTTTATTATTTCTTTTTATCCAGTGAATGCAATGAACCCCTTTCCTCACCCTATCTCCATTATCCCTTCTTCGTTTTTTCTCTTCCTATTTCTCTTAGAATTCCTCTCGTTTCTTTCCTTTTCTCTATCATTCTCTCCTCTACTCTCTATGTCGTCTCTCTCCTACTTCTCTCTGCCTTCCGTTTCATTTCTCACTTCAAACTGTAATATGTGAATAGACTCAGTAGAAATTATTTACATCGAATAATCCCCGATTACCACTAAAGTTTTTTTCATTAAAAATAACAATTTGTCATTACTTTAAAAAAATCATAAATAAACAAGTTTTCTAGTATGTGGAAATCTTTTCAGCATCGAATTAACTCAGTAACTCATGATTTGTAACCGATTACTAAGTACTGTACTTTATGCAATTATCTCTGACCTATAAACTTTCGTGTAAAGTTTATTAATCAGTTATGAAGTTTTGGAAGTCTGACGTGCAATTTCCTCTAGAACGTGATTAAATTAAGCTAGTAAAGAAATTGAAACCTGCATAAGCTTCGCTTAAGCAAGCCCGTGTTTCTTATTGATCCAGAAGGCCGCATGCTTGGTCAGAGGAAAGTTATCACTGAGTACGCTACGAATGTGCGTATGCTATTAATCGAGTCTTTGTAAAAAGTATCTTTCTTTATGTAGATTAGCGCTTTAAAGACTGGAGTAAAAACGGTAGGAAAATTACGACAATTCTATACAGGCTTTTTCATCAGAATGTTGCGTTGTACCACAAATGAAAGCACAAATTGAGTTAGGTGATGGCTAACTGGTATTTTTGTCTTACCGCAGAGGTTAATTAAAGTGTTTAAATCATTTTCAAATACAATTTAGTATAAATTTATAAATGTCATATCTGATTGTGTTACAATCTGTTTCTAAATGTTTTACAGAAACGCTATTGCTTTGTGTATGTTGTTCTTTAATATATTATACAAATAAATTCATTTATAAGATAACTTTTATATTGATATTACAATAAAATTGCTATTCATTATTAAATTTACTACTTTTTAAATGATATACGTATGATATATTGAATTTTTATAGAAATATTTAATAAGTTCACTTTTTATCAAAAATGAGTTAGTTCCACTAAATAGTTTATTTTACGTTCATCTACATGTCAGCGAGAAATAACGTAAGTCCAATGCCTATACAGTGAGATATGGACCCTCTGTTTGTCTAATGTATTGGAGAAACAACATTAGTCCAGGACTGATGTTGTTTCTCGTTTACGCCACCAGGTGATGTTCACTTGATGAAGGCAAAGTTCCTCTCGATAAGCGAGGAAAATCAACCCATGGAAATATTAAACCCGGATCTGTAATAAACATAATAAAATAGCACATATCTTCATTTCCATTAAAGATATCCCATTACATCTCAAATTTTGTACTTGAAATTGAATTAGATTAACTACATTATACAAAAACATTTGGGTTTGGTAAATTGTTTAGCTAGATTATGTTATAACCTTCATTAAAAATTTAAAACTTTCTATTGTTGAGGGCCCAACTTTATGGTTTTGTTAGGTGACACGTTAGTGCCTTATTTTTAGACTATAATTTTAATTTTTCATACTATTTTTGAATATATATAAAATAAATTTTACTATGATTAACAAAAACTCTATTCGTATCTTGTCACGGGAAATAGAGATTTACAATTCTAACGTTCAAGGACATTCTGAGTCGTAACATCAATACTTACAGGAGTAGTTTTAAAACCCGTAATATAGGTGATTGATAAAAAATAGTGATGAACCATTTTGTTAGTCTTCCAAAGATTATTTGAAATCATCACAATAAAGGTTTTATTTTATAAATTATCTGAATGTAATAGTATATCCCATATTTGCTCCTGAGTATCACGATTATCGCTAATGGAGTCTTGGAAAGGAATATATGTTTTATAAATTATCTGAATGTAATAGAATATATCCCATATTTGCTCCTGAGTATCACGATTATCGCTAATGGAGTCTTGGAAAGGAATATATGTTTTATAAATTATCTGAATGTAATAGAATATATCCCATATTTGCTCATGAGTATCACGATTATCGCTGATGGAGTCTTGGAAAGGATTATATATTTTATAAATTATCTGAATGTAATAGTATATCCCATATTTGCTCCTGAGTATCACGATTATCGCTAATGGAGTCTTGGAAAGGAATATATGTTTTATAAATTATCTGAATGTAATAGAATATATCCCATATTTGCTCATGAGTATCACGATTATCGCTGATGGAGTCTTGGAAAGGAATATATATTTTATAAATTATCTGAATGTAATAGTATATCCCATATTTGCTCCTGAGTATCACGATTATCGCTAATGGAGTCTTGGAAAGGAATATATGTTTTATAAATTATCTGAATGTAATAGAATATATCCCATATTTGCTCATGAGTATCACGATTATCGCTGATGGAGTCTTGGAAAGGATTATATATTTTATAAATTATCTGAATGTAATAGTATATCCCATATTTGCTCCTGAGTATCACGATTATCGCTAATGGAGTCTTGGAAAGGAATATATGTTTTATAAATTATCTGAATGTAATAGAATATATCCCATATTTGCTCATGAGTATCACGATTATCGCTGATGGAGTCTTGGAAAGGAATATATATTTTATAAATTATCTGAATGTAATAGTATATCCCATATTTGCTCCTGAGTATCACGATTATCGCTAATGGAGTCTTGGAAAGGAATATATGTTTTATAAATTATCTGAATGTAATAATATATCCCATATTTGCTCCTGAGTATCACGATTATCGCTAATGGAGACTTGGAAAGGAATATATATTTTATATATTATCTGAATGTAATAGTATATCCCATATTTGCTCCTGAGTGTCACGATTATCGCTAATAAAGTCTTGGAAAGGAATATATATTTTATAAATTATCTGAATGTAATAGTATATCCCATATTTGCTCCTGAGTATCACGATTATCGCTAATGGAGTCTTGGAAAGGAATATATGTTTTATAAATTATCTGAATGTAATAAAATATATCCCATATTTGCTCCTGAGTATCACGATTATCGCTGATGGAGTCTTGGAAAGGAATATATATTTTATAAATTATCTGAATGTAATAGTATATCCCATATTTGCTCCTGAGTATCACGATTATCGCTAATGGAGTCTTGGAAAGGAATATATGTTTTATAAATTATCTGAATGTAATAGAATATATCCCATATTTGCTCATGAGTATCACGATTATCGCTGATGGAGTCTTGGAAAGGAATATATATTTTATAAATTATCTGAATGTAATAGTATATACCATATTTGCTCCTGAGTATCACGATTATCGCTAGTG
Organism: Prosapia bicincta; assembly: GCA_036971475.1. Classification (NCBI taxonomy): domain Eukaryota; kingdom Metazoa; phylum Arthropoda; class Insecta; order Hemiptera; family Cercopidae; genus Prosapia; species Prosapia bicincta. The sequence goes on from JBAIZL010000005.1 coordinate 261,095,620, forward strand.
GTGTCTTGGAAAGGAATATATATTTTATAAATTATCTGAATGTAATAGTATATCCCATATTTGCTCCTGAGTATCACGATTATCGCTAATGGAGTCTTGGAAAGGAATATATGTTTTATAAATTATCTGAATGTAATAGAATATATCCCATATTTGCTCCTGAGTATCACGATTATCGCTAATGGAGTCTTGGAAAGGAATATATATTTTATATATTATCTGAATGTAATAGTATATCCCATATTTGCTCATGAGTCTCACGATTATCGTTAATGGAGTCTTGGAAAGGAATATATATTTTATAAATTATCTGAATGTAATAGTATATCCCATATTTGCTCCTGAGTATCACGATTATCGCTAATGGAGTCTTGGAAAGAAATATATATTTTATATATTATCTGAATGTAATAGTATATCCCATATTTGCTCCTGAGTATCACGATTATCGCTAATGGAGACTTGGAAAGGAATATATATTTTATAAATTATCTGAATGTAATAGTATATCCCATATTTGCTCCTGAGTGTCACGATTATCGCTAATAAAGTCTTGGAAAGGAATATATATTTTATAAATTATCTGAATGTAATAGAATATCCCATATTTGCTCCTGAGTATCACGATTATCGCTAATGGAGTCTTGGAAAAGAATATATGTTTTATAAATTATCTGAATGTAATAGAATATATATCCCATATTTACTCCTGAGTATCACGATTATCGCTAATGGAGTCTTGGAAAGGAATATATATTTTATATATTATCTGAATGTAATAGTATATCCCATATTTGCTCCTGAGTATCACGATTATCGCTAATGGAGTCTTGGAAAGGAATATATATTTTATAAATTATCTGAATGTAATAGTATATCCCATATTTGCTCCTGAGTATCACGATTATCGCTAATGGAGTCTTGGAAAGGAATATATGTTTTATAAATTATCGGAATGTAATAGAATATATCCCATATTTGCTCCTGAGTATCACGATTATCGCTAATGGAGTCTTGGAAAGGAATATATATTTTATATATTATCTGAATGTAATAGTATATCCCATATTTGCTCATGAGTCTCACGATTATCGTTAATGGAGTCTTGGAAAGGAATATATATTTTATAAATTATCTGAATGTAATAGTATATCCCATATTTGCTCCTGAGTATCACGATTATCGCTAATGGAGTCTTGGAAAGGAATATATATTTTATAAATTATCTGAATGTAATAGTATATCCCATATTTTCTCCTGAGTATCACGATTATCGCTAATGGAGTCTTGGAAAGGAATATATATTTTATAAATTATCTGAATGTAATAGTATATCCCATATTTGCTCCTGAGTATCACGATTATCGCTAATGGAGTCTTGGAAGGGAATATATATTTTATAAATTATCTGAATGTAATAGTATATCCCATATTTGCTCCTGAGTATCACGATTATCGCTGATGGAGTCTTGGAAAGGAATATATATTTTATAAATTATCTGAATGTAATAGTATATCCCATATTTGCTCCTGAGTATCACGATTATCGCTAATGGAGTCTTGGAAAGGAATATATATTTTATAAATTATCTGAATGTAATAGTATATCCCATATTTGCTCATGAGTATCACGATTTTCGCTGATGGAGTCTTGGAAAGGAATATATATTTTATAAATTATCTGAATGTAATAGTATATCCCATATTTGCTCCTGAGTGTCACGATTATCGCTAATAAAGTCTTGGAAAGGAATATATATTTTATAAATTATCTGAATGTAATAGTATATCCCATATTTGCTCCTGAGTATCACGATTATCGCTAATGGAGTCTTGGAAAGGAATATATGTTTTATAAATTATCTGAATGTAATAAAATATATCCCATATTTGCTCCTGAGTATCACGATTATCGCTGATGGAGTCTTGGAAAGGAATATATATTTTATAAATTATCTGAATGTAATAGTATATCCCATATTTGCTCCTGAGTATCACGATTATCGCTAATGGAGTCTTGGAAAGGAATATATGTTTTATAAATTATCTGAATGTAATAGAATATATCCCATATTTGCTCATGAGTATCACGATTATCGCTGATGGAGTCTTGGAAAGGAATATATATTTTATAAATTATCTGAATGTAATAGTATATACCATATTTGCTCCTGAGTATCACGATTATCGCTAATGGAGTCTTGGAAAGGAATATATATTTTATAAATTATCTGAATGTAATAGTATATCCCATATTTGCTCCTGAGTATCACGATTATCGCTAATGGAGTCTTGGAAAGGAATATATGTTTTATAAATTATCTGAATGTAATAGAATATATCCCATATTTGCTCCTGAGTATCACGATTATCGCTAATGAAGTCTTGGAAAGGAATATATATTTTATATATTATCTGAATGTAATAGTATATCCCATATTTGCTCATGAGTCTCACGATTATCGTTAATGGAGTCTTGGAAAGGAATATATATTTTATAAATTATCTAAATGTAATAGTATATCCCATATTTGCTCCTGAGTATCACGATTATCGCTAATGGAGTCTTGGAAAGGAATATATATTTTATATATTATCTGAATGTAATAGTATATCCCATATTTGCTCCTGAGTATCACGATTATCGCTAATGGAGACTTGGAAAGGAATATATATTTTATAAATTATCTGAATGTAATAGTATATCCCATATTTGCTCCTGAGTGTCACGATTATCGCTAATAAAGTCTTGGAAAGGAATATATATTTTATAAATTATCTGAATGTAATAGAATATCCCATATTTGCTCCTGAGTATCACGATTATCGCTAATGGAGTCTTGGAAAAGAATATATGTTTTATAAATTATCTGAATGTAATAGAATATATATCCCATATTTACTCCTGAGTATCACGATTATCGCTAATGGAGTCTTGGAAAGGAATATATATTTTATATATTATCTGAATGTAATAGTATATCCCATATTTGCTCCTGAGTATCACGATTATCGCTAATGGAGTCTTGGAAAGGAATATATATTTTATAAATTATCTGAATGTAATAGTATATCCCATATTTGCTCCTGAGTATCACGATTATCGCTAATGGAGTCTTGGAAAGGAATATATGTTTTATAAATTATCGGAATGTAATAGAATATATCCCATATTTGCTCCTGAGTATCACGATTATCGCTAATGGAGTCTTGGAAAGGAATATATATTTTATATATTATCTGAATGTAATAGTATATCCCATATTTGCTCATGAGTCTCACGATTATCGTTAATGGAGTCTTGGAAAGGAATATATATTTTATAAATTATCTGAATGTAATAGTATATCCCATATTTGCTCCTGAGTATCACGATTATCGCTAATGGAGTCTTGGAAAGGAATATATATTTTATAAATTATCTGAATGTAATAGTATATCCCATATTTGCTCCTGAGTATCACGATTATCGCTAATGGAGTCTTGGAAAGGAATATATGTTTTATAAATTATCTGAATGTAATAGAATAAATCCCATATTTGCTCCTGAGTATCACGATTATCGCTAATGGAGTCTTGGACCGGAATTTATATTTTATAAATTATCTGAATGTAATAGTATATCCCATATTTTCTCCTGAGTATCACGATTATCGCTAATGGAGTCTTGGAAAGGAATATATATTTTATAAATTATCTGAATGTAATAGTATATCCCATATTTGCTCCTGAGTATCACGATTATCGCTAATGGAGTCTTGGAAAGGAATATGTATTTTATAAATTATCTGAATGTAATTGTATATCCCATATTTGCTCATGAGTATCACGATTATCGCTAATGGAGTCTTGGAAGGGAATATATATTTTATAAATTATCTGAATGTAATAGTATATCCCATATTTGCTCCTGAGTATCACGATTATCGCTGATGGAGTCTTGGAAAGGAATATATATTTTATAAATTATCTGAATGTAATAGTATATCCCATATTTGCTCCTGAGTATCACGATTATCGCTAATGGAGTCTTGGAAAGGAATATATATTTTATAAATTATCTGAATGTAATAGTATATCCCATATTTGCTCATGAGTATCACGATTTTCGCTGATGGAGTCTTGGAAAGGAATATATATTTTATAAATTATCTGAATGTAATGGTATATCCCATATTTGCTCATGAGTATCACGATTTTCGCTGATGGAGTCTTGGAAAGGAATATATATTTTATAAATTATCTGAATGTAATAGTATATCCCATATTTGCTCCTGAGTATCACGATCATCGCTGATGGAGTCTTGGAAAGGAATATATATTTTATAAATTATCTGAATGTAATAGTATATCCCATATTTGCTCCTGAGTATCACGATTATCGCTCATGGAGTCTTGGAAAGGAATATATATTTTATAAATTATCTGAATGTAATAGTATATCCCATATTTGCTCCTGAGTATCACGATTATCGCTAATGGAGTCTTGGAAAGGAATATAAGGGCATATTACTCTCGATAAATGTAAAAGAATATATTGCGTAAGATATAGATCTATCTTATGGCGTAAATGTCATTCTTGTAGGAAGTCTACAGAGAAGCTGAATTTTGTTTGTGATGCGCATATTGGTATACTTAAATTACACCTGAGTTGTATTTGAAAGTCCCTTCTCCCTATTTACATCTGAATAAGTACACATAGGCATAACTAAAGATTTGAAACTCTATTAGAAGTTTTACTCTATGTGGGGGGGGGGGGGGTTAAGTAAGAAGGAGTGCCTATAATAGTAATCCACCTTTATAATACACAACGTTTCGTCACAGCTCCCTTCCCTCTCTTCCTTGATCACTTCCCTTTCCCCTGTCTCATGATAGCACCCATATCATGGTTGCAAACCTCTCCGGTGGTTCATAATAAGTTTCTAATTCTCCTTTTTCTCATATACACTTCACTATCCTCTCTCACGTGATCACCCTCCTCTCCTCTACCTCTGATAGATTCTTTCTACTCTCTTTTATAATCGACCTTCTCTTCTTCCGCTCAAAATGACTTCCTTCTTTTCTGCTCCCTTTCATAATTGCATCCTTCTTCTCTCTCTTATGATCACACTCCTATCATGAGCATTCTCCTCTTCGCTAACTCACAATGATTTGCTTCTCATCTCCTTTCTCTCATGATCGATATCCTCTCTCACATAATCGCTTCCTTCTCCTCTAACTCATGATTACTTTCCTTTCCTTCCTATTATAATCGCTACTCTTTCTTATCCTAACAAGTTTATTCCCCTCTCGTATCTCATGATAGTTTCCTTCTCGTTTCTCTCTTTTCTCTCTCATGATTTCCTTGCTTTCTTTTTCTTTTTCAATCCCTTTATCCTCTTTCGAATAAACTCGATCCTCTGGCACGATCGCTTTCCTCTCTTATACACTATGATTTCTTCTTTCTCCTTCCGTCTATAATCATTACACTATATTCTCTTATACAGTCATTTCCTTTTCCTGTTTCTAACTATCATTTTATGCTTGGTTTGCTCTCCTGTTTCTCATTAAGAACTTTAGCAAACTAGCACATAAACGTTTTTTCTATAAAATTCGAATAACCTAACATATAAATATTCAAATAATTTGTGAAAGAAGATATTTTAAACTTTTTTAAGAGCTGAGCATGATAATAATGATTCGATTCAATTGCCTTGTCATGCTTTTGCAAATATTTACACAATAAATTCAAATACTTACGTATTATTCGATACGAAGAATAACCAGGTACTACTCCTGTAACTGTAATTCAACTCATATATTTTTAGTTTTGTAAAGAAATTTACTATTACTTATGTTTGTCTTGAATGTTTTGTTCTTTACAATATTTTAAACGTTTCTTTTCTTATCATGGTTTGACCTTTGATTAAATTCACCTCCAGATATATCGTGTTGCTCCTGACCTCTTGAATCTTTTAGGTACTTTAACACTGTTCAACTTCTTTTGACTCTTGCTTTTGAATATAGTATTTCTGTTTTTTCGACACCATTTATTCCAACTTACAAACGTTTTCTCTCCTCATCGACCAATCACATTTAGACTTTTTCTGATACAAACGACTTATATGTAATTCGCTCACGTCCATATCGCAAAATAAAGGGCCAAAGCTAAAGTGTCAAGTCATAATGAACACAAGGTTCTTAGTTTTATTATTGCCTAAATTTCGCTTAGGCGATTCGCAAACTTTTGTTAATTGTTTCAGCAAATCGTTACGACGTAAGTGTTTTAAATATTTATTTGAAGTTGTGAGAAGCAACATTAGACCCTAGCATTTGGTTATATAAAAAAAAACTCTTTACAGGTTTCTTGGTATACCTAACCTACGTGAAATTATAAACAAAAATTAATTAAGCCTTAAGGCTATTATAAACGTTAAGTTACTTTATCAAAAGTAAAGTTGGATAACGACTTTCAAATAGTTTTCTTAAGACAAATTTAAAATCTGATTTCCACTAGAACTAGTTACGTGGCTCTTTTATCGTTTGCACAGTTATTTACCTCTCTAACGTTTCTTTTCGTTATACAGTTAAAACAGTTTTCTTTATTTAAACCCATGTACTATAATGCATAGCTTCCTATTACATTTGATATATGGGTAAAATTTCAGACAGATTTCATGAAATTTTTAATCATGTTTCTTGGATGAGCGTTAACAAAATGTCTGTGGAAATATAAATAATAATAAAAAAGAAATATAGATAATACGTAAAACGTTCGTTTTCATAGATAATAATTATGTAATAACATTAGATAACATCAAAATCAGTATTTTATTTCTAGCAAAGTGGTGTGTAATATACAAACGTAAAGTTGTCTTTTCACGCCGGAACAAGTTACTTTCAATAGACCCTTGAGAGCTATAATGATATAGTAAAGTAACATATCTGATGACTTATCAAAGTTTCCCAAAGTTATAGAGGGCCATACGTGTTCACCAATGATATTTGTTTACCCGACAATAAGTTGAATCTTTCATTAAGTAACAAATAGCCTTTTTTGCCTTTTTACAAATCATTCGTTCTGTTGTCAGAACGGATTCCTCGTTTGTTGTAATCTCTTCCAAAATATTAATTTTCGGAGTAACAGTTTTTAAAATAATTTAAAAAATCAACTGGCCGGCGATGCTCGTTATAGATCGGTTAACCTGCAATTTTATTTTTGAAATATACTCAAAAATACATTTTAAACAAGAACAAAGTAAACTTAAATGACGTAAATCAAGATAGTGGTTAAAACAATGCAATAAATATCGCAATTTATATGCTATATTTACAGGTATTTTATAAATGTACTCATTTATCAAACAACTACCGGGAAAACACCATTAGTTTATAGTACATTACATATTTATTAATATACTATAGGTAAAAAATACAGGATGGGTTTGATTTAAAAAAATTTAAATTTGCTAACGTAAGCTATACAATGAAGTATTAAAAAAGATATTATGGCAAAATATTTAAGACATTTACATTTTTTTTCTGTCTTGCGCGTTGGTACCAATAAAAAATATCAAACTGATCGCTTGCGTCGTTCAGATGAAAAAATCTAGGCCATCGTTATCTGACACTTTGTTCTTAGATCGCAAAATTGTTATAAAATTATAGGGCAAAGTAATATAATAAAATAGGTATACATTATTGTTATGTTTTAAAAAGATTTATATGCAAATGCTTTTGTGCTTTGTTCATATTTTTGTAATTGTAAACACTTTTTCTGTTTTCAACCCTTAAAGTAAGTTTCTTTTCATTTACAATGGATTAATGTAGACTATACCTTATATTATTTTAAATTTTTACTAGATGAAATCTCTATACGACAAATAACTTTTTTCCTTTATTTAAAACATTCTGTACATTTCAATTGCATAGCAAACATCCTCAGAGGTAATTTACGTAGTAGTTGTTTTTTAAATTACCTCTGACGATGATTGTTATGCCGTTAAAATATACCCATGGTTTTAAATAAAGGAAACAGTTTTTTGTGGTATAGAGATTTCATTTATTTAAATTAAATATTACTTACTTACTACGTACTAGCTAACGCATACCCTTGGCTGCTGAGCCCTTTGGTGACGCGCTGACCAGTATAGACAAACAAGTGGGTCATCATCATCTCCGGAAAGGTCGAGTGCATTGCATTTCGGCAGATGATCCGCATCCAACGTATCGTGTCCACAGAGAGGGCATTCCAGTGTTGGGAACAACATGGGAGGCCAGGTACTCGTGGCCGGTCTGCATTCTGAACTTGGCAAAGCCTACAGCTCGTGGACGTCTGTGGTCAATGGGTCCTATGGTGATAAGGTTTTCCCATTTTCTTCCTGCTGATTTCTGTGTGAAGGAGGGTGAGTTTGATCACCTGCTCGTGGTGCCCTCCTGCGTAATCTAAACCATCAAGCAAAAGTTCGCCTCTAAACACGCTTATCATAATGACTGTGAAATTAAACAATTCGCAACAGTTCATTTATATAGTTATAGATCCTATGTACTTACATTGAATAACAATTGTATTTACAATAAGTGTACACATTAAGTGCGTACCATAAATGAATCGATAAATAAATAGGTCAAACATGTTTGTGTTTATTTAATTTATTTTACAATATTTTGTCATTCTAATATGTGATGAAACAGTACTATTATCAAAACGTCATAGAAAGAAATTGTGTGAAACAGAAAAATATCAGAAATTATAGCAAATAGCCTATTTTAGTAGTGAAATATTTCTGTGATAGTGTTGTTTAAGGAACTAATTAAGCAAATTATTTATACTCTATATAGATTTATTGAATGAGTTTAAGGATTTATTCAACATAAATGTTATTATTTCTAATATCACAGGAAATAAATAGCTAAAATTGACCACCTATTAAAAAAAATGAACCATATGTACTGAAATTACTTCTCAAATTGTCTTACCATCACAGTTGTTCATTACCAGTACACTGGTAAACGTGTTGGCGAACCCTTAACCATCTCAACAAGTTGTCCTTGCACGTAAGCATTAAAATCTCCTAATAATAAAGTCAGAAATAGTGACAGGTTTATTAGGTGTAAAACATTATTATATTGGAGGTTGGAATTACGGGAAAGAGGATACAGTAAGTAGTGGATACTACTTTTATTGGACAACTCTTTGATTGGATACTTGTCTGTCTTGGTCTTAGTATTAGGCCTATATACTCATGGTCTTTCTCTACTTACATTTAATTTTGGTCTCTTCTTCATATGTGCAATCATAAAACTAAGGTATAAAACGCTACACTCAAAGAACAGTAAAATTACTGTGACAGTGGAAATGGTTCATAAAAGTGAAATCACCTGGTAAATGTATATTACCGTATTTTATGTAAGTAACATCGGAAGGCTTCTAACAAATTGGACACTTCTGAAACTACTTTATAATCTCTTTATCAGTGGATGTTTGTACGTAACTACAAGTAAAAGTAAAATAAAATAACGTCGCTATCTCTTCAAAGGTCTAAAATGTAGGTGGTAATTATGAGATATTTATAGAAATTTAGTATCCAGGTATTTCATACAACTGTCAAATGATAAGTACATATTCTATTCTAAGTTTTGTTTGAAAGTGTGAATAGTTAATAATGTTTTATTTTGTGTAATTTTTTCTAATTTGGAACTTTGAAAAAAATCACATTATTTTATTATGATATATTATTGTATATATATATAAATATATATATATATATATATATATATATATATATATATATATATATATATACACACACATGTGTTATACTTTGAAGGTAAATGTAGTTATTCATGTGGTTGATCTGTAGGTTTAGATGTAAGATATAAGGTGTGATATAAGGCATATATAAGGTATAGATATATGTATAGGCTAGGTATAACTGCAAAAGGTGTTGGTATAGGTATAAAAGGTAATGGTATAGGTTTAGGATAGGTATAGTTATCCGTTAGGTGTAGGCCTACCTATTCCAGAATCTATACCAAAATCTATACTTATAACTAAACCAAAAACCATCTTACACATATACCCAAACCTATACATAAACTACACAAATACCTTTAATTAGAACTATATCTGTAACTATTACCTCTATACTTATACTTATACTCGTACTTATACGCATATACCATTACCTTATATCTATACGTAACCTATAACTACACCAATATCTTATGATACACATATACTTAGGTACAATACCTATATCTATATACCCTATACTTGCTACAATATCTATTATTTATTTATAACTAAACCTATAAATATCTTAGTGATACCTATCCTATACATATACCAATTAAAGTTTTACTCTATTAGTTTAGGTTTAGGATTGGCCACTTACCTATACTTATATCTATACGTATAATTATTAAGGTTTTACCTATTACTTTAGGTTTACGATTATCCCCTTACCATTACTTGTATTTATACGTATACGTATTAGGACTTTACCTATTATTTTAGGTTTATAACTGGCCCCTTACCTTTACATATATCTATACGTTTACTTATTAGGGTTTCTACCTATTAGTTTATTTTTAGGATTGGACCCTTACCTGTTCTTATATCTATACGTATACTTATTAACGTTTACGCTATTAGTTTATGTTTACGATTTGTCCCTTACTTGTACTTATATCTTTACGTATACGTATTAAGGTTTTACCTATTAGTTTAGGTTTAGGATTGGTCCCATATCTGTACGTATATCTATAAGTATACTTATTAAGGTTTTATCTGTTAGTTTATGTTTAGGATTGGCCCCTTACATGTACTTATTTCTATACGTATACTTATTAAGGTTTTACCTAGAAGTTAATGTTTAGGGTAGGCCCCTTAACTGTACTTATTTCTATGCGTATACTTATTAAGGTTTTATCTAAAATTTTATGTTTAGGATTGGTCCCACATTTGTAGTTATGTCTATACGTACACGTATTAAGCTTTTACCTATGAGTTTATATTTAGGTTAGGTCCCATACCTATACTTATACCTTTTCCAATCCTATTTTTTCCTAAACCTATACCTATATGAATATCCCCAACGTAAGCAAACGTATAGTAATTACCAACGAAAGCAAACGTTTTCAGACACTCAGTAGGTGTTCTTTCGCTTTTTTAAAGATTTTCGGCGAAGCAAAGTTGAATAAACTGTTTGCATGTGTACGGCCGATAATTGACTTTTCAAGGTCATCAATTAGCAAGTAAGTCCATGGGTTTTTCGAGACGTGTAAACAACAGGAGCTTTGTCAGAAGTTTAAGTCATTCATAAATAAAATATGTTAAGCAAACAGCGCCAAGACCTAGCCAGTTGTTTAACACTTTCTTCGCTAAGATATATAGACGCGTTGAGCGGTCCATGCAACACTTGGCAGAATGGAACTACCAAGGAAGGTAAGTAAAATAGCATTATTTGGAATAGAAGAATATATAAAATACTAAAGTGAACTGATTTGCTTTCAAATAAACTTTAATTTAAAGTAAAGTTACTTATAATTTAGTCGATTATACTTATAATGAAAACAAGATATTTGATTGATTTTTGCGATATAATGTATTTAATTTAATATTTTTTTTCAAAAAGGGTGATATTTAAAAATACATATTATATTATTTTAATCCTTTACCGTTGTTAACAAATAATGTTAGTAACAATAATAATATTTAATGGTAAAGATAATAATTCAACTATTATTTTTTATAAGTTTACCAGTGCCTGAATATTATAAAGTATCTTTCAACTATAACTATATTAGTACATAAATATATTAAAACTTAACTTCATGGACTTCGACCTGTTTACAGACCAACCTCACTAACTAATCAAACCATATTGTAATACTTCGATAAATCGAATGGAACGACCAATGTTAATTTTACATCTGGAATTATATGTTAAAACGGGAAAATTTTTTATAACTTTCACTGTTCTGAAAGAAACATTAACTCTAAATTAAAGTGTTTCTTTATCATCTAAGAATAGACGTTCCCCTCGGCTGACCTCTAAGGCTCAATCAGCCCCTTTAATGATGGAACACAACAAAATACGTGGAAGTAGTGCCTGCAAGACTGTAAGATTCGGAACATTGTTGCACAAGGGTTAATTTTCTGAACATTTAGTAATTTGAAGCCTTTTAAAATAATTACTTATATTATTAAATTAATTTTTAATTACTGTTTGCAATTATAATTATAATTAATTATACACAGAACAATTTATTTTACATTACTCTATATAAATATTCCCGTATAGTAAATAAATAACATGTATTCACAAGGTGCAATTTTTACGTACTTTATCTCATCACTACAACTAGAATAACTTTCAGTTAAACTAATAACTAGTACAATCTAGTGTCAAAATTGAATAAATTACAAGTTCATTGAATCTTTATAACTCAACGAGTTTAGTTCTTGGTAATTGCAAAATCGTTAATAATATTCTATAACTCGTACTTTTCATTAGTAGCTTTAGGTTCGAGTTAGGGAGGTTTCACTAGAAATTTATTCATATTTAGAATAAATATTGAGATTTTTACATTTAAATATTGCAGCATATTCTTTAAACTCCATAAAAAAAATCAATAAAATTAAATAACTAAAATGTTTGAAGATTAATGAAATCATCATAAATAAATAAAATTTTAATACGAAAAAGCTTAAGCCACAATAAAATAAATAAGACCCAAATGACTATAAAATGTTTATTGACAAAATATAAAATAATAATATTATATAACTAAATATCATCTTAAATAGAATTAAAAATAGGAGGTATAAAAAATGTAATAAATGTAAATATAATTTAAATTTAAATAATCATAATGAATATAATTGCTAATTAAAACATTTAATTTCATAGGATATGTATGTAACAAAAATCATATATAATTATTAAAAATTTGGTGTTATTCTTAGATATAGCTTCAATATCTTATTTATCGCTTTACTAAAATGTTTGATAGTAGCTTTACCTTAGAATCCATTTTATAAATGAATAAGGTATTATCCACCTAAAAAATATAGATAATTTTAATCAATTTAACTAATTGTTGACATAAGTAAAATACTAAGAAATATAGCTTCAATATCTTATTTATCGCTTTACTAAAATGTTTGTTAGTAGCTTTACCTTAGAATCCATTTTATAAATGAATAAGGTATTATCCACCTAAAAAATATAGATAATTTTAATCAATTTAACTAATTGTTGACATAAGTAAAATACTAAGAAATATAGCTTCAATATCTTATTTATCGCTTTACTAAAATGTTTGTTAGTAGCTTTACCTTAGAATCCATTTTATAAATGAATAAGGTATTATCCACCTAAAAAATATAGATAATTTTAATCAATTTAACTAATTGTTGGCATAAGTAAAATACTAAGAAATATAGCTTCAATATCTTATTTATCGCTTTACGAAAATGTTTGTTAGTAGCTTTACCTTAGAATCCATTTTTAAATGAAGAAGGTAATATCCCACTAAAAAATGTAGATAATTTTAATCAATTTAACTAATTGTTGGCATAAGTAAAATATTAATAAATATAGAGTAAATTGTGCCTATATTTACAATTATTTTATTGTTTGGTAACTTAATAAGTAGGTAATAATTTACATTTAAACCTGGGGACTACCTATGCAAATCTAATTTTTTTACATTTCATGAGTTACATATTAACTATACTAAACTTATTTGTAACATTATTTAACGTAATTGCTATAGTTATTTTATCATGCGAATTAAAACCTCCATAGGAACTGTAGAAAAAATAAAATGTTCACATGAATCTATAAATTAAATATTGAAAACACCCTCGCCACATACCTTATATCAGAGCAGTTTAGTTGAGCTGCTTTTACCAGTGCTGCTCCATTAAAGAGGTTGTGGCTCCGCAATATGTTTTCTCGCAAAGACGTGGGGCTCATTAGCATTAAGAAGGTAAGCATTCCCCCATTTCGAATTTCGAAATAATAATGCCAAAAATATGATTACTAGTGGTTAATCGTGCACGAGGTAGAGGTAATAGATGAAAGGTTTACTAATGAATCCTGTCATAATGTATGGTAGAAGACATTAAGCCATATCATAAAATAATGATAATATTGACTGAGTAAGATGTGTCAATGACACAAGAAACTGGAAAATTTGAAAACTTTTAAATTGTAACAGAAATCAAGAAAATTTCCCCGTCTGAGTAGTATCGTCCCTACCCGATCGTACCACCCGCCCAAATGTTATGTGCTGATATAAAGCTGGTGGTGGGCCGCACAGAATGACATGTGCAAGCAGCCCAGTTGGACAGCCTTGATTTATATGCTCAAGTTTTCCGGGAAAAACAGCTTTTTATAACCATTCTTTGCCATAAAATACATTATTCCTAAAACGACTGTTATTCATTTACAGGGTTCTATCAGCCATCATTTAACAGAATTTCATGCGTAGGCTTGTGCAGTCCTTAAAAATGAGTGAAATTATTTGTACAAAAACGAAGTATTTATTTATATATGTACCAATGCATATATAAATATATATATATATATATATATATATATATATATATATATATATATATATATATATGTATATACATATTGTAATCTTTAGATGAATTATTTTTCCTTGTTGAATATGTATGGTGAAATGAAAGTTCCCTGTTTATGTAAGTTGTTTTATTTCACCATATATATATATATATATATATATATATATATATATATATATATATATATCACTTTCACATTATGTACTTAAACAAGAATCTTACTTGGTATTTATTCGAGTTAACTTTAAAATATTGATAGTATCAACTGTTGATGCTCGACAATGGAGATACTATCAATCTTTGAAAGTTAACTAGCATAAATACCAAATAAGATTCTTGTTGTTATATATATATATATTTATACAAATATATATATATATATATATATATATATATATATATAAATATATTTATATATATATATATATATATATATATATATATATATATATATATATATATATATATATATATATATATATATATATATTTACTTACAGTGTTCAAAACATACATTTTAAGGCACTTAAAATAAAGACATTATCTATAATATGGTTTATTTCCTGTATTCCTACGATGATCTACGTAAACGCCTCAAGCATTTCGCTATGGAAATTATTGTACACACATTAGTTGTTTTGGATGGACGTGACAACAGTATTTAACCTTTCTATTAATATGTTTGCTTGCAAGTTTATATGTATAGTTAAAAAAAAGAAAATTATCGTCATAATTATATAAGCCTGTTAATAAATACAAAAACGGTGGTACGTGTACCCCTTGGGTGTACGCCAAAATTTTCAAGGGGTATGCGCAGCAGGCTGTTGAAACATTAAACAATTTTTATTTATTTTGCTTTCGTAATCACGCAAGGTAATAATTTAATAATGGAATCTAACTGAATATTTGTGTGGTCGAGTAACTTGGAATTAACCCTTATCGTCTAATGCTATTGAAAATCTGAACTATCTGACAAGATTCTATAGGCCTACTGATTAAACAACTTAAAGAACAACTGATTGAAATGTCATGTGATCTGACGTAAAAAAATATTTCAGTGCTTCGTTGTTATATTTTTGGATCGCGGATGAAAAGAAGTAACAAGAACTTCCAAATACTCTGTAAAGACAAGCTTAGTTGTGAGGTCGAATTAGGTTGTACTTAACAAAACTTGAGCTGAACATTGAGGATCTATGTAAAAAGAAGCAAGCTCATACTTCTCATTAATGTTGTGTATTACGTTTCAAATATATTGTATTTGATGTAATGTATTGTATTTGATGTGTTTTTAATTTAACCCCGACCCAACAACATGTGGTTACGTAAAATTTTAATAATTCTGTAAGGGGTACAGTCTTTAAAAATGATTGAGTATCCCTACTCTAGGACATTCAAAGATTAGTATAAATTATACCACAAAATCGATACCGTTCAAGAAACGGAGTTAATAAATATTTATGTCAGAATACACCATTATGTCACAGGATATTTGTTTTTTTTCGAGGAAGCATGCAAATGTCTTCGTGATTAATTCATTGTTCGATATTTTGTTTTATGTTCTTGACACATTTCATCACCAATACATAAATGTATTTGGTTCTCGGCTGACTCGTCTGAAACTCCATATAGTCTCTTTACAAAAAGAAAGGTTATACATCAGATAGAAATAGGGTAACTCTTTTCTTGCGGATAGAGGCTTATTTTACTGTATATACAAGGAATATTTTAAAAACATTTTACATAGAAACGTTCTCTGGATCATTTGAATAAAATAAAAATAACATTTAAAATAAGCATACGGCGCGGCGAGTGAACTCGCTGACCGGAAAATTTCGTTTTTTCCAGAGATGGAAACATCAATTCATGTAAATTGGGTAGTAGTAAATTGTATTTTAAAATATGGAAAACTACAAACGAACGAAAATAGAAAATTATCATAAATTACTCTCGTAAAACCGTAAATAGAATTTATTATACAGTCTAAATTGGTCTATTAAATATTATTGAACCGAAACTTTATTAGAACTATTAGAAAACAAAAATATTTTTTGATAGATATAATAATGTTTTCTTAGGTTTCAATTCTTAATGATAAATGTTTGGTATATATAACCAACCAAATACGTTAATGGTACATACACACACACACACACACACACATATAAATATATATACAGGGTGTTTCACGAGCAATCTGCCATACTACACAAGCTTTTTCTTCTCATCAAAAGTGTTTTTTAACCCTTTTTGCTTTACCCTAATTTTCTCGTAAAATATTGAAGATAAAGATCTGGGACAGGTGTTATACGATTTGTCAGCTCATTTTACATAAAACATATGTAATTACACAAATCAATTAACGCCCTAAAATTTTCAGTGTGAGTTAATTTCACTGATGGATTTAAATTTCAGGTTAAATCCTTGACCCTGTATAACTCGGCAACAAAGTATTTTCAGACCCATGTTTATGGGAACATTTTCCATTATTTTGATGAGACGAATAAGCTTGTGCAGTATAGCAGATTCCTCCTGTAATACCTGTATATATATTTTTGTCACACATATATATATATATATATATATATATATATATATATATATATATATAGCAATATGTGAATGCAATATATTTATATATTATCGTTAACTTCATGTTTAATTATGAAATTGGTTGTTAGTTTTATAATAGTTAATATCTTAATTTTAATTGTACTTTGAATTTGTGAAGCATTTTTGGTTTTTATAATTAAATTGTTCTTTGGATACCTAAAAGAAAACTGTAAATGAATTGAAATTTTGATCAATCTCTTAAAAACGATAAGATAACTCGTTTTCTTTTAGAAGTGATGGTGAACATCGAAACGAGCTCATAAACAAAACTAACCTATGATCAAAGACACACTGACTGACTATTCTAAACGAATAGTGACAGTCTGGGGAGCGTCTGGTACCTGGTGATGGACTATAGTTGAATATATAAAACTGCTCTGTCAGTCGGTGACTCAGCATCTAAATAACATTTGCTGTACGCAGAGAAAAGGTCAATAGCACATATAGACAGAATCATTATTTGTTGGAAAATTCAGTAAGTTTCCAACCAGTTTATTCCCGAAAATCTATAGACGATTCGTACAATCGGAATTCGAATTGATCTCTATATTGAACACAAGTAATGGCACTTGAATTTAAGAAACTATTTTATTACTAGATGCTAAATAAACTTAGCCATGTTTTTTCGTCATTATGACCTTTACTAATAAAGCGCATATATCTTGGGACAAGCTTTAAATCACCCTGTTCACAAAATGTTTTCCCCAATGAAATGAATGGAGATATAGTTATATTGGAGCTCCTGCTTAGTTTTAATTTGACTACATTTCAAGAATGGCCGATAAGTTGCATATAAAGACAGGCGTTTTGATGGATTGGTGCGTTCATTGTCTTCTTGATCACGGTGATGCAGTAAGTTGCGGGGAGAAGCATAAAGCTCTCAGCGCACTCTAGCGCTAACCTTTTAAATGTAGTCATATTGAGTTGTATTAATCCGAGACAGATACGCCCTAAACGTAATAGAAATCCAATTATTACGAAGTAACGAATAGCTTCAAGAAAACGTTGCACCACATTTAATTAATTGCAACTTTAAATATTGTCCTGTATGAAGCAAAATAAAAAAAACCGCCAAGGAAAATTGTGATACTGTAGGCCTATATACTGAATCAGGGCTATTGGCACTTGACTAGTGAATAAGAGGTTTTATTGACATAGGGTTTACTTTGTTGCAATGGATTAGTAGGGTTGTCTTTTATTTACACTAAGGAGGACCTTTTTTTAAAAATTAAAGTCTACATGATTAGGGAATAAACTCCAATTTCCTTACAACTAATTATAAGATATTATATTATTTAATTCAAAATGGATGATTAGTAATTTCTCCGTCTAATAGGTGTGATAAACGGCCAAAGGTAGAGGTATATCGGGGTTGTGGAAATTTGTGGAGGCTCTAATGGGTATTGGGGCAAGGTTTAAAGGGAGGACAAGATCCAGTGAAATAGCAGAAATCTAAGATGTGCTGGTATTACTGGAGAGAGAAGTGATGAGGTCAGCCAGGCTAGTGCGTTGTGGGATTACGGATTGTATGGTTATAAATAAACCAACAGGATTGAGAGATGCACCTTGGCTATTTAGGATGCAATGATTGCATGCGTTGACGAAAAGTCTGCGCAAAAAGAGGAGTAATTTGGTACACCAATATTGTGTAGCTATATATAAATATAACTAAATAGTATTGTAGTAAAACTTAATAATTTGTTTTATTAAGAAACTTTGGTTTATACAAATTTTTGTCTTGGTACATTGAGGTTATGTTCCATTTGTTTTCAAATTTTAACAACTATTTTTGTTTTGCTAAACTTAAAAACCATTTGTTTCCTCGTTTGGAATGTACTTTAGAGTAACACATTTGAGTAATAATGGAGTGGCCCCAACTGGATTATTATTAGTAATTTCATCTAATTTACAGATATTTATTTACAAATAGCTTACCACATAACCCTGTAGCAATGCCGTTCGAAAGTATTTACAGTTGCACAACACTAATAATCGAAAACCACCTAGACTCCTAGAATTAGCTTATAACAAATGAGTTGCGACTTTACAAAAAGAAACCTTTATAATTTTATGTATGGTAATTTTAGAACTATGATTCAACACGTTTACCTACGAATAGATAAAATTATTTGGTGGTGATACATAACTGACTTAGTGCTAAGCTCTTAACCCTTTTCACTCCTTTCAGTTAATCTAGTTTAAAAACCCTCATATAAGGCCTATGAACTATTTAGGAAACCTCATCTAACCCTGAAATCCTGCCAAAAGGTTTACATGTATTTTCACTTAAATAACAATATACAACTATAATTTTAAATCAACTCTTTAACGGAGCGTTTGAGATGTATCGTTGTCCGGGTAAAGTGACTCGTTAAGAGTCACTTGTTGGAGTGAATCGTGATTTTCTCATTCATATCACAGGAAAAATAGAATTATTTCTCTCAATTCTACAAACAAGTGATGTTTATTACAACTCCTACTATCCACAGCAATTGGGAAATTTCCCCATTCGGATAAACAAAAATTCGGATAGCTGGATATTTTTCGAACAAAGTTTGAAAGATTTAATTAATCTATGTAAGTTTCAAGTGAGGAAAACATATATGTTTTGTAGTCTTATATATTTTTATAACCTTCTGAGCTAAGATTTAGTTTATTCACATAGAATCGGACTCGAAATCGGGCTTCCCTTAGAACGTTGTTGCAAAACCACTTGTAAACGGCATCTACTATTTATTTATTTTTTAAACTTTTTGCAGCCTAACTTGATTTTCTTGAAATACATTTGTCTTAAGTTTCAAGCACGAAGACGAAGTTTAAAAGTGTATGTTTATCTCTTTTAATGTCTGAAATCGTCGACTGTCCAACACCGTATCTATTTAAAATTCCACAGTTGATCGAGATTATGAATATATCTATCAAATAATTAGGAGGAACATGTTTAAAAGTAAAATTAATATGTAATGATAATAGATAACAAGGTAGTTTAGGTTAAGTAATATAACAGACAATTTATAAACAATTTCATCACTGTTATCATGACAGTACGACAACTTATAGATTCGATGATTGTTATACACGTATAACAAAGGAGCTCAAATGGTACACTTTATACCTAACTATCGTTTCTGCATTATTTGCAAAGCTAGTGGTTTTTGTAACAATTTGTCTACAGCTATATTATTACAGCTATAAAATTGTCTTATAAAATAGCTTTCCCTAATATTACATAGTATTTATTTTACGTATACAGAAAAGTGTAAACTATATCTTTCCTGGTAGTTGCAAACGTTGGCGAGTTCAATGTAAAACACAACGATTCAATGTAAGCATATTTTTGTACAGCCAAATCCATCCTAACTAACCACTTTGTAGGCATATTATAAAATACCGGTATTTAATGTGGCAAAACTATTGCCTTGTTTCTTAAGGGAGCACAGTTCTGAGTTTAGATAAATTTAGGTAATATCACAATTGTTTTGAATTGTGAGCAATATTTTTTGGCGAGACCTAAAAACACTTTTTTGTGGTTTATAATTTACTTTGGATGATATTCGTGAAAACGAAAAATATTAAATGACATGCATTTGGACAAATGTTACGAGACGATTTGTTTAAGGAAGTTTTGTGAACTAAATGAAAAGCGATTCTCTGTATTCTGAAGACGAAAATAAAAATTGAGGCAATTGTATTGTGACCATTTCAGGAAATGAAAAAAACTCTGTAGCTGTAGAATTACTAAGTCGTTATTAAGTGAACAAATAATTTTAATATCGTAATACCTGTATTAATATTGTGTTCCCTTAAAATACTGTCCTAATTGTAGCTCAATTTTCCAACTGTTTAATTTATGGTTCTTCTTGCTTCGAATAGCTTTATTGAAAATAATGATATTAATACCAAAAACGTCATAGATATTTTTCTAAATTGTTTTCTGAAATTAATGCGCTGGGTTGTGGTAAAGTGTGCTTTGACATTTATCACTTGTTATAACCTTCATTGAACCAAGGTCAGTTCAATTCACACTAAACCTCGTGATAAATGACAGCCTAATAAAGATGACGGTACCTTGTGAAATACTGTACTCATGTTTCAATATTTGACCGATCATATGAAAATGCATATCGTTGTTCTACCCATAATACAGATGCCACGACAACCTTCGATAAATAATTCTTAAATTGAAGTAAGGAATAATAATATGATTTGGAAATAAGTTAAAAAGGAGATTTTTGTTATTTAGAAACAAAATTTTTAAAATTTTTTAGATCGAGTATATGTTGGCCACGAGACTAAAAGCTACTATGGGTAGTTTTTAAAAAATCTTACACAGTTAACGATGTCTCTTCCGGAGATTAGAGAATTAAAACGTACGATGTGGCTATCATTGTTGTGACCGACAGAATGCATAGTAAATACTTAATTTTTAAAATATTAATAGGGATTTTGATATAATCCATTTATTGTAGTCAATTATAAAATAATGTAGTTATTACTAACCCTTATTAGAGAAATTCATTAAAAATTGTTTTTAACGAATTTAATTGAAATATATTTTTAAAAGTGTAAGATGAGAACTTTAGCTATTTACAAATAAAGGTGATGCGGAATTTAGTTTATAATTTGAATTTTTTTATTTTTTTATTAATTAGTTGAAGATTACTTTTCAGCTCAACATCTTTCTTCAGATGATTTCTTATGCAATAGTAAAACATTTAAAATTTAATTTCTTTTTTTTTTTAATTATGTGTTGAGAATATATATATATATATATATATATATATATATATATATACATATAAATATCGCAATATGAATTCTAGAGTGTTAATAAAGAACTAAGTCAAAATACAAATACAAGAATTATAATTGAATTGTAAATTCAATTATAATTCTTGTATTTGCATTTTGACGTAGTAATTTAATATATATATATATATATATATATATATATATATATAGATATGTACATGTATATGTATATGTATGTGTATATGTATGTATATATATATATATCTATATATCTATATGTCTATATATATATATATACATCCCGCTATCAATATGGCAGCATTTCATTTTGCAACCATATGGCAGCCACTTGAAAGAGTGGAGTATATATGTTTTTCGTGGTGTATAATTTATTTCTAATAAACATGATACTACTCCATGTACTTTAATTCAATAAAATCTTAAAAATACAAAATTGACTAAAGTACTATCAATACGGCAGCATTTCATTTAGGCATCAATATGGCAGCCAGTGTATATTTTCATTCAGTCTAATAACAATATGGCAGCCGGTGTGTATATTATTCCCACGCTACTAACGATACGAGAACCAACAGTGTTGCCACTATGGTGCGACTATCTGGCTAGTCAAATGTTTAGACTCTAAGACGTGTGTGTAATCACGGTAAAAACATAAACATTAGTATGTCCCTCCTTCATTTCAGCTGGCCTATTATTTACTCAACTAACATAAGTCATGGTTGTTAGTTTTCATAAACGTGTACAACTATCGAAAGCTGACGGGGATACAAGTGTGTGCCTCTACAGGAGTAGCTAAAGGGTACAATAAATAGAGTAAAATATCAGAACCCAAAAAAAAGCTAGGAAATAATAAATTGGGGTGTTTTTAAGGATGCTGAGTCCACTACTGTGATCATAATTAAACGGGGATGAACGGGTGGGGCTCTATCCCCGGATGGGGATAAATAGGTGATCCTCTATGGGAGTAGCAAATGATGAATTGGAGTATAAATATGAGAAGGCAAAACAAAGCTAGAATATGATCAATCGTAGTGTTTTGGAGGTAGCTGAGTCCAATACTGTCTTCCATATTAATTGGGAATGCACGGATGTGGCTCTACGGGAGAAGAAAGGGGTGAATTGGGGTACAATTGTCAGAAGGCAAAAAAACAATTGAAAATGATCATTCGGGTGGGTTTTAATGGTGCTGAGTCTTTCTCCGTTATCGAACGTCAATGGCGATACACGGGTGACCATCTATGGGTGTAGCAAATGATGAATGGGGGTATAATTTTGAGAAAGCAAAAAAAAAGTAGAAAATTATCAAACGTAGTGCTTTGGAGTTTGCTGAGTCCAATACCGCCTACAATATTAAACGGGAATGCTCGGTTGTTGCTCTACGAGAGTAGTAAAAATTGGTAAATTGGGGTAAAATTGTCAGAAGGCAAAGCAAAATTTAAAATGATCACTCGGGAGGTTTTGGAGTGTGCTGTGTCTTGTACCGTTATCGAACGTCAATGGAGATGCACTGGTGATCCTCTATGGGAGTAGCAAATGATGAATTGGGGTATAATTATGAGAAAGCAAAAAAAAAGTAGAAAATTATCAAACGTAGTGCTTTGGAGTTTGCTGAGTCCAATACCGCCTACAATATTAAACGGGGATGCTCGGTTGTTGCTCTACGAGAGTAGGAAATTGGTAAATTGGCGTAAAATTTTCAGAAGGCAAAAAAATATATATAATGATCACCCGGGAGGTTTTGGAGTGTGCTGTGTCTTTTACCGTTATCGAACGTCAATGGGGATATACGGGTGATCCTCTATGGGAGTAGCAAAAGGTGAATTGGAGTATAAATATGAGAAGGCAAAACAAAGCTAGAATATGATCAATCGTAGTGTTTTGGAGGTAGCTGAGTAAAATACTGTCTTCCATACTAATTGGGAATGCACGGATGTGGCTCTACGGGAGAAGAAAAGGGGTGAATTGGGGTACAATTGTCAGAAGGCAAAAAAACAATTGAAAATAATCATTCGGGTGGGTTTTAATGGTGCTGAGTCTTTCTCCGTTATCGAACGTCAATGGCGATACACGGGTGACCCTCTATGGGAGTAGCAAATGATGAATGGGGGTATAATTTTGAGAAAGCAAAAAAAAAGTAGAAAATTATCAAACGTAGTGCTTTGGAGTTTGCTGAGTCCAATACCGCCTACAATATTAAACGGGAATGCTCGGTTGTTGCTCTACGAGAGTAGTAAAAATTGGTAAATTGGGGTAAAATTGTCAGAAGGCAAAAAAAAAATTTAAAATGATCACTCGGGAGGTTTTGGAGTGTGCTGTGTCTTGTACCGTTATCAAACGTCAATGGAGATGCACTGGTGATCCTCTATGGGAGTAGCAAATGATGAATTGGGGTATAATTGTGAGAAAGCAAAAAAAGTAGAAAATTATCAAACGTAGTGCTTTGGAGTTTGCTGAGTCCAATACCGCCTACAATATTAAACGGGGATGCTCGGTTGTTGCTCTACGAGAGTAGAAAATTGGTAAATTGGGGTAAAAGTTTCAGAAGGCTAAAAAATATATAAAATGATCACTCGGGAGGTTTTGTAGTGTGCTGTGTCTTGTACTGTTATCGAACGCCAATGGGGATATACGGGTGATCCTCTATGGGAGTAGCAAATGATGAATTGGAGTATAAATGTGAGAAGGCAAAACAAAGCTAAAATACGATCAATCGTAGTGCTTTGGAGTTTGCTGAGTCCAATACCGCCTACAATATTAAACAGGAATGCTCGGTTGTTGCTCTACGAGAGTAGTAAAAACTGGTAAATTGGGGTAAAATTTTCAGAAGGCAAAAAAATATATAAAATGATCACTCGGGAGGTTTTGGAGTGTGCTGTGTCTTGTACTGTTATCGAACGTCAATGGGGATATACGGGTGATCCTCTATGGGAGTAGCAAATGATGAATTGGAGTATAAATGTGAGAAGGCAAAACAAAGCTAGAATATGATCAATCGTAGTGTTTTGGAGGTAGCTGAGTCCAATACTGTCTTCCATATTAATTGGGAATGCACGGATGTGGCTCCACGGGAGTAGAAAAGGGGTGATTTGGGGTACAATTGTCAGAAGGTAAAAAAAACAATTGAAAATGATCATTCGGGTGGGTTTTAATGGTGCTGAGTCTTTCACCATTATCGAACGTCAATGGGGATACACGGGTGACCCTCTATGGAAGTAGCAAATGATGAATTGGGGTATAATTGTGAGAAAGCAAAAAAAAGTAGAAAATTATCAAACGTAGTGCTTTGGAGTTTGCTGAGTCCAATACCGCCTACAATATTAAACGGGAATGCTTGGTTGTTGCTCTACGAGAGTAGTAAAAATTGGTAAATTGGGGTAAAATTTTCAGAAGGCAAAAAAAAATTTAAAATGATCACTCGGGAGGTTTTGGAGTGTGCTGTGTCTTGTACCGTTATCAAACGTCAATGGAGTTGCACTGGTGATCCTCTATGGGAGTAGCAAATGATGAAATAGAGTATAATTGTGAGAAAGCAAAATAAAGCTAGAAAATAATCAATCGTAGTGTTTTGGAAGGTGCTTAGTCCAATACCGTCTTCAATATTAAACGGGGATACGAAGGTGTGCCTTACGGGACTAGAAAAAGTATGATTTGGGGTAACATTGGCAGAAGGCAAAATAACAAGAAAAAATGATCTCTCGGGTGTTTTTAATGTTGTTGTCTTTTACAGTTATCGAACGTCAATGGGGATGCACGGGTCATGCTCTATGCTAGCAGCAACTGGGGAATTAGGGTAAAAATTTCAGAAGGTAAAATAAAGGTAGAATATTATGACTTGCAAAGTGAAAGATTCAACCAAATAAGATTTTACTTTGGTATTTTTATCTTTTGGGTGGAATGAACTAGCTGAAGTAAACAGATACTATTATGAAGTAGCTATCATGGTTCCTGTCACAAGATTAAAACTGATAATACTGAATGATGTGGTCATCCTTTCAGAGATCGAAAATAAACATTATACAAACACGTTTATGACGGGTTCGATCCCAGGCGCTAATTGGTCACATGTTACAATTTGAAATTTATACCGCCATTTATCCATCTACTTTTAACATACAACCACACGGGACGTCTCTTTACAATCAGTTTCGTTTCGGCTACAATAGTACATAGTTGTCTTAGAAATTGTCACATTTATTGTTACAATTCTATTATTTGTTGTTATTTTTAATATGAATTAACGAAATTAAACATAACAAATTTATTGTTTTTAATAAAAACAAATGTCCACTAATAAATTTAAACCCTCAATTTAAGTCATTTCTTTATTTAGGTTAGTACACACGGCACTGTCTTATAAAAGGTATTACTCTCTTTGACGTATGTTTGGGAAAAAAGGGAGACACTTGCTAAATCTATGCCTTACGGGTCGCGTTCCTCGTGTCGGTTTCTTCCAGGTCATTGGAAAAAATTAAAATTAATAAATCCACCGCCGCTAGGTTGCTATTTTAAAATTTCCCCGCCCCATTGAAGGTGTTCAGTACTCTGTCAAATTTTAGGAATAGTTCTCCAGTTCTGTCAGTAAACATAGTGTCATAGTAACAAAAATACGGGAGTGCATGTAGACAATTGTATTGTGAATCAGCAGGTTAGGTGTAGACCGGTATCCATTGATCCTCTGGATTGATTACATGTTTTCAAAACCCTCAATAGATCTGCAACTAAATGAACGGTTTCATCTTTAACAATATTCAATCTAGATTTCCAGGCGTGCTCTGCACGGGTTAAGGGATAAAGGCTTTTTTCTTCTGAATTTCTCATTTAATTATCAGTCTTAGAGTTAGTACACTAACTTCTCCTATATCCTTACTTTACGAAAATACATTTATTCTCATTTAATTTATTTTATCTCATTGACCTTTCTGCCACAATTTTTAAATTCTATTTCTTTCGTGTTACAATCTTTTAAGAGTTTTTGCAGTTTAAGAACGATTTTGCAGAATTTTTAGACTAATACATCGAATTTTCTTCAACATTTCTTCTTCAGTGTATTAAAAAAATGAAAATTTCAATAAGTTTTTACTGCTTGTAAAAAAATGATAAAGGATAAGTAAAGGGTTGGCATAAAGTTTATTTACAGTAAGTTTTTAAAGTTAGGCCTATAGTAGAAAAACAACAAATATTGTATCACCTTTACCTCAGGTAGGTAACCAGAAATATCTACCTATATTGTACATTGTAAATAAAAGAAGGCTTTTATTTGGTCGAATCCCATCTAATGTTAATTTCTTGTTCACGTAGGCCCATAGAACACATCTATATTTTATAGGTTCAAACGAGCACAAATTACCATTTTCGGATAAAAAAATTAAACATTGAAATAATAGTATTTCTGTACTTACGACAGCCAAATGTAACAAAAAAACTGTTTTATTTTTCTGTGAGCATATGCTTTAAAAGGGTGCATATAGTATTCTAACAAGGAGTAAAATTTTCACGAAGATAAGACATTTTAGTGCCAATACCAATCAGTATAAACATTTCACCAAGATAAGGGCAAAACATTTCAAGGATTCATGTATCATAGGTGGTTTTGTGCCAATAAAACTAGAGTGCAGTTCAAGCGGTTTAGGCAATGGTAAATATACTTCTTTACTTCTAGATCTCTAAAGAATATAATATTATGTAAGGATATAGTTCTTCCCAATGTATATTGCATTGTAGCTAGGCATCAGGGTGAAAAACGATTCCGGTAAGCAATGTAATACATCTATTTTATTTATCCACCATATTTGATTTGTCATAAGTTATTATAGGTACAATTGTGTTTGAGTAAAGACCTATTTTTTCTAAAAGTTCCTCTTTAACTACATTCATTAAATTTTCCTGGTAGTCGTTGTTGCCAGGTTAAAAAATTTATTTAATTCCTCCCTTAGATATGTTCCTAAAGGATGACATTTCACCTTGATTGTGATGTTACTTTCATCAAGACAGGTTGAATGCACCTGAAAATATATCCGATAAGTTTTAAGTATATTTTAATCTTCTTCTTTAATTCTATCTTTAACCGTATCCCTCCTGGTATCTACAATTTGATTTATTATTATTATGGTGAAAAAATTTACAAATATTTTGACGAATATAGCTGAGGAACCAGTCTTCAAAAACTAGCTGTAAAATAGCGTTATGCAGAGTAACATAATGAAGTTAGTCACTATGATGGTATTTCTTGTTAAAAAAACAAGACGTAAAAGATAATGACTGTTTTGTAGATTTTTTTTTTCACTTTAAAAAATCTCTCCGTTCTTCGGTCGACATGTTACATACATTTTTATAGTTAGTATCAGAATGATTTTAGTTAGTTCGGCTGTGTCTGATCTCAAGACAAAGTCTGCTAATACTCAATCACTTCTCAAAACTGTCTCTTTTGTTTATATATTTTACGAATCCTACCACTAGCAATACCAGTTAATAAATAACTCCTAATTACAAACATAATATTTCAATTTGAATATTCTCTATTTTTCGTTGATAGAAAATTACTTCAGTTAAGCAACCCTAACCAAGAGCTTATAAAACGTTTTGTAGTCAATCTTTAGACGTTGATAATCATAAATATTTACTACCGATGATCACGGTAATTTTTCACTATACTTCAGATTTACTGATAATCTCGTTTTATTTTTATGGTAGGCGAACAAAAAGACTATCTACGATCAAAACATTGGGTGTACTGATAAAGATTACAACGGGCATCGGCTTTTTTTAGCTATAATTGCCGACACATGGTATGGTATTTATATCGTATGGTATCCTCGCAAGCAAGAATCAGTACAGTAGTCATGAAGAGCCAAGCAACATTAATTTATGTATGTACTGTAATCAATAAAGCTACGTATTTTGTGCATTCTTAATTATAGTATTAGGGTTCATTAGAACTCCTGTTTTTTTCTAGTGTACAGGAAGCTATTTCCGTGTAATCCAAGTTTTCGGTAATCCGACGGTGTCTCGGTCCCATCTACCTCGAATTATCCATGCACTACTGTATTTGTTTCCGTACCAATGATCACCGTACTTGAAACAGTTTTTCATGCAACTCTAAAGTGATTGAATATCTCATAGACATTAAAGTTACTCTTGGGACTAGAATATCGAGGATAAACATAATAGATTTATTACATTGCTTACCGAAAACGTTTTGATTCCTAGCTACACTGCAATATACATTGGGAAGAACTATATCCTGACATATAATCTTCAGAGATGTAGAAATAAAGAATTTTAAATATTTACCATTGCTTAAACCGCCTGAACTGCTCTCTAGTTTAATTGACATAATAACACCTATGATACATGTATCCTTAAATAAGTACTTAAAATGTTTTGCTCTTATGGTCATAGAATGTGTGTATATATCCACGTGTTCTATCTTTGTTACACTATTTATATTTTTCAAACTATTTTTAAATATTTTGGATGAAAAAATATATAATGTTATTATTGATAAAAATTATGTTGTATGGCCTATAAATAACGCTAGTTCTTTAATACCTTGGACATTCATTTGGAAGAGTTGAGATATTGTTGCCAAGTGTTTCATTAGTGTCCTCGATGTAAGTACTTCAGGAATTTGTAAACATGCTATTTTAGCATGCTTTCGTAAAACTTTATAAACAATTATGGGGTTACTGGTATTTGTGTTTGCAAACACGCAAGTGTTATCGTCAAGAACGGAATTATTTTATGAACTTATTAGCATATAAATATAAAATAATAATATAAAATAAATCTCATAAAAATTGACACTCGGTAGTTTTTGAGACTGTACCACTCCCCTTATATTACATCTGTCAATTCCTTTGAACATAACTGTTGTTTCGCTGGAAAGGACATACAGCTGTGGATTCGCGACCTTATCTTGGAGAGAACTATGCTAAGTATTTACAGACACAATTGTAACATGTAAACATAAACAGCCGACACTCCAAAAGCCATTTTGACGTGTTTGTTTACTTGATGGCACACCAAACTTATCTTAATGTTCCGGTCAATGCATCTCAAACCTTTCCCTTGGGGCTCTTAGATACTATAGGATCGATTAAGTATTTATTTTTTAACTTAACTTGCTTTTCAAATAATTGTCGTAGCATCTCTATCCGATTTTAATAATCTAAAAGTGACTATTTGCTGTATATTGTTACAATTTGGTAACATTGCAAACATGTTAACACTAGTCTGCAACACATGTATTAACAGATGTAACATTTAATATGGCCTACGCCATATATATTCACTAAATGTTAATACCAATGTATTCAAAAAACATATTAATAAAATAAAACATAGACTACCAGCGGTTAAAGTCGAGGATATAAACAAATGTTTCCGTCTTTATACGACCATTTTGACGTTGGGAGAATACCATACATTTACGTTTACACCGTATGTAAATGAGAGAAAGGGATGGAAAAGTTAGAATGCAGAAAGTCAGTTTTTCGGGCCTTCGTCCACGAGAGTACTTGTGGAGTGCGAGCCTTTATCTTTGTTTGGCTTGGACCTATGTTTGTTTACACCAGACAGCCTGATATCCTAATATAAACTGACAACACTCGCACAGATGTCATTTAGGTTCTTGTATACAATACAGAGATTAACGATGGATGATTCAGTATTTATTAACTACTATTTCAACTACCGTCCTGCAATTTCTGTCACAATACTTCTGCCGTTGTAGCTCACAGGCACGAAATGTCTAAGTGTGATTTATTGTGTGGTTTAACAATTTATCTTGCATTTACTTTATAGAAATTGTTTTTGAATATTCTGATTGCCTGTGCCTAGTAGGGTAAACGTAGTTTTATGAGATCAGTTATATAATATTTACTAATTGAAAACTGTAGTAAATAAAACCTACAGATTTTAGCGCAGTTTAGTTAAAAAGACTTATAATCGCACCATAATTAACATACACTAATTATTTCTTGTTCACTGATTGTACACACTTAACTTTATATACAAGATATCATTTGACACATTATAAGCTTTATTTATGGAAACTGGCATTAGAAATAATAACTCAATTTTGACAGGAGTATTTACACAGCGGCTCAGAACGTTCTAGACATATTGGCTGTACAAAGACATCTTACAAAGTGTAACTAGTCTTTCTATTTTTTGTTGCTGGACAAATTCTACATTGCTTAAAACAATTTATCTATACAAATAGAAAAATTTGTAAATTTCTGGAAGTTGCAGTTTTTTGAAATCATTTTCATCGTCTGATGCACTTCGTTGAGAGTCGGTATCATGATCGAAAAAGTACCGAAGAGGAGTACTTTCGCTCATGATACCGAATTTCAGATCAACCATCCTTCTTTTAGAAGAACCCTGACCTTTTGCTCAATTACTTCTTCACTCTGTTGCACAATTCCCCTATTCTCTTTGATGCCTTCTAAAAGTTGGTCATTAGATACAGCACCTGAATCACTGTCTTCTTCGGCTAATGCTGATGATCAGGCACGATGACGGTAGTTAAAGGTTTAGCTTGGAATTTGTAGTTATTGGCATAATAGGTTTTCTGGATATATAAGCTGATAAAGATAAGTCGATGAAATGATGTGGGTAAACAAATTCTCTTTGTCGTTTATTCTAAGTTGTATGAAGGTTGAACAAATATAAGGTCTAATTATTTATATTTTTTTTTAATTTACGGTTATAGTAGAATTTTTTTTATTTACGGATGGTTGAAAAGTCATTCCGCTGCCCCCACTAACGATACCATCCTTTTTAAAAGAACAAAAGAAAATAACACAAAAAGAGATGAAAATTAATTACCCGAATTAGATATCTAAATAGACTAAGTAAAATTGGAAAGAAAATATATGACAATTAGGTAGACAAAATACATTTAAAAAAAAATTTAATAAAAAATTTAATTTTTATAAAATTATCAATTTGAGACAAACGGTTAACTTTTTAAGTTGAATCTTTCAAGCATACAGTCTTTAAAATTCTTAAAGCACATGGACAGGCTGCATTGAAACACTGCTTCAAATTATAAAGATTAGTTTGACAGACATGACGTAAACAAACGTGCTAGAACTGCTATCGGAGTGCCGCCTGTTTATGTTTTCATATCACAAACATTTCTGTAAATAGTTGTAGCATAACTTCTGTCCAAGACAAGGTCGCGAACCCGACTCTTTCTGTAGGTAATGTTGCATAGTTGGAAACATGCCAATTTCGGGCGATTTATTGTCAATGGGATATATACCCCAAATCACCCCTTGGTGATTCCTGACGAATCACCACCCCGTACATCCCCGACGAATTTTGATGAGAAGGGACTAGGACCTTCGAAAATCTTCGAATGCGCATTTTTGGGCAATATTTTAGATTCTGACAAGTTTTACCTCAATTCACCCACAGCGACACCCGCAGTCCCTTCCTGGATTGTGCATGGCCAATTTCGGTGCTAGGATTAGACTCAGCATTATTAAAAACCCCGAGTGATCATTTTATAACGACCTCTTAGCCTCTGACTTTTTACCCCAATTCTCCCTTTGGTACTCCCGTAGAGCCCACACCCGCCCAGCCCTTTTGTCTTTCGATGACGGTATTGAATTCAGCATCCTCAAAAGCCCTAAGGCAGTTATTTATCTGAAAATTTCACCCCAAATTATCCCTTTGGTTCTTGTGTAGAACCATCGCAGTACATATCCGGCGACGGCATTCAATTCAGCCTCCTCAAAAACCCCCGAGTGGTAAACTTCAAGTAAATTTTTGACTTTTGACATTTTTACCCCAAAACATCCCTTTGGCACTCACGTAGATTCACATACGTCTATCCCCGGTGACTTTCGAGGACGCCATTGAGTTCAGCACGCCCGTCTAGATGACGTCATTGAATTTAGCATCCTCAGAAACCCCCGAACGGCTTTTTCCCGCGATTCTTAGGCACCTGACATTTTGACCCTAATTCAACCCCTTTGGTGCATGGGTTTAGCCTCACCAGTACATCCCCGGAGACTTTCGATGACGGCATTGAATTCAGCATCCTCAAAAAACTCCGAGCGGATATTTTCCTGGGATTTTTTGGCTTGTGACATTTTCACCCCAATTCACATCTTTGGTACTCGCGTAGAACCACACTAATGCATAGCCGGTGACGGCATTGAATTCCGCCTCATCATATTTCCCCGAGTTGTTATTTACTAGTAATTTTTTGACTTTAGACATTTCTACCCCAAATCATCCCTTTGGCACTCACGTAGAGTATCATCTGTCCATCCCCGGTGACTTTCGATGGCGGAATTGAATTCAGCATCCTCAAAAACCCCCGAGTGGTTATGTTCCAGCGATGTTTTGACTTTTGACTTTTTCACCTCAATTCACCCCTTTGGTACTCGCGTGGAACCACATCAGTGTATCCCCGGCGACTTTCGGTGACGACATTAAATTTCGCCTTACCAAAAACACCCGAGTGAATATTTTCTACTTATTTTTTGACTTTTGACTTTTTTACCCCAAATCATCCCTTTGGTACTTACGTAGAGTCACATCCTGTCCATCCCCGGTGACTCTAGATAACGCAATTGAATTTAGCATCCCCAAAACCCCCGAACGGTAACTATCCCGCGATTTTTAGGCATCTGATATTTTTACCCTAATTCAACCCCTTTTGGTACATGGGTTTAGCCTCACAAGTACATCCCCGGAGACTTCCGATGACGGCATTGAATTCAGCATCCTCGAAAACCCCCGAGCGGATATTTTTCAGCGATTTTTTGACATCTGACATTCTCACCCCAATTCACCCATTTGGTACTCTCGTGGAACCACACCAATGCATTCCTGGTGACATTCGGTGACGGCATTGAAATCCGCCTCATCAAAATTCCCCGGGTTGTTATTTCCTAGTAATTTTTTGACTTTTGACATTTCTACCCCAAATCATCCCCTTGGCACTCACGTAGAGTATCATCTGTCCATCCCCGGTGACTTTCGATGGCGGAATTGAATTCAGCATCCTCAAAAACCCCCGAGTGGTTATGTTGCAGAGATTTTTTAACTTTTGACTTTTTCACCCCAATTCACCCCTTTGGTACTCGCGTGGAACCACATCAGTGCATCCCCGGCGACTTTCGGTGACGACATTGAATTCAGCATCCTCGAAAACCCCCGAGCGGATATTTTTCAGCGATTTTCTGACTTCTGACATTCTCACCCCAATTCACCCCTTTGGTACTCTCGTGGAACCACACCAATGCATTCCCGGTGACATTCGGTGACGGCATTGAATTCCGCTTCATCAAAATTCCCCGAGTTGTTATTTTCTAGTAATGTTTTGACTTTTGAGATTTCTACCCCAAATCATCCCTTTGGCACTCACATAGAATATCATCTGTCCATCCCCGGTGACTTTCGATGGCGGAATTGAATTCAGCATCCTCAAAAACCCCCCGAGTGGTTATGTTCCAGAGATTTTTTAACTTTTGACTTTTTCACCCCAATTCACCCCTTTGGTACTCGCGTAGAACCACATCAGTGCATCCCCGGCGACTTTCGGTGACGACATTGAATTCCGCCTTACCAAAAACCCCCGAGTGGTTATTTTCTAGTTATTTTATGACTTTTGACTTTTTTACCCCAAATCATCCCTTTGGTACTTACGTAGAGTTACATCCGGTTCATCCCCGGTGACTCTAGATGACGCCATTGAATTTAGCATCCTCAAAAATCCCCGAGTGGTCACTTTCCAGCGATTCTTCGTCCAATTCAAATATATACATTACGTAGTACGATTGATATCTATGTGGATGCCAGCAATGTTGCCAAGTTTGTGGCTGCCATAATGTTAGGGAATGGTTGAAATATACAGTAAATTTATATACATGAAGCGACCATGCTGCCCCTGGCGGAAATGTTACAAACTTGTGATATACAAATCCCGTTCACTCTGCTATCAATACGAGTACCGTTTGGTTATTACAAATTATTTTTAAAAAATTCAGAACGACCATAGAACTTCGAAATACAGTATAACTCCAATAAAACACTTCTTTTTACACTTATTGACATCATTTTTATTTCGATTATTGTCAAAGGGTGTTACATTATCATGGATTACTATGTGGCAGCCGTATACGGCTGCCACAAGTACCCGGCTGCCAGTTTGAATGCAAAATGACCAATGTATGGTCTCCGTATTGTTAGCAGGCTGTATATATATATATATATATATATATATATATATATATATATATATATGAAGGGTTAGTCTTCAAGTGAAGTCATTAGATTTATATGGTAGTATTGTTAATCATACAACGTGTTACAGTTAGTTATATCCAAGTCTTGATTCTGTTTTGTTGTATTACATCTCATTATGTTTATTGGTTACGATTTTCCAGCTAGTAGTAGTACCAATTGTAGTGCCTTTCCGTTGCTGATTTCCGAAACAAAAGATTTGACATTAGTCCCGAGTTTTTTTTTTAAATACACTATAGGTAAAATGTTTTAAGCTGTCACTTGGGTGCTGTGGGCCGTACCGAGAGGACGAAGAGAGGGTGAAGGTGCTTGCAGGTCATTTATAAAAATATCGATCCTTGGAATTCTGCTGACTCATAGGGTTGACTCGTTATTTTGTTACCTAATAATACTTTTTAATGTATAGTAAAAATAACAGCAAAACCAAATAGGGCGTTACGGAAGCGTGTTTATAAGATTGTATAAGGATTAAGATGGACGGTTATTTATGACCCGATGAGAGATGACGACAGAGATGACTAATACACAATTTTTACCTAAAAGGCAAGTGCCATATTATAAAATTTGACTTATACATGGTTTATTTGAATGTCAAACATTGCAGTACATTTTTTAATTTTTTCATTTTTTAATTTAAACGTTATGAATATATTTAACCTTCTTAATAAGTTTTGGAATTGTCTACGTAATGTTCTCTTTAGATTTATTCGATACTGTGTGTTACCTTACTCTTAGACACCTCATCACGACTGAATGTTGGTTTTGTTGCAATTTGTTTTCAGAGAATATTCTACTCTCCTATCTTTAGTCGAAAGATCAACCACTCCTCTTTCCATGTTATTACGGCCTTACTATTTACACCACGTTGGTTCTCTGACTCTAAATCTGATTTGCTCCAATAATTTTTTTTCAAAATTCATCTTTAGAATCTATCAGATGTTCTTGTTTGAATTCAAAAATTGGAGATTAATATATTATTTTATCTTAAAAATATTTACGATACAGGGAATGGTCTTTATTTTGTGTTACAATTAAAATCTAGAGTTACAATGAGTCTTCTCTTCTAAATTTGACAAACGATCATTTTAAAGGATGTTTGTAAACGAACAAACATATTTTCTTCACTACTGCCCAGAAGCGGATGTTTGCTGAATGACATATTTGATCTAACAGAGAGGCGCGGTGACTGCTGTAAGAGGTACGCAATGTTTGGCTTACGTAAACGTATTAGCATACAGACATAATGTGCTACTTTCAAGTAGTTGCCTACTTCCAAATCAAATACATTAAATTAACTAACCTTACTTGGAGTTATTTACACCGTATTAAACCTTTTTTAGTGTTAAATATTTGTCATTCAATTTTTTTATTACGAAAGATCCATATGGAACTTTTAAGCGAAATCGACGATTATTTTTAACCGTTCTAGGTTAAAGATATACTAGGCACCAAAGTGCAGTGACAAATTAAACATGAATCTGGTAGGTGTTGCCAAAGACAGTGAACGAGCGGCAGTTTTGAGTAGGCACCATCGGAAGTGTGGCCTTACATGTATAATGGATACATTAAATCTTAATTTATAATCTGTTATTGAATTATAAAGAATAATGTTTTAAAGGAGATTAAGGACGAGTAGGGATATTTACTCTTGAACGTTGACACACAAAAGCATTGCTGAATTGTATCCGATCTTTATCGTGGTATTTAATAGGGTTGCATCCTAAATTTAATCTTCGCATAGGTATGCATAGTTACAAGTTGGATAGTAAGAGTTTTGTGTATTTATGAAGTTTCCGTAGCATTGTTAGCGGAGTTGTGTTTGTGTGTGTCTGCGTGTGTCTGTGTGTGTGCGCGCGCGTTCGAAAGAGAAGGATTGAATGTAAAATTGACTCTAGAAATGATTCGAAATTACCTAGATAGGTTTCATAAGGTTTATGTTTGCTATACAAAATAAATATGTCTCTTTTCTATGCGAAATACATTATATAAACATTAATTTAGAATCAGTTGTAACAATCGGAAAAATATTTCCAAGTGTTACAAATAGCTTTATAAATTATATAAATTTGAATTTATGTTCATTACGTTATTAAAAGAAGCGACAATATTATTGTATTTTGTTCATAGCTTTTCCTATCAATCTAACAATAACTACGACGTTCAATATCTAATATTTTCTATAAATGCAAAGTTAAACTAGAACTACTCAGATGATGTAGTCTATATTGTAATAAAAGAAATTTACACTATTTAAATTTTGACTTCATAGCTAGTTTTCTTTCACTTTATGATCACTCGCACGTTTAAAGAACTTTGCCGGCTACTTGGAACGCAGTCTGACGCTAAGATTGACAAGCTTTTTGAAATAAAATGCTAACACCACGAACGGTTAAAAGATATACTTAAGACGATCTTAGCAGTGATTAATAAGCCAATAACATTAGTAAGTATGCGATTAGAAACACTAAAGACGGTTAGACTATAGAAATACATATCCAACGTTAATATTTTTATTAAATGTCAGACTCATCTCGACCGCTACTATCTGACAAAGGCTTGTACGTGACGCCGCGACAGCACCAATAAACTAATCAATATGATTCAGAATATTCAACGCGTAAACGGTCACGTATTAGCCCTCACCCCAAACCAACTTAATCTCTCGTATGAATACAGCAAATAACGGATTTTGAGGCAGAGCAGTACGACTCAAACTATTATCACGTATGGAGTACGTGGAGGGATTGTGAATATTAAAAACCACAAAAAAAATATATCCACTAATGTGAGGCGTTTTAGAACCATCATGGCTTGAGGGCTTAGGGCTGCTAGTGCGTTGAGAGGGCATTGCAAAGTGTTTCCCCGTTACAGTCTGGTAATAGTTTCAGAATAAAAAAAATTAATAAGTATTCAAAACTAACATAAGTGTAATATAACCACGCTATTGCTGAGAGAAACAGGATAAGGTAGATGTGGTACCTACCACGGTTATAAAGGCTTGTCAACCATATAATGTTTATTGCAATAACATGTTTAAAAGTAATTATTTGAAATGTGTAAAATGATTTATGTATATAAAGAATTCTATAAATTTGGTTATTATTAGAAGTTTATATTTTATAAAAAAAGTACATTTTGAAAAAGTGTCCAAACTCAAAAGAAAAAACCTCTTTGTTTCTTTGGAAAGCATTTGGTTCCGGTTTAGATTCATTTTTTAAAATTCCATTTGAATTACGAAAAATACTTATTTTTAATGTTTAAAACTCAAATAAAAAAATTGCAATCATATGGGACTTTGCATAGCAGGTGAGTCAAAGTTAGTCAACTGGAGGGAGGTGTGGGGGGAGAGGGTTAGGTGGTTAAGTCGAATTCCGAGAAGCTTCCTAATCCAATGAGAATTATATATAAATGAAAACATTATAGTTCCTTAAAAAATATATCCACAATTACATTTTAAACGTCATGGTTCTATGTTTATTGAGGGTTTGATATATTTGTAGATTCTTCTTCAGACTTTCATGAAAGTTTTTCTAGTGCTTAGTAATACCGTTGAGCAGTATGAGGCTCTACCCATGATCGCAGAGTCGTTTTTTTACATTGGTTGCTTTTTGTTGTAAAAACAACAATGCATTTGGAATAATTCATTTATACCGTAGAGGCCTCAAAGAGGTTTTACTTCTTAAAAGCACTCATATTTTCGACGTCATGATGTCGTCACTGAATATAGACAAAACAGTATCGGTTGTGGGATTGGCAAAAACTTAACAGCTTTGAAACGAAACCTAGGGTACACTACTTTTTAAATAAAGTAGATCTCAAAGTTACCACCGATTAAGAAAATGTATTAAACATTTTAAAAAACTGATAATTAGCTTCAGTTAGAAAACTTTATTTTTCTTTCAACCAAATCCAGCCAAAGCAAACTTTGCAACATATATTGAAATATAACTATGTTGTAATGTAATGAAACATATCTGTTTTCGTATAAAGGAAACATGAGTTTATAATTTATCGTTTATGTGAAGTGACCTTATTTAAAATTTTTTTTAAAACTTATTTCTTTTTCAGGTTTTTAGAACCAAATTTCATTATTTTCTCCCTTGTTCCTGTGAATGTTTCAAGTATATTGGTAAACTTTTTATTAGAATTTCCGTGATGTTAGTCCATAAATGCCTAATGGTTATATAGGTTTCCAGTTATGTAATATCCAATACCCATTAATTCAAAACAGATACAATTACATTTTCTCATAAATGAAACATGTCTGACTACCATACCATTTATTTGGAGGCAGCCCATAAATGCTAATGTTTTATTTTTCGTTAAAATAAAATTTAAGGACACTATTTAACACAGATTAGTACTTCTGAATAGGGTTACTGGCTTATTTCTTGATGTAACGATATAACGGGATGTTATAAGAATCCTTTAATGTAAATATTGAATGACGGTCACTAAAATTTGGCTTGGTCACTAATATTTATTGCCTATTTTGCCTCAATAAGTTAGAACCACGCAAATCCTAGTGCACACACACACACACACACAGACACAAATACACACACATACACAAACACCACACACACACACACACACACACACACACACACACACACACACACACACACACACACACATATATATATATTTAGATGGCTCTTCCTGATATAAATGATTTCTCACTCTACAAATATTAACGTCAACTAGATTGGCGATATTATAGGAACAACAATGCCGTTAATTGGCTTAGAAATTAATATTTATAAACCTTGGAAGCTAAAACAGGTTAAATATTAATTATACGTTTTCCATCTGTCGAGTTATTAACATAATACATCACAAAATTAAACAAAAATAATAAGTCGACTAAATTATGTAAATAAGCCACAAAGGTCTAAAATTCAATAACTGTGTAAGTAGAGATAAAAAAAAGTCATTAAATAATTAAAGCTTTAATGAAATTATAAAAC
>JBAIZL010000005.1:261140822-261378322 GCA_036971475.1 Prosapia bicincta
CAGCAAACTATCGAGACTCCTGTATCGTATAACTCTCAAGGATATGTCTACGTAAACACACCTAGCAGCGGCGAAGTTGACTACAGTGCCAAGGCACCTCCGTCTTCTTTTTCCATAGGCTTTGTTGTTCCACCAAGTGGGTCAATTTCCGAACCAAGTCAAAGACCGGTATCCACCCAAACACAAAACCCAACCACTGTCGGTCCTTTACCGTCGTCTCCGCCGCTAATAGAAGACACTTCTAGTGTACCAATTACCCAGCGACCTCAAGGCCAAAGTGGCTACAGACCATCTGTTCTCTCTATATACTCCAGTGATTCCTACCTCTCAAGGCCCTACTTTTATGGTCCACCAGCGTCTTATGAATATCCGTCCAGTCCACCAAAATACAACCCACAATCTAATCCTGCATTTTACCCTTACAGTGGACTCTACTATGTTGCATATCCCACTTCAGAAAATGGATACCAGCAAGGAATTTCTGGGGGTTATTCTGGATCGGGAGTAGGTGTGTCTGCTGGAAATTCAGGAGTAGTTTTCCCAACTTCAACACCTGTCTCCTCTCATGTTAATTGTAATTAATATAACATAGTTATATATGCATACGATGTGTATTATAATACAGTGAAAATAATATTGATGTATTTTTTAATGACTTGTACAAATAAATGTTTATTTTGTATGTCTTTTTATATCCCTCATTGCTAGTTTGTTATGTTTATTATTATTTTAACACTATATTTAATAACGGAATTTTTTTTTAAGAAAAAGACCAAATGAATTATCAATTAAGTCTTGAATAACAGGTTAGTATAGTCTCTAGCCTAATATTTTCTAGATCGTAATTTTGTAATATGACTCTCTGATAAGGATGACATGGTCATGGAAATGTACATGAGGGTTTACTTTTAGGTAACTTGTATTACTAGTTATTTGTGATTATTGTTTGTGTTATTGAGGTTGTTTCCAATATTTATTTATGGAATATATTGTACCACTGTGTTCTTGATATTGTATAAGAAAAACAATATACAATGAAGAAATGATTTGTACCTGTGTGGTCTAGTGTAGCTAATCTAAAAGACCTGGGTACGTTTCCCCATTTAAGCCAAAAACGTTCTGTGATATTTTTCAACACTCATACAATCTCTGTATATATAACTGAGGAAGTATCTAGGATAATAACAGGCAATTGAAGCGCAGTGCTGGTCAAATTACCTTCTTTCGTTTACCAAGAGAAGCAGCTCTCCCCTACCTTTCGTAAACTATGACGATGGTAATAATAGACTATATTTATTTTTAAAAAAATAGTGCCAAAATTTAAATATTAAGACAATTTATATGAGCATTGGTGCTAAGGTATAAGATTGGTGCTAGAACAGAAAGTTCATTACATGAAATAAACTTGTAAGACTAGAATGTATTGCTGATCACGTACGAATAAGCCCCCTGCATAGCTACTAGCTAAGGGTGATGCGGAGGTTAGATTATTGCTCTGATTAAGGTAATAATGCAAACGTGTATTTAATAGTGTAAAATCATTGAAGCTCTAGAAGATACCTATCCAACTGGATCCAACTCTTAGTTTCTTTGGTACTTTCCAACGTTTATTAGGAGAGAATTTCTAAAAATGCATATTTTTGTAATACATATTGGCTATATCACACAAAAGAGGCCGAATTAGGTAATAAATCCATGTGCAGACACTTTCATGTCACGCTAACGTAATACAGCAAAATGTTGAACTGGAGAAAATGTTCATTCAAAAAGAAGGTAGAGAAAAGATTCAGTAGAGCCAAAACCATAACAAACACATTAAATATTGAAATCTTGTTGCTGTTCATGACGAGCTGGTTGAAATTACTTATTACACTTGCTATTACTTGCGACCAGACTTTTTCCTAACTTAAGTGTTAAATTGTTAACTTACACTTACAGGAAACAAACACATTGTATAAAATATGAAGAGCACAGTGGTAAAGTATATTGGAATGAAAATATTGGAATATTGGAATGACAATATTGAAAATATGGGATATTGGAATGTTGAAACAACCCTAATACCACAAAAATAATCAAAAACAAAAACACAAACACACTACAGTGGTCTTGTTTGTACCTTCTTGTTTGCTAGATTTTAATTTTGTAATCTAGCCCTTTGTGGTCATCGACATGTACATAAAGGGTTTAATCTTAAGTAACTTGTATTATTTATTATTTTTGATTGTTTCAATAATATTGGGGTTCTTTCCAATATTTTCATTGTAAAACACATCCTATCTACTTCTAGAAAGAATATAACAACTCCTATTTTAACCAAGTCGAGTAGAACGAAATCAAATAAACAAAAATTGATTGAAATGTATTTCCATGCTCTACTTGTTTTACGAAGATTATACTTTGTAATGTGAAAAATGAGCAGCTGGCGTGTATCTCTGGTTAAATTTCAGTTTACAATCGATACGTTGAAAGCGGATTCCGAAATAAATTGCATTCTCTCATAATCTTGTCACTTCATCACAGAGTTACATCTGGAAATACAATTATAGAAAATATAACAGAAAAATCTACATCGAAGAAACCTACATTATGAACAACATGCTGAGATTTCACTTTGCATTTTTGTTTTTAGCAGGATAAACACATCTCTGATTAGGCTTGATAATTAGATTAATATAGGGAAAACACTTTGGCATTAAAACCATCTAACAGTTTCGGATAAATAGAAATATCTTGCTCTTTAACCACACGTTAGAAGTGTTTATCCTATATAGTTTAGGCTCACTTTGCGGACTAGGGTGACCTTAAACTAAGTAGGATAAACCTTTTGCGCAGTCTAAACATATAATCTCTTCTGGGTAATATTTTACACAGAACGTAGTGGACCTAAAATACAACATTTTTTCTTTACTGCATTTTAATACAACGATTTTATTATTTTTCGGCCCACCCTTAATCGGACAGTGTGAAATGGATATACGGTAGTAGTTTACATTATTAAATATTTATTCTTAAGAAATATATATATTTAAAATGTTGTTACCATTTACAGATATTAGCGAAAATGGTAACTTCTCTTTTAAAAATAATAATTGTTCTGTATTATAACCATGCTACCCCTGCATATATCTTTTGGTTTTATCTTAATAATGTACTTTATTTTACAAAAGTCTTTATTAATTCAAGTTTGCTTAGGTAATTATTACATACTTTGAATAATTATTGGAAAGGTATGAATCTCTCACTGAACTAAACGTATAATCGCCTTGTTTAATAAACATAATGGACCACTTTAATTTTAATTTTAAAGTTTAACATTGAACTTATCTTTAATGTTTTAAATATTACTCTTAAAGTTTATTTAAGTTTACAATTACTAAACTTTTTGGAATTAGTCACTTTTAAATAGAAAATAAGAATATTTTAATAAATAGTGTTCGTTTTAATTTTACACTGATTTAAAATACAAAAGCTTTTGTCTTTGCAAAACAAATAGCCTTGAAATATCGTAAATATTCTTTACTGAGAACAAGCTGTCGATCAGTAATGAATATACATTTTATGGATTTATCCTTGAGGCAAAATACATAAACATATACATTTTTTAAAATTTATTACTTTTCTGCAATAGAACGAAAGATTTTTCTGTAGCCCATTATGAATATTTCCTAAAAAATGTTCATTACGTAATGTAGATTACTTAATTTTCAAGGTCGCCGGGTCTGTATGCAATACCTTAACGCTAGGGATTCTGAAAGTTAATAGGTAGAAGCAACAAGTCCACGAATGGACTTGTGACAAATCTGTTGGTTAGGTTATAGGTGCGTAAATTTGTCGAAGTTTAGAGGTTGGAATCAAGGTAAATTATATTTCAGTAATGTGACAAACAATGACTAAGTCGAGTTTGAAAAGTCTCCGAGGACTTTTAAATTTAAAAAGTCAATATGCAATATAACAGCTGTAGGAAACGCTAATTTCGTCAATGATTAATCCATCCAACGATAACTCGTGTCAACAACTTCATGAAGTCTACAAACCGTTTACTCTATCAAGACACAGTACTAAAAAGGTGAACATCGCAGATGTGTCAGCTAGTG
Source organism: Prosapia bicincta (assembly GCA_036971475.1). Classification (NCBI taxonomy): domain Eukaryota; kingdom Metazoa; phylum Arthropoda; class Insecta; order Hemiptera; family Cercopidae; genus Prosapia; species Prosapia bicincta. The sequence continues at coordinate 261,144,920 of JBAIZL010000005.1, forward strand.
TTTCATGTCATGAAGAAAACTGGGGCAAAGAGACGAAAAATGTCAAAATTCCAACTGATGAATAAATGCATTTGTTTTCGTTTCGTGTCTCAGGATACAAGGGAAGGAAATGAAACAAGAAGAAAAGGCACAAAAGGCACCTAAGTGATAACCTTTCTCCCATAGAACTGAAAGATAACACGATATCGTAGAAGAAAATTATGTGAAAACTCTAAACCCGAAAATACTAACTGAAACTCGTGACTCACCTATTGGGGTGACTATCGCGTTTCAGAACAATCATTTCATTGATGAAGCAAACCCGCTACTAAATAATTAATTATTATTTATTCAGTGAATTCAAGATGATTTCAACGAGGAACTTTAAACTAAAATCGTTTAAACTATAACATTTAAAGTTGCTTGATGTTACATTAAGTGTAAATCATCTTGAATTCACTGATTAAACTATAATTAAAAGCTACTTAACTAAGGGAATACGTAAGGACTTACTTGCTGACACGTTTCGAAACAATCGTTCCTTTTACGAACCAAAACCTTTGATGAATTAGGCTTTGCTTCGTAAAAGGAACGATTGTTTCGAAACGCGTCAGCAAGTAAGCCCATACGTATTCACATAGTTAAGAACCTTTAAAATATAGTGTAACATTTAATGTTTATTTAATAACCTTCTTAGGTTCTACATATTGTTCATTGGAAATAGAGAGAAAACACGATGTAGTTGCCTTGTTACTAAGGATAACAGAAAAGCTACAAGTCGATAAATATTTATTTCCGAAGAATCTTAATAGATTACATTTATATATCAAGATGTCTACATCTTGTTTGACATCTATTTCTATGGACTAACATATATATACATATATATATATATATATATATATATATATATATATATATATATATATATATATATATATACGATGGTAAACCGTCGTTAACCGATATACAAGGCAGCGTGTGTGAGTGTGTGTGTGAGTCGGACGCTTATATATTCTGGGGCAATTCTGAATTAGATATCCTAGAGTTAATTGAGTTTATATATATATATATATATATATATATATATATATATATATATAACACCTGTTTACCTTCAATTGAATGCAAAACGGATAATACTGTTTCAAGTTCAATTTAAAACCTATGAGCTATCTAAATTCAGAATTTTGAAATAACTGTCGCTAACAAAGAGTATTCATCTATAGTGAATAAAAACCGCCATCTTCGCAGTGACGTAATGTCCTTTGTAGGATATTTACAGCAATAAACAGGAAATGTGGAGCTTCAAGGAGAGGAAATGTTATACTGACTCCAATTTACAATCTTCAATTTTATAAGTTATACATGAAGATACCCCTAACTTATACAAAATATACCTCTCTTTTGTACCAGCTGTTAGACATCTGTGTCTGATATTTTGGGAATGTTTTAGAGAAAAATCACAACAAACTTTCCACCAATCAAAGGGAGGTAACGGGAGCAAAGGGGAAGTAATTACGCAGGGGTACTCAGCAAGTAAACTCTTGGAGGTATAAAACAAGAGTACAAGAGGAGATGTATAGTGATTGACATTAAAAAAAAAATAAATAAACCGTAGAGTTAGTTACAGTATTATCCAGTCATACGATATTAATTCCCTGCGTCATTGAGTGGTCTCAAGCAGTTATTAGTCAGGTTAGGTCACTAAAACTATCTCTAGTACTTATTCTGGGAGTTCAGCCACCCACTTAGATAAAGCCACCCTAAAGTGGATAAAATTTTAACTCTCAAATACTTGGACTAAATTTACCAGAATAAGTATTAAAGCATAAGTCAATGTAGAAGTCAAGTAAATGTTCGAAACTATATGAACTATTTCTGATTCGAGAAATCGTCTCGTATAGGTGTACCTTGGCCCGTCTAGATTTAAAATAACTTGATATGTACGTATCATTTATTCCTGTATTATGTATCGAGATACTTTCTCTCCGTATTAGGAAACGACGCTAGCCTATGCGGGAATCACGAGTACCTACCAGATAGAAATCTTGGGAGTAGAGTTTTCTGATGGCGAATAGTCCACGATGTGGCGCTGTCTTTGCGTTCTGTTGGCAAAATGTGTGGGAGTAGGTAAATTAAATGCATTTGCCCTTTTTCTTTTCGATTCACTTTTTTTATTATTCTTTTTTCTTTAATTTCGTAACAGCACATATGGTAAAACAAAAGCATATATTAATAATTAATCTTAAGTATTATGACTCGTGAGTTAGTCTAGAACAATCGAAAAAGTTTTATGTTTAAACATTTAATTTCTTTCACTCTGGTTTAATTAATTTTTTTCTGATCTACTTAAGAAAAATGTTTTGATTTTTAACTGATCTCTTTGAAACGAACAAAAATAAAGACATAAATAAATTCAAATGAAAGCAGAACACCAAATAGTTTCAGTATGTTTTCGTTATTAATTTAAACTTGCAACGTGAACAAATGCAAGCATTGCACAGTAACAAGAGTTCGGTTTTATATTTAGCCAGGAATAGAAATGAATGCATGAATCAATAAACGCTAGAATAAAATCTAAATATAAACATCAAATGTAAACAATACCTTTTGCGTTTCAATCAATTTACGTTCAATTTTGTTTCGGTGAAACAATATCGTTTTCCAAGTGTTCTTACATTTTCCATTAATAACATTAATCATCTATAAATTTTGAAATGTTTTCCAGTTATTAGTATTTTTTAATTGTATATGAAGTAGCTTTATTTTCTCAGAATCAATATTTTAATTGTAGATGTGAATGTAAAAATGTGAACCCGGATGCCTACGATGTAATAACGCTGTGAGCGTTCAGCTGTAGCTAATTCCAGTTGGCTTGACAGTGATTTGTTACTCTATGCTTTATGCCGCTGCCTAAGTTAAGCTTAGTTTAGGCAAATAATTATAATTAATAACGACTCCTTTCATATAACAATAGCTCGATCTGTTGGATACTTGTTAAAACTGTCTTACTTTGGGCACTCGGTATTAATATAATGTGATCAGGTTTATGTTTTGGCGCATATTATTGTATCGGTTTAACCATAAAATGATTTAACGGGATAAGGCAACAGGGGGAATGGAACATACAAACTTTTAGGCGCAACCGGGGAGATTTAGATAAGGTCTCGGCCCACTAGAACACTCAGTCGCCTCAAATTTTTAAATAAATTATGAGAACAATAACTAAGTATTGTTTGCTGCTTTTTCTGTAGCTCTGAACTTTACACTTTATAAATATAATTTCTTTGCGTAGATTTCTACATTGATAAAATGTAATTTGCTTTTATAAAATTATAGTTTTAGTTCTGAAATTGGTTTTAAAAATTACAAACTTTTAGAAGCATCTTGCTAAACTTACATATAGTTCAGATTTATGAAGCTGATTTCTGAAGGAAATCAGATCCGATTAAATGCTTTTTATGAGAGTTGGAAATTTCAGCTCAAAAATATATTTTAAAAAAATACACTGTTGGGTTGAGCATTCTCCAAAACAATGAATGCTGACAGAATTCTACAAGCAGTTGCCTGTCGGTTCAAAATAACCAGTGCTCAAATTTTAAATTTATAACCTCCTTCATCAGTATTTTTACTGTACGGGTAGGGATATTTTATGATGTAATCAAATGTCTTTAACCAAATAATAGGCTGGTCGATTAACATTTTTTTGTATTTGTGTGTGTGTGTGTGTGTGTGTGTGTGTGTGTGTGGGTTTGTGTGTGTGTGTTGCGGCGGGCAATATTCTCTTGGAATACATGCCGCAAAAATATAAAATTTAAAACATAATGAGTCTAAATTTCTTGTAAGTAAAACAAACCAAGCCACCGTGGGAAGGGTTTGAAACTTAAGTTTAAGGCCGTTTGCAAGGGGAAGATGGTCAAAATTGGCCTAGAGTTACCATCGACATTTCCAGAGATAAAGCAAGACGAGAAAAATCAAAAATAAAGAATAATAAAATTCCATCAGAAGCACCCTTAAAGAGTTATACGGCTTGATCGAAAAAGTGGATTAAATCGATCAGTTTATCATTTTTGCGAGCCGTTACGCACTAGTACAAAAGGAGTGCGCGCGCCGATCAGGCGACATCGATTTATGATCCTTATTGGTTGTCAACTCGTGGGAACGGACTGCAGGTGGGGGTGTTTCCCGTTTTGAGAAGAAGCCAAGCGTCCTTCCACGCCCCAGCTAAACCAGGACTCTCGAAGGGTAAGGTCGGTGTCGGGCGTAGCTCCGGTAAAACAATGAACAATAGTTTTGTTACCGTTAATAGTTCAAAAACTATGAGTGGCTAGGGAAAGTTCGTTTCGTTGAGATGTCGTGACGCTGTATTTCGTGTATGGGGCCCTTTCGCATTTCAAGATCGCTGCGAAAGAGGTTTTCCCATAAATTTCCATCAAATTATGTGCGAGCGTCGTTAAATGTGTGTGTTGAAGCCTTACTAGAAAGACAAGGCGATGTGAACAGTGTAACCTAGCAAACAGTTTTAAAAGTGTGAGTCTAAATTTCTAACAAAATTAAACAAAATTTAACTAGATTGATAAACGTTTTAAAAGATTTTTCTATTTCTTTTTTGGTGTTAAAAAATGCCCAAGAACTGTGTTAAAAGAAGGGCTTAAAGCTAAAATTTTACTAGTAACTGTTAAAATTTAAAAGAGGTGCGAATGGCATCGAAGAAAGAAGATGGGAGAATTTCAACCAAAGGGTGAAGCGAGCTGATCTACCTGAGGCCCAGCAGACACACAAAGGGATGGAGGATTTCAAAGATGGCGGCAACGCGTGGGAAGTCATCCAAGTATTCTTACGTGGGAACGAAGCAACAGCCAGGCCGGACTTTCCCCACCCCGCTGGAGAACAAAGGGAGAGACGGAGAAGAGAGGGAGAAGATAGGCAAGCCATGCTTTGTGTGGAATCAGGTCAGATCTAATTGTTTTCCCTTTGCAAATTAAAAATTTTAATTTGAAGAAATTTTTCTAAATTGGGAAAATGTTATAAAATTTAAATAAATTTTCAAATCATTAACAGTAAACTTTGAATTTTATAAGTAAATGCTGGTGGCTTTGTTTTAAAGAGTGGGGGGTTTCAAGATGGCGATGCCATAAATGCAGAAATTATGTTGTATTTTTTGAATGTAAGGGAAATAGAAATTTTAGATTAGAACTTATGTAAAGGGAAGGGGATTTAAATAAACAAATCAAATAAAGGGAATTAAATTAATTAAAGAGTTAAAATCTTATGAAGGGGTAAAGAATTTAAATAAAAGATGTGTTGTAATAAAGTTAAATATAATTTGCTAAAAGTAAATATTCAAGATGGCGGACAAAAGGCCATTGTTTACAACAGCTGATTGGAAGGCTATGCTTTAGTTTCAGATACTCCTATAAACAGGAGTGTTATTTCATATAATTAAATTAAACTAAATTGGTAATTTATTTAGAAGGAGTCATTACGACCTTTTTCCATATGAAACAAATTGACATAAATTGTTTTCATTTAAAATAAACAAGGTTTATATCAAATTGAAGTTGTCTACTTTAAACTTTTGATTTTATTTAGAAAAGGGTGAAATTATATATGTGTATAAAATAAATTGAATCAAACCAAGGTTTGAGTAAGAATAAAGGGAAATGATTTTGATATGGGTAGATTTTAAATATTTTAAAAAGTGCAATAAAAGAGAGTTAAGATAACCAAGAGATTTTAAATTTGTAAGTGGGTCTAGCTAACCAAAAAATATGTTAATATAAGTTTTCTTTTTTGAATTATAAGTATATATATATTGTTTATTTCATGATTTATGTGTATATAAAATAATATCTTGGTGGTAGGGTAACTTAGAAAGAAAATTGAAATTTTTGCAAATTGGTTTAAATATAAGTTCTATAATAAAGGCAAATGGGCTAGTAGCCATTTAGCAAAGGTATACAAAATTTATTAAATATCAATTTCCTTCAGAAATTGCATTGATAAATTTTAAATAAATTTTAAATAAATTTCAGTATGTATAATTGTCATGAAGAAAGGGTTAATTCAAATGATAACCAAAGTGTTACATATTTTACATTAAAATGGTTTAACTATGATTAAATAAGTTGTAAACAAAACTCAGTATTTATAATTTAAATGATAACTAAAGGGTTCTTTGTTTTTATATAAAAAGGGTTTAATAAATTTTAAAATTTGTAAATTTCTTTGTAAATGATCAAGGATCAGTTCAAAAGGGTGTAACTAGGTTTTAATAAATATTAATAAATTTCATTATGTGAATTTTCATGCCGAAAGGGTTAATCAAATAGTAACTAAAGGGTTAAATATTTTCTAATCAAAGGGTTAAATGAATTTAAATAAATTTGTAGATTTTGTAAATGATTGAGGATATGGGTAAACAGGTTAAATATGTTTCAGTAAACGTTTTTATTAAAATATGTATTTAAATATTATAATTTCAATATGGGAAGGTGTTTGAATTTATTCAGCAGATGTTTTAAAAATTTTTATAAATTATGATTTGATGTTCAGTAAATATTTTGATAATCTTGTAGGAGATATGGCTATATGTTTTATATGTAATATTTGTTTCAGTATGTACTTCATAATTGGTTTTCATATAATTTGATATGTTTTATGAAATTGTTTTTAGGTTGTTTGGTAAAATTGATTGAAACTTTACCTGCTAAAGTAAATAGAATTTGAATTTTAAAAAAATGCTCAATTTAAAATGATAAAGATATAGAAAAAATTTTCATTATTTACATGGCTATGTAAAATATGGCCATAAATAAAGTAGTGTGTTTAGAAAGTTTAAATAAATTGAACAAAATGTGAAAAGTAGGGATCTTTCGGAGTGTGTTGAAAAGTAAGGCTTTGCTTGAATCAACGAATATTTGTAATTTGTAACAATTAAATTTTCAGTAAAAAGTTAAGTAAACAAAACCATATATTGACGTTTAAAATCGCAAGGTTGAGAACCTGGGATAATGAAATAAAATTATGACAAGTTGTAAAGGGTTATATTTTCGACAAGTAAGATTGACCGTCAAGTAGAGCAAAGTTTTACGCTTTGGCATACTCCGATTGAAAGAAAATAAAATCGTAAATTCTCAATTTAAATTTTAAATGTCAACTAAATAAGCAGAGTATGGTTTCTTAACTGTGTAAGAACCAACACAAAGGATATTTTTAAGTCAAAAAAAAAAATTGCAGACTGTGCATTGTAATATTAAATTTTAAATTTTTTAAAATTAAAAAATAAAGATTTTTTTACTAACTTGCAAACAAACTGAGTGTTATTTTAAACAAGTTTCTTACACTCTCCTACCGCTGTTATGGTCATTTCGCCGTTTAGATGTCTTTCAAAAGAACCCATCCCCCGGGATGACTTACCCGTTAAGGGTAGAATCCGCAGCAAGTTAGGTTTTTTCTTTTTTAAGTCCAGTGACTTGTTCTCTGGCAGATTTTGGCGAGCGTTGCACAGCGTTCGTGGTTTCGGCTGCGAGCGGCTCGTTTCAAAATTCTTGCTCTGCAACGGGCGTTGGTGGGCGGCTTGCGCGCGCGTGCTGGTCAACGACGGTGGGGTTGTCGGCGCCGCGCGTAGGTGGTGGCCTGGTCCGTTGCAGTTAGTAAGATGGCGCCCTAACGAGTGGGACCGACGGGTAAAGTTGCGGACTTTCCCGTATAAATATTTCGCTCTCTATTAAAATCATAAAAAGACATGGCGAAATTCGACCTAGGAAGTGTAAGAAATAAATAATAAAATGTTAAAGAAAAGAGTTAGATTACAGTTCTAGGTTAAAACACTGGTAAATTAATTTAAAAATAAGATAAGAAGATGAAATTAAGAGTTAAATAGTTTAGTATGAGAAATAGATTTAAAAGGTGATAAGAAAGTAAAGTAGGGGTAAATTAGTTGTAAGTAAAAAGAGGCAAACACATAGACGAACGCGCACATAGGAAACACACGCACGACATCCAACGACACTTTTATGTAAAGTAAAGGATTTTATAGAAAAGTTTAGAATTAGGGTTTAGAAAGAAGGAAAGGATTAAAAACAAAAAGGAGATAAACAGAACAGAAGCCATGGCGACACAAAAGCAGCAGGAAAGAAGTGAAATAGAAAAGCTAATGGCGATGCTAAGGAAAGAAAAAGAACAAGATGAGGCTAAAAGGCAAAAGAAGGAAGAGCAAGATGAGGCTAAAAGACAAAAGGAGAAAGAACAAGAAAAATTAGAAAGAAAACAGGAAAAAGAACAGGATGAGGCTAAAAGACAGCAAAAGGAAGAACAGGATGAGGCTAAAAGACAGCAGGAAAAAGAAAAGGAGAGATTAGAAAGACAGAAGGAGAAAGAACAGGAGAGATTAGAAAGACAAAAGGAGAAAGAACAGGATAGATTAGAAAGACAAAAGAAGGAAGAGCAAGATGAGGCTAAAAGACAAAAGGAGAAGGAAGAGGGGAGGTTAGAAAGGGAGACAGAAAGGAAGGAGGAAGAGATGAGGAGATATAAAGAGAGAGAACAAGCCGAGTTAAGATGGCAAAATGAAGAAGCGAGAAGGATAAGGGAAGCAGAAGAAAAAGAGGGCAGGAGAAAGAAGAAACAACAAGAGAAAGAACAGGAAAAGAAAGAGCGAGAAGAAAAAGAAAAAAGGGATAGAGAAGAAATGAAACAATTCCAAGAAAGGATGGCGGAAAAGTTTAAAAGTCATAAGGACGACATAGCCCAGCACATGGTGAGCATGGACGCAAGAGTGTCGACTTATGAGAGCAAAGTCGACCAATTACAAGTAAGGATCGAAAAGGAGGAGGAGGAGCAACTGGAGCAGGACAAGAAAATCGTGGACCTGCAAACAGGCCTGCAGAAAGTGGAAACCAGCGTTAAAAGAGTCGCGGACAAAGTAAGGAGTGCAGGAGCACAAGCGACAAGTGTTAGCTGGGTAAAACCACGGGCCTGGGATTATCAGGAGCTTGCAGGAGCAAAAAGGATCGAATATTACGGAAAAGATAACGAAGATCCGGTAGCGTTTATAAAGAGCATGGAGGAGCTCTTTGATGAAGTAGACCCCATGTTAGAAGAGGAGACCAAACTGAAGATGGTGGTCAGAAATTTAAAAGGAACGGCAGAAGCCTGGTGGAAGGCAGTTATAAATCCTGGAGATCAGTATGGACAGTTTAAGGCTAAGTTTTTAGCCAGATACTGGGGTTTTGCTGAGCAAGAGAAAATAAGGCGGCAGTTAGACACTGGGAGGTATTATGAAATGGGACCCTACAGCAAGTCCGAATACTTCGTAGTAATGGTTAACAAAGCCAGAAATTTGGACCCGCCGATACCAGAGCGTTACCTCGTGAACAAGGTGATGACGCATTTCGGAAGGGAGGTCCGGAATGCTAGCCTTGGAGTTCATAGGGAGTCAGTGGCCAGTGCCATTGATTTCCTGAACGGCGTGGAGACGGACAACGGGAGCCGGGGTGTAAATGGGAGAGAGGTGCCGCCTAGGTACCAACAGAGGCCACCTCCAAATATGAGGCCTCCTCACCCAAGGAACAACACAAATGGGAACCCCAGGCCGGAGAGAGAGACCAGACCACCTCCAAGGCAGAACGTGGAACCAAGAAATAGGACAAGGAGTCCAAAAAACGAGGCGGGAGGGTCTCGTGCGAAATAGAAGAGAACAGACAACATGGAGACAGACAATGGCGAGCAAAAGGAACCGAGACCCGGAACAAAGAAGTAAAAAAGAGTATTAGTAGTATAAAGAAGAGTAAAAGAATAGTAAAAGAAAAAGAGAGGCAAAAAGGAGTTACATCTGACAGGGAAGCGAGCAAAAACGTGCTGGAAGGAGAAGGCAAAAGGGAACAGAGTGGAAACAGGGCGATGGGTGGGGCTGAGCCCAAGGATGCTGTAGAACAGCTACCCAGTAACAGTAAAGGAGGAAGAAAGGAAGAGATTGAGAGAAATGGTAGGCAGCAGGAAGCTGCAAAACAAGGAGGCCCAAAGAGTTCCAGTGACCTAGCCAAGATCCAAGAAGGAAACGGAAATGCAAGCAAACTCGAAGAAACTCCGAATCAGGAAAATAAAGAAGGAGATGAAAAGCCAGAAAAGATAAGAGCCACAGCTCAACAGCCAGACATAGAACAAACAAGGAAGTTAGGAGGTCTCAATATGGAGATACGAGACGACCTGCTCGAGGAGGAAGGTTTGTTGCCCCGACAATCCCAGAATTCTGAGGAATGCCCTGCACTCATAGGCGCTATCTGGCAACAGGTAGTGCGTGTTGAGATTGACACCGGCGCGGACGTGTCCGTTATACAGGGCAACCTGTATAACGAGCTGAAGCGCCAAGGGAAAGAATTCTTGGAATTGCCGGTAAGCAATACGGGCATTATTATGGCGGTGAAGACACCCCAGATAAGAGTCCGTAAGCAGGCCTTTATTCCTCTGAGTTTGGGAGGTCATGTAATAGAAAGTAGCTTCATGGTGGTGGAACGCTTACGAGCGGAAATTGTCATGGGTTGCGATCTGTTACATCGACTGAAAGCCCGTATCAACATGGAGAGACGCTTCATGACTTTCGAGGTCGAAGGAGAGATGGCCAGTCTCGACTTCATAAGACCTAAACAAGACCATCCAAACACATCCATTACTAACTTGGAAGCTCAGGAAGGAGAAGAAGTAAGATCCACACAAGACCATCCAGGAGAGCTCCAAGAGATTAGTAGGAGAGCAAAAATCGACAAGGTGGGATGGATTGGTACAAGCGAAGAAAAGGGGCTTGTACTGGCGCCAGCCGAACACCAGGCTGACGTCGTTACCCCTATCGAGAACCCGGAGTGGCCGAGTCTCGGGGGGGGATTGGGACATGGATCCCAATCTGAGGGAAATGTTGGAGCAGAAGTGGCAAAAGACAAACCAGATACAGAAATAACACAGAGAGGTAGTGAACAGGAGAAAAAGGGAAAACCAGAAGGCCAGGAGGCAAAAGAAATAGAGCAAAGTGAAAGCAAGAAGGGAGCAGCAACTTTAAGCAAAAGAAGAGGAGCCGATGGCAAAGCAAACAGGAATGTGCCGGAAGGGAGGAGCAAAGAAGGTCATACACGTGGAACTAGGGCGGTAAAAAGGGCAGAGCCCGAGAAAGCCGAAAGTAGGCACAAAGAGTATAAAGGACAAGAGGAAGAAATAGGAGGAAAAGTACAGAGAGGACAAGGAGGCCCAGGATGTTCCTACGACCATGCGGAAATCCCGGAAGGAAACAAGGATGCGAGCGAGCCAGAGGACAAGAAAAACAAACGTAATAGGAAGGAAAAAGGAGGAGAAAAGAGAACTCAGGACAAGGCAAAACGAAGTAGACCCAGATACAGGATGAGGAGGAGATTAGGAGTTGTAAATTGGAAGAGTAGAGTAAAGAGAAAGAAACACAAAAATTTTAAAAATGGCCAAACACTGAAACCACGTCGAGTATACAATGTAAGAAACCTAAGTACAATACAGCAGCAGGATGAAAATAAATCAATTCTCACGAAGACTCAGGAGGAAAGGCTGGAAAAATAAATAGAGGAATACAAAGAGGTATTCAGCGAGATTCCAGGAAGGTACGATGTTAAAGATATAAAATTATACGTAGACTAATAATAAACAAAGAAGCCTGATAGCTGACCTGACTTCAAAACAAAAAATGTGTGTTGCCTTAGTGCAACAAATATCGATCCAAAGTTGTGTATACAGTAGGAGCATTGACCCAAGCAAAAAATATAAGGAAGTAGCTTTACTACACAAGGTCACAGCTGTGTAGAGTGGCCGACTAATGCGTAGGCAAGATAACGCCAGCTGATAGGGACAGCGCCAGAGAGTGAGAGGGGAATACCTGAACATCGTTCCTCACTTAAGATAAGGAGCGTAAGTAAATAACTGCTGATACATTGTAAGAACTTGGTTAGATATTTTGGAGTGTATTTATAAGAAATGTAAAATGTTTATATGTATGTATGAAAAAAATAAAATAAAGCCACTAAAGAGGGTATAAATGTAGGGGAATTAAGAAATGGAAAATTTAAGATACAAAATTTTTAAATTTTTTAACTTTTAAAAAAAAGTAAAGCAAAGAGAAAACAAAATCAGATATGTTATATAAAGCCTGTGAGTGAATAGTGAGCGTTGTGAGTTTTATAAAAATGCATAAACTTATGGTTGTACCTATTAATATGGTAAAAGTGTTTTAAGTGTTTCAGTGAGAAGAGGTAGAAGAGGACCAAGGACAAGTAGATATATAAGTAAGGTAATTAAGAGTTAGCTAGCACCCACAAATAAAATAGGAAAACAGATAAATCTCGAAAAATAATTTTTTTTTTGTATAAGTAAATTTTTTTTTTGGAGATACTTTCAAAAAATTTTTTTTTGTCTCAATTTTAAAGGGGGATCTTGCGGCGGGCAATATTCTCTTGGAATACATGCCGCAAAAATATAAAATTTAAAACATAAAGAGTCTAAATTTCTTGTAAGTAAAACAAACCAAGCCACCGTGGGAAGGGTTTGAAACTTAAGTTTAAGGCCGTTTGCAAGGGGAAGATGGTCAAAATTGGCCTAGAGTTACCATCGACATTTCCAGAGATAAAGCAAGACGAGAAAAATCAAAAATAAAGAATAATAAAATTCCATCAGAAGCACCCTTAAAGAGTTATACGGCTTGATCGAAAAAGTGGATTAAATCGATCAGTTTATCATTTTTGCGAGCCGTTACGCACTAGTACAAAAGGAGTGCGCGCGCCGATCAGGCGACATCGATTTATGATCCTTATTGGTTGTCAACTCGTGGGAACGGACTGCAGGTGGGGGTGTTTCCCGTTTTGAGAAGAAGCCAAGCGTCCTTCCACGCCCCAGCTAAACCAGGACTCTCGAAGGGTAAGGTCGGTGTCGGGCGTAGCTCCGGTAAAACAATGAACAATAGTTTTTTTACCGTTAATAGTTCAAAAACTATGAGTGGCTAGGGAAAGTTCGTTTCGTTGAGATGTCGTGACGCTGTATTTCGTGTATGGGGCCCTTTCGCATTTCAAGATCGCTGCGAAAGAGGTTTTCCCATAAATTTCCATCAAATTATGTGCGAGCGTCGTTAAATGTGTGTGTTGAAGCCTTACTAGAAAGACAAGGCGATGTGAACAGTGTAACCTAGCAAACAGTTTTAAAAGTGTGAGTCTAAATTTCTAACAAAATTAAACAAAATTTAACTAGATTGATAAACGTTTTAAAAGATTTTTCTATTTCTTTTTTGGTGTTAAAAAATGCCCAAGAACTGTGTTAAAAGAAGGGCTTAAAGCTAAAATTTTACTAGTAACTGTTAAAATTTAAAAGAGGTGCGAATGGCATCGAAGAAAGAAGATGGGAGAATTTCAACCAAAGGGTGAAGCGAGCTGATCTACCTGAGGCCCAGCAGACACACAAAGGGATGGAGGATTTCAAAGATGGCGGCAACGCGTGGGAAGTCATCCAAGTATTCTTACGTGGGAACGAAGCAACAGCCAGGCCGGACTTTCCCCACCCCGCTGGAGAACAAAGGGAGAGACGGAGAAGAGAGGGAGAAGATAGGCAAGCCATGCTTTGTGTGGAATCAGGTCAGATCTAATTGTTTTCCCTTTGCAAATTAAAAATTTTAATTTGAAGAAATTTTTCTAAATTGGGAAAATGTTATAAAATTTAAATAAATTTTCAAATCATTAACAGTAAACTTTGAATTTTATAAGTAAATGCTGGTGGCTTTGTTTTAAAGAGTGGGGGGTTTCAAGATGGCGATGCCATAAATGCAGAAATTATGTTGTATTTTTTGAATGTAAGGGAAATAGAAATTTTAGATTAGAACTTATGTAAAGGGAAGGGGATTTAAATAAACAAATCAAATAAAGGGAATTAAATTAATTAAAGAGTTAAAATCTTATGAAGGGGTAAAGAATTTAAATAAAAGATGTGTTGTAATAAAGTTAAATATAATTTGCTAAAAGTAAATATTCAAGATGGCGGACAAAAGGCCATTGTTTACAACAGCTGATTGGAAGGCTATGCTTTAGTTTCAGATACTCCTATAAACAGGAGTGTTATTTCATATAATTAAATTAAACTAAATTGGTAATTTATTTAGAAGGAGTCATTACGACCTTTTTCCATATGAAACAAATTGACATAAATTGTTTTCATTTAAAATAAACAAGGTTTATATCAAATTGAAGTTGTCTACTTTAAACTTTTGATTTTATTTAGAAAAGGGTGAAATTATATATGTGTATAAAATAAATTGAATCAAACCAAGGTTTGAGTAAGAATAAAGGGAAATGATTTTGATATGGGTAGATTTTAAATATTTTAAAAAGTGCAATAAAAGAGAGTTAAGATAACCAAGAGATTTTAAATTTGTAAGTGGGTCTAGCTAACCAAAAAATATGTTAATATAAGTTTTCTTTTTTGAATTATAAGTATATATATATTGTTTATTTCATGATTTATGTGTATATAAAATAATATCTTGGTGGTAGGGTAACTTAGAAAGAAAATTGAAATTTTTGCAAATTGGTTTAAATATAAGTTCTATAATAAAGGCAAATGGGCTAGTAGCCATTTAGCAAAGGTATACAAAATTTATTAAATATCAATTTCCTTCAGAAATTGCATTGATAAATTTTAAATAAATTTTAAATAAATTTCAGTATGTATAATTGTCATGAAGAAAGGGTTAATTCAAATGATAACCAAAGTGTTACATATTTTACATTAAAATGGTTTAACTATGATTAAATAAGTTGTAAACAAAACTCAGTATTTATAATTTAAATGATAACTAAAGGGTTCTTTGTTTTTATATAAAAAGGGTTTAATAAATTTTAAAATTTGTAAATTTCTTTGTAAATGATCAAGGATCAGTTCAAAAGGGTGTAACTAGGTTTTAATAAATATTAATAAATTTCATTATGTGAATTTTCATGCCGAAAGGGTTAATCAAATAGTAACTAAAGGGTTAAATATTTTCTAATCAAAGGGTTAAATGAATTTAAATAAATTTGTAGATTTTGTAAATGATTGAGGATATGGGTAAACAGGTTAAATATGTTTCAGTAAACGTTTTTATTAAAATATGTATTTAAATATTATAATTTCAATATGGGAAGGTGTTTGAATTTATTCAGCAGATGTTTTAAAAATTTTTATAAATTATGATTTGATGTTCAGTAAATATTTTGATAATCTTGTAGGAGATATGGCTATATGTTTTATATGTAATATTTGTTTCAGTATGTACTTCATAATTGGTTTTCATATAATTTGATATGTTTTATGAAATTGTTTTTAGGTTGTCTGGTAAAATTGATTGAAACTTTACCTGCTAAAGTAAATAGAATTTGAATTTTAAAAAAATGCTCAATTTAAAATGATAAAGATATAGAAAAAATTTTCATTATTTACATGGCTATGTAAAATATGGCCATAAATAAAGTAGTGTGTTTAGAAAGTTTAAATAAATTGAACAAAATGTGAAAAGTAGGGATCTTTCGGAGTGTGTTGAAAAGTAAGGCTTTGCTTGAATCAACGAATATTTGTAATTTGTAACAATTAAATTTTCAGTAAAAAGTTAAGTAAACAAAACCATATATTGACGTTTAAAATCGCAAGGTTGAGAACCTGGGATAATGAAATAAAATTATGACAAGTTGTAAAGGGTTATATTTTCGACAAGTAAGATTGACCGTCAAGTAGAGCAAAGTTTTACGCTTTGGCATACTCCGATTGAAAGAAAATAAAATCGTAAATTCTCAATTTAAATTTTAAATGTCAACTAAATAAGCAGAGTATGGTTTCTTAACTGTGTAAGAACCAACACAAAGGATATTTTTAAGTCAAAAAAAAAAATTGCAGACTGTGCATTGTAATATTAAATTTTAAATTTTTTAAAATTAAAAAATAAAGATTTTTTTACTAACTTGCAAACAAACTGAGTGTTATTTTAAACAAGTTTCTTACACTCTCCTACCGCTGTTATGGTCATTTCGCCGTTTAGATGTCTTTCAAAAGAACCCATCCCCCGGGATGACTTACCCGTTAAGGGTAGAATCCGCAGCAAGTTAGGTTTTTTCTTTTTTAAGTCCAGTGACTTGTTCTCTGGCAGATTTTGGCGAGCGTTGCACAGCGTTCGTGGTTTCGGCTGCGAGCGGCTCGTTTCAAAATTCTTGCTCTGCAACGGGCGTTGGTGGGCGGCTTGCGCGCGCGTGCTGGTCAACGACGGTGGGGTTGTCGGCGCCGCGCGTAGGTGGTGGCCTGGTCCGTTGCAGTGTGTGTGTGTGTGTGTGTGGGTGGGTGAATGGTTGTCTGTGTGTTTGTGTGTGGGGGGTGTATGGTTGTATGTGTGTTTGTATGTGTGTGTGTGTGTGTGTGTGTGTGTGTGTGTGTGTGTGTGTTTGTGTGTGTGTGTGTGTATGTGTGTGTGTGTGTGTGTGTGTGTATGGGTGGGTGGATGGTTGTCTGTGTGTTTGTGTGTGTGTGTGTGTTTGTGTGTGTGTATGTGTATGTGTGTATGTGTGTGTGTGTGTGTGTGTGTGTGTGTGTGTGTGTGTTCGTCTAGCCAGTTTTCTCCACTTAGCGGTTTCAATAAAGCCACAGTGACAGGATGAGAATATATCACTGGATGAACCTTGTGGGTTTGCCGAAAGCGTAAAGAATAGAAGCATAACACTTCTGTTTCTGCTCTCTGTGGTGTAGGGTTTCCGAACTATTTTTATACATGTCGACCTTAATACGGAAGAGTAGAAATGTTATTAAGGAATGGGAGGGAGTTTGTTTAAACCAGAAGCTCCCATGGACTCACGAGAAAATGTATGCCTTTCTGGAATCAAGTCCCTAGTCTTACAGGCCAGCCATTACATAATGCTAACCGAGAGTAGTTTAAGAATCGGGTAATACTACGAGAATTGAACTAATCAGATAGGGAGGATAGTACATGAACCTCCAATGAGAGGTACAAAATACTAGACCGTACAAAAGATTTTACAGGTTCCGCAAATGCAGGCGAAACTGTATTGTCAGGTTAGAGTATCACCTCCACCGATAGAGTGATATTTATTGGTACAAATGAGATTTTTATTATTTCCGAAGCATGTAGAATATAGTCCTAAAATTTGTAAATATTTGTCACAAACAAATCTCAAATTTTATCATGAGATAACGAAAGTACGAACTAGATAGACAAGTATAGCTCAATTAGTAATAAGTGGGACAATGTGCAAACACCCACCGACAATTGCTTTATATAGTGAAGGGTTTAATTGCAATACTGAAGATGAATACGGAAGGGTATTGAGAAAAGATTGATAAAAATTTGTTATAAAATTTCCCAATATAAGTGAGCTGGTTAAGTCAGTTTTTGTTTACACTACTTTGATGGTAATAATGAACAGTCTTCTTTTCTTGCGTTGTCAATATCTTATAAAAGATTGGTACATTTTATTTGTTCAATTCTGTACAAATATGATATCATTCCATCTGCTTGTATTGGGGATTCGTTTTAATCCTCTTATCATAAGTCAACCTTATCTTCCTCTGGTTCTGTTCCAACTGAAGCCTAGGATTTCAAGCCCTACGACTCATCTGAGAATCGAAAAGGCTTTTCTAATCTTTTAAGCTTTCTCTTTTCTTAGTATTTTTATATTAAAAAAGAATATTCCTCCCTAACTATTAAAGTAAATATATTCGGATTTAATTCATAAATTATAAAACATTTATTACTAATTACTTTTAAAAAAATATTTTTATTAATAATAAAAATATTATAATTGGAAACCCATTTATTTATCTATGATGCAATGCATTGTTCCTAAAATGTATAAACCCTCGTTAAAGGGTTCCAGTACTAATTAACATTTACGATGGAAATATTAATCCATGTTATTTCACTGGCTTACCACCAAGTGTAATCTATTCAAGTTCAATACTGAACTTCATTTCGGGATATTGAAATACAAATATAAACTGAATACAAAAATAGAACTCTAGCTATTCAAGAATAATGAGTTGTTATACGAAGTTTAAGGTAATTTTTGTATAAAAATAAATTCCATGTGCATGTGTGCGAGCGTGCGCTGGTGCGTGTGTATAAGAAAAAATTCTTGTAAGCATAATAGGAAGCTATCGATGTAATATTTTCAAATAATGACCAATTTGTTTTCAGTTTGAAAAAAAAACACATTTCTAATATTAGTAAATGTTTTAATCTTTGTGTATGTAGGTAAATAGCTCATACAGTTAGCTTGTGGGAGCAACGTGCAATCTAATACATTTTTATTATTTATTATTGATATGATTAATAATATTACTATTATGAAATAAACGTAATAGGAAATCCTACGACTTGAAATTCTATTCAGTAGTATGTTTTGAAATCATCACTTTTAACTGGAATTTAGTAATAATATAAAAAAATATAGCTAACAGTTTTTGAAAATGTGTTTATTTATATAAACTCTAAACTATTAATTATTGTTCAATATCGCTGCATAGAACGTCCATATTAATTTAGAATTATAAGAGTGGGATTATAAGAGTGAACACAGACACTGAAAAGTAACAAGGAGTGTATTTTTTTTTTGTAAGACGTGTGAGTTTAAACCTTTATAATGAACATACTTACGTCGTCGAAGCAAAACCACTTCTGAGGTAGCTTCTGTCATTGATTTTCCGAGTTTGTTTTTTTTTTTTGAAAGAGTTACGGTAAACTGTTAATTTTATTTCTTCTAATGTTTTTACTGTATTAATATACAATTTACGGCCATTTGAAATAGTACTACGAAAAACTCCTAAAGCGCTGCGCAATTTTATCAACAATTTTAATTTCAGTAAATGCTAACGATTTTTAAAATCGGTCTCATTGTGAAGCTAAACGCAGTATTTATAGCGATGCATAAACCTTATTATATTAATAATTTATATGTACGATTATTATGGCTTAGGAGAGATATGTGGAGGCGCCTTATATGGATCAAGGTACTCAAGTAAGACATTGGGGATAGCACTACGTTGCAACCGCCAATTGTTAGCCTAGTTTCTTCCCAGTTACTCATTACATTGGTCCAAGTCGACGTCCTTCTAACACATGAAAAAGATTTAAAAAACAAAGATAAATTATTGGGCACTACAAGGGATTGAACCCAGGACCTAGGTCATATACTCTGTTTGGTTGACCACTCAGCCTCATGATTTTGGTTTTATAAGATTTAAAATATTAAAATAATATTTAAGATATCATCGCACTAGGTTTCATATTATTCTATGTCCGTACGTGTATCCAAACGTATACATATTAAATTCTGGTAACAGACGATCGATGAGTTCAGGTTTTGAAGTGTGTGGCTGTGTTTGATTGATTACAACAGATGATGCTCATACTAATTAATACATGAGATTTCAACCTATTACTAAACGATTTCATGTTGGTTTACTTCAAGCAAATACAGTTTTGTTCATCACGAAATGTTTGGTGTATAAATCTTTCTTTTAGTATGTAAAAATGTTACAATAATGTCACAAAAAACTGTTCATTTTGAAAAAAACATTACTAAACGAAACGGTTAAAACAAAACTGATCGACTCTTCAGAGGCTATCGTAATTATTGGAAGTAAATCATTATAACAAGTCGGAAGAGCTTTCATGGTAAAATGATTGTAGTAAATATTTCCATGAACGAAATAAAATTTTAATAAAACTATTCAACTTCTTGAAAAAATATCTTATTTTTCATTTGAAAACAAAATATTTATCAAGCATTGTGAAGTACGACTGTAAGTCTTCGATCGATATCACAGTCTCCAGAATTACTTCCAGCTCAGAATTTGAAACTGCAAACAAAAGAAAGAATTTCTAAACAGAATAGCTCCAAGGTTCGAATTAATAGACGGGATTCATTGAATGAGATATTAAAATTCGAACATGCTTCCCCTATGCTTGATATAAGTAATTGAAAAATATTCAAGAATAATTTATGTCTGGAGATAATTGCAAAACATCATAACATAGTATACTCTTTTCAATGCCTAAACAAATGAACCTAACTTTAAACGAGTGCACAAATAACTATTTTGAATTTAAAAAATGTAAACAACGCTATTCACTATAAATGAGTACATAACTGCACACGACCTCACAAAACAAAATATTTTTTGTGTTCCGCGTTTCAATGACCTGTGTCAGCATCACCATCAACTAAACAGATGATGTATGGACGGGACTTTGTATTCATAAAGGTTAGAACCGGGTATGGGACTGCCATATTTCCCATCACTCCTCGGTTTATATAAAAGCTTCACAATTCATAAAAAAATCAAAAAAACAATGATAATAAGAAGAAAATCCTTGGTGGAAATAAAACTAAACAAAAATTGAATCAGGTAATAAATAAAATATGATAATTACAAATTTTAAAAAGCTAGATGTATATTTTTTAAAGGCGGACTAAAGTAAATCCATTGTAATTAATGATAAAAATAATTATAGAAAATGTAGAAAATAACAAATAAGGCGTATACTCGATATCAAATAACAAATTTTTTAAAAAGTGTATGAAAAATACATATAATACTTTTAAAAATGTACACATCTTTTTATTGTTATACTTAGAAGAAGGTTAACTGTATCTATTCCGCAGACACCAAAGGTAAAATTATTACTTAAAGTCCATTATCATAGAAGTAAGATGGTTTCAATAATATCTGGTGTTAATACACAAACATATCTAATACATAAGTGGTTGATGCTTGGCCTACCTAACTTATTTTAATAATACTTATTAATTTTCTGAAAAAATACAATACATTTCTTCAGATAAATACTTAGTATTTGACGTCACTTATCATTAGCCAGGTGTTGGACTATCAATTGCAAAACTGTAATTATTATTTAAAATAATGGTTGACACAATTAGATTTGGATGGCAATGAATTTGAAGCATATGTTTTACTTACTAACTTACGTACGGTACAAACCGAGTTTAAATTTTAAGGTAAACGTTACACCCAAAATGACGATACCACTATGGGATAACGTTGTCCCATATTCATAGCTGACATGTTCATGGAAAATTTGGAAATGTCCGCTAAAGAGAAAACGATAATTTTCCTAGAGTATGGGTACTTTTGCAAAAATATGTTGACGATATATTTGCAGTGTTTAATAAAAACCACATCATTTATAATCATAATGTTTGTAACGAAATTAATGGTTTGTTTCAAACTATATATTTCACCGTAAATATTGAATAAAATGGGATTCTACAGTTTTTAGATGTTTTGGTCACCAGAATTAATAGTAAACCCAAATATGTATATATATATATATATATATATATATATATATATATATATATATATATATATATAGAGAGAGAGAGAGAGAGAGAGAGAGAGAGAGAAAGAGAGAGAGATTTGTGTGTGTGTGTGTAGCTAAATTTAATGGTTTTTACTAAAATGATTATACATAATATCCGCAATAAAATGATACGGAAGAAAATTACTGACTCAAAGATCACAATATTAAATAGCAGAGAGAAGCAATGGTGGGTGAATATGTCATATCATCCACCAAATTCCAATATACCATAAAAAAGTCAGTTTGAGAAGGCAGAAAAAGGTAGTTTGAGCGTTTGGAAGAACGGTTACCATTAGAAACCAAAAATTAAGTACCGATTGAAGATAAATCAAGAGGTATACTTTAAATGTGAAACATATGCAATGAAATACATAGGCTATCTAAACAAAGTATACAATTTAGAGCAAAAGAACATTTTTCCTATTAGAGTGTAAAGGCTAGAAAAATAAAATGATGCGAAGCACTGTTTAGAAGAGAGCCATGTATTTAAAAGTGATGATAAAACTTACATTAAAAAGTTTAAAGAATTAGATACGTTAGATTTATAAAACTTATTAGGGTCAATTTAAAATTCTATATTTTTTAAATACAATTGTTTTGTGAACATTTTTTTGCTTGTTTATATCGTAATTGATATTTTTCGAAATGTAAATGTTATTCTTGCATTCGAGTTCATGTAACAATGTTTTTTAAAAATTGTTTGTTATTTATTTTAAACCTTTGTATACAGTTCGAGGCGGCATGTTAACTCTGTCCTCATCCAGATTCGGTTCCAACCTTATGAATAAACAAGACGTGCTATGCGTCATTTGTTTAGTTATAGTTTTAAATTTGTAGCAGTGTCACTGATGATGATGGCACAAGTCACTGAAACGCGTGTGCCAATCAATTTTACTGTGTTTTAAGTCCGAGTGGAGTTATTTATTTATTTTTAGCCTTTACTCACCAGCCAACTCAATTATTACTACCTACCATCAAGTTTTAGCTCTACCTGTTGCCTGGTAGTTCTTTGCCACTTATTTATACGAGTAATGGGTTATTTTGAGTCATGAGACTTCTATTTTTATTTCTCTTATAAAACACACTCACGATTGACTTAGACCTTTTATAAGTTTGAATCTTTTGTTGAAAATATTTTGATAAATTTATCTAATTTGTATTGTTAACTTAATCATTTACATTTCAAATGAATACTTTCAATAAAAACTTTCCCCATAACTGTACTAATTATACAATAAATTCTACCATCAAGTTACATAAATTGCTTAAAATGTCACTAGCTATTATTTGATTGTTTAAAATTCAGTATTTAATTAATAGGAATTATATTTGGATTTTAAGGAATGAGAATCTTACTAACTATAATTTTTTCTGATTTTGTTTAGATCGTTTTAATTTAAAACGAAACAAATCAAGTTTCTAACGATGTGCAAATTTCCGCGATAGAGTGTATCCTGCTTTGTTTTGGCAAAAATAGTTAACTGTTCTTAAACTGTATTTCATTTAATTATAGTTTTTCCCAATATACACGTGCCACTATATGGAAACTCGTCATGGTACCTGACTTTAGGCCGTCGAAAGATCGCATATTATTTTCTTTTATTGCTTCTATACAATTCATAATATACTCATCTTCATTTCTGTTAGGAATATTACTAAATGTTTGAGTACAGCTTTCTGCCATTCCTAACGTTTAAATACTCTCTTCTGTTGACGCGTTTCGGAGTAACTCCATTTTCAAAACTTCAATCGTACTATTCGTTGTGGGACAAAGGAAATAGAGAGAATGAAATTTACATATACAGGAAAAGAGGTATAAATTGAAAAATGTTTGCAAGAAATATAATATACAAGTTGGAATGATAACTATCAAGCAATAAAGAATAAATAAAAGTGTAATATAGAAAGCTTAAATAAGTTTAGTAAAAACGGAGTTTATAAAATGCAAAGTAATTGCAAAGCAATACACATAGGACAAACAGGACGAAAATTTGAAACCAGATATAAAGAGCATATAAGGTCGTTTAAGTATGAGAAAAATTATTCGAATTATGATACACATTTGACTGAAGAGGGCCTTACACCGTAAAAAATGAAAAATAAACTGAAAATTTTACGTTATGCTAATAAAGGAAGACGTTTAAATATTTTAGAAAATTTAGAAATTTATAAAGGAAAGTAAAAAAGGAAAATCTAATAAACGAGCAAATAAATATACAGTGGAACTTAATAATTAAAAGTTTAAAATTATTATGTAGTTGAACATAAGAAGCAAGAGTAGGCGTGCACCAATAGAAAGTGAGGACTGGAAGTGGTGGCGGCTTGGCTAACGGTATATAAAGACAAACCCAAAATATGGGCGAACAGTAAGATTGAAGTTTTGTCAATGGAGTTACTCCGGAACGCGTTAACAGAAGAGAATATTGAAACGTTAGGAAAAGCAGAAAACTGTACTTAAACATATGCTTCTATACAACTCTTATCGTCATAAACACATAATGAAGTCCCAATCATGTTTTCCTTCCAGATTGTTTAAAAAACCTTCTGCAATAATTATAAGCGTACTCCGGAATTTTACTGGTTTGCGACATACTAGAACAGATTTCCACTAAGATAATGCAGGCGACGAGATATTTAATGATGAATTTGTAGCGAACATTTGAACGAATTTATATCACGTCAGATATTTTTTATCTTAAGATAGGGTAAATTATTTTAATACTGTATATTCTTAGCAAACGCACCTTGAGTAGTCATGAATGCTGCTATTAAATACAACTAGAAATAAAAATGTGTAGAACATTTCAAAAAATGTAAGCTATTTATAACTGTGTATTTATGTAAAACACATGTAACTAGATTTACTGCAGTAGGCCTATGTACAATTATTTACATCCTACAATAAGCATTAATTAATTGTTATTACCAAAAAGGAGCACCTGATGTGTATTTTCTATTTTAATTAAATAAAACCTCCTAACCACAAATCATTTTAAACCCTAAAGTACACTTTGATTGAAAAGCAATCCGCTTCAGATGAAGTTATTCAAAGAATAACTGTTATTCTTGTAATAATAATCGAAATGTACATAAGCATTTATTACAAAGGTATTTATGATAGGAGAGTTTTTATATTTGAAAAAATAAAAATAATTAAAATACAACAATAAGCCTATTAAATATCACACAAAATAATTGAATTAAATAAATAAATAATACAGTACTTAATTTCGAGAAATTCAGATAACGACTAAGTCTCCGTTAAACGTTCTAAATAGACAACCACGGTTGGCAATTTCCTATAATAGACTAGTATAAACGGAGCAGTTGTGAATGAGCAATCACAGAAAACAATAGGGGTAAAGGTATGGCATAAATGGCTCAGATTGTAGTTGTTAAGGATATATATATATATATATATCAAAACAATTTAGGGTATTCATATACAAACAATATTTTTATTATTTTGTAATATTCTTCTGTTTGAATACCCTTAATTGTTTTGATTATTATAAGAATAAATATTATATATATAAATATATATATATATATATATATATATATATATACAAGCACACACACACAAATATATATATATATATATATATATATATATATATAATATTTATTTTTATAATAATCAAAACAATTGAGGTTATTCAAAAAGAAGAATATTACAAAATAATAAGAATATTGTATATATATGAATACCCTCAATTGTTTTGATATATATATATATATATATATATGTGTATATATATATATATATATATATATATATATATATATATATATAAATATAAATATATATATATATATATATATATATATATATATATCAATCAGAGAAAACAATAGGGGTAAAGGTATGGCATAAATGGCTCAGATTGAATAAGGCTACAGTTCCCAAACTATCAGGCTGTATGCCACCTTTTATACTCGTAACACTGACAAGAAGTCACGTTCGCCTGCCATTGTAGTTTTTATCATGAAATACAAGGTTACCTTGACAATGTTGTTGTTAAGGAGATATATATATATATATATCAAAACAATTGTGGGTATTCATATACAAGCAATATTTTTTTTATTTTGTAATATTCTTCTTTTTGAATAACCTCAATTGTTTTGATTATTATAAAAATAAATTATATATATATATATATATATATATATATATATTTGTGTGTGTGTGTGCTTGTGTGTATATATATATATATATATATATATATATATATATATATATATATATATTTGTAGATTATGCAACACTGTTTTCTTGTATACACTTATCACTTTCATATATGTACTTAAACAAGAATCTTACTTGGTATTTATGCGAGCTAACTTTCAATGGCTGGATGTGCCGTCGTCCTCAGGCATACTGAACAGGGTTGTAGACTGCGAGCTGAGTGGATTTCCCGTTGACCTTGGTGTACTATGATGTTCTATTTTTAGATACACTGCACTGTGCGAGTTTTTAACGTTTGTTTTGTGGTTAATATTGTCTATTAGATTGAATAATTTATCGTTTTTTGATTTTATTTGTATTTGTTCGTTAATGATATTATTTTTATTTTTATAAATTTCTAGTTGTTCCCAGATTGTCATTTTGAGGCCTTTTTGAACCTTTTTTACTAGGTGTACGTTTTTTAATGTGGGGAATGTGTGTTTGTTTTTGATGGCATGTGTGGCTAAGTTTGAGTTATAAATTTCAGTTTTGATGTATGCATTGAGGTGTTCTTGATATATGTCTTTTAATTTCATTTTTGTTATGGCCTAAGTATATTTTATTACAGTCTGGGCATTCGATTTTGTATATTCCGTTATTAAGTGTGGGACATATTTTGTTTTGGTTGGTTTATTTTGTGGATTATGTTCCTGTGTTTTTGTAGGCTATGTTAATATTATTATTTTTTAGTGTTTTAGTTATTCCTTTTATGTTGTACCCTGTATATGTGAATATAGCCCATTTTGTTGTTTGTGGTTCGATTTTAGGTTGTTTTAATTTATTTAATATTTTAAATTCTAATTTATCCATCGTTTTTTTTATTGTATCCATTTTTTTGGGCTATTTGATATATTATTTGTTTTTCTTTGGTTTTTTTTTAATTATTTAAAAGCAATTTTAGCATCCTGTATAAAAGTGAGTTGTAAGCGGCCAATTTATGTTGTGGGGGATGGTTGGAGTGGTTTGGTATTGTATTAATGGTCTGTGTGGGTTTCCTATAGATAGAATATTCAATGTTATTTGTATTTCTGGTTAATGTTAGGTCTAGATAGTTTATTTTATTGTTTATTGCTTCTTCCATTGTGAATTGTATGTTAGAGTGTAAGATATTGATTTCATTTAGGAAGATGTTATTATTTATTGCTTTATTTTGTGATATGTAAAATCCATCGTCAACATATCGTATGCAATGTCCGTTGGGGTAGTGTGTTTTTATTGTTTGTGTGATTAATTCGTCAAGTTTTTGGAGGTAAATTTTTTATATTATACTTGAAAGTGGTAATCCCATTGCTAAGCCATCTATTTGTTTATATATCTTATTATTGAATATGAAAGAGTTTTGGTTTAGTATGGTCTTTAGGCATTTTGTGATTTGGTTTGTTTATTTGGGGTAGGTTTTAAGGTCAGTTAATCTGTCCTTTATTATTTGGATGGTTTCGTTAATTGGTATATTGGAGTACATGTTTGTGATATCAAATGATATGAATTTGGTGTTTTCGGTTATGTTTATTGTTTTTAGTATTTCCGTTAATTCAATTGAGTTTTTTATGGTGTATTTATTTTCCAATTTAAGTTCGTGTTTTTGGTTTTTGGCTATTATTTGTGATATTTTATAGGCAGGTGCATTTTTAAAATTTATTAAGGGTCTTATGGGATTGTTGAGTTTATGTATTTTGATGAGGGCGTTCATTTTGGGTGTTTTGGGTTGTCTATTGTATATTGGTAAGGGTTTTTTTGGTTGAATAAATTGTCATTGTTTTTTGCTAATTGTATTTGCTATTGTTGGATTTTATGAATTCTTCTGTTTTTTGGTTTTATTCTGTTTTTGATATGATTACTGTAGCGTTGCTTTTGTCCGCTTTAGTTGCAATTATTTCTTTTTTGAATAGTTTTTGTTTCAATTTGTTAATTTGGTTTATTTGTATTTTATTTTCACCGTGATTTCCTTTTTTGATTTTTTTGTTGATGAATTTGTTGATTTCGTGTGATGCTATATTTCTGATGTTATCTTGGTTTTCGTAATTAATGAGATTTATTGCCAGTTCTGTTTCTACTATGAGGCTTTCTATTGTGTTTTGTAAATTTGGTTTGATGTTGGTTTTTGTGCTATTTTCGAGTATCTTTATTTCTTCTTTGGTGAAACTCGTTTTTGTGAGGTTTATAAAATTTGGGTGGAATTGATGGGATGTTGTGATATTGTCCATGTTATTTTGTTTTTCTATTAGTTTGTTAAGTTTATATTCTATTTTTTGTTTTTTAATTGCAGTAAATGTCTTGCAATTTTCTTGAATTTTGATATATTTATAATGCCATTTTTTTGGTTTAAGTGTGTTAGCTAATTCTAGGTGGGTTTTTAAGAGTGTGTTAGTTAATTTGTTTTTCTTTGTGTACAGATATTTAATTTGTTTTTTACATATAGAGTTTCAGCTTGTTTAGCATTTTTTTGTGCAGAACTAGTTTGTTTTTTTATTATAATTTTGGCAAATTTTTGTGTTATTTTGTTTTTAATGCATTGTTTATTAAAATGTATGGTTAATATTTATGATTTGTTTTCTAAGTTTTTCAAATTTGTTCAATAGTTTGGTTGCTTGATTACCTTGTGGGGCGATATCCATATTTGTAGATTATGCAACACTTTTTTCTTGTATACACTTATCACTTTCATATATGTACTTAAACAAGAATCTTACTTGGTATTTATGCGAGCTAACTTTCAATGGCTGGCTGTGCCGTCGTCCTCAGGCATACTGAACAGAAATACAAATAACATTGAATATTCTATTTATAGGAAACCCACACAAACCATTAATACAATACCAAACCACTCCAACCATCCCCCACAACATACAATAGCCGCTTACATCTCACTTTTATACAGGATGCTAAAATTGCCCTTAAATAATGAAGAAAAAACCAAAGAAAAACAAATAATATATCAAATAGCCCAAAAAAATGGATACAATAAAAAAAACTATGGATAAATTAGAATGTAAAATATTAAATAAATTAAAACAACCTAAAATCGAACCACAAACAACAAAATGGGCTACATTCACATACACAGGATACAACATAAAAGGAATAACTAAAACACTAAAAAATAACAATATTAACATAGCCTAGACTGAATGCCCAGACTGTAATAAAATATACATAGGCCAAACAAAAAAGAAATTAAAAGACAGATATCAAGAACACCTCAATGCATACATCAAACCTGAAATTTATAACTCAAACTTAGCCACACATGCCATCAAAAACAAACACACATTCCCCACATTTAAAAACGTACACCTAGTAAAAAAAGGTTCAAAAAGGCCTCAAAATGACAATCTGGGAACAACTAGAAATTTATAAAAATAAAAATAATATCCTTAACGAACAAATACAAATAAAATCAAAAAACGATAAATTATTCAATCTAACAGACAATATTAACCCCAAAACAAACGTTAAAAACTAGCACAGTGCAGTGAATCTAAAAATAGAATATAATAGTACACCAAGGTCAACGGGAAATCCACTCAGCTCACAGTCTACAACCAACTCTGTTCAGTATGCCTGAGGACTACGGCACAGCCAGCCATTGAAAGTTAGCTCGCATAAATACTAAGTAAGATTCTTTTTTAAGTATATAAGTGAAAGTGATATATATATATATATAATTATATTTAAGTATATATATTAAATATGGTGATATGTTTTCTTGTAATATAGTTAATAAATTAAAAATATTTCAAAAACAAGAATACTTTTAATACATATATTATTCAAAGCTTTTCAGCGATAAAACAGTACCAGCATCTTCAGAAAACTGATTATGTAAAAAAATATTTTTACAAAAATTAAAACGTATGTCCTACAAAGGACCATATGTTTATAAGTATTGCACTTTATGTAATTTTTTCTATAACATCAACGACATGATTTGTTCATCAATTAATCTGTCTTTAACTTTATGTTTATAATTTTCCAATGTTTCACATATAATAAAGAAAATAAATTTTCTTATAAATTAAATACTGACATAATAAGAAAACAGAAAATCGACAATAACTTTGTAAATAATACCAAGAAAAAAATTGGACAACTTTTACATTCACGGGTAACAAAATAAACTAAGTTACAAGATTATGTAAAGAAACAAATTTACAAATTACTTACAAAACTGATAATAAAATTAAAAATTTAATAAACAATAACAATAATCAAAACAATATGAACGAAAGAAATGGTGTATATAATATAAAATGTCAAGATTGTAATAAATTATATGTAGGACAAATAAAAAAGAAATTAAAAGAAAGATACAAAGAACATTTAAACGCTTATATTAAACCAAACATATACAAATCAAATTTAGCGACTCATTGTATTAATAATGGACACACATTGCCTGAAATATAAAATATGAAATTATTAAAAGAATTATACAAATGATTAAAGATGAATATATGTGAAACATTGGAAATTTATCAATATAAAGTTAAAGACAGATTAATTGATGAACAGATTCAAGTGAGATCAAAACACCAAACTATTTATAAGGTCATTGATGTTATAGGAAAAATTACTTAAAGTGCAATACTTATAAACATATGGTTGTTTGTAGTACATATTTTAAATTTTTGTAAAAAATATTTCGTTACATAATTATTTTCCTGAAAATGCTGGTACTGTTTTATCCGCGAAAAGCTTTGAATAGTATATGTATTAAAAGCATTCTTTCTTTTGAAATAATTTTAATTATATATATATATATATATATATATATATATATATATATATATCGTAATATGTATTCTTGTGTATTAATAAAGAACTAAGTCAAAATACAAATACAAGAATTATAATTGAATTTACAATTCAAAGCTTTTCGTTGGCTAACAGTACCGACATCATCAGGAATATTAAACAATTAAAACTAACATATGTCAAAATTAGATCAAATAAATAGCTATGCCAAATCAATTACAATGTTGTTACACTTTTATTTTGCTGCCCTAAAATTACAAACACTGAATATATTATCAAATTTAGATTTTACTTGTATTTGTTCATTTATCAACTCATTATTAGTATTATATTTATGTATTTCTAAAGCTCCATAAATATTCATTCTCAGGCCTTTGTTAATTTCTTTTACAGGTGTCATATTATCTATATTAGGAAATACATAATTTTTATTAATACAATGACTAGCAAAATTTGATTTATAAATTTCTGCCTTTTTATATGCATTAAAATCTTCTTTATATCTATCTTTAAGTTTTTTCTTAGTTTGTCCTATATAAACTTTATTACAATAATCACATTCTAATTTATATACACCGTTTTTTTCATGCATATTAATAATATTATTATTATTCATTATATTTCTTAATTTATTATTAGTATTATATGCGAATTTTATGTTGCTACCTTTAAACAATTTTGTGATATTTTTTATTTCATTAGTCCATATGACATTTTCATCATTATTTTTGTAAATTAGATTATTATTTTGTTTCTTTAAAATATTATAATTACGTTTATCAACAGTTTTCTTTTCATAGCCATTCTCAATTGCAATTTGATAGATAATGTGTTTCTCTTTTATTTTGTTTTCATTATGCATAGGTATATTATGTATATAATAAATTGTATAATGCAGCCATTTTTTGATTATACGGATGGTTAGAATTATTAGCTATAATTTGGTTAGTTTGTGTAGGTTTACGATATATGTTAAATTAAAAAATTCATTATTATGTCTCATAATTGTTATATCTAGAAAGTTGATCATATTATTTTTCTCCATTTCATAAGTAAAATTAATATTTTTATTTATCTCATTTATTTTATCTAAAATATTTATTAAGTTTATACCATTATTATTAGATACATACAAACCATTATCTACATATCTAAACCAATAACCGTTTTTATCAAATGTGTGTATAATTTTATTTATTTTTCAATAAGGTCAGTAGAATTACTTATAGTATGATTATTATTTAGTTTCATTTTATCTTTAAGAATAGATCTTATGATTTTAGATATTTTATAAGAAGGGGCATTTATAAAATTTACTAATCGTCTAATTGGTTTCTCAATTTGGTGTAATTTAATAAGTCCATTCATTATTGGAATTTTTGGATTATCGATTCATATAATTACTAATATTATTTTTATTAAATAATTTATAAGAAGATTTTATTAAATTTTGTATTTCATTTTGGTATTTCTTTATAGGATTTTTATATATTTTACTAAACTGATTTTCATTTATATATTTTTCTGTTTTATTTATGTGTTCGTCCTTATCAATAATTACAATAGCATTACTTTTATCAGCCTTTACTGTAATTATATTGTTATTTTGTAGTTTATCTTTTAAATCTTTAACTCCTAAAATATACATATTTCCTAATATGGATAATATGACACTTGTAAAAGAAATTAACAAAGGCCTGAGAATAAATATTTATGAAGCTTTAGAAATAAATAAATATAATACTAATAATGAGTTGATAAATGAACAAATACAAATAAAATCTAAATTTGATAATATATTCAGTATTTGTAATGTTAGGGCAGCAAAATATAAGTTTAACAACATTGTAATTGATTTGGCATAGCTATTTATTTGATCTAATTTGCACATATGTTAATTTTAATTGTTTAATATTCCTGATGAGGTTGGTACTGTTAGCCAATGAAAAGCTTTGAATTTTAAATTCAATTATAATTCTTGTATTTGAATTTTGACTTAGTTCTTTATATATAAAATATATATATTTTAAAATAACATAGGTTATTCAAATACAAGCATATTTATTAATTTATATTGAAAGCTTTTCGTTGATAAACAGTACCAACATTACCAGGAATAAAAATTACAATAATGTAATTCATTATTTTTACAAACAAATATATTTAATAATTCAAGCATTTATTTTATAATCTTCTATTTATTTTTTAGGTCGTATTATAATACTAACTAGAAAGTAACGCCTTATGGTCTTTCCAAACCAAATGTAAAGTGAAAGAAAAGATGTTTATTATTTCTTTACAAACATAAATAGTATCCTCATTAGGTTTTTCTTATTCCAGTTATGCCAATCTAAATCATCATGGTAATTCCACGTCATCCACGAAGCCAACTGCTCTGTACTATATGCTGTGATAATAAAGTGTACAAAATAATTAATTTTAACTAAGTACTTATGCCTTATAGTATTAGGTAATGTATATTATTTACGAAATAAAACATGTGCAGATTATTTTATAACATTTTCAAAATTAATATTCCAAAATTGTAGTAATTCTTTTTAATAAGATAAATTTTAAAGTTTCTTATGGGGTGTGTTGCTCTTGACGCATAACAATTACTCAAGGCTAATTAGGTAATTATTTAATATCCCTGTTTTCTTTAATGCTCAACTTGAATCTTGTCTAAGAAAGTTTTACTTAGAAGTTTCTTGCTTCAATCTTCCTTCAAATTATCCGCTACAGATTTTCCAATTTTATTTTTACGGTATAATTAAATCAAATTATTTTCCTTAACATTTCTGCGCTTTTAGTAATTTTTTCCAATAAATAATTTCTCCGAATTGAAATTGTAATTTATAAAGAATTCCTTTAAAGTTTATGTTTCACATCTTTTAAAAAGCAGAAGGATTAGTCAATTATAAAAGGAATTGAACTTCGCGCCTTCATAGTGCTAACAATCAGAGAATTTAGAATAAATGAAGTCCTTTTAAATGAGATTATTGGGAGTGATTTTTTTCAGTACTAAACAATTCTTTTTACAGTTTTAAATAAGAAAAGTTCCAATGTTTTTGACGAATCACAAAACTGAACAAATTAGATAGGCAATTCTTTGGTTCAGAAGAGTATTCATCTAAATGAACGAGTTCACTGAATCTGTTGTTGACGTCATACCATACGTCATAATGTAGCCAGTTTCCAAGTCGGTATTCTGTCAATAATACTCAATTCGTATTAAGTGACAGTAAGGCAGTGCACAAGCACCCTTATTCTTTTCACAAAAAACCATTTGCAGTATTGATCCTCCTAACGTGTAGGCCTACTGCTACACGTCGTCGAACAATTTTAACACGCATTCTATTTGTTCCAGACGAACTTGACTGAACAATCTTCGCTAAATTGTACTTGTCGGTTTTCGATATAGTCACTCTAGAACGTGGTAATGTTGTTCTCAATAAAGCAATAAAGCAATAAGGGCTAGTGACGGTATCGTAACCTTTATTAAAACGTTGACTGTGTAAATAAACAGTTGTACCTGACTCGAAAATCAACCGCATTTATATACACAATAATATCTGCGAGTGAATACATGATTATTATTCTCAATAAAATTTTCCGCTTACAAGTTTCCTAGAACATTGTTCACCTCTATTTCAATGTCTCACATAATTCAATTGTCAGCTGCACTGTTTTTGTAACCAGCCATTGGATAGAATTATAAATAATATATTAAGGAATTAGTAGAAAATTTTATAGCTACTTGGAATAATAGATTATACTCAATTTTAATAATATAGCCACAGTAAAATGAACCGTTATTAGAAAGATGTGAAAAGTTTTCATAAACAAAACCCATAATAATATTTTAAAATTAAAAATAAATTAGTCTACGGAAAACAAGATGATAGAACTTAGTTAGGAATACTAGAACTAATCAGTAACTGGATTCTATGGTATAAGAGAATGTGAAAGACGCTAGTAAATATATTCCACACGACAATATACAAAAGAAATGGCCATGGGACTAAACAGTCATTTATATTTATAAATTCATGCATTCTTCATAGACCCTGATACTAATGGTAGACTTTTAGAACGTTGAATTTAGACTTGTGCAAAAAATAGATTTTGTGAAAAGTCGGTATCTATATATCTCGTAAGGCTCTTGAGATACGAATTGCTACCGCTCAGGCCAGCAGCCTGAGGAAACCGGGGAATCTAGTTCCTGACAAAACAAAACAGCTGTCAACCGCTTAGACGCTGGACTCAAAAAACCTTCCACTATAAAAGGGAAACGAGTGTTATAGTTTTAATTGTTTGACAAGGAAAAGAAACGATTTTATTGTTTAGACGTACAAAATTAAAGCACAAGAAAACACTGTGTTCACCCTTTTAACATTGAAAGGGTGGATTTATGAGCATAATAAAGCTTCAACAACTTTTATGAATTTCGTTGTTATAATATTAGTAGCTTAAATGGGTACGTGATAAAATTATATATTATCACTAATCCAATTATACAATATCTAACACTGCTATTTTATTTTCTAAGAGTATTGTTTTAAAATGTATTCGTTATTGAACATTCAAGTTAATTTCCGTGCAAACATTGTCGCGGTTGCTTCATCTCTATTACTTTAAAGAGAAATTTGAAAATATTTCATTTACGATCAACATAATACAACATACACAACAAAAATAACAATAATACAAGAAATGCAAAAGTACATAGCATTAACGTATCACATCACAAAACATAGCTTTATCATTCAGAGCACTCAAATACCAAGCCTTTAAATATCAAATACAACACAAACACACTCCAGAACAAACACGAAACGGTAGGGGTTACATTTAAAGACTGCATTTAAAGCTTCTACATAGATCAAAAAGTGAGAACCTAACACAGGATACAATAAAAGACACAAAAACACACACAACCCTAATAAAATTTTGCCATTCATACCTAGGAAGCGCTACATACATACACCAACATTGACGCAAATCTAAAAGTTCTTCAATTCATCAAAAAAAGCAATAAACTAAACACAACACGAATTTTCGAAGTATATAAACACGAAACAAACTAAGCTAAACAAATTCTAAACAACTAGACACATTTACAACGAGAACACATATTTAACAGCCACTCTAATAATAATGACACGCCACCGAACACCAAAACGCCACAAACTCGTAACAATAACACTCCTTAGCAACAGTATTGTCCTTGTTTCACAGGATTGACCAATGCACTGATCTAATGCGAAACCCGTATGCTGAAAAATAACAGTAATGACACTTTGCCACTGATATTTTGTTCCTCATCAGAAGCCCGTAAAGATCAAAGGAAGTAACATTTGTTGTCTCGCTACATCCCTCACTACTTCGTTGATTACTGTATGATATCAATACGACCATACCAAGGCCATCTAGCTTTTAATAGAAAAGATTCTTTTTAGGGAATTTATTTAATAGGAAACCATTATTGAACGTTGAAAAATTTACTGAAGAAAATTTCTACGTAAGTGAAAACGATCCTTAAAAGTATGTAAAGCATCAAAAGTGATTTGTATAAATGAAATTTGAATACAAATATTTATATATTTATGGAACGATTTACAAAATACTATTAATTATGTTAATTAACTGATAAAAAATATATAATAGCATTTTAACTTAAACATGTACATTGAATAAATAAAAAATATGAATTATAAATAATTATTTATTTATTTAATCACTTTTACATAGTTTATGTCTATCTGAACTTTAATTTATTTTGTAAATTTGTAAAAACGTACTAAGACAGAACGTTTTCGATAGTTCAGGGGCGATCTACATTAGCGTCTAAATTTTCCGCTATAAAAAACCGTCTTTCTGTCTCAGTAATCTCGGAAACGTTGTGGCTCAGTAAGTTTTTACAAATTTACAAAATTTAAGTTCAAATGTTCATAAACTAATGTAAAAGTGATTAATTAATTTTCAAGGAACGTAATGGCCTTCAAAATTCAAGAATGTATTTATAATAACATTCGGCAATAACAATAAACTCGACATTTCAAACGACTTTCTACTGTACATCAATACTACAGTATAGCCATAAATTGCTTATTCGGTTAGGGTAGATTTCGTTTTAAATATTGTATAAAGTTTCCCTCGTAAAGTTTCAAAGCAGCATTTAAAAACGACCTCGGTCTCTGTAACCTAAGATGAGCGGGTCCGTCACCAAGAAACGTCAAAACGTTTAAACCTTTTTATATAGCCAAATCTATCGCATCTGCATTCTTCTTCGTTATATTGTAATACAGGTATATAGTAATGCTGTATATGATAGTGTAGTGTAGAATATAGTGCTCTGTTTTATTAAGTTAGAGTTTTTACTCACAAAAAATTTCATCTAAACTAATGCATATGTTATAGCACGGTCAACTGTTATCGTGTTCAGTTTTAAGTTTAACAAATTGTTATTAGTCTTTTATTTTTATATAATCAGATCTATCACAAGAGTACAAGTATGGATGTATATAGTAAAATAACTAAATTTGATTACAGTGAAAGTACTGCTTTTTTAAAAAAATTACTTATAGTATTTACTTACTACAGTGTTATGTGTGTCAAAATATGTATGCAGTTTCAAGTTTAAAAAAACCTTTTCTCACTACCATTGTTTTAAGAGTAAAACCCTTACTCCGAGAGTTCTATTGAGTAGGAAATGTAAAAATAACACAATCAGAAAATGCCCACTTGTTTTGCAAATGATTACTAGGTCGTTTCATGTACCTATTTGCATTTCACTTCAAATATGACCTGATTTCGTTATTTTCCTTAAATGAATGACAAACTAAATACTAGTTGTGGTCGGACGTATACATGTGGCTGACATTGGTACAAGCAATTAGTAGTAGCTTGAGTAAATTCGAAATAAAAGATCTTTCATATCATGCTAGACTTGCGGTAGTTGCAAGTGGTTTCTTTAACCCAAATACGTATACATTTTCATCATCCACATCACTTAGTCTGCTAATGGAAGGATTACTTTCAAGTGCGGAAAAACCACATATTTACTGCCTTTCCCAACCTAGATTGCCTTTTAGTGCTTATCCAAAGCACGTCAACAAATGTTTCCATTAATAAAACAATAACATCGTTCAGCCCCAGGAAGTCGTTGAAAACTTTTTCCGGATTACGGCTGCACATTTTTACATTATTTTGAGAAGCTACAGCTAACGCGGTGACAAATAAAGCCCTCTGGAAAAACTTGAAAGACTCTTATATCGAAGCTTTTAACTTGAGGTATCATGGTGGGAATTATCAATAGACCTTTGTCAAACGTATATATATATATATATATATATATATATATATATATATATTGATAATTATTATATATATATATATTGTAATCCTTGGACGAATTTCTTTGAATCCTGGACTCCAGATGTAGTCATAGAACTATAAGGTACTTTGAAAATTTGATAATGCTGATACTGCTAATCAGCGAAAAGCCCTAATCTATGAAGATAAATAAAATGAAATTTCTTGTTTATGAAAGTGTCATTTAAATGTATATATATATATATATATATATATATATATATATATATATATATATATATATACCTAGAATCTAGAACCCCTAGTTTCGTAGTCAATTATTCTACCCAATTCTCACGCAACCATAAACACACACACACACACACACACAAACAAACACACACACACACAAACAAACACACACACACACATTCACACACATTTTGTTTCTGATTGTCGCTTTCAATTATTGTGTGTATGTATGTGTGTGTGTGTGTGTGTGTGTGTGTGTTTCAACGCCCCCCCCCCGTTCGCTCCGCGCTCCGCTTCGGTTTCGCTGTTTGGTTGTTGCAGAAATTATTTATTTTATATTTATATATCTGCTGCTCACACAGTTTTGTGTACCGTGTTAAGATCCCTAAATTTTGTCTTGTGTTCCCGCCTAATGTACCACGCCCAAATGCAAGCCTATTCCCGCTGACTTCTACCTTAACGTTTGTATGACCTCCCCTAAGATGATTGGCAAGTTTGTTGGGTCTGTATTTAGGCACACATGTCAGTAATAAAGTCAGCTGGAAAGAATCAACCTTTATATGAACACACAAAATTTTTGCAAAGAATCTTACCACTTTATGAGATCTGCAGGCACAGCAAGGGGACGTGCAAAATATGATCATGTTTAAGATACCTATTTTAAAAGGCTCCTGTGTTCTTTAAACATGATCTGCCAGTAGACATCGTCTCTGGGCTTCAATAGAAAAAATCAAATCATTTTTTGAATAGCTCAATAAAATTGTTCTCAGGAGAGAGCTCGTTTGAAGAAACATTAGGTTCTGAATTTTATATATTTATTATTTAATGAAATTTAATTAAAACTGTACTTTGATTTTATAATCATTTCATATCAGTTGGAAAAAACTAAAAGTTTTTATTGGTTGTTCAACACAGATAAATTGAAATACTGTAAGTTTTTATAATGCATTTAATTACTGATTTTAAACTAAAATAATTTTCTTTTCAAATAAAATACATTTAACTCTCTCTTTATCTTCACAAATTCACATATTTAAATCCTACATTTCATATACAATTCATTAATTACTTTACACATTTTTAAACAAAATTATTTGCAAATTTAACATAATAAAATATTTTATCTTCTTATTTCAAGATTGAATTGGTAAATTCACATTTTATTATAAATAATTTTAAAATTTATATGATTCAATAAATCTGGTCTTCTTGAAAATGATTGGCTTATGGCCAAAACCACTTTGTAAATTTAATATTTATTATTCATTATTTAAACATTTTTGTTATACTAATTAATTTTATTACTTTTAAGATTTGTTTAATTTTTCAACATAGAATGAAGTCATTGTTTAAGTTTAATTGGTAATTTGAATTTAATAAATTTAACTGACTAAATTTGACGGTAATTTGTATATAATAGAGAAAATGACTTGCCAAGGATTTCCCTGCCGTTCCTGGAGTCCTCTCGTCTGGATTCCTTGGTCCGTGGGCATCGGAAGTTGCCATCCCTGGTCGGTCGATGGTAGTCTTTTTCCATTTCCGCGTCCTGGAGGCTGAGTCTAGAGCCCTCGTCCATGGATGGAAGTAGACGGTGGAAACGTGGCTATTTTGATCCCATCTGGCCTGATGATGGTTGCCCTAGTCGCTGACCGACATTACGACCATTAGCACCTCGTATTCAATTTTTTTACAGACTGCCTTACAGGTCCCTAAGTTCCTGTATTTATTGTGGCTGTGTAACCCTTCCCCTCCGCTCTAAGCTCGTCCCTATCTCCGTGCTTGTTTCTTGTACGGGAGGGTTGGACAACGTATTAGTTGTAACCTGCATAATTTTGTTTTTTGTTTTAGAACACTGAAAAATGTCTATTATTTTTAAAATGGCTGTAACATTTTTGTTATTTGAGTTTTTTAAATTCTGTTTTCACTATTGTTTATTATGGATTTTTCTGGTCATTTCAAAATGCCGATGATAGTTCTACGTGACCTAGTTCTCAAGTTAGCATTTTTCGGCACTTAGAAAATTTTCACTTCACTTTCGTTTGTCAAATTTAGTTAGTTATTACAGTTCCATGCTATCATAATTTTTAATTTGTCTTAATAATACTTATTCAAAATTTTACTGACTTCTTGACTCTTTACTATGTTTATTATACCATAAATTAAAACCTTATTATTCAAATATTAAAATTGTTATTTAAACAATAGGAAATTATTAATTTCTTAATTTGAACGGTAATTCAGACCGTTGCAGTGTGTGTGTGTGTGTGTGTGTGTGTGTGTGTGTGTGTGCGTGTGTATGTGTGTGTGCGTGTGTGTGTGTGTATGTGTGTGTGTGTGTGTGTGTGTGTGTGTGTGTGTGTGTGTGTGTGTGTGTGTGTGTGTGTGTGTGTATTTCTGTGTGTGTGTGTGTGTGTATTTCTGTGTGTGAGTGTGTATAAATATTTTTTTTTATTTACAAGGTTAAAATCAGTATAGACAATGTAACAATATAATTCATAAAACTATAATATTCGAACAAGAAATCAAACTCATTTACAAAAGAAATATTTTCAATATTTTGAAACATGATCCGATATTCACATCAACTTGATGTGTCCTATTCTGTAAATCTCGTCTAGAAACATATGACAATTATTATTAAACCCGCTTCCCGCGAGAAGAAGATTTATCACGTACTCGAGTTTAATCAAATCCTTAAATGTAATTTCCTTCACTGTTGCAATCCTGCGTTCTTTACAGCTTTAATGTAGATTCAACTAAGGCCTATTTACACACGTGCTAATTATTAATTACACAATAAATCTTAAGTAAAGAATAGGTAAACATAATTATTTCGTAATATTTTATTTGAGTGATAGTTTATTAGTAGTTTTAAACACTGGAAGAACAATGAATAATGTAATAAAATAATATGATGCAATTAGTAGATAGCCCACCACGTTGTAACCCCGATAGCGTTTAGGTTTCCTTAGTGTTTGCTATTACGCTCTTGATATTTCTATTTAGCAATGGTTTTTCTAGGAACAAGTGACCGATATTAAGACATGATTCCGATAGAGACTGTAGCAACAGTGGACAGCTACTATTACAACCGGAAATGACGCGGCCGTCTGCAGTTGGGCCAATGATGATCTCGGCGACAAGTAGATCTTTCAGTTTCTTTGAGTGTTGAAGGAATCAATATAATGGTATACTTTAGACATTTGAATTACCATAAGGTAAGAAAAGATACTTTTAATATTCAATTACCAAAAGTAGTTGCCAAGTATAGATATAATTAGACATGGGCCGATTCCGATTCGCGATTCCAGGAATCGTCGATTGTAATTGTAACATACAGAGCAAACACCGATACTCGATTCGTCATGGATTAAAGTGGTGATTTCGATTATTGTTCTTTCACACATAATACTTGGACCAGGCTACGTGGTAAGTAAACGAGGCAGCGAAATTCGTGGATACGTATCATATAAATAAGTTGTGATACACACATTGTCTACTTTTGACGTCGTTCCTTTGGAATTATTATTATTATGCTAAAATAAATATAACATCCGTGGTATCGCCTACGAAATGACAAGGTCTCGAATTATTTAAATCGATGGATAGGGTGTTTTAAAATTACCTGCCAGACATTTGGACTATTGTGGATTATAAATGAGCCTATTTGTATTAATTTGACACTTTTTATGTTTTTGACCTACTTTCAACTGTTTTTTACAGACAATAAACATAGGTTCAAATACTTTGTTCAATGTTTATAAGATATTGTATATAAAGATCACATTTTGTAATTTAAAGTGCATCATTACTTTTATTCCATATGATTGTCAGCTTCAGAAATTCATATCCATAAACAAAGGATGAACGTCTTTTATAGCATCTTACATTAAAACGGAAATTTTTAAAGGTTTCACCATGTGATCGAAATGTTATTTAAATTCATTATTACAGAATATTATGTAGGCTTATATAACTTGAAAGAATCAGGAATCAGAAGAAAACTTTTAGACTCGAAATCGGTATCGCAAAGTTTAGGAAGTAGTCCATACCAAGATATAATTACTCCCTAATTTCTGATTGGAGAAGAAGCATTTGGGCTGACCTGTTATCTTATACGATGAATATTGAAAATGAATCATATTCTAGAATAGTGAGAAGATTAGAAAGAGGGAAACAAATTTATAATTACAGATTGGGGAGAGGTATTTAAGTAACAGAAAACACTCTTGAAGTAGTTAGGCATTTAGTTTTACTCATCTAAAGCTGTAGCTCCAAATGTAATGGATGCTCTAATATTAACTACTGGTGTTAAATATTTTGCCATGTAACGTCATAGTTTTTCGGAGGACCTTAAATAATTAAATGAATGAAAAATGTTAACAGCTATCGCAAATACCTCACTGGGCGAAGTACCACCACTTGTCCTTCCTGTCGGATGACGGAGTTATTCGGGTGCACCCTTTCTCGCACTTATCACTTACCTAACTAACTTAAAAGAAATCACATATAATTCAAAATAGTCACTATTAATGCTAATAGTATCTTCGCCATACGACGGGAGAATCAAAGAAAAAAATATCTACGTCACGTCGAGAGTGACGGAAGGGATGTCGTTTTACCGACGTCTTGAAATGAACTGTCTGAAGCTACGTCACGTCGAGAGTGACGGGAAAGATGTCGTTTAACCGACGTCTTGAAAGGAACTGGCTCGTACCGAACCTTGCAAGGGACAAAGGTTGGCAGATAAGAAGTCCCTCTCTGAAGCACTTACACTGTTTTTTAAATTATATTTAATTTAAAGAAAAGTACGTAACAACTGGGTAACATTACCTTCTTCGGGATCGTGATGAACGTGCTGTATTTCTTTCTACAATATTTAATAATTCCTCTTGTTCAGATTCAGAAAAAAAAAACTCTGCAGTCAACGACACTACTGGCCTTCGACCGGTAGTACGATCTGCGTTGGAGGCAAATTGCGATTTCAGAATGGATGCTATGTGAAATATGCCAAACTAGTACTGTCTGTGTCAATTTGTCTTTACAGTCTGCGCTCGCTATCAGAATCATACATTTTATAACCATTCAATTATGTTTTGAAGAAAGGGAAGCAAACATTTAGAAAACACCAGCTGGCATCAGATGTAAACATGCAAGAAGAATGAATAAACTGAAAGCCAAGGTAGTCTGTAGGTGAACATAATTAGTGATTGGATGGAAATAATTAGAGGAAGAGGGGATTGTTACG
The DNA here is from genome assembly GCA_036971475.1 of Prosapia bicincta. Taxonomy (NCBI): domain Eukaryota; kingdom Metazoa; phylum Arthropoda; class Insecta; order Hemiptera; family Cercopidae; genus Prosapia; species Prosapia bicincta. Next base: position 261,188,114 of record JBAIZL010000005.1, read on the forward strand.
AATTTTCAAATAAATAACTAATTGGAGCAAATTAAAGAGGGAATGTTCTGAGACTTCAAGAGGTAAACACGGAACGAAGGGAGGGTCGGGGGGATGAAGGAACGTGTAAGGTTTCGATGTTGGAATTCTTAAAGTGATTTAAAGTGTATATAGAAATCGTATAAATATTTCTATTCAAATCAATTAATGATACGAGTAATTAATTAAATACATTTTAAATACGTAAATAATAAACAAAATCTTTGGAATAAATTATTGCATTTTGAGTAAATAACAAAGTAGCTGAAGTAACATTTTAGAAGAGACACATTTTTGGACATGGAACAGACTAACCCATATAGTTAATAAAAATAACTGTACTAAGTACCAGCTTATGAATAAAAAAAATTCTAAATTGATTGAAAAACTTCTAATTACAAGTTTATAAAGGCCTATGAAGATACAACTAAATATATAATATTAACTATAAATTTTAAAATGGTCACCACGCAAGTAGAAAGGTTATATAACGAAGTTATCCCACAAAATTATATTTAGAATTTCGAAATGAGAATCTTCATGTTCGAGGTGTAGCGTGCTTTGGTAATGCAGCAACTTTTCAATAACTAGAAACTAACTTCTCAAAGATGTGTATTAATTATTCTACTCCATCTGGATGTCGTCGAAACTTCCATTGTATAGCCTTAAATGATTGCAATGGTTACTACACAACATCATAAATTGTGCTCTATGGTTAAAAATGATTGAAAACAATAATATAAACAAACAAACTGGAAATGAACAAACAATGGAATGCAAAAGAAACTACGACACAAGGCAATCGACGATTGTAAAATGAAAAACAAAAGTGCCAAGACAAGATTACAAAAGAAAGAGAAGCTAAGCGCCTACGCCTGGACAAAACAAATAGAATATTACAGGATGCGCCTCAAGTTCGCGAAACTCGAATATTAGCTGATCGTCAAAGTCATGCGCTATTATTAAAAAATGAAGCTCTAGAACAATGCGAATTACGATTACTAAATCTACAACGTAGACAAGTATTAATAATAGAAAATTAGAAGAAAATAACAGCGCGAAAAATTAGAAATCAGCGCGTAGAAATTATCTATCAATAAAAAATATGAAACTAAAGAACAACGCAAAGTTCGCAAAGAAAGAGAACGTATTCAGTATTAACAAGTCCTGAGAAGTGTAAATGCACAAATTGCTGCATTCGAAAGAGCCATGAACCGAAATTGCGAAATCTGGACCAAACGATGATATCCCAATTAAGTCACCGATGCTGTTTGACAGAAACGAAGACGTATTTGCCAGATGAATTGAAAAACAAGTCAATGGTTCTACGGTGTCATCATTGTAAAAATCACATCAACAGCAATAAGGGTCACTGATATTGGAACAATTTGAGTCCTGGATCTTTAACAAGAGAATGGCAACTGACTCAGGTTCAAATATGCCTACTAGGGAGAATCTAACCATTTATAAAAATCATGAAGTGTAAATAGTAACAAACAAAAATAGTAGTCCAATTTCATATACTGTAAAGAGAGGAAAATGTAAAATTTCAAGAAAATTTTATTTCTCCACATAAAATTTTAATTCTGTCGTACATACATATTTATATTTATTATAATTATAAAATAATAAGTAACTAACATACAATTTTTCATTGTTGACCTCAGTATTAATTTTACTTGATTTTTATTTTTATATTGCTTGTTTTAATTCAGCAAGTATTTCATTTATCTGCGCATAAGCTTCAATAATAACGCTTCGTAGGAGCTTACGTTCAGCCAACACTCTAAACATTTTCCCTAATCCACCCCTATATGTAGAACATTCAGTGGTATAATGCCCTGTGGTCTGAGTTCCACATTTATAGGTCCACTACGACCTGTTACCTTATTCGTAATATTAGGATTTAAATAAATAGTGACAAAATTGGAAAATTATGTCGTTGCACCATCTTTAAGAAGTACATCCAAATCGCTTTGCAAACGGAATAAGTTCAAGTAATGTTGTGAATTCTTCCTGAAAATACTGTAGCGTTTTTAAAAGATTAACAGTCCAATTAACTGATCATAAATGAGCCACTGCCATCTTTAAATTACACATGTAATCCCCCTTCTCTCTCTCTCACTCACACACACACACACACACACACACACACACACACACACACACACACACACACACACACACACACACACACAAACTCACACACACACACTGACTCAAGAGAAAGAGAGAGAGAGGGATATATAACTATAAAGAATATAAAATACGTTTAACACTCTTGAGAAATTACTAATTATCAATACAAAATAATAACAAACAAATCATGCAAATAAAATTGAACATCCAATTGAGAACAAAAGGGATGTGCAAAACGTAGTTTCGACTTTTGAAATACATACTGAAATAAAACATGGAGAAGAGAAATGTAAATTAAAACTTTTGACGTTTCGTTGGCTTGTATAATGTTAAACAAATTGGGAAATAACTAAGTATATTGCATATATATTTGTTAAATTAAATATATATATATATATATATATGTGCCACTACACAATGTTGAGGAGGACTGGTAACCAATCAAGGATATTTTGAATGTGTGAACGTGGGAGTTTTGTTAACACAAGTGTGGACAGGCCGTTCTTCTGGTCTGTCGTTCTTCATCTGTGACCGAAGATGGTCCTTGGGTTCCAATTTTAGTGTTAAATGGCTTAGTTGAATTTATTTTAAAAGTAATTTTAAAATTTAATAACAAAGTGAAAATGTATTGGTAAATTTTAATAGGTAGATTTGTTTTGTTTATTATATATTTTAAAAATTTAATTATTTTTTAAAACGCAAAGCTGAATAATATTTAAATTTTTACATTAAGTGAGAATAAGTGATTGCTGAGGTATGTTCAAAATTTAATTACCTAATATGTTCGATAGACAGAAATTGGCAAATGTACAAAAAGTAATCAGTATGTATTTAATCTAACGTTTGCTAACAATATGTTAAAAATATGAACCATTTTTAATTCGAATTAATATTGTTCGAATTGTAATAAGTAAAGCTCAAGTGTAATTTTTGTAACATTGTTTAAATTAAACCTTTTTTTTATTCAAACGAGAACTTTAATGAAACATAACTTTCTTCAGAACGATTTTAATAGACAGTGAGTCTGCCTAAGTTAATACGTTTGATACAACCTTTAGTTAGAAACAATCTTTTTATTGTAATTTTTTTAAGCGTTTGTAATACTTTATGTGTGGACAAAGGTTACCTTTTTTAAATTAACTAAAGGCAGGAAGGGCAATGATTTGGATAAGATTTATAATAGGCAAAAAAGGAAATAATTTGAATGGAGAATATATTCCATAAAAACATATGAATAAATAAGTGGAAAATTCCTTTACGCAGGAAACTCCTTTACGTGGAGCTAAGAATAAATACGTACCATAAATATACCTTCTAAATAATACAGGATCAGATTCTATCTGACGACGTACGTCGTTTGTAAACAATATCGAGAATCCACTGTAGTAATGTCAGAGTTGTATGATCTAACTTAATCACGTCCCCAAGTCACGAGCTGATTGCCACGTAATTGATTTTCTGAGTCCCTGCTTCTTTCAAACTTTCCGGTCAGTAGGAAGGAAACATTGAACAAATATTTATTGTCCGGTTCATTTCTGTCGTCATTTTACTGAAATAAAGTTTTCTATCGCATAGCCTTATCATACGTGCGTTAAGGTTGATCAGAAGTATCGATTAGTATGACTATCAGTTGGTGGCGCAAGTTAATCATAAATAACTACACTGTCAGTCTGTTTTAAACCATAACCAGTTGAACACATAGCCTACGTAAAATCATTAAGAGATCAATACCAAACGATAAAATTTAATAAATTTACTTTTGTTGCAGCTCATAAACCGCCCACGCCTATATTGTTTCTTATTTCTAAAAAACTATCGTTTTTTATAAAGTTATTCCTATATTTTCCCGTTCTTTTCAAATATTCGATAAATACTTAGAAATCAAAATTACGGTACGAAGGTTAATTTACTTAGGGGGATGCTAGTAAGTGACTCAAAAAGGAAACTGCGTCCGGCGTCTAGAGTGCTCGTCCTGGGTCTACAAGACAGGTTACATCAAATGGACTATAAGCGAGGTTCGCTATTGACTCAACTTATGCGTCCACTAGTAACAAAATTATTCTCTAGTACCAACAACACCACTGATAGAGTATTTCAAGACGACACCACTTTACATTTGTTTTTTTAATGAAAAACAAAGATGAGGGGTTAAGAAAACAAGTAAATGAATAAGTAAGATTATATTACACATTGTTTAACTTTCCCCGGACTGTAGGTTTCCTATTTTACATCAACTGTCATTTTATTAGTTGTTAAGCTACATACAAGATTATACAACTGGAATCGACATAAGCCTTAACAATTGAATACAACAGAAGAAATTAGTGATCGCATTGAAGAAAGTGGTACAAAAATAATTACACTCTATAGTCGTAAACATCCTGACGTTTAACAGTTGCTCTGAAATGTTTTTCCGGGACGCAACATTCACTGGATGGGGAAAAACCTTGTGGGTTTTGTTCACGCGATAGTTTCCTTTGAGCTCTGTTCAACGAAAAGCAATTGGGTACTTACGTATTATACGGAGGTCACTATTGTAGAGGGGCTTTTCTAACCGGGCTCCCAAAATTACTACATAAAACAAGTCCTGTGGCTATATGCATAACATTTTTTTTTTACATGAGAGATTATTTTTGATCAAATTAAAGTTGGGTAAATAATTCAGTGCATAGTAGTAAGAAATATAACGTCCGCGTATCAACAGAGCGCATTTAAAATTTCACAAGAAAAATATCAGCGATCCTACTTTTAATATAAATAAGTGTAATAGTAAAAATTGTACATAGAATTTAGCAATTATAAATACATTAAAATAATTAATAATATATTTTTATTCTTACATAATGTTTATAATGTTGCAAAACTAATTTTAGTAACGCTAGTATAGATATACATTTTAACATTAGACTTTTGGTAGGTAAACCTCTAGGACGTCCACTGTGAATGTATCTACACCAAACTTAACACGAACAATCCTGGAAATATGTTAAACAATTTCTCGAAATTTCATTCACTTATGTTCAGCGGTTTAGGCATTCTTAAGACATTCACACACACACACACACACACACACACACACACACACACACACACACACACACACACACACACACACACACACACACACAACACACACACACACACACACACACACACACACACACACACACACACACACACACACACACACACATACACACACACACACACACTCACACACACACACTCACACACACTCACACACACACACACACACACACACACACACACACACACACACACACACACATATATATATATATATATATATATATATATATATATATATATATATATATATCTGTAGATGCATCTATAGCAAACTTCACAAAAACCATCCTGAAAATATGTTGAACAATCTCACCAAAAGTCATTAAAATATTCAGTGGTTTAGGTGTTCATAAGATACATTTTTTTTTTTTTTTAAACTTGGGAGCGGGTTTGAATTGCCCGAAGCACTGCTACCTTAAGGAATATTGCACTTACCTCCCTGATCTAGTCAAATAACCCCTTCCCTCTTACCAGGTTTAGGAGTTTCCTTACTAGAGTTTTACCTTCAGCATCCACCAAAGCCGTTCCATCACCAAAGAGGTTGAAGCGCCTCTCAGCAAGTACTTCACATCTGTAAATAATGTGTGTGGCAGTCTCCAGTTCCTGCCCGCATAATCTGCACACTGGTTCATCTTTGTAGATACCCATTTTATGCAAATGTTTCCTTAGTCCACAGTGTCCCGTGAGTAGACCTGTGACTATCCTCAATTCCTGCCTAGACAGATAGATGAGACTCTTCTGCAGCCCCAAGGAAGGTTTCCTAAGGGTTAGCTTACTGTGTCTCATTCCTTCGGCCCTGATCCAGTGCTCACAGTGTCTTTCAGCCATCCACCTTCGCACTATCATCTTGACCATTGATTTGGAAATACCTACCGCAGGCTCCGGTCCAATCAAGGGAGTCGAAGACCCCTCCCTGGCCAGCGCATCTGCGGCTTCATTTCCAATTATTCCCCTATGCCCTGGCACCCAACCTAACTTGATTTGATTGTGCCTTGCCAGAGCTTGTAGGTTAATTAGGCACTCCCTGACTATGGCCGAGGTGACCACGTGTCCGTTTAGTGCCTTAATTGCTGCCTGAGTGTCGGAGAAAATAGCAATCCGGGTCCCGTGTGTTTCCCTTCTCGCTATCTCTCCCAGACAGGCATTTATAGCATATACTTCGGCCTGAAAGACAGAGGTATGCCTCCCCAAGGAAAAAACTAGTTCTACCATTGGGTTTTTACAATACACCCCCGCTCCAGTGCCGAAGTCCATCTTGGAGCCATCTGTGTACCAGATCTGAGCTCCCGATGTTAATGTCACCGACCATTCCATCATAGTTTGGTGGACTTGGTCAGGTGCAAACATTCGAGTAATGTGGTCGCTGCCCATTTCCAAAACGGGTTCTTTGACCACGCACTCAATACTCATATGCTCATTTGCCCCGAGACATCTGGGAGGTTAGCCCAGTTGCTCGAGTTGCGCAATCTCCATGCCGCCAGCCTCGCCTCTCCCCTAAGGACAAGCTCAAGGGGAGGGAGGTTAAGCATTACTTCCATTGCTGCACCTGGTGTAGTTGCATTCGCTCCCAGTGTGCACAGACAGGCCAATCTCTGGATAGAGCTCAGTTTAGCTCTTGTCTGTGCCTGGTTGGTCTTTGTCCACCACACCAGAGCTCCATAGGTAATCATAGGTCTTATCACCCTCAGATACATCCAGTGCATCATTGATGGCTTCAGTCCCCATTTCTTACCCACCATTCTTCTCCCAGTCATCAGTGCCCTTTTGGCCCTGTTAACTGTCTTCTCAAGATGTGGGTTCCAGGTGAGTTTCCTGTCCAGAGTAACTCCCAGGTACTTCACCTCCCCCACAAACTCAAGGTATTCACCAAACAAGCGAGGCATCCTGGTCGTCAGATCTTTTCGCTGTCTGGTGAAGTTAATGAGAGCAGTCTTTTTTGGATTTACCCTAAGGTTCTCCTTTTTACACCACTCTTCAATTAGTCGTAGAGGATTTCTGATTACCTCAAGGACTGTATCAGGGAATCTGCCCAGGATCAGAACAACTATGTCGTCCGCATATCCTAGACAGAAGTACCCCATTCAGGAGTTCAATAAGGTTGTCAACCACTAGGCACCACAGCAGAGGAGAGAGAATCCCCTCCCCGTGCACAGCCATGACTTGTCTCCGCCCTTCTGGCCTCCCCTGCCACCTCTACAGAAATGCTTCTGTTTGTTAACATGGAACTTATCCAACCACAAGGGATTGCATCCACTCCATGACGTCTTGCACCACTTACCATCGTCTCCATTGAGGGGTTATTGAAAGCCCCTTCAATGTCGAGGAAGGCACCTATGGCACAACCTTTCTTGACGATCATTTGCTCAATCCTACCAACCACTTGATGGAGAGCTCCCTCACAGGATTTCCCCGGTTGATAAGCATACTGGTTCCAATGCAGTGGCCAAAGTACCCCCCCCCCACCCTAATATGCCTATCAACCAGTTTTTCAAGTCCCTTAAGAACAAAGAACATGAGTGTAATAGGTCTGTATCCTTTCCCCTCCGATTGGTTACCGGTGGGCTTAGGTATAAAGACCACCTTACTAGATTTCCAGGCTGCCGGCACATGCCCTAGAGCAATGCTTAGCCTGTATAATGTAGTAAGTACCAGTACCAGCAAATCCATTCCCTGCTGCAACAGCACAGGATAGATCCCATCTGGACCTGGAGATTTGTAGGGTTTAAATGTGAGAATAGCCCATCTTACCCTTTGTGGAGTTACTAATCTCCTTGCCACTTCCCAGTCCTCCTTCTTACCACGTCTTGTGGAGAGTTTGGCAACTGGTTCAGTGTCTGCTCCCCCATGTTTCCTCAGAGTACTGGAAGGGAAATGTGTTCTGATTAATTCTTCCACAGTTTCCCCTGCAGGTTTTGTTATATTTCCCAGTGGGGTTCTTAGCATCCCCACCGGGTTACCTGGGTCCTTATAGAGCACTTTATGCAGTCGTGCCCCTTCCCGAGTTTTGTCAATCTCTTGACAAAACTCTTTCCAGGACTTCTTCGTGCTTCTCTAATTGCCCTGTTGTATTCGGTTAGTGTTTTCCTATACTGGTCCCACTCCCCGTTTTTTTTTGCTCTATTAAAGAGTCTCCTGGTGGTCTTCCGAAGTTTGGCTAGCTTCTTGTTCCACCATGACGGATCCCCTACTTTTTTCCCCTCACTGAGAAGGCAGTTATCAGTAAAGGATTCTACTATAGCCTCGCCAACCAATGCGGCAGAGTCTTCTAGCTCTCTCCTCCCACCATACTCCAATCCAGCCTCCTCAGTCCGAACTCCCAGGTCCCTCCTATAGGAGTCCCAGTCTGTTCTTCTTGGATCCCTGGTTGGCCGAGGCATGGCTGGAGTTAGAGAGATATCATACCTAATATGTCTGTGGTCAGAAGAAGATGGTTCATCCGACACATGCCAGTTTAGTACATACCTAGCCGTCTGGTTCGATGCCACCGTAATGTCCAGGACCTCCTGTCTGGCCCTAGTGACAAACGTCGGCTCTTCCCCCTGATTTAAGACTAGTAAATTCTTAGAGCTAAGATAGGCTAAAAGTTCCTCACCTCTAGTGTTGGTACTTGTACTTCCCCACGAAGTGTGATGGGAGTTAGCATCCATCCCCACCAGCAGCTCCTCATCCACAGCCCCGCAGTGCTCGACCAGCCTCCTCAGCTCTTGTGTTGGTAGAGCCTCCGCGTAGTCATAGGGGAGATATGCCGAGGCAAGATTCAGCCTCTTCATCCTCCCCTCCGCCCGCAGCTCCACCGTCACTGCTATTAAGTCCCTGCACCAGAAGTCCGTTAGTACAAAAGCACTCAACCCCCTCCTAACCAGGATACACGTCCTGGGAACACCGGAGTCCTTATCGTACAACAACTTACCTCCAGATGTCGCCAGCCCGCATATTCGTCCTCCAGAAATCCATGGCTCCTGGATGAGAACCAAGTCCACCTCTCCCCTGTCCAGCATCCTACACACGACAGCACTCGCCGCCCTGCTATGCTGTAGGTTCATTTGGAGGATCTTGATCATTGTTCTGCTTAATTTGCAGTCACCTGGGTCCGCAGAGCAGCCCCAGGACTAGACAGCGTGCTCAACTCTACAGCCATTTCACCGGTTTCTGCAGTCGGCAGCTTGACAGCCGCCCCCAGTGATGGTTGCCGTTGACACATCTGCTACAGACTCACGGTTTGCCGTCTCATTGGCTCCCGCTGTCTGTGCAGTCTCGAAATCAATTCTTTTACTTACTTGGTCCATTAACGGCCCTGGCAAGACAACATACAATGAGGTTTTGTCTGGTTCCTCAAGGGGATCGTGTGCAACTGCATTTTATACTCTGCAGCCATTCATCCTTCGGCACGATGCCTTCCACCTTGGATTGGGTATTCAGTCACTGACCTTTAAGCACACCCCAAGTTCAGTACATTATTAACTGTTGCTCATGGAGCGAACAGCCTGCTTTACTCTCTTTTTTACAACTGTGTCGTTAGGGTAGTTTCCCGCCCATACTTCACTGTCGCATTGCCCTTGGTTCTGCTGGGAGTCGAGGGTAGCATTGTGAGGACCTAATTCCCAACTACCCCAGTCTCCCCAGTCAGAGCAGTTATTTCTACCACCCCCAACCGGTTGACTGACGAGGAGGGATAATTCCTCACCTTTGAACCATAGCCTTGGTCCAGGCCTGCATATTCAGAAACCTTCCGGAATCCTTATTCACAGGTAACCTACATTTCTGTAGGCCGTCCCACTATCCGCCACCTGTGGACCCGCCCGGTTGCTCAGGCCAGCTTGCCGGGTCATAAGATACATACATGCATACATCGGTTTTTGAATCATCCTATGCCTCTGGGGTGAGCCCTTTTAGATATATCTACACCAGACTTCACATAAACCGTACTGGGAATATGTTAAAAAGTGTCTCCAAATTTCTACATCATCATGAATGAATAAAGTCAATCATACACAATATGTTTGTTTAGCCCACACAGCAGTGTTGCCAAACTAATATTGCTTTGTTGCCGTAACGTTATAGACAACATATTAAATAGACAATATAGACTTTATAGACAATGTAGTTTAAAATTTCTACTGTATTTGTATTTCTTTATTAATTAATTAGTTATTCAAATGTTTCATAATTGTTTTTTCTTGAACCTTCAACATTTATTTTATAATTTCCTTATTTTATGTATTTAGAAATTTGTTGTTGATTATAAAATACAATAAGTTATATGATTGCCTTTATTCATTCCTAATAATGTCGAAACTGTTTACCGATGAAAAGCTTTCTATATATATATATATATATATATATATATATATATATATATATATATATATATATATATATATATATATATATATAAATACATATCAATAAATAACTCTTGTATTTGTATATTCTCATGTATTTTGATACACACACATACACACACACACACACACACACACACACACACACACACACATATATATATATATATATATATACTCTCACACACATTTAATTTTTTTACTAAGCTAAACTGATTTGAATCGATTTTTAATTAATATAAATTTAAAATAAACTTCATATAAAAAAATATTACTACATATTTAAATGTACGGATGAAAACGTAGTAATATATAAATAAAACTATAGAATTTTGATTTTTCCGAGTCGTCTTTGTCGTTATGTTGACCAGACTGTTTCGGTGGGTTTATCATTACAAGGATGACGTATCATCATACAGTGCAAGCATTACTGGACAGTGGCTTTATCTCTGCGGCCAAACATGGTGCTTTATAAGGGCTATTTCACACCATTATTGCAATCCCTGCGTACAATTATTCCAGACACTGACTGTCTATTTATATTACCATGCACTTAATCATACGAAAGTAGCTCACTATAGGTTGGCTGTCACGATGACTGTGAAGGTTTTGGGGGCGAAGATCTGGGTAAAAAAGGAGATCCTAGGCACCAGTGTTCTTGGATGATCTGTCTCGTGGTTATGCTAACAGGGTTTCTTTCTTGTTAGGTTTTTCTCATTTCGCTCTTAGCGCCGCAGTTATCAGGGGAAAAGCTTATCAACTTGGTACTGGACAACCACTCCTCCTTCCTTAACGCGTAATGAGACTAGCCGCATGCACATGTGAGGTGGAGGTAGCTCGATAGAGGTTAGCTGCCACAAGGGCTGGAAGCGTTCAGGGAGACCGGACCCGGGTAGGAAAATTAACTTCTTTCTGGAGCAGCTGGAAATTGCAGGCTGAGGACCATGGCACAACACATCCAAAACCATAGAGCTGAGTAATAATATTTTTCAAATCTGCTAGCAGTACAATGCCCTGAGGCTATACATTAATTCACACTCACGTAAAACAGTTTCTGGCAATACGTTGTTTATAAAATAATTTACTACCTATTGTATAGTTATACAGTTAACCTAACATGAATTGGTTACCTAATTTCCCCCTAACCTGATTTTTTCACCTAATAATTACCCTTCATGAATTTTTCCCCTAACCTGATATTTTAACCTAATTTCCACCTAACCTAAAACTTCATGTTCTAAACTGATTTATAGATGTTCTATTTTCTATTTATTTGGTGAGCAATTATTTCTATCCAAACCATAAAGTTACCCACAGTTCAATTTTAGGATCAGATACAGAATTTAAAGTTTAAAGCATTATTGATAGCAACTGAGATTTCACCCTGCACGACAACAAACCAGCCATGATGAGCCTTACCTATCAATATCAGCATATTCTTATATCCTAAAATTATTTACCATAATTGCAACAAATGTAAAATAGCATCGAATTTTTTTAAATAACTTTGTTTTTGTCATGGTTGAAACTTGCTACCAAGCTCTGTATAATTTTTCCTAAAAGTGAAAATATTTTTGAAAAGGTTGGAAATGATAGCGAGTGTGGTGGGGGTTTAATGAGTGATATGTGCATTGAAGTGATTAAAGTTATGTATGTGCTGAAAGGGTTTAATATTAAACGATACTACAAACGAAACATTCTGATCGATTTGGCAAACCTTTTGTAATAAAGTAGTAATAAAGTTTTAGAATTGTTTGATAAATTCTCAAAACAACAGAAAACTTTATTTGACAGTGGAGATCTGAAAAGTAAAAGAAGTAGGTGGTTACCACTCGGTATATACAAACATATATTTCATTATTTTGCCACCCTCAAAAAATTAATTACCTACTTGGTTAATTTTTTCCTTGGTACAATTATTAGCCATTTAAAGTTACTCAGGTTGTTGTAAACGTATATTTTTATAACTCCTTCTTCTAGAAAATCAAGAAGGGTTACATTTAATAAAATCGTACTTTGAATAAATGCTAGGAATATTTTGTCAAAAAGAAAAATATAAAGAACTAAAATTTTAAATACAGATTGAATTATAATCTACGTTTAAATACATATTAGTTTAGGTGGGTATCTAGTTGAAGTGCTAACTATCATTAAAGTTTGTCGAATAATTTCAATGAATCAATAAACTATTGAGAACATACACATAACAATGAATATTATTTATTGTTAACTGTGCCATACCTTACATTGTTATAGTTTATCATTACTACAGTTTTACTCACTAAAATAAAAGAAGAAAAATTTGTTGTAAAATTTATTTCTGAAGACCGTAAAAACTTTTAACAACGTTATGCAAATTGTAATATTGTTCAACGAACCATATCGCTCCCACATCTCAATCGCCATCTGATTACCTGATCGTAGAGAACGGAAAATTTCAATTATATTTGTAATAAATTCAAAGTATAAGAAGTACAACTATACATTGTACACTCATTGAATGGCTAAATAAATTAGCAAGTTAGGTAAAATGTGTTTAAATTCTGTTAATCAGATTAAAGTGTTCAGGATGCTAAACGTTAATTTATCAAATGGATTTCTGCTTTTTAAATTAACATCTGCAATTAACTCTATGGGTGCTTTGTTGACAAGTCTTGTGACAAAGTGGATTTAATTCAAGTCAAATGTAAGTATATCCCTTGTGAGTAGTGTGCTGTAAAGTAAACAATTGTAAATTATCACATTACTCAACTTCCACCGCGTTAGCCTCGTGTTTAGTGTTTGCATTATGTGAAACAATATACTGCTCCGGCGTTCGTGGTAAGTAAAGGAATTACTAGAAGACAGTACTACTATTCAAAAGTGTTAAGTACTCAGTATTAGGTAAGTAGGCTCCAACAATAAGTGTAATTATATTTACTTTGTTGTTATAATCGTTATTATAACTTGAGGCGTTAAATTGAATTATAATTCCAGTTCTAATCTATGTACGATATCTGTGAAGATTGTATTTGGGAAGTGTGCGTTTTAACGCTTGATATTCTGCTAAATATTTTTCAAAATTGGATGTTACAATATTCATGGTTACATGTTTGTATGTTACATAATATCGAAAAGGAATGAGTGTTTAATGTAAATAAAGAATGTATTTATCAAACAATTTCGCTTATTTGTTTCATCAATATTTATTAAACAATAATAACCATAATAAATAATAATAATTGTTGAAAGTAAGGTCAATCACGTGGGTTTGCAAACGTTGCGTTCCCTCACACAAGGAGAAAAATATGATACATCAAACACCCTCTAGCTTCACCGATTGTGCAGATTCCAATCATACGCAGCAGTCGTCTATTCTAACAGATTATAATAGATTCCTCTGATGAAAAAAAAAATTTATCAACTTCACTAGATATCATAATGACCCATTGACTTTCTCTACTCTCTTTTCCACAATGTTTTGTTATATGGCAGATTTGCAAAATAAGTCTAAAATTAGGTTATGTAATATGATACGTTAGTAAAAACTTTCTAACAGTAGGTTATGTTTTAGTACGCTTGCATATTAGAATTGAAAGTAGATTCTGTTATACAACAGGTTCCCAAATTTTGTCTAAAGGTAGATTATTTTATAAGTGTGTATAGCATACGATTTTTTATATGTACATTCTAACCTGCAGGTTTTTACGTGACTCCATTAAAAAGCTTTTTCACACATGAAATATTATTTACACTTCAAACATTCTTACCGGGTAAATTATTTACATAAACTATTATATCTAACGATTAGTTTTAGGCAGCCTTGCTGTCTATCTGAATCGATCTGTAGAACGATATGTTACTTTATCGTTTTGAATATTTAAAAAAATAATGAATTTTAAAAATATTTAAAAATTACACTTGAGTGATAAAAAAATAATTTAAATTTTAAAAAAATACTTCGTTTACAAAAATAAGAATTTTGATATGTACAGATTATTTTGGATAACGTTAGGTCAAGATGCATACTGGTTATTTTCGTATATTTACTATTTGTTTCTGTCAAAATACTGTAAAAAAAATTAAAGGAAAAACATAACTCGGCAATCCCTTGAACTCACTTGGGTTATTTACGAAACCGAAACGTTTCTCAGATTGACTCTTTTAACATAATATAATATTAATAATATAAGTACAAGATGTTTATTAAATATTACATCACATTTGGTAATTATTTGAATTAGTACAACATTTTCAACCACGAATCCCGTCTTTGATTAAGCTGGAGGAGAACAGAATACAAGTTCAAGACTTCCCACGCTAATGGTAACTGAATCTACAACCTTGTATATTTTGATAGGTGCATTTTATTTGTTACCAGTATTTAGCATAACTCCCACTTAGACGCTCTCTAAAGATATATTTGGGAACAAAGATAATTTTCAATCAAACCTATTCTACGTTAGTTAAAATAAAACAAATATTCATGCAACATGATGAATTGTTGCCAACAATTATTTAGTACATTACAACATTCGCATCTAAATAATAAATTAATTAAAAACATGAAAAAGGTTTCTATAAAATCCATGCATCAGAAAGGTTAAAACTTAAAAAGGCAAAATAAAAACGTAACCTCATATAAAGGATACATAACACGGTATGAAATAAATAGTTTCCTATAAAACCACATAATTATATACCGCATTACAGTGCAGTTGTGTTATATCCGGTAAGAATAGATTTATTTAAATAACAATATAATTCTTAGCCTAACATAGCCACGTATGTTGCTGAATGGAGTCATTATTTCATTTAGCAATCGACGAGTTTACTAAAGTGAGTTTTTTTACTAAACCTATTTTAACGCAATACATATTATCTCTAATGGTTTCTAGTTTACTGTAATGCATATATTTGATGTTTCTTTAACCCAGCTATACATTTAATATAAAAAACTTTACCTCATAAAGATTGACGTGTGTTTTTATGTTTAGGCTATGCTTGTATGATGATTATTAATGCATGTTTCAATATCTAGGCCTAGTTATCAACACTTATAATCCCTTGCTTCCAGTTTCGAATGTATTTTTATTAACATATGTAAATGTAATAAAATCAATATGTAAATGTTATGTCTTTGTCTAGTAGCCTACTAAAAAAACTATAAATAAATTTTGGGCAAGAAAGGTTTCTAATTAAATAAATCAGTTGAAATTAAACAAATATTTTTAAGAAGAATTTTATTGTAGAGATATAACAAGGGAAGCATTATGTAAATAAATAAAGACAAGGAAAGGAAAATCAGATTTTTGAATATACATCTGGATTATGTCGTATGATTGTGTTCAAGTCTAATGATGGGAGGGGAAGCAGAGATATTTCTGTAAGCAAATTACATCAGAGATACAATTTTTTTAAAAATACGTTGAATTCTTTAAAGGAGACATTTTGATAAAGGAAATTGCCTTAGGAAGACTTTTTAAAACTATTTTGAGATTCTTTCAAGTATCATATAGAATTATGTTAAATTCAGGAGTATGTATGAATTCTCATTCGTTGTGTTTTCTGCGTGTGTGTGTGTGTGTGTGTGTGTGTGTGTGTGTGTGCGCGTGTGCGTGTGTATGCGTGCGAGATATTTTGCGTGTTCATGGCTAACAGAAAATGAACTAGTTGTAAATTAGAACGGAGACTGAAAAATAAATAATCTAGTACAGGATAGATCTTTAAAAATTACAGGAAGGGATAGAACAATATATTGAGCTTGCTATAGACAATGAATAACTGAAACTCATAATATGGACTCGTATCTGGTCCTTCAGAACTTACAAATACTTCAGCGAGATACAATCATGAAGCTGTGAAGCATGTTCTCACTTGTAGATAGAATGAAAATAGCTGTCTGTAAATAGAAATCGTTTAGAGTTATAGATAAGTCCTTGTCTCTAATAACGATTCTCATACATAGGAGGGAAAATAAAAACAGTTCCCCAGTCTATAATTAAACTATTATTACACTATAATTAAACTATTATTAAACTATGTATAATAACTATATGGTCTAAATATTCCTACCTTATTCTGACAGGATAATAGTTATCTTAATATATATAACAAATGTTTTCAGGTTGCTGATTTGATTTAAACGTGAGACTAATCGAAATCATAGTTCTAATTATAAAATTAAGAACTTGTATAAATACATATTATTTTAAATTTAAAGAGTTACATAATTCTTTTGCAACATAAAGAGAAATAACAAGAGTATTATACAGCGTTACCTAAATATCTGGGAAAACAATAACTCAGATGAAATAATTCGAAGTCGAATTGAAAAAGCAAAAGTGACATATGACAAATAAATCGAGTTGTAAGGGGGGGGGGGTTTAGGAAAATTGTAGCGCGTAATGAAATGTTATGTACTGTCGATGTTTGTACAAAGAGTGAAGACTTAGTTAAGGAAGTCTTATACAGGAGTTATTGATTTTCAAAAGGATGAAAAAGAAAGAGATATTCTACTCTAAAAAGGTGACAGTAGAGACTCAAGCACGTGGGATACATTATGGCAGAAGAAAAGTATGTACTCCTCCAGCTCATCATATAAGGGAGGATAGACCGGAATAGATACCAACGTACGAAAAGAAAGAGGATTATTGAACTTAAGGGATTAGTTCAGTAATGGTGCCAACCAATTGCATAAACAAGCTGATAAGAGTGAGAGGAGCCTGGTGGTTGCCCAACTTCGAAACGAAGGGAGCACCTTAACAAGAAGAAACTTTAGCAACGTGACTATGTATACGGACTTATGTAAACCCATCCAATGAGCAATAGTTACGTCAAACTTTATAGACTAGCTTCCAAATTCCAATAGAAGCTAGCTGTAGCGTGTCATTACATTATGCGAATGACACATATACGAATGCCATCAATATTGCATGTCATTTGCATAAACGTTTCATAGATCTTGACGCTGGCAATGTTGAGCAATGCATAACTTTATTTTGGCTTGTGTTCAACCAACTCTGCAGCTTAGTTATATAACTATGTTTGCACTCTGCCAAAATCGCAATTACAATGCGATAATTACAAACGTCAATCTACCAATAACCGATGGTAATCTGTCTTCTTCGTTAATTCGTAGTTATGTAGATAACTACAGAAAAATCCAGTTACGTTTGTTCTGCTAATTGTGTTTCATATTATTATTACACATATTGTTACCATCTATATGTTTAAAAAATGCCTGGGAATGTAATTAAAAACCGTATGAACAATGAAAAAAATAATGAAAATGGAGTGACATTTCACAGATTTTCTAAAATAAAACCCCTATAAAATGAACATTAAACTTTAAAAAAAACTTTTGAGCGAGGTAATATTTGCTAAAGCGCAAGTGTAAAGCGCGTCTTGAAGAGAGTTACTCATGTATAAGTCTATTTATTTAAAATGTTAGGAAAGCATTATTTTAAAATAAAAATCCATACATGATATGTATTACATGTATTTAACATGTCTATCTAATAAAGCATTGCATTTTGTACGCGTGCATTTATATACAATTTTCTTGTGAAAAACCAAACTATGGTTTAACCAGTTTTAGGAAAAACCAGATGTAAACTTCAGTTTACAGATTTCTAAATATTATGTAAATATTTTTATGGTCTTGGAAAGATGTAATTTTACGGTTTGGTGAGATAAAAGTGAATTTGTATCTCTGTTACAATGAGAGACTTAGTAGTAGTTCTTTCAATCGAGGCACTGTGGAGGTTATCACGTCTTAACGTGGCCAAAAATATTATGCTTCTGACTGTATGCTAATTCTCTAATTTTGTTATACCAACCTAACAAACTTCTACTTTAGCAAGGAAGGTAATGTACAGTACATTGTTTTATTTGAAAATTTTATATTTTATAATTTATATATCCTTCTCTGCTTATTTTTAAATTAGGTAATTTATGTACGTAACTCAATATCTAGTAAATAATTAATTTATAGGTACTAATTTACAAATTTGGTGCCTAGTAAATTACTGTGAGAACTTTACTCCGATTGTTCCAAGTTTAGATCTGTTAAATTTTAATCGATTTTTCCAATTAATATTTCATCTTTTATATTCATCTTTTAAATCAACAATGCTTGTGTTAGGTAGACAAATTTGCAGAGCCTTACTACTAAATTGGTTACTCTTTTCCCTAGACTTGTTGCGTGAGCGGCTTAAAAAAGCATTTGCGGAAACTACTTTGTAATCATTGCTGCATTTTTTGTGTGATTCCGTTACTTTTGTAATCAATTGAGCAGCATCAATATTTCCTGAAGACAACTTACTCATTGCCGCATATGTGAGCTCTTCGGGGGTAGACTGTTTTCGCTATTCTTCAGTTTTTCTGCGTTTGCTCCTCTCACTAGCCTATTGCAAACACAAACTGGGGATTGAATAATAACTGACAACCATTATTGATTCTTTTGTACGAACCTGCCTTCATTGTTATACGCTAAATCCCACTTCTTCTTAAAAACATTATATAAAGTGAATAACAATTTAATTATTTATAACTAATATTTATTTCATAGTATATAAAAATAAATAAATATTTACTAGTTGTTATAATACTCACATAGAACAAATTTTAAATTTAAATTCTATATTTTGTAAAATTCTTTTTAAAAAAATTTATATATATATATATATATATGAAGTTAATATATTACTATTTTTGAGTAATTTTATCCACCATTAAGTGCAATAATTTTACCTTGAGTGATGAGGCACCTTTCGGTCTTTG
The DNA here is from genome assembly GCA_036971475.1 of Prosapia bicincta. Lineage (NCBI taxonomy): Eukaryota > Metazoa > Arthropoda > Insecta > Hemiptera > Cercopidae > Prosapia > Prosapia bicincta. Next base: position 261,207,466 of record JBAIZL010000005.1, read on the forward strand.
ACCATTGTCGAATCACTGATTTTTCTCTGCTGTGGATGCTACGTCTGTGAAGCCGGTGTTTGTTGAAGTTCAACAAACACCGGCTTCACAGACGTAGCATCCACAGCAGAGAAAAATCAGTGATTCGACAATGGTCAAAGACCGAAAGGTGCCTCATCACTCAAGGTAAAATTATTGCACTTAATGGTGGATAAAATTACTCAAAAATAGTAATATATTAACTTCATAAAGTCAGTGCAACGGAAAAACAATGGATAATGTTAAATATCAAGAATATATATATATATATATATATATATATATATATATATATATATATATATATATATATATTTATATAATACGATTTCTTGTTTAATAATTTAAAACAATATAGGTTTTTCAAATACAAGAATATTTATTAATTTATATTCAAAGCTTTTCGTTGGTAAACAGTACCAACATATTGGTACTGTTTACCAACGAAAAGTTTTGAATATAAATTAATAAATATTCTTGTATTTGAATAAGCTATGCTGTTTTAAATTTATATATATTAAACAAGAAAACGTATTCTATATATAAATATATATATATATATATATATATATATATATATATATATATATATATATACGGCACGTAAAAACTATATATATAATTATCATTATATTCTACCTAACCTATACACTTTGTTCAGTAAATTATGTATATAAATACTGATTTATATATTTGTCCATCTAATATAGACAAGCAGAACCTTTCTTTATTTCATTACCTAATTTCTCATTAAATGTACAATAAAATCTATACTTTAATTTAAAATTAATAAAAATGATAACAATTTTTTTCTGGATTTGCACTTCTATAGCCCAAGTATAATTATTATAACAATTTCAAGGCTCGACAAGCTCCGACACACAATCAAAAACCTTTTAAAATTACGAAAATTAAAAAAATAAGCTTTGAAAAGTCATTTTAACGATTAGAATTTTTAATTGAAAATACGTGTACAATAAGTCCAATTAAAATGACTATAAGGAAAGTAATTTTTCAAGCAATTTGGTAATATTTCAAGAATATGCCACTATCCAAAATATCAATAAAATATTTTAATGTAAAGTAATAAACACGCGGTAACAGGAACAATGAAATAACATAACACACATACAGCTACTTTTCAACTGATTGGAGGAACAAGGAATCCTGCTCATTGCTTTAAACTTAACATAACATGAACCTCAATTATTCTGCTGTATTGATACTAAAATTTGTTTTTTAGACGAAATGAAAATTTTACCTTTCTGATCAGGAATTAGGTACAAATACTCCAATGTGCGACGTTTATAATCTAGTAATACAAAGCATAATAATCAAGTGGGAATAGCGTTTTTATCATGGTTTCGACCAACTTGTAAGGCATTCTTCTAGCGAGAAATCGAACTGATCGAGAGAGCTGGATTCAATTTCGCCTTTAATCTCTGATATGGTATCATTGAACCAGTATTTATTTTCTAGAATCAGTATAAAAAATAAACTAAAATCGCTTTTGGTTAATAGAATATTTAGGCGTTGTGATGTTCCACGTTTGTTGAAGCTCTTGAGAAACCATTAACGGAACGACGCGCGTGTTTTAAAATGTGGATGTAAACGCTGTAAATAAGGTGTGTTTTAAAGGATAATTTACCATCCGCAAGAACAATCGCAAACTTTAATTACAATATTATTTTAAATCACATAATTGTTACTGGTAGAGAGAGATAAAAGTTAACTAAAGGAGGTGATTTGATATCCGCCGCTGTAACCTCGACTATTGCTTACCTCATGCCAGAAGAGAAGGTAGTCTTAGAAATCATGCGTATGGTAAATAACTCTTTTGACGTTCACAATTCCAAAACATCAAGATATACTATTTGTATAAAACGGTTGGAATTGAACTTACCAAGACAAAAAGATCCAATAAAACGACACTACTGCTTGAGTGATTCAATGAGGGTATGTGTAAAAACTGGTTTAATTCTTTTCCAAAAAGGGTTTCGCCCATGTCTCAAAAGTCTTTATGAGTTTTTTGCGGATTTTTATAAAGGCTATACATATTTGATGGCAGCAAGATGCAATCGAGATATATGTCAACAGTTAGAAGATTGTGAAAGTTTTACGATCATCCACTTCCAAAGTCTGCCAGCTAAATAATAAAGTCGATGATTATAAGGCAACATGTTACAAGTGTATTACCGAGCAGTGATTATACAGCCACTCTGAGTGTTCGTTCAAAAGTTTTTACGAGCCGGTTCAAATGTATTCCCGAGTAGTAACTGTGTGAATGATGATACAGCCACTCTGAGTTTTCATACAAAAGTTATGACGAGCCGGTTCAAATGTATTCCCGAGTAGTAACTGTGTGAATGATGATACAGCCACTCTGAGTTTTCATACAAAAGTTATGACGAGCCGGTTCAAATGTATTCCCGAGTAGTAACTGTGTGAATGATGATACAGCCACTCTGAGTTTTCGTACAAAAGTTATGACGAGCCGGTTCAAATGTATTCCCGAGTAGTAACTGTGTGAGTGATGATACAGCCACTCTGAGTTTTCGTCCAAACGGTTATGACGAGCCGTTTCAAATGTATTCTCGTTATATAGCACAACATAGTCAGGCTATTCCTGAATTAATTACGAGGGTGTTAAATAAATAAAGTTCTTTGTTTTGCGATTTTTAAAGTCATTTCTTAACTTCATTTTTAGTGTGCGATATTTATAATAACTTTATTCTTGATCGGAAAGTATTATTTTCAAATATAATTCCGTTGCAATATTTAAAAATGAAGAAAACTTAAGATGGTAGGATAACTGTTAACTATTACCTAATCAAAGAATTGTATGAGTGCATATTAATATTTATAGTTTAAATGCTTATATACACACACACACACACACACACACACACATATATATATATATATATATATATATATATATATATATATATATATAATGTTAGAACTTTTCGCGAACAAAACCTAATAAAATCAGTATTTTTGAAATATCATATGTTTCATGTATTGTAACCATATTTTATACTTATAACCAACACAAACATGACCTGATAAAAATAAAATTACATCTAAATTTTTGACAAGAATATGTTTTATCTGTTAAAATTAAATGAAAATCACAAAACATTGAGCAATGAATTGTTGACTGTTTGTAACAGTTGGGTCTCTCTGGTTCATAAAAGCTAGAAAGAAGTGGAGTGTTTTACCAGTCCTTTAAAAGAAGACGGCTAGCTCTCTGCAAGTAATTGCTCCATAAAGCAGTGGGGAGTTCCTTGGCAAGTATCCACAAAGGTTGTTTTACTTTTTCCTCAGAGCAATAAAGCAGAATGCATTTTGAATAGTGTAAAAGGGGTGTTCATTTCATGACAAAAGTAATACTGTTTTTATATTCTATCTTAAAATTTGTTTTATAAAAAACATAACCCTCCTTGATTTTTATCTCTACTCGTACATGTTTCGGCAAATTAAATGACTTTCTAAGTGGTAGTTGTATACGCTAAATTGTATAGATCAGATACATTGCCTATCACCGAGTAAGACAAATTGTATTTTTAAAAAATTTATTAATTAATTAAATCGGTTATATTAAATCGAAGCTATATGTTGTTGGGAATGGTGAGTTTAGTGCTGTTGTAAAAAAATTATAAAAAGAAATTGTAAAGAGTTTTTGGCTATTGTAAAGTAAATCATAAATAGTCCATTAGCCTATTTCAAAATTGTGTTTAATACCAAGTAATAAATTCTTTTTTTAACAAAATATCTCTAATCTCAATCTCAATCTAAGTCAGATTGAATCTGACAGTAAATAAATTAGTTGGATCAGTTCACTTAGAACGTGAAGCATATTCGGCATTGATTCAGCTTGATGGTGATTAAAATAAAAACTTTATTCATAATATAATTAATGTTAGATAATTTTTAAAGGTTAAGAAATGTACACAGTTTAAACGTCTAACTATGGCACAACTTTAAAAATTCGTTCTCAAAATGAAAAATGTGTTGAAGAGAATTATAATCTTATTTTAATTAGTAACTACGAGACACTTTAGAGACACTCGGACGAAATTATTTTTTAACTATTAAGAACAAATGAATTATTTAATACTTATTAGCTATGTCATAGAGAGTTCTAGTATGTCACCTGTAATATTATTGATAACATGGCAGTTGATCTCTTTGGTGGTTCATGTTATAATGAGGTGCTGGTGGTTTGGTGCCACCAAGAAAAATCAAGATTCATGTGGAACTTCCTCTATATTTCGTTCATGTAAAGTGATATACTCACAACCAGGTAGAAATTAATGTGTAAATGCTCTATACTAGGTTAATATAAAGTGGTCTATCTACAGTCAAGTAGAAATGGATGGAAGTTTAAAAAAATGTGTCATGTTCAAAGTTGCCAAAAGGGCTGTTTCTAATTACAAAATTACAAATATATTCTAATGTGTACATTAAAACTCCGTAACAAAATTAATTTCTCCTGTTAGTTGAAAAGAAACCTACATTTACTGATCACAAAATTTAAAAACTGTTGAATATTTTAATAAAAGCAGGATTATAAAACAATTTGAAGTATGCACTTCATTAATTTTATGTCGTTGCCATAGAATATTTACACAAGATCTAATAATCTAATTCCAAGGACGCACTATAATTAAAATTATTTTCTATACAAATGGAAGGCTTTAGAGAGAGAGAGAGAGAGAGAGAGAGAGAGAGAGAGAGAGAGAGAGAGAGAGAGAGAGAGAGTTGAAGGAACTAAATACTAAGAACGAATGACCTTCTGTGAGTTGGAATCAATCACAACCTTAGTCCTGTCACAACTGGTGATGGTCAGAGTCCAAAGACTCTGTCTTACTTCTGTTTAAAGTAAGATGATACACTACCTTAAATTTTCTATAATTGAACTACATTAGTTAATATTATGGTATTAAATTTCAATTGTAATTGGAATAACTGAATTCTAACTATACAAGGTATTTGCAGCTAACTATGGTTGACTTGATTTAGGCAAAGAAGTTAGGAATTAGTTTAGTCCTCATAAATAACGAAATTATTTTTGTTGGACTAAGTTTCGTTTTGTCTAAATTAAACAAGATATTAACTTTATTGTAATGAAACTTTATATTTAAGCAAACACGTCTTTATTAACATTTTAGAGGTCGAAAGAAAACAACTTACCAATCAGTTAATTTTGCATAGACCTACTATATCAATATCTATATTAAACTGTAATATGTATGGTAAACTGTAATATCTATAAACAATATTCGAGCTGGCTGTGAGTGAAAGTTATAAATAAAAGAATAAATATACTACGATTAACAATTATAAAAACTTTAATATTATATGCGTTTCAATGAAATGTGTCATGATCATCAGTGACACTATACAATTTAAACCTAATTGAAAAACTAAATATAACCTATCTATTCAGATAGTTTTATAATTGTGAGTCATAGCATATTTATTCTTTTATTTGCAATATCTATGTTTGAGGTAAATTTTAAAACTCACAGGAATAATCAAATGACTAGAATAATGACTTTTACCTTGATTGTTTAGTTTACTGCTATTTTGTGTCTAATACTCGTAAAATATACAAATAAAATTAAAAAAATTGCCAAATTAGGGTCTAGCTTAGAGAAATGTTTAAAGCATAAACAGACTAAATACTCTATGTAAATAAATCGTAATGGCAATAGAAAAACGTCTTCAACATAGTACAACTTTTAGAAGTAAATTTCTAGCTTAAGGTTTTTTACACGTAAATGTAAATATTTATTAAGGGTAGTGAAATGTTTGATTTTATTTATGCTAAAAGTTTTGTTATGAATTTTATAAACTGTAGGACATGGTTTAATATTACATAAATAAGTATTTAGCTCTTGAAAAATATTGTTGGATAGAAAATCGAAACGTTGAGTATTTGTACAAACATGAATTGGTCTGTGATCTGTCAATAACCTAAACAACATTGAATAATTACTAATATACTGTACATTAAATAAAGCTAAGTATAGTTAAAATGATATAATTTATTTATTGTATAATAAATTATTTTACGTGAAGGATTCAACATGCAATTTGCTTGTTGTTATGTTTAAATTTAAAATTGGTGGTTATTTTTAAATTGAAATGTTTTACACTGTATTTATATGTAGCTTATGCTTGGATGGGTTTGAAGTCTGATAAGTCTATCTAAGATATGAAACCTATCTTCTAGACAAGTAATTCTACTAAACAATGGGTAAATGAATTATTATTTAGAATAATATCATAAGTGACTAGAAACTTTTACAATGTAAATTAAGAGTAAATTGACTATTGGGAGGATGTTAAAATGACATAAAACCGTCTCGGCAAGTACTCAGCAATACCTGCCGTAAGTGTTATTGAAAACATTCGATAAACCTTTGCCATAATAAAAGTTTCGGGAAAGATAGAATTTTAGAAATATTTTAGTATTAGGTGATTGATGGAAGGCAATAGAGAATGATGAGTTACATAAGACTAAATAGATGATTTCTGAACAAATAATTATAATTATATAATTTAAACAAGAATGTATTAGGTGGTTGATGGAAGAAAGCAGCAGTTATTTGATGTATAATAGTAACAAATTGAAATGAAATACTTCATTAATAGTATGTAATGTTTTAGAACAGCCGGCAGGAAGAACCCTTAGGCTGCCGTGCTACTGGCCCTTATCATTCCTTCCCTACCTTACAGTATCGCCAATCACGATGCATTCTTCACATATAAAATTTATTTGTTCTAAAATTATCAATAAAATTGTTGTTTCTTTGAAAGGAAGATTGTTTAATAAATAAAACTCATATCAAACAATAAATAATTTTAATATGAAATAAACGGTTTACATGGTTAATTACATGCATATGTGTACATAAACATAATGTCGAACTACTTTTTACAATAATAGTACCAACTATTCTTTGAGCTTAGCTTGTGAGGTTATGTTATTAAGAAATAAAAGATATACAGAAACTCACAAATTATTAATTCATTCACTCAGAAGCGTTTCAATGACAAAATCATCATTATCAGTGAGTATTGATACTACAAACTTCAACTTTAAAAGGACTGTTGTAAGTTGGATGTTATAGTAGTTACACTCACTGATAAATGGTTACTTTGTCATTGAAATGCATCTAAGTGAGTAAACTATTAGTTTGTGAGTTTTTGCACGTCTTTTATTTGTTATTAATACTATACGGTTGATATCTAAATAAAATGTTTCGTTTTTTGTATCATTCTTAATTTTTAACTCTTTTTAAAGAAAACTATTTTATTGATAAATTCGCAAATAAATAAAATGAGTTTTCATTTTGAAGTAGCCGACACAACTCGTAGTCAATTGACAGCCATGTTCACACTGGATTATAAGGGTCGATAGACCAACAGTCTAAGGGCAGAGCTCTCAGAAATTAAAGTCCTACGATGTAAGACATCACACACAAAATTACCTTGTACGTGGGTGTACCGTAAATTTCTCTTAATCAAACAACCTCATATTAGAAAAACATGTATAACTAAAAATAACTTAACTACTCTGGACAGAAATTAGTAATTCAAAATTTTACTATAAAACAAAACTTATACCAAAATAATTAAACAGCAAACCTAGTCTTAATGTCTAAAAATTATAAACAAGTCACTTCTTAGTTTTATTTAACTTTATTTCCATTTTCGAGATTTAAATTTCAAGCGAAAGATAGACACTAGGATAGAGTGAACGCTGACACTTAGCGACAGACTTCATTTATCTTGGCACCAGGCTTGAAATCGTGTCGTTTAATTTCCGTTTCTCACTTGCTCGTTGCTTCCGGAGTGACCGCACAGTATTTACCTATGACGTTTACCGTAAAAAAATAAACGTTTAAGAACTGACATCTTTGATATTCAAAGTATACCAGTGATTTATCATTTGGTAACAGTTACTTGGTTGAGGGGTCCTAATCTCCTAGTAAAGCTGCCATTCGCCTGGTTAACTTTCTAGTTAGAAAGTTCTAGTTAGTTAAAGAATTTCTAGTTATTAACTTGAAAAATAGTACTTAATAATGCAATTCTTAATAAGAAACCATACCTTAATGTTTAAAATAAATTGGCAAATCTTCAAATATAGATACAGATATGTCTCTTTTATAATCAAAAAAGTAAAGTTTGTCAATTTCAATTTATACTCTTATCAATAACAGAGTAGTCAATTATTTTGTTTTGACACGTCAGCCTGTCATGGCTTGAAATATTTCTACCACGATAAGACAAGGGAGTGTTCGCACAGATCCTGCAAAGCACGTGTTCTACGCAACACTGAGCCAAACTGGATATTTACGGTCCTATTAATTACAGCGGACTATTCCTTGGGGACTGACGTTTAATTGCTTTCTCAGTTCTGCCAACATTTCAGCTAGACAGTTTTCGGTGACGTTGCGAGTTTTTACACTTCACATAGTCAACCAATCGAACGGAGCCAAGTTTTAATTCCAGTTCGTGAAAATTACAAATAACCTTTCACTCCTGAAAGAGAAGAATTTCTTAAATGATTAATGCTATAGAAAAAGTTTAGTAATGTGGTAACAGACAAAGTGGCTCAATTTATCTTCCATCTACACATTTGGCTACAAATTAAATCCAAACGTTATCTAGGTATCTAGGTAGACTTTTTAAAGGTTAGGATAACTTGTACCTCAAGCCTGTATTAGTAACTTCAGAAAACAAAATAAATATAAACGTTATCTAGGTATCTAGGTAGACTTTTTAAAGGTTAGGAAAACTTGTACCTCAAGCCTGTATTAGTAACTTCAGAAAAACAAAATAAATATAAACGTTATCTAGGTATCTAGGTAGACTTTTTAAAGGTTAGGAAAACTTGTACCTCAAGCCTGTATTAGTAACTTCAGAAAAACAAAATAAATATAAACGTTATCGTTCTGAAAAAACACACATAGGTGTGTTTTTATCGATCCCAGAGATCATCAATATTGTCAGGACAAAGCCTATACCAGTCGATGTAATAATTGGTAAAAAACACGGCGAACATAATAAAACTTTAAGCAAACATATTAAATAATTAACAATGCTACAATTAACCTCACTTAAAAACATACACAGAGAGATGACCTAAGAGGCTTTTTCCGTCAGCGACATTATGCCCGATCACAACAGATATTACCCCCTTACCTTCAGTCAAAGACACTTGAAGATGATCTGCGCAGTGAGCCTAAAGGTGTGAGTAGAGCCAGCGACAAATCAACCAATGACAGCCTCTGTAAAATATCAGTAGCATTTCACCTTGTGACTGCGACGATTTGACAAATCACAACGGAGACAACTTCCGATCGATCCATTGACACTGGAACTGGCATTTTCCATATTTTGTAACTGGTACCACCAGCGACAAAGGAATATCAGTGACATGTCACCGTGACAGAAAATATTGACCACCTCTAGCAAGAAACAATGATTACTTTTATCCATAGAACGATCAAGAGACAAATTGGATGTAACATTTATTGACACAGAATATAAATAGCTGTTGCAATATGTTGGTTAACTGAAGTAATATGGTTTCATCATTTCATTTATTTTCTTTGCTTTGAATATATATTTACAGCCTACGACCACACAAAGGAAAAGTAAAGCACTATGAAGTACGTAATATAATTAGTTAAGAGCTCTTTACAATAATTGTTTAATTTTTTATTTGCTAAAATTTAACTTGTGTTCTTAGAATAATTTTTGAATTGACTTCCATATACCATTTTTGACTGTTCCATAAAACGGTGTTAAAACATTTGAATATTTCATTACATATACAAAATTTTTATTTATAACTATTTTTTATTTATTACAATGTTTTAGATTTTGTTATGTATATAGATTATATTTAATTCTAATAAGCTCAATATCAAAATAATTCATGTGGTAACCAAAATCAATTAGAAAAAATCAAGTATTACTATTATAAAATTTATAACATATAATTTCAAGTATTTTTTAACTCAAATAGTCTTTGCAAGTATATCGATGGCAAGTTTCAGAAAATGAGTTTCCTCTGAGTATAAATATATAATGAGGTATCCTGAGAGGTAGCTTAGTTGCTTGTCATTTTCTACATAAAGTCCAGTGAGTTCTTTTACTAGCAGATCATTTTTAACACACCACAGTTACCAGAAATTGGTAAGGTAGATCATAGTTTTTGACTGGGGCTGACTTGACTTTCTTAGAAAGTTACCAGTATACTTTAGGCCTCCAACGTCTGATGCACTAACTACCAATCCTTTGGATACTAATAGAGTATGAATGTGTATACAAAACGTCAATCTAACTACCCCTAAAAGTCATACGTTATAAAACTTATGGAATCAACGTTGGGATGGCTGGTACGACAGTACGGGTCTGCATTGTTTGTCTAAGTGAACACAAGAGGGCATGAGAGAACAAACTCAGCTCTGTAAATACAATATATTTTTAACTATAATACAGATATCTATATTAAACTGCATTACAACTTAGCCACAAAGTATCCAGTTCGGTTATATTGGTGTATAAATATAATCACAATGAATACAACGATAGGAAATGAAAGTTTCTTAATGCTACCTTACTGGCTGACAACTCTATTGGTATCCAATTAATGTATGTTTTCACTCACATCACACTATTGTGCAACAATTTTTCACTTGAAGTTCAGTTAGTGAACTTTATTCGAAGTAAATAATAACTACCCTTTGTAGTAACTATACACTACCATAACTTTGACTTGAATAATCGGTTACTTTGTCCTCGTATGTCTATACTTTTAATATGGTTATAAAACAATGTAGTTATATATTTTAATGGAAATAATGGCGTACTGTTGAAATCACGTATTGCATTTGAAATGAAAAAGATTGTATTTTATTTAAAAAAATACAATATTTAGATCTCTGCCACTAAGTTTTTATATATTTCAGTTTTCTTGATGACTGTCTGCAGAATAAATATAATTTTTTTGCAATTTCGTTTCGTTGAAGGGTAAGAGCAATAGTAGCCAAAGTAGCCAAAGACAATCGTACTATAAAACTTTACAAAATTTTTCGTAACAAAATTTTAAAAAATGAAACTTGATACACTGAATTTTTAACGTCCTCTGGTTCAAAATATCAAGGTATAGGGGATTACTTTTAATACAGCGTATTCTTTAAACGTGAACGTTAAACTAGAAATCATCCAAACTCGGAAGCGCCCCAGAAGAGCGACCCTTTGAACATCAAACCACACTCATAAGCGTTAATCTGCCCCCCTCGAGGATTTTCTATGAGTTACCTATTTATCCTCACTCTATTGTAAATCTAAAATTATTAAAACTATTACGAATCAGTAATTTTACCCGATATTTTTTTAATTTTACATATTAATCCTGGAAAATAAAGACTATACAGGACGTATTAATGCCGGTATTAAATTAATATTTAATCAATGTTTAGTTAAATTTAATAACTATTGGAAATCAATACTTATTGACATATATAGCCTAACTATTCGGATGGTTGTTTAATGACTTACTGTTTGTATTAGACCTATCGTTAGGAGTGACATAAATATAAATTGCTTTTGCCCTCTATTTTAAATGAATAGCATGTAGAACAGTAAACATTAGTTAAAATTCACTAAATATTACAAACTGAAAATTTCAGTTTTGTAGGCCTCGCCCTAGTTGATGGCAGGCAGCTAGGCCTCCGTGCCGTACCAAGTGTATGTGTGACGGTCGCCTAACTTTCTGAGGAGCGGCCGAGTTTGGATTAGATACAATCTAAGGAATTGCTACACTCTTTTTAGTTCTAGCCGTACATATAGTTATGTGTCCAGTGACATTAACTGTAGTATGTTATTTAGATTTAGCATTCTAAGTTGTGCACAGAAATTCGATCCGCAAGAATCCGGGCGCTTTAAAATCCAGGAACGTCGGGTTCAATTTAACAAGGAAATGAGCAACGCCGTGACGGGAAACCCGTTATTCGTCCCCTCTACCTGGCTAGGTGATGAATCGTTTTCCTGTAAAAGTGGAGTCTCTCATTATCGACTTATCGACTTCTGTATGCGGAGAAACCGCGAGTAGCGGACGAAATGTTCTTATTAGGTTTAACATAATACGGATGAATAGATCGTTCAACGGAGTGTAAACTGAGATACAGAAAGAGAGAGAGAGAGAGAGAGAGAGAGAGAGAGAGAGAGAGAGAGAGAGAGAGGTGGGGAAGAAGCTATGAATATTTTACAATATAAGAATTTTCCTTAACTGAACAATTTTATATATTTAAAATGACTGGTAAACATTTATTTTACTAAATTATGAAGTATATAATAGTATATATTTATGCAAAAATATCTAGTAGTAAAGCAAGGACCATTATGTTTAAGAGGCCACCCAGAAATTAGTTTTAAAACTGAACATTTTGCTAATTTGGGTCTATTAAAAATAAATATAAGAAAGACACATATATCTGAGGTAGAGGAAACTTTGTGGAATAGTAAGAAAAATAATTAACAATGCGAGAAATGTGAAAAATAATTTCTCCCTTTTTTAAATAGGAAAATAATTATAATAAAAATGAATCTGATGCCTTTTGTGTAGTCATATATTATAGGTCAGAGGAAATGTGAGATGGCTAGATTTTTTTCAAAGACTGTACCCAGTAAAACCAAACTGACTATAGATTTGTAGGGTATAAAAAAGCACTTCTAGTCCTTATTACAATTTTGATCCTGTACCCAATAATTCTCCACTTCCAGTCAAATGCGTATAAGACGAATCAAAAACATGATGTCCTATATTGATAATAATTATTTTTGTTATTGCCCCTGAAGGTTAATTGTATATACCTATATTGAGATATACCTATGGCGTTTCGAGTCAGGATAGATTTGGTTGTAATATTACACATTTACCCAAACAAATGTACATATGTAAGGCTAGAATAGAGATCACGTAAAGTCATCTGGCAAATTGTATTACTCCGTAGAAGTAGACGTCTAACTAGGTATTTTTAAAAAAATGACAACCTTATCTATCCTGACTGTACACTTTACCGTTATATTGTAATGTATAAAACTACAACCAAATCTATCTTAACTGAACACTTTATATGTATATTTAAATATACGTGTACATAGTACGGCGCGCCGTTGATACGCACACTTATTACTATTCTGCACTAAATTGTTTTAACTAACTTTGATTTTATATAAAACAATTTTTCGTGTACAAAAACAATGTTGTGCATTTGACCTTAGCGTACGTTTTGTGTAGTCATTTTGAAGCCCGGTAATAAAAGTCCCCATACAATAGTGGCCTCTTTATAATAAATAAGAACCCAAATTGGATATTCTATTTATTTAGTAAGCTTGATATTAAATTGAGTTTTAAAAATTAATAAACAATTATAAACTCTGGCTACAAATCTTTGCACAACCTTTATCTATATTTCGCTAAAACTGTTATCATCATCAGATGTAAATATGCCTTTATAATACCTCACAAGTAACAAATTAATAAGCATCAACAGTTTTATTATATGTTTGTAACCTTCCGATAATGCTAACTGTACTAGAGGAGTGTAGGTACATAAAGGTTGTGTATATATTTGTAATTAGGGTTTAAAACTGTTTGTTAAATATAATCACATTATTGTACTCTATATTTTTTTGTTGTATTTTTAATATTTACCGCATGTAACGTTACTTTTGTTTTAAAACTGGAAGGAAGAAACTTTCTATTTACTGAATTCTATTGGTGTTCAGAGTTTATTCCACTCACACTTTCGTTGGTTCAGAATGTTGATCCAATACGGGAGGGGGTTTTTATCACGTGGCGAAATCATAGCCTGTGCTTGTAGGCCAGCAGATTCACTGAAAGTCGTTACCAGATAGTTGCTTTGCGTTATAGATCTTCCTAGATCTAAAATTATTACAAATGGCAGAATTGGTATTGTTGACACTGTGGGGATTTAAGACATAAATTTCTCAACGTCACAAATTTTACTGTTGCGTCTTTAATATTGACTTCGTTTTATTTGGTAAATTGCATAATGTAATTCTTTTTTAACATCTGACCTTCAAAGGTAATTTTAAAAATATTATTTTATAAATGAAAAGGGTTTATCAAGGGGCTTAGCAACTAGTGGAAGAGAATTAAGAGAAACTTTGTATTGTATTCAATAACAGCCAAGAGTTTGAGCTTTCATCAAAATTACATTCTTTAAATCTTTTAAATTTATTTGCCTCATTCCTTTTCTAAAGAAATATTCGAGCATATCTTATATATATATATATATATATATATATATATATATATATATATATATATATATATATATATATATGTGTGTGTGTGTGTGTGTGTGTGTGTTGACTGCCAAAACAGTCTTAAAGGGAAGATTTTTTATTTAGGCCAAAATCGTTTAAAAATAAACATTTGTAAAAGTTAAGAAATGACATCGCTGCTTTGGAAAGTAGCAGTCAAGCAAGAGCATTATTTGTTTAAGTAACCAATCCAATGAATGGAGCAACTATGAATAAATTATTTTTTTAGCATGTAATATTAAAATAAAATAAACTCTTGGTATTTATGAAAAACAAAACACAAAAATAAAATAAAAAGTAAAAGTAAAGACAAACCACCAAAGTTTAAAATCATTTTTTTTTAATAATTAAAAACATATTGTGAATTAAAAATGTATTAACAGATTTATTAACAAATTTATATAATAAAAGGTTTAATAAATGCTCCAAAAATTATAAAAGTGTCAAGTGCGGGAAGAAATAGTTTCGAGTGCCGTAAAGAAAAAAGTTACGATCGGAGGGGGGCTAGAACTGTCATTCAAATTCGTAACAACAATTTGAAGGGTAAAAAAGACTATGGCGTTAAAAATATCACCACAATACTTCAAGTATCAGCGAAAAAACGATCAAAAATCTTCGAAAGAAAGTTCAAAGAACATTTAGTTACAAGTCAAGACAAAGTCTTGACAAACCGATAAACCCAGTATCAGGGTAGGGGAAACTTCCCGCTAGTATGGGACTCGCAAATCAGCCTTCGTTGGAGACGGACGTGTTTCCGGAGATCCACAAAGAGGTTCCAAGATGCTGTTCCGTGGCTGAGAAGAAAATCAAGCCCAAGATGGACTTTGAGATGATCTGCCTTCGACCGCAAAAACTTGAGAAACTTTTAAAAATTTAAAAAGTAATAAAACCGGTCCTAAAATCGATCAGTTCCGATGGCTACAAGAACGACGAGTCCAGGAATATCCAGGGAAACCATAGCCATCCCAGTAAACGTTTTTGGGTCGTCTAAATTATTATTGAAATTAACTATTTATTAAAACTAGTAAAAATTCCTTAAATTCATATAATCAAATTTCTTAATAAATAAATTGAATCACTTGTTGAAAATTAATAATTAAAAAATTTATAAACAAATGTCTATTTTTTTAAGAGTAATAATATTGATGGCCATAAAATGATAATTTGTTCAAATATTAATTTGCAAGTTCTAGAATCATAAGATCAAGAAATAATAAAGTTAACATTTTTATAAACTCAAAATCTATATATTATTGAAATTAACTATTTATTAAAAATTCCTTAAATTTATGTAATCAAATTTCTTAATACACAAATTGAATCACTTGTTGAAAATTAATAATTAAAAAATTTAGAAACAAATGTCTATTTTTTTAAGAGTAATAATATTGATGGCCATGAAATGATAATTTGTTCAAATATTAATTTGCAAGTTCTAGAATCATAAGATCAAGAAATAATAAAGTTAACATTTTTATAAAGACAAAATCTATATATGTTCCAAATTTATCTAGAGTCAATATCAGAAAATGAATAAGAAATTTAAAAAGAAAATCATTAAAAGATAATTTAGTAATTAAGTAAATAGAATGTATTTTATGTGCATATACACTAAGTCTAATATCTAGCATCTAATGACTGTAAAAATGTTAATCCAGTAAATTTGGTTCTAAAATCCTTAAGATTTATGTTTGGGAGCATAAATATAAATTAAGTCCAAAGGCAATAAGAAGTACTTGTACATGTTACTTCCACAACAATGTATATGTACATAAAATAAAATAAATAGATATAAATTATGCTTATGTCATATTTAAATATGTATGTGATTTTATGTGTGAAATTTTGAACTCTGAAAAACGGAAATGTTCTCATAGGGACTTCAAACATTAGAAAAAATGGTATAATAGTATTATCCAATTGACTATTGAACGTTATGCTTAGATTATAATAACTTTTTAAAACATTCAAATATATTTCATGTCTAAGGAATTGCTTATAATTAATGGTAAATAAATAACAAAACTTTAATGAAAAATAATTAAGAATTATATGAAATTTTTGAAAAGCAAATTTTAATTTATATTTGAATATTGCAAGTAATTAAAACAAAATAGAACAAACAAAAAATGTTTCTAATTATTAAAAAATTAACCTGTGGTAAAGGTAGAAAATAAATCTTTATGCAATTTTTCCAGCCAGCAACTATGAATACAATTAAATAATTAATTTAAACTAGGAAAAAGTTTCTTAACAAATATTATTGCAATAAGAATGTAGCAGATAAATTTATAGTCAAGCACAATTTTATAAGGTATAAATTATTATCTAAATGAGTTTGAACATTTTGGTTGGTTTTTTAAACGAAGTCCAGGGATTTATCCACTGGAAGATCAAGCTCGACACACCACAGGTCCCAGGATATGGTAAGTTGGGTAGGATCATATTTTGACTTCGGTTGAACCTCGCGTTTCGGCCCTACAGAGTCCATGATCACCAGGTATAGCTTACTGGAAAAACGGGTAAATGTGGGTACTTTGTTGGTAGGATGTGGAACGCGAAATCGGGGACAGCATTTTCTCCCTAAGTGCAGACTTAGTATGGTTTCTCCGCGGCAGTGTGAGTGCGTGTGTGTGTGTGTGTGTGTGTGTGTATGTGTGTGTGTGTGTGTGTGTGTGTGTGTGTGTGTGTGTATGTGTGTGTCTAAATTTGTCAGCTGATGTCTGCTGTCGTTTAAACATAAACTAATATACTTCAATGAAAAAACCTATACAATAAACCTTTCCTAAAATTTATTGAAGGCTGCAGACAAAACGTTGAAAATTTTTACAGGTGTTAAAACGTGACGTAACATGCTGCAAAAAATCATCCTAATTCAACATTTCCATCCATTGATCCAAAGTGATATATAAAAGAGGTTTAAACAAGGATTAATGACGGTTATAAATTGAGGCGAATCATAATTTATTCAGAAATATGAGAGATTGGCTAAACAAGAGAAAAGCTCCAGTGAATCGATAAAACAGTACTAAACCTTTCTTGGTAAACCTTTTGCAAAATGCTCTGTAATTAATTATTTGTATCCCAAACTTGGTACTTCAATTTCGTTTATCTTTTGTTCAATCTTCTTTCACTAACGAATTAAATTTTCTAGAAAACCTCTGAAGTTAAATTCTTCTATTTTAGTATCATCAATCTCCTCTCGTCCACTGTTAATTAAATTTTATTTTTAAATTGTAGAGCAAAAAACATTTTGATTATTTTTAACTATGGAATTTAGGCAACAATTGTTAATAAAGTTGCTTGATGTAACTATATTTAACTATACTTAGAATATATTTAACTATATTTAAACTATTTATACTTAATTATATTTTATATTTAAACTGAAACTATATTTAAACTATATTTTAAAAAAGTACTCAACTAAGTGAATACGTAATGGGTTACTTGCTGACGCGTTTCAAAATATTCGTTTCTTTTACGACTAGAGGGTCAGCTTCGTAAAAGGAACGAATGTTTTGAAACGCATCAGCAAGTAAACCATTACGTATTCACTTAGTTAAGTACTTTTTAAATATTGTAATTCTTAATAGGTACAATTAAAGCAAGGGTGCTAAGCTCCTGGGCAGTGTTGCAAGGAATGCAGAATCGCATGGGTTGGGTCGTATACCTCATGGAGACATACTCTACCTTAACAGATCTATCTCGTTATATCATCTTCTAAGTAGAAGGATTTGGAAGGACAAAACTAATTAGGAGAGAGTAACGAAAGGGCACGAGGATGCCCTAGCGTTGGTATTACAGGATATCATGGCTTCCTACTCAAAGCAGATCTGTAGCTACTCAGTCGGTGGTAATAATCAATAATCCTAGACTACTCTTATTCAGCTGTAATCCTAATTACAACCAGGGACACATTCGGAACCGTTAAGAAAAGTTATCTAGCTATCCTATCCTCGCAGGTAAAGAGGTGATATATAGCCTATATATATATATATATATATATATATATATATATATATATATATATATATATATATATAAACTTTGCAATTATTTTTTCTTGTATTCACTTATCACTTTCACTATATGTACTTAAACAAGGATCTTACTTGGTATTTATGCGAGTTAACTTTCAAAGATTGATAGTATCTCCATTCTTGAGCATCACTGACCGGGGGTAATACCTTACTTTATTACCAAGTAAGATTCTTGTTTAAGTACATGCAGTGAGTTATATATATATATATATATATATATATATATATATATATATATATATATAGTCAAACAAAAAAAACATCATTTTAGTTCCTTTATATTTCATAAATATAATTATTAAAATATGTATATACATGTGACAATACAATACTAAGTGACAAAATATAAGGCGAATTTCCTTGAAATTCTCCATTTTTTTTCTATGTATGGTGTTGTACTAATATTTGTATTTGTTACTATCTATACGTTTCCTGTTTTTCGTCGCTTCAATGCAATGACATTGTAGTTCTTTTTCGCTTTCTTTTCGTTTTTTCGTTTGAAAAGCAATGTTAGATACCGTTAATCCAGTTTGTTTGTTTTTTTCTTTTCATTCACTTTTGAACCTAGAGCATTATTTTTGATATTGTGTGGTAACCAAGGTCACAATTTAAGGTTGTACAATAGAAGTTTTGGCAACAAACAGATCGCGGTAAAAGAAAAATTATACAACTTTAAAAAGCATAATTCTGGCTGTGAGAAAGTTGATTTAGTCCTAAGCGCCAGACTTCTAACACGAAGACACTCAGTTCCGACCTTATTTACCTAAATTTTAATAATTTGGTTATTGAATAAACATTTGAAAAAATTGTATTTACATAAATTGTTATCCTCTATAGTTTTAAAAACATTTATTAGAACTTTATTAAATGAAAAACGTATCTTATTAAAGGGTGAAAATTTGTACAAGATATATGTAAGGAGAGTGTGAGCTAATAAAAAAAATTTAAAAAGGTTTCATTCTTTTAATTACAGCAACAATTGGTGAAACAAACCTCTTTACCTATAAAAGTAAATACTATACATTACTTTAAAATTTGGTTTTCTATGTTTAATGTAAAGTATAAAACTTTAATATTACTATACTCCCGAGTGCCAGAACAATTTTTTATTTATTTAATGGTATATCGAATAGCCTGTTTAAAAGATGTATAAATGTCTCTAATTATTGTTCTAATGGATGGTTTGAATTTGCATTAATTTCATCCTCGGTTGAGTAAATTTCTGTAAATTCCAAATTCTATTTTTCCAAATCTTTCTAATTTTAAACCCAAGAAGTTCAAACTTTTATCATCCTCTACTGCTATTTTAATTTTAAACAATCTCCAATGTACATGATAATTTAAAATTCTCAACTGAAAGAGAAAACAATTATAGTTTTAATTTCCTGGAATTAAAATTGAAAAGAATGAGAAAAATAAAATTTAAATAAAATATAATTATGCAAACTTAAAACTCTTATTTGAACATAAATTATTGACATTTTAGACATCATATAAACAAGTTATTAGATATACAATTAATTAATAAAGAAGAACTATTTGAAAAGAGTCAGAACCACAAAAAATACTAAAATAGAAAACATAGTAATTTGATTGAATGATCGAAAAAAATTGATGTTTTAAAAAGGTTAATATTTTCTCCCTAATGATTTAATAAGATAAAATATTTGAATATAGGGAACATCTCAAATTGAAAGGCAATAGGGTTATACCATTATTGTTTTTTTAGAAAATATTACACGAAACGTTGGTGTGATAGTTTATATCCTATTACAAAATTCCTTCTGTTTCCAGGAGTTATGCAGAGACAAGGAAAATTAATGGACCGAAATAAAGATTCCGAGCGTAGTCTACATGGCGTTTTGTAAACCCCGTTATCGGATTCTGTAGAATTTTAATTTCTGAATAGCCATGGGAGATTATAAGATTTATTTTTACAAGATATTTGGTGCATACTCATATTAAGGATCACTAAATTCCATCTGTACATTAAAACTTTCTATTTGTTAGAAATAGGTAAACAAAATACTACAATTTTATATTAGTTTCGAATTTTACCGAAGCTTATTTTATATCGAGATATAAAACGTATTATCTTTTACATGATCTTTCTATACATGTAAAGTTCATGTTTCAAGGATGGCATTTACGGAATGTCGTTTAAAAACGACGTCGTACGTACTCTCGACAAAGACGAAGTCGCTCAATATGTTCTGTACACTTCAAATAACTTGAGATATTTATCGGTTATCCTTGCTGAAGGAGCGCTTTAGTGAATATTGGTTTTATATCAGCGATCTTGTCTACGCTGAAAAAAACATATTACAGTAGACACCCTGGGGCAAATCAACCCTTAGCGGGCCTCCCGCTCAAGGACGTCTCACTTGTGTCTGCTATTGGAAACAACGCTCTGCATTAACAATACACTTGTCTGTTGTACATAAACCATTATAAATAATTAAACACTGTTTACATTTTCTCGATTACATAAATATATTAAGCGTATTTATGAAGACAAAATAATACAATGGATACAAGCACGGAGCTCTTAGCTGTAGCAGCAAATATTAAGTCTTACATGTTAACAATATTTAACTTGAGCTATATAGAGTTTAACTATTGTTTTAGCTTAGCTTGTGCGGCTATGTTAATACAAATAAAAGACGTCCAAAAAATTACAAAGTAATCATTTATTAAGTCAGACGCGTTTCAATGACAAATTCATCATCATCAGTAAGTGTTGCTATTACAAACTCTTGTAAGTTAGAGTTTGTAATAGAAACACTCACTGATGATGCTGACTTTGTCATTGAAAAGTGTCGGAGTTAAAAAATGATTAATCTGTGAGTTTTGTGTACGTCTTTTAGTCGTATTTGAATTGAAGAAGTTATATAAAAGTAAATCCTGTCTGAACATTTATGGTTAAATATTTTAAATTTCTTTTTCAAAACATTTTACTTTACTTTTACGTTGGCATGCTAACTTTGTGAAACAACAATTTAACAATGAATTAAAAATGTTTAACAAATATTTTAAAAAATAATAAAGTTGTACATTTTCTTTGACAAATATTAAAGAAGTTTTCGAAATAAAAATTTGATGAATGCGGTGCATTTATTAGTAACAGTGACATAATCTGGCTCATTATAGTAAATATATTTTTAGCATCATACTTACGTTTCAATCTTCATGTCAAAAACTGAACAATCGGTGATGGTTTTACACTGTTGCAGAAGTCTAAGAAGTGATTTCCTGCATTGATTAACTGCTTATCCCCATATAATGATTAAAAATGAACCCCCTTCACAATAGCAGAGAGTATTATGCGATTGTAGTGGGTGACTTCATTGGAGAGTAGATTCACATCGAATATTCGAGCTTGAACACGCGAGCCATAACGCTTACTACAAGGGAAATGTTGTCAATTATCCACTTTTCCTTTATCGATCTCAAGATAAGTTATGCTGTTCGCATGAGAAACAAAACTTTAAGAAAACCATCCTGGAAGGATTTTATGTAAACTAGAAATGGTAATGTTATCTTCACTTAAGACAGAGATATTTAAAATTCTTTAAATAAAAAATATAAATAAATAAAATAGAAGGTGCAAAATGTTTGGGCGCTACGAATCTTTCTGTCTTATAAATTCTGAAGACTAAGAGTTAAAATATAGACTACTATTGTTGCGTTCGCTTGTAGTGATTAAAGAAATGTTATTTATTGTGCATTTTAAATTAAAGAGGTGAACGTTCATTGCAAACATGTTAATTTTCTTCATTATCTTCTTTGGACCCCAAAGAATCTTCATATGTCGTTGCAAACATTTGTTTCGGTGTCATTTGTAATTGTTTGTCGGGCAAATACTGTGTTCATTAAACATATTCCAGTAGTATCCCTCCCGAGATTGATGAAGCGCCCTGGTTTCATGAGTGTATTGTGGTTGCTGCTACTTCTTACCTACCTTGCCGTCGTCCTATATGACGACAATATCAAACGAGATACGAATACGGGAGTGTAGACTAGACGGATCATAGTTTCTTTACAAACATTACGTGGAATAATTGGAGGCGAAATAATCAAGAACACAAACTGTAGAAAAAACATCAATGCGGACCATTTATCAGTTACGCTAAGATTTTTGGCTGCTGTTGTTACCCTACTATCCGCCAATCTATAATGTACATAACAATATTTTTAAAATCATAAAACAAATTTCTAATAAAATTGTACCTGCTGTGTTAATACATGCACTGGAGATTCAAGTTATTTTCTGTCGATGAATGGGTCTTGGTTTGTGGTGGATTTTTACGTAGAGGACGGTTCGACAATTGTCTAGGAGCTATAAACAAAAAAACCCTCATATTGCAGTGTTCAGTGAACTGCGGCACGGAGCTTTTTGGGATTGCTATTTTGGATAGTATAATGGGTTTATTTGAATCAGATTACTTTTTCTAATACAGGTTACTAAAGAAAGATGTCAGAAGGAGGTGTGTCTAAGAATTTAGATTTTCGAAAATAGAAATTGCTTGATTACCACTTGATCGCCCTTATCATTTATGTTTTGTCTCTTTTTTAAAATCTGTTTTGAGTCAAGGTTGTAAAAACATTTCTGTCTTGTAAGGAAGCCGCAGGCAGTTGCTGATCCAAAAGGGATTCTGAGTTGTAATCTCCGCTATCTAAATTCGCCCTTTTCCGCTTCACGAGAACATTATTTCTACATTTAAATATTGTTAATAATTACACTATCAAGTTCTCATTAAAGTTCAATTATTATTATTATTTATTTATTTTAATTTTCTAGATTATTTCCTTTTTGGCCGTTCAAATTACAATTTATGTATAGAGACTATTTATGATCTAAGTTTTGTTTTATAGATGAGTTTTAAAATACTATTTTAATTCTTTTATACTCCATCTCTCCACCTTTTTTTATAAGTTCTAAATAATTTTGCTGAATTAATTTCTATTTAGGAATTTTATACTAATAGAAAATACACTAGTAAGCTACAACCTAACCTAATCTAACTTAACCTAAACTAATACTACCCTAGACGACGTACCGTATACTTTGGAGCATAACAAATTATTACCAAACCAAACTTTATACTATAAGTAAATTTATGAAAAACGGATAACCTACATCATATCTTATGAAAATACATTCAACCCAAAGTTCGCATGTTGTGGCTAACGCAATCTTCGAATAGGGCGAATTATACCTAAACAAAGATATATATAGCTAGTCGTATATTGACACCATAAACGAAACACTTGAATTCATAAATGGTTCCTTATGGTCGCGTATGTTTATGAAGAATACTCTTATAATAATTTGTTTTCCTCCTGTTATAAAGTACATAACCTCCTCACAATATCATTGGCTCTTACTATAACTTTCCCAAATTATAGTTACATTTTTTTACATTCGAGTGAAAAGGTTTAACCTAATAAACGCTCCAAACGTCTACCTGAAAGAATCCTTGGTAGGGACATTACTATACATAAAACAAAGTAGGAGTAAGGTTGGAGGATGACAGTTTACTAGCTTAATTGGGTGGAGGATAATAGCAACTCTCGTCTACATTGTCGTTTCATTTTATCACTCCAGTACTTCAAGTGATAGAAGATAGCCGATAGTTTTATTTATTGCTAGTGCTACCCGTTACGTAAACACGCTATGTTTTAGCACTCAGAAAACTCAGTTTTATAAAGGTCACTAAATATACAATTTTTCTTTCGTTTTCCCGGAAGAAATGATTTTAAGTAATTTCAACATTCCTAGCGTATTTAGGTCTAGAGGTTTGTAAACAGACTTTTCACTGTGCTTTTAACGCTGACCTCCTTTAAAACACAGCCCGCTTCAACTGTGATCAATAACGGTGAAATATGACACTTATGGAAAAGTACATTTAAAATACACGTCGTGTTTGGACGTCGTATATTTTATGACTCACGACTGTATTTGATAGATCGTGTACGCTTGGGCGCATGTACTGGATCTACATGCCTAAAATAGGTTGTAAGCTCCACCTAATCATTGATAGGTCTTTTAGTATTTTATAAATCACGAACATTAACCAGCATGAGCAACATCGTGTATGATAGGTCATATGCGCTGCATCGTGTATGATAGGTCGTATGCGTTGCATCGTGTATGATAGGTCGTATGCGATGCATCGTGTACGATAGGTCTTATACGCTGCATCGTGTATGGTAGGTCGTATGCACTACATTGTGTATTATAGGTCTTATGAGCTGCATCGTAATGATTGGTCGTATGCGCTGCATCGTGTATGATAGGTCTTATACGCTGCATCGTATATGGTAGGTCGTATGCACTACATTGTGTATTATAGGTCTTATGAGCTGCATCGTAATGATAGGTCGTATGCGTTGCATCGTTTATAATAGGTCGTATGCGATGCATCGTGTATGATAGGTCTTATACGCTGCATCGTGTATGATAGGTCTTATACGCTGCATCGTGTATGGTAGGTCGTATGCACTACATTGTGTATTATAGGTCGTATGCGTTGCATCGTGTGTGATAGCTCGTATGCGTGGCATCGTGTAATATATGTCGTATGCGCTGCATCGTGAATGATAGGCCGTATTGGGTAACAAATGCTAGGCTGTTTCACTAATCGTGTTAGCTAGGCTGTATTTGATAAATTACAAACTCTATGCTGTATGCGGTAGACAGTTTATGATAGGCCCTACTTTATAAATCACGTACGCTAGACTTATACATTTAACAGTATTAAAATAACTTCAAGTAACCGAACCAATAACTAATATAATATAAAGCATTGAAAGCAGCAAAAAATATCGGAGCAAGAAGAAAGTAAATAAAGAATGGAGCAAGATGATAGAGTTACAGTTTTAAATAGAAAAACTTTAAATAAAGGGAGAAGAATCATTGGATTAATAAGTTTCGCTAATTTTTCAACGAGTTGAAAGCTCAACAGGAACACAAATGCAATAAGAAAATGTAAAAAGCCCCGACGGAGGTCTTGGATACTTAGAAATTAGAAAGCCTAATGGGGGAATTACAATTTCAAGAAGATTGCCCTCAGCAAGATTGCCAACCCCGTCGAGTTAAATAAAACTTAGACAGGGCGACGATGAAAGTCTCTGGGGGATGGGGATAACGAATGGAATAACTTTTGTAGCACTAGAGCTGGAAAATATAAGGAGTTGTTACGTTGGGCAGATGAAATTTGGTTAACCCCAGCGACTCTAAATATTTACTTCCGTCTAGTGTTGTTGGTGCCACCATACAAGCAACAAGTTAAATTGATAAGTATTATTGAGGGTATTTATAAAAGTGTGCATAGTAGAGTTAAAATCTGAACGGATTCAATACTTTTTAAGGAATTATTTTAATATTTTAAACCGGTCTTGTTAGCGAGTTATGTATTAGTATATACAGTACTGACATTAGTTTTAGAGTCTAGGTGAGTTTTAGATAAATCCGACTGGTACATAGTTAAAGGAAACATTCAAACTGTCTATGGAGGTAGTTTACGACTTTATGAGGAAGGTAGGATTTAAGGAAGGCAACGAAGAAAAAAAAATCAACACACTATAAATTACACAATATAAAGGGCACAGTGGTACAATATATTGCAATGAAAATATTGAAAAAATACCACACAAATAATCAAATATAACAAATAAAACAAGATATTTAAGATTAAACCCTTATGTACATTTCCATGACCATGTCATCGTCATGTGAGTGTCTGTGTCTTATTACAAAATTACTATCTAGCAAACTAGAAGGTACAAACAATACTAATCGTTCTTTGCGGTCGCTATATATAGGCGTGAGGTAAGCTCCGCTCCCTCTCCGCCCTCGACCAACAAATAACGATCGACCATCTTGACAAAAATAGGCCAATATTTTCATTACAAGACTATAAATTCTAAAGAGGTCTCGGATAAAGTTTAAATCCAGAGAAGTCTAAAATTATTGATATTTGCAGGGTGTACAGAGTGTTTGTAAAGTGTCGGAAAGAGAATTGATCACACTTTTTAGACTGAAGAAGAGTATATACATTAAAAACATATCGAAAACCTCAATAACCACTACAAGATTTATTAACTATAAATAAAATTCCGTTCACCATCATACATATCGGTTACAAGTTAACACTCTTCTCATACCTAGTAATAGAAATCTCTATCAATTATTAATTTATACTGAATACATTAATTGTACGTAACTTTATTTTTTATTATGTTTAGTTAATTCATATTCCATGAGAATATAAAGAAAAACATATTGCCGAAAGAATAACTGTTGAAGAAAATATGACCAATGAGTTTAAATAAAATGTATCAGGTTCCGTATGATACAACTTTTGTATTTTTAAAGTTATAAACTACATCCTCTGAACGGATGCACAGAGTTTAAAATTTGACTCATATAAGCCCACTTTTTTCATCGAATTAAGAACCAGTGAAACCACATTTTCATAACCGTGTAGAACAAATTTTCAAAATCATAATATTTTGCTAATAGTGTGCAAAATGTAGGTATAAAGTTTTGTGCGTCTACAAACCTTAATTTTGTATTTAATAAAAATTTTACTCTTATTGACATTTAAATCGTAAAATGATATATTTAAATGGATTTGTTTTTAAAATAGGTAATTTTCTTGTGTTTTGTAATTACAAATATAATGTAAAACCTTAGCCTTCGAAAATTTCATATATTAACCATTTAAAGGTTTACATTGACATTATCTTTCAGTATGGAAGGTTTGATCATTTTCCAAAGGTTTCATAGAATCCCTTATACAGGACTATATGAGAAAGTGTTTAGTTAATCTCAGCACGACAGTTTTAGTCAATAAAATTTATTTAACTAATAATTTTTATATCTAAATTTAATATTAAAATTTTTTTTTTAGTTTCTCCAGTAATACAATTTTTACTTATTACCCTTTTGCTACTACTTGAGTCCAGACTTTTTGTTAACTAAAGGTTGGTAAATTGTTAACCTACACTTGGGAGAAAGTTTTCGTCTTACGACTTCTTCAGCCTTCCGTCGTAACACGAAAATGTTTCCTCCGAGTGTAAGTCAACAATTTAACAACCTTTAGTTAACAAAACGTTTGGACGCAAGTAACAGCAATAGCAAGCAATAGAATTGTAATAAGTAATTAACAACCAGCTCATCATGAACAGCAACAAGATTTCAATACAATTTTATAAGGTTGAATAGTAATTGATTTGGATAATATATTAAAATCAAGACAGCTCAAAGAAAAAGGAATATTGATGCCGGACCTTTTATGCAAACATTATGTCAGAGGTGGTTGATGTTAATTGGCTCACAAAAATCATTTTACAATTTCAGATCTCTCTTTTTTAAATTTATTAATAGACCTACCTACACCAATACATCTCCAGTTCATCGTTCATAGCCCGTCAATAGAAATACGAATATTGATCCTTAAATAGTATAAACATAACTGAAATACCGTTTATAACAAAACACAATTTAAAATAAATATTTTTAAACAAATTTAAAATGTACAAATACATTACAAAAAAGTTTGAATATACGTTCAATACCTTGTTTTATTGGAAAATCCATCTGCCAGTCACGTATATTCAGTCCAATCCATTCCAGTCTGGAGATAGCTATTTCTCGATCATCAATCGTAGAAAATTCTGTAGATATGGGTTTTCTCGCAAAATCTGATATGTCCGTCTTTTCTGAGCGGGGCCCTTTGTTACAAATTCCTTTCTTCATTCTATGATGTAGAGCGTTTCAATGATATGGATCCACTTTTTCAGTTAGGTCAAAAATTTTTCCTGAAAGCAGTTACAGAACCAGTATCGCGTTTGAAAATTTTTTTTATTACTTCCTGTGCAATCCCCTAGCATAATGAGTTTTGGTTAGCGTCATTACTTTATTTTAGAGACGTCTCTATACATAGGAGATAAGATAACGTATACCACATCAGTGAATTATTTTCCCAAGAAAATTTTCATTGTTTTTCCTCAGGATAGGTACTATAGCTTTATAATAATGTTCTAATTTAGAACGAATCAACTGTAAAAATATGTTATTTAATTCAGACATGTTTCTTATACTAAAATGACAATAATATTCTATTTTTTAGGTGAACGTATAGAGCAGACGATTTAATCAAAGACGTTTACTTCTGAAACTATATCGAATGAAAAATATATTTCTAAGAATATATTTTATACATCACTGCTATTAGAATTCATTCATTTTCTACAAACTCATCATCCTACCGGTTAAAACGCATATCCAGTATATTCCTTAAATACCTTATGAAGAAAAGTTGCTTTATATCCAATGGGTCATACAAATAGTAAGCAAATAAAATATAGACTTGCTTTAATATTGTTGTACGAAGCCGCACGAATACAGACCAAATTAATGGCTTGGACTATCATTTTGTGGGATCAATAGCTTCAACACGGAATATCTGAATATGATAATCAAGAGAGGGAGTGGTATGAAAACAAGGTTTCCCGAATATGGTATTGTCTGTGTTGGTGATAGTTTCGTGACTAGAAACACGCGCGCAGCCGTTGTTTGCATTTCTCATCAAAACAATTGACTAAAAGAATGTTTTGAATGTGATGTAGTTCGTCTTACTTTCAAAACTTGTCCCTGTGTGTTTATGTTTAGAATTATTCTAAAATTAAAGATACTTTAAAGTTGTTGCTAATAAGAGAGATATGTTGTTATTATTTAAATTAAAACATTCATTTATTTATTTTCTTCCAAATGTACATTAACGTATAAATAGGTATATTATTTAATTTGAAAAATAATATATATTCCTCTTGAAATTTCGTTATATATTAATTAATCCACGTAGAGGAGATCTATCAGTTTAAGAGCCTTGCCTTGTATTTTGTTGCTTTAAGCAAATGCTTTTGATAATACGAGTATTTATGTACATATGTTTTTTAGTCATGTATAGGTTTATAAATTACGGCTATATATCCATAGACGCAAATATGTATATACTTTGAACTTTATACGCTCAAGTACGTAATTTGAAAAAAATACCCTAATATTTTTAAAATTGTTAAAATTTACAAGTAAAATTTAATTTTCCATTATACAACTTTGTATTCAAACATTTATAATTTACCGAATAAATGACAATCTAGGTAATATTTTATCCTGCGCTATAGAGAAGCAAAGAGGAGTAATAAGTTGTGAGAGATAATATTTGCCTACATTGAAAATACCTAGAAGGAAATAATCATAAACTGGCATATATTACTGTAACAAATGGAATTAGGTCCTGTTGGCTATACGCGTGTGACTGTTGTCCTAATTGGATAGTTTGGCCTTTGCTTACCTTAAAGAATAAATACCTGTAAATGTAATATAAATTCTATTTCACTACGGCCTATAAATTGCAACGACCAAATAGACCTTTGCAAAAATAAGTAATAGTGTAGAACAGGTATTTAAGCCAAAGCACTAAATATTACAAAAAAATTAAACTAACTAGGCTAAACCAAAATAAAAACAAAACCAAAATTAAAATCATCTTAATTTAAATTGTTTTGAAATTATTCTAAATTTGTAATGAAAGATGGAGTATAGCCTCTCTCTCTAGGAACAGCAAATAAAACTAAGCATATACTCTCCGCAGGTTTAAAAATTAATAAAGCCATATCGAATGTATTCATACGCGTGACAAAAATGTTTATTCAATCTTGAGGTATTGTCTAACAGCACTGTAATCGGGAAATGGCAGATCAGAAGAATAATTTTTCATATTTAACACGAAGAACTTATTGAAACAAGATGTGAAAATTAAATAAATCCATCTCGTAAAATTACTAGCCGTTACAAACGTCCAGAAAACATAATTCAAGGAACAATAGTTAGAATAAGGTAGAGATTAAAAATAATAACTGATTGCACGAACACCGAACTTTGTACACTCTTAGAAGACGCCATCAATTATCTAACTTCGTAATACTTTGAGTAAAAACTCAAAATTTTCAAACTCAGTCAATTCATTCGAAATAAAAATTTCCCCCAAAAAAGAAGATTACCAGATGTCGTACCGTAAAAGGTTTGACTTCAAAAACAGGATCCTGCCCCACAACGGGAATTATGGTCAAGATTTTTGTAAACATTAGTAATTTTTTTTATTCAACACTTCGTTTCGAACAGTATTAATTAAAAGTCAAATTTTAAATACAAATTTAAAATTAAGATACAAATTTCTCTCAGGATAGTTAAATATAATTTTTTAATTTATAAAATCTGCTTTCCTTACAATCGTTTATCTTTAATGGAGAGTAAGTAATTAGTTATTATAACCCTAAACTCAAATATGGATTTGATGAGGTGTATACTCACAATATTTGTTAAATAAAAACTAGGTTGATTAGTAGTCCAAGAAACCTAATTTATTAAAACTTTGGCAAGGTATCGATTACTGAATTGTCGTCTTCATTCAGGCCTACAAGTATAATCGCCAGAATTAACATCTACAACATACAAATTCACAAAAATAATAATATAAAATAAAAAACATTACAAGGCACATTTAAGTTGTTATTATTAATAAATTAACAAAACAACGACACAAATAAATTAA
Source organism: Prosapia bicincta (assembly GCA_036971475.1). Classification (NCBI taxonomy): domain Eukaryota; kingdom Metazoa; phylum Arthropoda; class Insecta; order Hemiptera; family Cercopidae; genus Prosapia; species Prosapia bicincta. The sequence continues at coordinate 261,238,535 of JBAIZL010000005.1, forward strand.
ATAATTAAAAAAAACACACTATAAAACGTAATAGTCCATGATAATAAAAACTATAAACAATTAATTAATACGTGTCAAAAATTTCCAAACATGTAACCGTAATATAATATGTAAAAATAAATCATAACTAGACATCTGGTGCATCAAAATTTAGAACCCTCAAGAGTGTTAGCTTTATCATTAATGGATTATAAATAACGGTTAATATTTTAGTACCCTTCTTAGAATTGACAGAATTTTTTGGCATCTTTATATGGAGCATTTCGGACAAAATTCGTTTTCTCCAATGACTTTCCGTGTCCAAAATCATAGGATTTTGGAAATAACACGAATGATTATTCATTGGTGTGATCGTAAAACACCGAGTGGATATGAAGTTATTTTTTTACTTTTTTTCATGTTCTGAAAGACGAATATGCAATTCACGTTTAGTTTCCCCAACATGGGAAGCATCACAATCATTACAATTAACCCTATACACAACATTATTTCTATCCAAAACATCAGCCCTATCCTTACCTCTTCTAACAATACCAGAAAAATTATTAGAAACAAGCGGAACACTGGTAACGTTATATCTTCTTAGCTTTTTAGAAACCTTCTCAAAGAAACTGTTCACATCAGGAAGCCTAACATAGGTGTTAACCTCTTGTCCTTTACCACCGACACTGTCAGAAGACGGAAAAGAGTTGAGTTTTAAAAATATGATTTTATTAATATGCAATTTATTAAATCGACAAGGATAACCATTAATCAATAAATATTTTTGTACAAGTTTCAAATTTTTATGATGAAAGGAAGGATGTGATAGGTATGAACATGTTGGTGAAGTAGAAAATCAAATTTAGTTTTGATCATTACACTTTTTGGCTAATGATAAAAGAATTTATTAACTCGTAGGTTAAAGGGACGATACAATAAATGTTAATTTGGTAGTGAACATAAATTACTTGTTTAATTTAAAATGAAATTGAAATTTAGTAATTAGGCTTTTCAGGTATCATGTAATAAAATTTAGTATTTGTAGTACTAAGCAGGCATTTAATTACAATCGTAGTTAATAAAAACGAATGCAAAAACATGTAGTAAATTAAATTGTAAATCACTTCTAAAATAGATATTAAATGAAAATTGGTTATTTTCCAATTAGCCTTCAGTTTTATATATATGAAGTAGGTTTCAGTATGGTACAATTATAGCCTTCAAGTCAAAGTTATCTCACAAACAATCTGTGTCCCCAATAAAAGCTAAAAGGCTTATTGGTAGATATAGGGTTTAATATAGATTCAGGAGCTGGTTTTTCTGATGAGTTTATTCCTTGAGACCAGAGTTCGAACTCTCAGGATAAATCATAACGTTCTTGCGGACAAGGGGTATCGAAGAGTGAACGTGTGGAGCTGAGATGTCCGGAAATGAAACGTGTTGGTGGTTGGCAGTTAGTTAAGCGAAGATCCGTAAGAACGTATGGTACCCAACAGTTGGAGCTCAATTCTAACATATAAAATCGAGTAACCATAAAACAAAAAAAAAAGACAATATTAAATCGACTGGGGTGCTTAGTGAAACAAAAGAAATGAATTAAATCAAATTCAATAATTAAGGTATAAGTTTAGAAAAATGAAATAGAGGAAATTTTAAAATTTATTTTAATTAAATTATAGTTACTTAAAAGGTAAAAGTAAAAAAAAAACCTATAGTAAATAGAATTAATTAATAAAGGAAATTAGGTAAATGTACAATTTAAGAGGCGTCAGTACAGCATATACAACAAATGTAAATAAATGAAAAAAATGTATAATAAAAAAATTAAATGATAATAATTAATAACATAAATAAATAAAGAAAATACGCAGTACTTAAGAAAACACTGAACCGGATCACATCGTCAACAACTTTAATGAATTTTGTATTGAATAGTCATAAAATAACCAGATAAATAAAAAATAATAATTTTTAAATAAAATAGACGTTATCAAAATAACACGATGTCAGAGGAACAATAGAGAACCATAGACAATATGGAGTTTTTGAGAAAACTAAAAGAGGAAGAAAAAGAAGAAAAATTAACACAAAAGGAAGAGAAACAATAAAGGAGAGAAGAAAAGGAATTAAAAAAATAATAATAATAAACAAGAGAGATAAAAGTATAAATAGGATATCCGACACACACACACACATACACACACACACACACACACACACACACAAACACATACACATACACATCAGTGTGTACATGTGTGAGTGCATGCCTGAGCGTGAGTGCGTATGTGAGTGTGTGTGTGTGTGTGTGTGTGTGAGAGAGAGAGAGAGAGAGAGGAGAGGTATTGAGCCCGCACTTAATGTTATAATAAATCTTTATCGTTCAAATTGCTATGAAGCAATCTCTATTAAACGGTGTAGAACTAATAAATTATTATACAATAAACATTATAAACAATATTTTGAGATAATTTTAAAAAACTTAAGTCCTTTGTGTCTCTAAAACCACTTCAACGAAATATTCTGCAGATTGGGTCATTTCTATGGGATGGATAAATGAATTAGCAAACAACTCTCCCACGTAGGATAATACTTGAGGGACAAACCAGTCACGTGACAATAATATCATTGGTTGTCTGACTAACGTAATTACGTCTGAATATCAAAGCTTCAATGTTGCGTTTCGTCTCTACTGCGACGTTTGTGCCAAGTATAACTTATACATTTCCTGTGAGACTCAATGTATATATGGTTCAACTTCTGCTGTGGTGCGTCTATTCAGAAGTAATTGAGTGTTTGACAAATTGAGTCTTTTTTTATACAATGTAGGTCAATATCAGTAACTGGAGTATTTTCTAGAAAATGCGGATTGCAAAATATTAGATTTATTTTCAGTCAAGATTGGTTGACTTGAGTTTTACTTTGGAAGACGTAAGTGGTTTTGGTTTTATACTTTTTTTATTGCACAAAATTCGTTTCAGTTTTAAAACTTTTGTTTTGAAAAATAAAACGTATTGCCAATACATTTGGTATCATATATTAAATCACAATTTGTTAATTATAGGATTTTTATTTATTCTGTTATTATTGACAACAATAAAAACTTCCCAACAGTCAATAATAAAATAAAATCTATTAATTTTATTGCCGATAATAATAATAATAATAATAATAGTCTAATCTAACCTACAAATCTTATATTAATAAAAGAAATAATTTAGATAAATAAATTTATTCTTGTCTTAACGTAATAACTTAAACCTTATAAATAATAATTTCTAAAACATTTAAAAAAATGTTATTAAATTTCGGATACACTTTAAATTTATATTAACGATACTTCAACACTTTCCCTTTAATTTATTACTAATGATAGATGGTAAAACATTTTAATCTAGCTTTCCTTAACATATTATGTAACACAATTTAAAAATACGTTAACAATCTGGTGTTAATAGACTAATGCATTTATTCCGCAAATAATGTTTTTCTCTTATCTTTAATCTTGTTTTATGGCCCAAATGTGAAAAATATCTTTCTTGTTAAAACTTTTTATGGGCTAGTTTTTTTAACTACACGATGTATTAGAGAAAATATTATTAAACAAATTTCCCCTTTTACTCACAACACAATTTTGTTTTGAGTTTTTATTTTAAACTATCCGTTGGTACTACGATATAATTTGACCAATATATTTTAAAGATGACTTGATTTGCGTGATTTCGTAGACACGAATTATGATATAATATGGCAAAGTTTAAAGCCTTTCTAAAATAAGCAACCATTTTTTATACTTGGCAAACTCCCGTCATAAAGTGGGAAAAAAACAACCTTGTTCAAATATTTTCTCAAATAGTTTAAATAAAAAGTCCCATTGAAAGTTTCAAAATGCGGTTTAAACCCAAACTACGAGTTACAAGGCAAGAGGGGATTTGTAATCGGAGGAGATTTTTGTTTGTCATGACAAAAGTCTCTTACAAATGTAGACATGCTCTTCCCATATTGTAGTTTTGCGGAATGTAAATTTATGTAAGTATAAAAGTAGATCTCGTCAGCTTGTCGAGCATTTATAGGACATGGAGTGCCTTCATAAGGTTCAGTAGAGATACGTTTGGTATATGTATTCCTATCTCCTTTCAAAATTATTAATTTTTATCATCAAATTCATTTTATTTATTTATAATTAGATTATTTTTAACCGATTATTTCTTATCAAATTCCAAAGACAACTTATAATTAAAGCATAAAACTAATATGATGCTTGGCAATTATTCAAACACATAAGAGTAGAAGTCATTGCCATTCAAATGGTTAAAATGTATGGCTGGAGGATTCTATTTGCGTTCTCAAAGCCTAACGCGATTAGTCTGAAAATTTTTATATTGTCTTTAAAATCTGCTGACTCGGTGGCTGTGCCGAGAACGACCAGAAGGGGCCTAGAAAAGGATTTTTAGCCATACTTACCATTCTTATCTTCTTAGGTGTTTTTTGAGAATTGTAGTTTTAGTTTTGTGTTATGGGGCCTAGACTTTATTACTTACTGAAGATATGTTTTTTTGCTATATTTATTTTTTGTTTTGCTCTGTTTGTGTACTATCTTTACGTAAACGTCAGTTGTAATATCTGAAAATATTTCCCTGTTTATATATTTTTTATACAAAATACTTTCTTTGATATTTTTGTTAATATTTCTAATGTTATCGTACAGTGTTTTTATTTTTTCTGTCTTATACGTAGTTGTTTCCTAATTAGTTTCCTACATCTTCATCCAGTAGGTTGTTCGAATGTATGTGACCAAACAGAGCTCCAGATGGTGTTACTTAGTAACCGAGTAAATGCTATTATCACGTATTTTTTCTTGTTTGATTATCTTGTTCCTTTTGAACTTTATTTTATACTCCTATATGTTCCATTATCGTAGAATGAATCCTTGCACACAATGCATTTGTTTGGAGGTTTTGTGTACTGTACTTATATAATGTATTTTAATTTTGTGCAGATCTAATATTTTATTTATTACTCTATTTTTAAATTCCTTGATATAGTCTGATATAATAACTGCATGCACACCATACTGTCCAAAGTAATCTAGTATTGTCAACATTTGTTGCTTGCGCACTGGGACCGATCTAGTGGGACTGCTGCTTGACCCAAGAACTCCGGGACCACATCCGAGGAGGAATCAAGGATTCCAGGACAACCTCCGAGGGACAAGAGGAACAATCACAGTGAAAGTTTTGGGGCAAGGCTAAATTTTAATAGTATAAACCAATTTTTGAAAAATTATAATTTTTCTAAAAAATAATTACCAGATTTTGAATTAACAGTAAAATCATCAATTAAAAAAAAGTAAATTAAAATTAAGAGAATATATAAGCAATTGACTGATTTTCAAAAAGCTTCATAAAAGGTGGTTATAAAATAAAATATTGTTCCGGTATTTAATATCAAATATGGAAAGCAAATGATTAAAGTTACATTTATTTAACGAATAAATTATTCTATCCACTTGATATTCAAAATAATAAATATAGTAAGGTATTTAAATGTTAATGCCATAAGTAATAAGTGAATCTTGAAACAAAAGAATATGAAGTGATTTACTTTATAATCACAGTTTAAAATGTTCTATGTCCATATATTTGATATGAAGAAAACAGGATTAGATAAATGACTAAAAATAAATCAATGGAAATACTTACTAAAGTCCAGCAGAATTATGTGTGGGAGCACAGAAATAATTAAAACACAGTATTACTAATAAATAATTTCACCTGTTGCTTTCATGAAAAGGTTATATGGACGTGCAATAAAACAAATTAATATAAGTTATTTTCTTGTGTAACTGAATATGTGAGTAAATTTAAGGGTGTAATTTGATCTTTAAGATATGACCTGTTGAAGGATAGACTATGAACGTTAAAGAAGGTGAACAATAATATAAGTAAAATTTTGACAAATTTTAAGAAAAGGTAGAAATAAATTCAAAAATCAATTAAAATGTATTTAATGTAAAAATAATTGCTTATTAGAAAAGAAATGTAAAAAAAAAATTTACAGAAAAAGTAAACATCTTGTAATAGAATCGATTTTAAATAATATTTCAAATTTAGAGAACTAAACAATTTATAACAAACAGTGATTGAATTTATTAAAACCATCCTGTGGTGAAATTAATTAAATAAAATTCATAGAATTTTTCCAATCAATAAAAAGAGTAAAGATCAAATAAATCACATAGGTTTAAGAAAATTATTCGTTATAAATAATTTTGACCAAGGTATACAAAATAAATTAACTCTTAAGTAAGGTAAAAACCTTGTGGTTGGTTTTTCAAAACAAAGTCCAGTAATTTATTCACTGTCAGATCGAGCTCGACACACTACAGGTACCAGGAACTGGTAAGTCGGGTGAGATCATATTTTGACCGCAGTCAGACTGGAGGGTGACGGCTCCCGTCGAGGAACGCGTGTTTCCGAGGAAAGGAAATTTCTCCACGCAAAGGGTGTGAAGTTCGTGAAGGCAGCGCCAGCACCCCCATTCTATACATCTGTGCATTGCCTGTCTACTACTCGCAATTAAAAAGCGATTCTTCTCTAGTAATGTACTATCAACATGCACTACTTATTTGTAAAGGTTTTAGTGGGATGCGATATAAATTAAGTCCTAGTTTTAACTGTATTTACTGTATTAGTTTTAGTCATATTTCACATTGGTTGTTAGAAATTTGAATGTGTCCTTTTATGTGGGCCCAATAGTATTTACGTTTAATTTCTCCATAAGTGTCTTTTATTTTGATATAATTAGTTTTGCTATCGTGACAGCTGTTTATTAGTTCTAGCATTTCTTCTTCAGAAGTTATAACCAATGATTTGTTATTACGTTTAACTAAATTTAGTTTTTGTCTACAAATGATACAAACTTCAAAATAGAAGCTATATGTTACTCCCGGTGCCAAATATGATTTTAAAAAGTTAACTATACCATTATTTTATGATATCTCAACCCATAAATTCAATTTTCCAATCTGATTTTATTCACGGATATTTTAATAGACAGAAATATTTGATTTTTTCCAGAGTTTACGGTCTCATCTCTACTTGAGTGTTCCCTTCGAAATTCGAATGTACAGTTTTATTGCTGACTTTGTCATTATTTCCTAAATCGAAGGCGTTAGGATATTCTTCTGCATCCAAAATTTGAATAATAGACTGACTGTCCCCGTCCAGCTCTGGGAAGTACAATTGTATCGATTCGGCCATCTTTCCTTTATATTGGGTTGCTTAGGCTTTTAAACTTTCTGCTTTACAAGGTATAAGCTTTCTTATTTAGATTCCTTTTATTGTATTTAATTTGATAATCAAAATTTTCTTATATAAATCTCCATCCTAACAATTTCGAATTAGGTACCTCATACGTAAATAGCCAATGAAGAGGTTTGTGGTAAGAATAAGTAGTGAACGTGCTGCCAAATATGTGTAGTATAAAATGCTTTGTCAATTACTTCCTCTTCAATTAGAGAATTTACCCTTCACTCTTATTTTGCGTTCTAATGGCATAGGCTTTGGGATTGTCGTGCCCACTTTTAATTTGGCCCCAACTGCAAAACTGCTCTCGTTGGTTGACAAAATAAAATTTAAAGATCAGGATATTGCAACGATGTTTCATTAGACCAAACATGTTTCGAAACAATTTATATAATCGATATCATCAATAATGAATTTCTGAATCTTTCATGAAGTAATTAGTAGGCTAAATCGTTTATTAATTTCCGTAAAATCATTTAAAAATATTCGGGAATAACTAAGAAACCCTAATATTTTAATAATCTTCTTGGCAGTTTTTAGTATAAGGTAATTCGTAGTCATTTGAGTTATGCCCGGATTCGGTCTAACTCCATTTGGCGTCACTATATGACCTAGGTAAGCACCTTCTTTCCTTAGAAATTCCGTGTTATCAAGTTGTCCTGTGAAGACTACGTTTCTTAATGTATAAAAGAATTCACTTAATCTCTTATTATTTACAAATGCAAACACCTTTATAAACAAAGGTGAATAATTTACTCGAGTTATAAAGATCTAACCTTCCAGGCCTCTCTTTCTGAGAACCATTAGACTCTATATAATTTCCTATTGAATTCCACAAAGCATGTATTCTCCAAAATAAAACTAAAAATCAATTTTACCGAAATAAATTTTATAAATAAAGACAAAGTATTCTCAAATCATGGGGGATATGTAAAGTAAATTATTGTAAGTTATACTCGCACAAAAAGCTGTCTTTCTTGGTTATCTATTCGGTTAAAACTTTTTAACATAAAGTGGTGCGCTGTTTTTAAAACTACTGACTACTAAAACATTTCAGTTGACCCGTTAAAGTTTTTATTGAAACATCCCTTTTCGGTTTATTTTACAGGAATTTTAACAATGCCAAATCCGTTTCCATGATGTAGAGAGAAATAGAGGAAATAATAAAAGGAAATTTTATTAAATCCATCCACCATTGTACTCCGCTGAATGCAATAATACTGAATCGAATTTACAATAAGGATTTTATTCAGGTTATTCCATTAAAAATATCAGAGTATAAGGTTAAATTTCTTTCATTAAGGCTAAAAATGAGTCATTAATCTTCTCCTCGAGGAGGTTTTTGCAATTCAATTCTACTTTATTCACTGAGTGTTTTGGTATTCAGCTTTTCTGGGCATCTATAAAAATTACCTTATTATTATTTTATGCTTTATTGCTTCCTTTTTTTAACTTTGTTGTTACATTTGTTTTATTTATTTAGAAAGTATGAAATGTATATTTTAGAAAATAATGTAAATTAGTAAAAAAAACCTTTTTTGTAATCTGAGCTTTTGTTGTAGATTTCTGTCGTTCTGACGTTGTCAATCCAAACTTATTTTTAATAATTAACCTAAATATATTATTCAATTACATTTCAGTTTTGAATATATTATTTATAAAGTAAATATACTTCAAGTGTTATCTTTTCAAATAATATTTTTATTAAACTTTATCTGTCGATTTCTTCTTATTATTATGGCTTGAAACATTATTCTACGGCTTGAAACATATCTACTTTGCATGGTTATTAAGTGAGGAAATAAACTTACTATGAAAAACTGAAACTGAGGAAGCTAAAATAAAGATAGAGACCAACCACATGGTACAAAACGATCAAAATCTAGACGACGTTGTTTAAGAATTAGAGTTTTTCTGAAACGTGTTCCCTAAGTAAAGGTTAAAAATTTTTTTTTTCCCTTTAAGGCAAATATTATCGCCTCTGACTGTGTTGGCCTGATTTTATAAATCTGTGAGGTAAATTTGCCTGAGAGCCTTTAAGCCTGTGAGCTATTATTGCTTTAAATCTGTGAGTCTCTAACAAAGGTATTCGTATATTAATACGGCTTAGCAAGGGATTGTTTGAACGTTCTAAGGGAGATGGATTTCAAATCTCGAAAGGACTGAATACTCTGTAGATACTCTACAGTGGAAATAACAATCTACAGTCATGGATCCGAATGAGCTTACATTGGGTCTTAAACCCAGAGTGAGAGTAACATTTTAATTTATATAACCTATATCAATTAGGTTTTTGATAACCAGTGTTTTTCCATTGATACGACCTATATTTACACAAAATCACACGCACACACACACACACACACACACACACACACACACACCACTTTCTCTCTCTCACACACACACGCACACACACACACACACACACACAGACACACACACACGCGCGCGCGCGCGCTCGCGCACACACGCACACTGCGACGGGGAAAATAACGGTCATTGACTGTCGTTGCAAAAATAAACGGTTTCAACATAAAATAATTAAATAAGAAAAAGGGGTCAATTAAATAAGGAAAGGGGTAAGATGAAAGCGAAAGGGATATCAAGGGAACTAGGAAATATTGTTAATATGTTAGCAAAAATTATAAAGAAAGCAAAGCCATTTAACAGGGAAATGGGTCTTAGCATGGTGGTAGTAAGAAATGTTTGCAAGGGGGAAACGGCAAAAACCACCCTAGAGCTACCATCGACATTTGTAAAGATGCAGAAGAGCGATAGAAACAAAAAATAAAGACTAACGAAAATGCAGAAAAGGCGCCGTTAAAGGAGAAAACGGCCAGAAAGATAAAACGGCCAAAATATTGATTTTTGTTATCGAGTATTTTTCCCAAGGCCTGGTGGGGAGGATGCAAGAGTTTGCTATACACTAAAACTAAAACTGCTTTACCAGCTGGGCAATAGAAAGGTCTGCGTAAAAAGGAATCTACTTTAGTAAGCATTATATTTAGTCAAGTTCACATTAGTCGTTCACATAAGTTATATATAGTATATATATATATATATATATATATATAGAGAGAGAGAGAGAGAGAGAGAGAGAAAGAAAAAGAGAAAGTTATGGGCTTTATATTGTACACCTGATCAAGGGTTTTTTTAAACCACTGTACAGCTATCTTTAGTGTAAGACAGTTCTCACTCCTAATGCTTTGCGAGCATATCAAGGCATATGTAAAACGTATTGTAATAGGCATAATATATATGTGTGTGTGTGTGTATGTATGTGTGTATATATATATCTTATATTTACATATTCGTTAATATTGAAAATATCTTATTCAAACTGAACTCAAACATTGAACCCAGAAATATTCTGATTTTCCTTACGATCCAGCCTTACGTGGCAAAATGAGTTTAATCTATGTATGGCTTTCCTATACCTCTGATTTCTATATTTTACTTCTTGAATTATCGTTTACTTTTAAGTAAAGCATCGGTCCTTAATAATTATTCTTTTCCTTTATTGGCCTATTTTTATAACGATATAATGTAGAACGTTTTTTGTATAGATATAATGATAATGTTAATTGAATAAATAATGTATGCAATAATGGCTCGTATGTTGAATGCAATTTTTCAGATTTATTTTACTCTTTAGAGATTTGTTTACTAGATTCAAGAAATGCAGGGACTTGCCACGAGCTATCCCTGTTACTTCTAATCCATTAAATATTTACAGCTTTTACAACAAACTCTATCTCACTAATATCTGTCGTCATGTTTGATTTTTAATTACTGTTTTAAGAGAAATATTACATCATAACTTACTTTACAAAAGTGAACATATCTGTCTGTTTTAAAGAATTTGTTGTTAATATAATCAGTATTATTAATGGCCTAATATTACTTTAATGGTATTATTAATAAAAGTATTTACAATTGTAACCTTTTAATACTAGTATTTTTGTCCATCATGGTTTTTTATTATGTTCATTAAATTCCTAATATATATTTTTTTAATCCTCTGTGAAATTACAATAACTGTATTAAAGTAAAACCTGACCGACAACGAATTTACTAAAGCTTGTTATAATTGGACTGTCTTCAAGAACACCTGTATACCTTAAAATGCTATATTCTTCCAAGATTTAAATGTAGTTGGTTTTTGTGCTTAGCTCTAAAATACTGAAAATGACATTCATGCCAGAGGTTTGAAATCTGTGTAACTTTAATTTTTTGTATTGTTACAGTCAAGGTACGTTTCCATTACTACAAATTTTTGTCGGGCACATGTGTCCGACTTGTGCCGGCACAAATTCCCGAATGGAAACAATCTGGCACAAGTCGCGGCACATGTGTCCAACTTGTTCCGGCACAAATCCCCGAATGGAAATAATCTGGCACAAGTCGCGGCACATGTGCCCAACTTGTGCCGGCACAAATCCTCGAATGGAAAAAATTTGGCACAAGTCGCGGCACATGTGCTGGCGACCGTTTTGTGCCAGCCGGCGGTGCGACAAAACTTGTGCCGGCACAAGTTCCCACGGACAATGGAAACGGGCGGGCATATGTGCCCGCGACACGCGCATGCCCAGTGACCCAAATGCCCTTAAAAACGTTTTAAAACAGTGTTTGCTTCTGGAGTAAGAGATACATTCTGTGGAGGTACATCAACGAGCTATAACTATCACCTGTCGCTAAAAACGGAGAGTGATAGCTAACATCTCCCCAAGGGGGATTGGTTGTCGGCAGTTACTACTTTTCCAATTTCTGGTACTATAAGGTTTAACAAAAATTCAAAATCACTTGAAGTCATTCTCAAGAAATGTTCGTATCCAGTTTGCTTGCGCAAATCTTTCATTAGTGAAGGCTCCTTCTGATTGTCTTTTTGCTAAAAAACTTCTAATCCACCACCTAGGTCGTTTCGTCTTTTCCTCAGTTCATTGTATGCACCAGCCATAATCAAAAAAGTAGAAGCTGCTATAGCATCCATTATTAACACTTACACATATGTAAAAATCACTAAACGTAAAAAGACTCACTTAAATCTCAACATGTCTTCAATTCTTCACTCAATTCAACTACTGCTGGGTCGTGGGACACGAGACTTTTGCCCCGGCACATGTGCCTGGGAAATGAAAACAGTATGAAAATCTACGCGCGACTTGTTCCGGCCACATGTGCCTGCGTCTTGTTAGAATGGAAACGTACCTTTAGGACTACTACTAATATGTGTTTCAAACGTAACGCATTGTTTGGTTTCTTAAAGAGGCAATTGCATGTTTCAGCGACATTAGTATTTGTTTTTATTTGTACTTGTTCTTCAGATGCTTGTATCTGTTTCAGAAATTGATTTTTTTTTGTATAACTAAGGTATGTTTTTGTAAATAAGGCTCCTTTTGTTATAATTTATTGAGTTCGTTTTTTAACGCAAGTCTACATTTATTATTTATTGGTCTAAAATTTAACTATTTTTTTTTATTAGGCCTACTTTATTCCATAATTATTAGCTTGTATTCTGCCTAAAACTAGTAGACTTTCCAAGTTTTGTGTTGCGCTATCTATTAGGTCGTTCTATGATGTATTTTATTTGTATGCAGCATGATGTATATATATATATATATATATATATGATAAATTAAAAATATTTCAAAAACAAGAATACTTTTAATGAATATATTTATTCAAAGTTTTTCGCCGATAAAATAGTATCAGCATCTTCAGGAAAATAATTATCTAATAAAACATTTTTACAAAATTAAATCATATGTCTAATTTAAATTAATTAGACATATGTCTAATTAATATTAAATTAAATTTAATATATATATATATATTATTCTATTTTTTTTTGGTATACAATATAATATATAGATAATAATTGAGAAAGTGTTTTTATTCTTAAGTGTTTATATATATATATATATATATATATATATATATATATTTCTTTTGTTCAAGTATGTTCTGAAATTTTCCCAAACGGATGGACAGATTTTTATGAAATTATTTAAGCATGATTAGTTTCGATCGAAAATGGTTTATATTCACGGTTTGATCCGGTAGGCAGAGTTGTGAATGGGTTTCAAATTTTTTTTGTTGCCTAAAATATGCTACTACTTTTCTTAATATCCATTGAGTCAGTTAAATCTTTATATATATAAACGTTTGTGCGTGCATTGGCCCATATTAACTCAAGAACTAACGAACCACATCTGGTAATATTTAATCTGTTACAAAAAGTAGGTGTACATATGTAACAACCTATTTGTTTATATATATATATATATATATATATATATATATATATATATATATATATATCATCCAGCTGTTTTAACACGTAGATTATATTACTTTATTAATTGTACATTATTAATTATTTACGATATTGATTTCACAAAATAATAATTTTTTTAATTTATGAAATATATTAACTTATATATTAGGAAAATATCTTAACTAGCGAATTTTATATACCGATAATGAAATATATATCCTATGTGTTACCGTATCATTTGAATGTAATACATATAGAATAGAATTTAATTATTTTGAAAAAGCCAAGGTTATGGGTAATTTTTGTTCACTTAAATCCTAGGAATACGGAAAAAACATTTATTTATGATACCGAGTGTTTCCATACATATTGGCTATAGTTGTTTTCTAAGGTACGTGAGTAGAAATTAGGAATTCAGTTTCTTCCTAAAACTTAAAATTGTATAAGATTCGAGTTGGGGAATGCAAATTCCTGAAACTTGATAATATTTATATGAATTATAGATTCTAAAGCTTCGATGATTTCTTTAGGAGATTGGATCTTACATTTCGTCACTATTGTCTTTAAAAATGTACACTACTAGGTTAGTATTTTGTTATTATTTTTATGACGATCAAATATTATTATTTATCTTTAATTAAATGTTTTAATTTGTATGTATAAACCGATAGTACAGCTTAATTTTAATGTTAACCTACTAAATTATATAACAGAGGTAAATTGCTGCAATTTCTCTTAGAAAGATAAATTAACTTAATATTAATATAAATTAACTTAATATTAAATATATTAATATCATTAATAACTTTTCAAGTTATTACTTGAAAATAGTTAACTGATACAATAAAGTGTTTATGATAAGTTAAAGTGTGGTGTGTGTGTGTGTGTGTGTGTGTGTGTGTGTGTGTATGTGGGTGTGTCTCTATACATATATATATATATATATATATATATATATATATGTGTGTGTATATATATGCATATATAATATATATATATATATATATATATATATATATATATGTGTGTGTGTGTGTGTGTGTATGTATATGCATATATAATATATATATATATATATATATATATATATATATATATATATATATATATATATATTTATTTATTTATTTATTTAACTTTGCAACACTTTTCTTTTATTCGCTTATCACTTCCTTTTATGTATCCAAGCAACAATCTTACGTGTCAACTATGCGAGATAACTTTCAAATATTGATAATATCTTCATTTTAGAGAATCAACTAAAGACGTTGCCTCTCGAAAGTGAAGATACTATCAATCTTTGAAAGTTAACTCGCATAAATACCAAGGAAGAATCTTATTTAAGTACATATAATGAAAGTGACACTATATATATATATATATATATATATATATATATATATATATATATATATATATTTATACACTCGTAGCCCTTAACTTGCGTTAACTTATTACTTTTACACAATGACATTTTAAATCTTTTGCTAAGTCTCAAGGGACATTTTATTAATTTTAAAAACAATCCTACAAACTACTCTTCCTACATAAAATATTTGTTTATTAAAAAACAATCCCTATTGCAACCTTAACCATTTACGAGCCCTCAGAAAATACATGCATATTCCAACGAAGTTCAAATATTTTAGTTATCCGTTTTAGCTCGATATCCGTTTTTAATAACATAAATTTATTAAACGTTAAATTATTTCATCCAATCGCAGTGCAACTCTTAAATATTCGAAAGAGTTTAACGTTCTATCAATGGGTTTTGTCGTTTACAATTTTCTCTTTACTTCCAGTTACAACGAACTTTTATCAGTTCCTTGAAATGCCAATTTTTTTTACAATTGTTTACAGAATATCAAGAGCACAGCGGTGCAATATATTACAATGAAAATATTAGAAAGAAAACCTAATACCACAAAAAATAATAAAAAATAACAAATAAAACAAGTTACTTAAGATTAAACCCATATGTACATTCCGATGACCATGTTATCATCATCAGAGGGTCTTAATACAAAGATAACATCATTTGTATTTATAATCAGAGGGTCTTATTTGTATTTATAAAAATTACGTATGGGGAATATTTCTGTCCCGTGCTGTGAACGGCACGGTAGCTGGTACACAGCTGACAGTTGCAAAAGCTGTTTTGTATTGGTCGAGGCTGCGTTAATGACGCAACACAATCATTAAACTGTTAATGAAGCGCGTTATATGTCGTGTAAAAAGTTGAGAATAATAGCCGTAGAACGTTTTGAGGTTTTGAAGTGTACACAAACCAAGGTAACTATGGTATTACTGACTAGATAAACCAGAATAAACCCCTAGCTTTCATTTTGTAGCAAAGAAAGTTATTTTGAAAGCCATTTCAATTATATTTTGTTACTCAACAGGAATAGAATTGTATTATTTAAATCGGAACAACTCATAACAATCTCCCTTCCATCCCCACTTTCAGGGCTCCACTCACATGCAATAATCTCGAGGCAGTATCGTTGTGGTAGCCAACTAATCCCGAATTAGGGTAAATAAAAACAAACAGGAGATGACAATTCACATGCACAAAAATAAGATACGTTTAACTCTGATTCATTCTAAACATGTAAAATACACTTACAGAATTATATAATATACATATCTTTCAAAAATAATTACCTCAAACCTATTTTATGTTCAACCAAACTCTATACAGTCTCCAGCCAAATTTATATACGGCTTAATAACTCTTAATAATTTCATAACATAAAAATTAAAAGTAATTTTTAATAAAACAAATATAATCAATAATAATAATGGAATAATAATCAAAATTATTTAAAAGAAACCATAGGAAAAGGAATATAAAGTTATCAATTGTATTTATTAAATTAAAGTGTATTTAATAAATTTAAGACATACAAATTGTTAAGAAAAATAAGTTACTACGAATGAAATAAGGTAACGGGGGGGCCGAGGTATAAACATTCTGTATTAAGGAGGCTACCCCAAAATACTACAAAATATAATCCTGAAGGTGAGATAGGTGCCACAAACTCCATTGTATAAATCATTAACAGCAATTACACACACACAAACACACACACACACACACACACACACACACACACACACACACACACACAGACACACATACACATACACACACACACACACACACACACACACACACACACACACACACACACACACACACACATACATACACACACACACACACACACACACGTGCGCGCGTAGTTATGATTGTAATGCTAACTTTGGTGAAGGTAATATGAACCAAATTTACAAACTAATATCAAGGTTGGCAGAACACCACAAAAACAACAAAGTATTCACTCACGCCGTTCATCATACACACAGTTTATTAACAATACATTTCCTAACAATTCCGCTGCTTATTTTCAGAACAAAGCGATTTTGAAAACAGTCATTGATCTGGAAAAAATAGGGTAACCGTCGAGCACAATTTGTGCTTCTGTGACTTTGAAATTCCTAAATAATGGGCTGAGGATTTTCCCCATCGTGACGATTTTTACTCCCGTACGTAATCCCTGTGGAAATGTTCGTTTTCTTGTGGTGCAAGAACTCACAACTTCTTTGTTTATAAAATCTTATCCATAACGATAAAAAGGCTTTTTGTGTTGTGATGCTATTTTATTTTGTGAAATAAGTCTACGTTGCGTAGAAAAAATTGTCAATCATTTCTGCTTTCCAGCAAATATTTGCTACGAATACACAAATAATAGTATTTACATTTCTGATTTATTGAAGGTGACTAAAATAAATATTCAGGAATGAGGAATAGTTTAAGGCAATAATTTATATATTATTTATACATTTCCGTATAAATTTCCAACTTGTGTCTACTTTGTAGTTCCTATCAACAATAAAACTTCTCATTATTTTTATAAATATCACAAACTATTATTACCAGAAAGTAACCCATGAAAAAAAAATAGGGTCCTATTATTCAAATAATTGTTCTGATTATTAAACAGAGTTCTTATTGAATGACTATAATTGCTACATTTCCAAAGTGTAGAAACATATTGTCAGTATAATAGATTAGTAAAATACATAGACCCTATACCAAATTTTTTTTATGGAAGGATAGAATGTATCTTTTTACATTTTAAACTTTAAACCGTGAATAAATCTGTTTTTAAAGATCACCTAATTAGTCTGCTTCTTACATGTAATTAAAACAATTTACCTTCAAACATGAAAAAATATAGAAAATAATTTATCAAAATGAATATTTATTAAAAACCTTCCAAACGATTGCAACGATTATCCCAACTAGTAAATCGGTCAAACCGGCAGGTCATTCTACACACGCTTCGATAACACATTACCCAAACAAAACAAACAAACCCTAAATCCAGCTACGCAAAACACCTAAATAACATCCAACACACACATACCGACATACACACTAATTTAAATATTCTACACACATTAAAACAGAGTTAAAAAGTAACAACCTTAGAAACATATGAAATCTACAAAAACACTACGCAACAGACAGGGAAAATATACTTAATGACCACACACGCTTTGAAGGCAATAGTCTTTTCAAATACATCACACAAGACGCCGACACCACACCTAATATCATAAATCCAACCCTGTCATACCGTTTGTAAAGAGCCAAAAGCCGCTAGTAGAAGGTTAGCTTCGTAAAAGGAACGATCGTTTTGAAACGCGTCAGAAAGTAAGCAATTACGTATTCACTTAGTTAAGTAGTGTAAAATTAGTTTAATCAGTGAGTTCAAGATGATTACATCAAGAAACTTCAAAACGAATTGAAGGTCAAGGAAGAAATCTCTTCGAAAACAGTTTCTTACAAAGTAAAATACTAAAAGATATGTATTGTTATTTTATAGATGTTTCGAAGGCGATTTTACTATTCTTAGAGTGATAATACATAAATGTTAAGCACACAATAATTCCTAAATCCTCTAATTAAATAATGCAACAAACTTTACTCATTAAAAGATCAGTAGCGTTATTTAGTAATTAAAACATTACTTGGAATTTTAATTTGTTCATCGTATTTTATTAAATTGGCATAGATAAGACTTTTGTTTAATTTAACAAGCTTATTTTACAAGATTATTATATTAAGTTAATTAATAAGATTGCTTAGCTATTATCAAACAAAGTTTTTAGCTATTTCAGGGATAACAACAACAAACATGGGGACCAGTTGTAACATTTTACAGAGTTAGACAGAAGTACTACAAGGCTTTAAAGAAGCGAAAAGTGTATTACAGTTTGTTTTACCATTTCCTTGAAAGTGATTGATTAAAATTACTACATAGAAATAAAAGATGTTTATGAAGTTTTTAATTATATGTTTTATTTCTTACAAAAATAAATAATTAAAAATCATTATTATTAAATTTTGGATTTCCAATTTTAATAATTCCAAAATACCTAGCAGCGGACTAAAATTAAAGAGGTACTTACAATAAGAAGCTCCCATATTTCTTACGAAATGCATGAACTGCGGTAAAATACAAGTGGTTCTGTTGTCATGACAGGCCTGCTCCAGGGGACATATTACAAAAGTATACTTGACAATGGCTGCAAAATAATTGCAATGGCGGGTTTACGTACATCAAGAGCGGAGAATACGTTACTTGACTACGCTTTAAGAGAGAAAACTAGTTTTTTATGTTCGAACAAATGAAATCTTACTGTCGTGATAAGTGATCATAATATATGTTGAACCCATAATATATAGATTTCATTTCATATGGAGAGTATTGACGTAAGAAAATAAATTTCTATTAAATTAATTCAAAGCGTTCATCTATTAAGAAAAAAACAATTATTATTGTAACGATTACAAATGTAACAGTTACAATATAATACATTTTGTGCTACTGAACCCTTTAATATTACTTATATAAGCAAATGTTTACTAACTATTAGTCAGGTAAAAACATTATGTTATCTTTATGTGATTTTTTTACACAATCTTGTTTCTTTACGATTTCAAATCGTCTTAACTACACACGCTTTACTATAACTATAAATATTAATCCTACATCTATAAACGTATTTAAATAAATAGGATGAAAATTATTTATATACTCATTTTCATTTCTATTTGGAATATTTCTATATATTTGCGTACAGTTTTCTGATTTCCTAACGTTACAATATTATCCTCTGTTGACTCGTTTCAAAGTAACTCCATTTTCAAAACTTAAATCTTACATAATAACTACGATTTAAGTTTTGAAAATGAAGTTACTCCGAAACACGTCAACAGAGGAGAATACTGTAACGTTAGGAGTGGCAGGAAACTCTACTTAAATATATATATATATATATATATATATATATATATATATATATATATATATATAGAATAGTTTGATTTAGACATATCTAAGCCTATGTAACGACAAAAAATAATACGTTTCGATCTATATACATATACGAGTATATACATATCAAATCAACTGAGCATATACAAATACAAGAATTAACACAAGTTAACAACACTTTACGTTTAACAATATTCTTAATAGTTACAACATCATCAGGAACAACATCATGATGATGGAACTGTTTATCGACGGAAAGCTTTGAATAATAAAAATTAATAAATACCTCTTGTGTTTGTACAGGCTATCCTCAGTTGTTTTGAACATTATACAAGAGAGGTTTACATATATATGAAGAATATTTATAATATGGAGTACATCCGTTCATTCTGCAGTGCATAAAATCGTAGTTCCGACGTTTCCCTAGAATCTCATCTAGCATTGACGAGGTGAACCCAACAACTGGGTTCACCTCGTCAAAGCTAGATGAGATTCTAGGGAAATGCCGGAACTGCGAATCTAAGCACTGCAGAATGAACGGATGTAGCCTACTCCAGATAATAACTATTCATCATATATTTTTCAACGAAAAGTATATATATATATATATATATATATATATATATATATATATATATATAATAAACATGTAATGCTTAATATAGTAATCTTTATTTTTAGTTCTAGTGTGTTTAATTTATGGCCTTTGTTGCATGTGTGGAAGATCCTGTGTAAGATGTTATTTTCCATACTATCGCATGAGTGTTTAGTGTCTATGAGGGGATTTGCGAAGGGGGATTTAATAGTAGTGTGCAATGCGCTTTTGTGTTTTTTATATCTTTCGGCGAATGATCTGCCTGTTCATCCAATATAGAACTTATTGCAGTTTACTTTGTATACTCCTGAATTATTGTATGTGTTGGTATTGTTATTAATAAAATTATTAACTAAAACTCAAGAACTGCAATAAGTTCTATATTGGATAAACAGGCAGATCATGCACACATGCAACAAAGACCATAAATTAATCTCACTATAACAATATGAAATATACAGACATAGCAACACACATTTAAATGACATTCTAAATGAACAAATCACACACACTCTTCCATCACATCACTTCTAACTTCTAAGGAAGCACAACTGCAGCAATCCTAGCGGCAAAAATAAGAGGCTGAAGATGTGGTAAGATGAAAACGTTTCCTCCAAGTGTAATTTAACAACTTAACAACCTTTAGTTAACAAAAGCTCTGGTCGCAAGATTTAGCAAAGGTGTAATAAGTAATTAACAACCAGCTTGTCAAGAACAGCAACAAGATTTCGTTCTTTTTATACATTGTATTTATACCCTGAATATGGGTTTTAGTAAAAATTGCATTACATTTAAGGACAGTTGTAAACAAAATATTCAGAGCCAACTACTGGCTTACACCATAGAATATACATTATTGTTTGTTAATTTCCTAGAGTAACATAATCCTTGCTTTAATGTGGACAGCTCTTTCAGGATATGTGTACCATAATCAAGACATATTGTAACGTAGAGTGTCCCATTGTTAACTCATACTGAAACTGAGAGTTAGGGTCTGGTTTTAGAATGCTACTGATCTCCCAAAAATGCTGACTTTAATCAACAGAAAGTAAGTACTCTATTGGGAGAATTTTACTTATTTAATACATGTTAAAGTGTATACAAATTAAGATAGCTTTATATTTTCAATATACATAGGCATTAAATGTAGGTAACAATTTTTTATTTTTAATTTAAGACAATATATTTCACTACAACTTTACGATTTTTGCTGATTTAAAAAAAAAAAATGCTTACTAACTTTCAAATAATAATCTCCATTCAGATATATTTGGTCCGAAACAATAAAATATTTGTGTGACATTTCCAAACTGTAGCAAAGTAAAGCGACTCTACTCGCGTTATATGGCTTCCTCCTCTATGCTCACACTCAGAAAGCTATAACCTTATCTGTAGACGAGGCTTAGCCGTTGACATTAGAGAAAAGATATTGCAACCTAGATTTTATCAGGTTCAATAACGTTGTAAAATAAAATTGCTTATAAATTTCACAAGAGTGTGTTAACTCCCATCCTAAAACAAAAAAGCGTTTTATAAAGATCACTGATGCTTTTTTAGATGTAGAAGAATCCGTTTAATCTCAACAACAAAAGCCGAAGCACGCTCCACAAACTGTGTAAGTGTGCAATAATGCTTCTCGTACTATGACATTTAACGAAGTCTGTTTTAAATATTTTTAAAACAAGATCATAAACTTTTATATTTAATTATTTAATACTTAAACTTTAATGTACTTAAACAAGAAACTTTATTGGTATAGTTGTTTGACGGTTTTCAAGATCTTATTAAATAGGTGGTCTTATTTTTCGAACTTTAGAAAATGAGAGCACCGTAATTGATAGGCTCTCAGCATGTTTCGCAACGCTTACACAAATTTTGAAAAAAATATATTCTTTCAACATTGGAACATGCTTACCAACGCTTAAAAATTGGGGAAAATGCCCAAAATTTAAGTGCAATAAGGTTTAATTTTAGTCACGGTAAAGTATTTAAAATGCAGCCTTCAAAACCGTTCAACTCCATGACATTTTCTGATGCCATTTGTTCTCTATTCAACACTTTGATTTACTGATAAATGTCTAACATCTTGACGTTTGTTATCGAAACAATTGAATAGGTTTATGTATCGTAAAAATGTTGTTAAAGAAGTTTGTCAAGTATATATGAATTTCAAATAGAAAACCATAATCACTCGCCAAACCATCCCCTACACAATTTACTCTCACATAGAAACGAGCTCTCAACAGCGGCGTCCAAACACACAAACACACACACACACACACAAACACACAGACACACACACACACACACACACACACACACACACACGCACACACGCACACACACACGCACACACACACACACACACACCACACACACACACACACACACTTACACACACACACACACACACACATATATATATATATATATATATATATATATATATATATATATATATACAAACACACACTCGCGCGCGCGCGGTAATCTGAAGGAGCGAAAAAACTTAGGAGAATAACAAGACATAACATAAGGTGGGTGGACAAAACACCAACCTAATGTCAAACGTCCTAATAGGTTTTTCATATTTCTAAGTAACCTTAAAATACAAAAAGATACATCTAGAAAGGAATGATACACCGAACATCCCAATATGCATTTTAGAAATTTGAAAAAACATATGTTTATACAAGCCTAGAAACATTCTTGTTATAATTTATATTTATGAAGTTTTATAAACGATTTCGTTCTCTCGTAGTTATATTCCTCTGTGTGAGTAAAGACAAGAAAAGCATCTTAAAACAATATTTTTAAATATTTTATTTGTTTGTTTTTTGAAGAAAACTGTGAATGAATCTTGCTGGCAGCGAGAGCAATTATTTGTACAAGAAATTCTTTCCAACCAGGACATTATTCTCTTTTACACTAAATATAATATAATCTATAATTTATAGGTAACATAAATATTTAAGTGTAATTAAAATATTTCCCAAACATAAGTTAAAAACTTATTAGAACTATAAAACACCATTACAGGCCAAAGACGACTCCAGAATAGACTTTCGGTGGGGGAGGGTTCACAATCGCAGGTAAACATGGGATGGTCGTGGGCTGAAAACCTTCAAATACAAGGCCTGAAAATGTAATTTTAAGCTATTCTTGTATTTGGAAATCACAGGAAATTTGGCATTTTTTCATGCATTTTGTCGATACAAACATTACTAAGTTGTACATAATACAAAATATTGCTCATCTCTCATCGTTTCATCAAACGGTTCGGTCTGACGAGGACGACTCGGAGTCTTAGTACACAAACTGCTAGTACAGCCGAGCTGGTATGGGACTTTAGCGCGACTTGTAACACACCTGTGTTGTTTACGCTGGGTGGAACTACCAATGTTATCAGATGAATTTCTACACCTAACATTACATAAACGTAAAAACAATATACATTGATGTAAAATAAAAGTCTAATGAAAATACATTTTTATAAGTAAATGTAATTGTGTTCGGAATATGAAAATTGTATTTCTAAAAAAAGTACCCATATTCTAGGGTGGTGTTACTGCCTCTACTACCCCTCCTCTGGAGTCGCCCTTCTTACAGGCATTTTTATACTTCTAAACAATTTCTTCTTTGAGGTTTCTATGAAAATTTCTCAAATACTATCTTTTAAACCCTGTTTAATAATATGTTTAAACAATGTTAAAGAAACTTACTTCCCATATTTAGTAGGCATACTAGGAAATCGTAGAGTAAACTGATTTAATTATTTATTTCAATTCATTCAATTTAAATTTTTAATTTTATAAATAATTTCTTCCTTGCAAGTTCTAATATTCCTAGTGTGGCTAAATAAGGCACAACACGCTTGAATATTACTAACAGAGGAAATTCGCGAGTTGCAAGCACAAGAAATTTTAAAATTATGTAATAACATAATTTATACTGAAATTAGCCGTGGATTCGTGGTATTACGGTGTTTTTATTTACAGCATTTCTAGTAAAATAAAAATAATAAATTAGTTACCATTATGTTGTTTTTCTTCTAAGCGAAACCGTAAATATGAAATGTAAAAGATTTATGAGTAAGGCGAATATTATCTGTGAGTAAACAAGCCTGCATAACGCATGGGTATAATTAATGACAAGTCTATTATATGAAATGCCACGGCTTTCATAATGTCAAAGTTGAAATCCCTTCTTTGCGGCAAGTTTGGCAACGATTGCATATTTATTCAAGTAACGTCTTGACCTTTCAAGGACGACAAGTGTATTTCGTTTTCAATCCTAATAAAACCAACCAAACCGACTGCACATTACAAAGGACACTGTGTGAGAAGACGCATCACTACAGAATGTTTGTCTACGTGAGTAAACGCAATAGATAAGTGTTTTAGAACGTAAGAAATAATCTTTTTAATTCTATTTTTGCCCCAATAGTACAATCCTGAAATGTAATAATGTAAATATATTTAAAATTTTTGTAACGTTTAGTGTAGTTGTTTGCAGGGAATGTAGGCCTCAACCATTTAAAGCATAGCTTTCAAACAATATTTCCGAAAGACTGAAGTTATTACTTACTATTAAATTTGGTTTTATTTTATCGCCGTATAGAACAGTAAGTTTTCATTGTTTTGAAAAGAAATAATATCTGTTCTTGTTTCCATACAAACTAGTTTTCGTCTCACTTGACCGTTACATTCACTTCCCGTAGATCACCATTTTATTGTGTTTACGATATACAAATTTGAGCTTGGCTTGTTAGCAAAGCTAATATTTAAACTTGAACGAATATTAACCGACAATCATTAAACTTTTTAATACTTTTTATAATCCATGTATATAATTTTGTAAGCAGGGTTTTGAAAGAAAGATTGTGGGAGCTTGGAAGGTTGTAGAGAGCTGGGAGATGGCTCAAATCAAAGGTATTGACACGATGGAGCGAGAGAAAATACAGGTTTTTCTCAATTTACAACGTTTATATGATATTGAAGAACTTAAATTTACCAAAAATCTCCATAAGAAATACATTATAATGAAAAAAAGCTAAGTATGGTGTTCTAATATTTCAACTGAGAAACAGCTGTAAAACTATTATATTAAAAACAGCTGAGTACAAATATTTTAACAGTAATAAAGAGTAATTATAAATATTAACTTTGGATCAGGTTTAGTTAATAGAGTACATCTTATCGTACTAGATATGTTTGACAAATGTATTAAATTAGAAATAATCATTGGTTCTGGAAAAGGAAACATATTTTTACCAATAATTAAATTAATATAAACAGATCCTAACATGCTATATTAAACGAAAAGGAACCAATTTCCTTTAAGATTTACATTTTCAATATCTATAAGTAAGGCTTCAATCGACTAAACCTGTTTTTACACAAGA
This sequence comes from Prosapia bicincta, assembly GCA_036971475.1. Taxonomy (NCBI): domain Eukaryota; kingdom Metazoa; phylum Arthropoda; class Insecta; order Hemiptera; family Cercopidae; genus Prosapia; species Prosapia bicincta. The sequence goes on from JBAIZL010000005.1 coordinate 261,264,453, forward strand.
TCAACTTGTTGCATAATGTTGCACAAAGTTGAGTAAAAAATCTTAAGTAGGATTAAAGATACATTTGATAATACGATTGGTCAAATAAATCAAATTAAAAACGCATTCACAAAATTATATAGCCTATGAGGAAATTTTGTTTTGAAAAATTTGAATTATAATAAATTAATTTCTATTAAAAAATAAAACTATAATACAAAAGTTTAAAGTTTGTTTCAATATGAATAGGTACATTTTCCCCTACAAGTCCCTAGTAATGTATAGTTTTTTTGGTATTCACAAATTCATGTTCCATATGTTAATTTGTAGCGTTTTAAAAGTGTGTAGCTTAAAGGATGATGTATTTATAATTATTATACACAAGGAATATATATACACACACACACATATATATTTATATATATATATATATATATATATATATATATATATATATATATATATATATATATACATATATATGTTGTATACAATAATGAAATGTTTCATTTTTATTCAATTTTGACATTTATTCATTTTGTTGTGATTGTTTATTGTATCTTTCTCTCTTTCTCTCTCTCTCTCTCTCTCTCTCTCTTTCTCTCTCTCCTTCTCGCTCTCCCTCTCTCTCTCTCTCTCTCTCTCTCTCTCTCTCTCTCTTTCCCTTTCTCTTGTTTAGTATGAATGCCTAAACTTAAATCCTCTTGATAGTCAACTTGTTAGGTAACATGTATATACTGACATAAAGATAACTGTATTTAAATAATTTTCATGAAATTTCGTTTTAGATTTCTTTCAAGCAAAATGCGCAAATAAAATAATTTAATGATAATAAGAGCTACAACGAGATTTTTCTGAATAAATTTTAGAATAAATATCAAATCTGCGTGGTCAAACATTATACAAACTTTATGCTAAAATAAATAATAATAACTGTATTTCAAATAAAATAAAAAATCGCATATATAGTTATTATTATTGAATTGATTAAAATTTTTGTTGATACTTTAAACGTTTTGCTTTACCTAGAACTTTCGAAGTATTAAAATTATCATTTGAGTTATAGTGATTTATTTCATATAAAGTTTCAAAATTGTTCTAAAATATTTGTTTTAAGGTTTCATGCTTACTAATCGTAGTAAGAGTTTTCGTCTAACTGTTTACTATAGACAGTGGTCGATGTAATTTAAATACGTATTTATATGAGTTAATATTTTTTTCATTGAAAATTACGTTTAAAAGAAATACACATTCTTACCTATTACGTTTATTATAATTTATGTAAATATAGTATATAAACAGGTAATTGTTATGTAACATTCACGGAACAGTGCAGTGTGTTTGTGTGTGTGTGTGTGCGTGCGTCAGTGCATGTGTGTGTGTGTGTGTGTTGTGTGTGTGTGTGTGTGTGCGTGCGTGTGTGTGAGTGTGTGTGTCTGTGTGTCTGCATGTTTTTGTGTTTTCCTCTTACTGATTTCGTTAAATTCTATGAACAAATACAAACAAATTTTAAAATATGATGTATATTTCCTTAGATAGATTTTACTTAGTCATCAATTACCAACAAATATTTATAAGCTGCTATATTATGCAGCAAATTAAAAATAACTATAAAAATCATAAAACACGTCGTTGTTGAATATATATTTTTTGCTGGATAAAATCAACATTACGAGCGGACTTACTAAAAAAAAAACTTTAGTTATATGAGCTACACACAACCATAATAGCCTCAAAGAGCAATTAGTTTTACAGGATCTGACTTCATTGTTTTTTCCTTTGAAAATTGTTCGTTCGTAATTAGAGTCGTTCCTCTTTTTATTATTTTACAGCATTCGCCCTCGCAAGCTCTAATTCACAATAAAGCCTCCACAGCAATATGATTGTTTAATTTCCTTTCACTTATCCAAACAAAAATCCAGAAAGTTACTTAGTTCTTTGGTGTATCAGACTGTACAAAAATATTTTATTTTCTGTAAAACTAGCTAAAACAAAATAACAAAATTATAACAAATGAAAGTTTTGTATTTGTTTTCAGATTATATTATTAGCGTCTCTTTTGATGGGAGCATCGGCCAGACCGCAAAACCAAGTGACTACCGTAAAGGAAGTGAACAACCCAGATATTAATAAATTTGATTTTGAGTAAGTGTTTCTTTAATATATTTGAGAATTTCTAAACACAAATCACTAATAAAAATCGTGTTTTAAAATCTCATTGATAATTATTTCAAAACAGAAATTCGTTAGCTTGCTCGTGCACACACATTAACATGTACTTAAAGTAGCTTTGTTTAGCCATTCAATAAATCAACACTATTTTAAACATATATAGTTCTTCTCTTATAGTTCCTATCGGAAACAGCGTGAAGCGAAAGCAATGATTTAATCTCATGTTCTGTTCACCACGCGTATAGAAGCTATCACTTCAATAAGGAATATGCCCTTAAGCATTTCAGCTCGTATAAGCAATATCTGTTTAAAAAAGCAATATAAAGGCAATGTAAGTTTGAAAAAGGACTGTATATTCTAACATCACTAAGTTAGGGGACATTAAACCTCCTAGGATTGAATAAACCAATCTTCCACTGGAGTTATAAAGAAATATCTATGCGTTACCGACATTGTAAGACGGACAAGTAAGAATAGATAGAGTTACTTAGTTCTGGGGATATGTAATACGTTGGTATTGTGATTAGGTAAAAGTTATGGGCATTCTGATTCTGTTAACGTTAAACGCACTTTACCTGAGTTACAGATAAGTCAAAAGTCCTAACTACATTAGGGGCAGTGGTAAACAATTACTGTAAACCTTAAAGTGCTTAATCGAACAATCATTTGCACAATACGGCCAAAATAATGTATACAATAATTATTTCTTTATAAAAACAGGTCGCTGTGTTAATATATGTTAGTATACGGATAGGAAAAGTTTGGTTAAAATAAGTAATACAGTTTGCTATCTTAAGCTATCCATAAGTTGCTAATGCTAATAGTTGACAACCTTTCACTTGTCAACCGGTTAGGTTAGGAAAGAAATCTTGAAATATTTTTTTTCATAATCGAATACTCAGTTACTTTTAAGCTGTTTTATAATACAGTATAGGTCCCAACATAGTGCATTCAATAATAATGAAATTTTTAGTTTATATGGATTTATATATATTGTTAAATGAGGTAGGCCCTTTTGTTTTCAAATTGTTTAATTTTGTAACGACTTTACCATAACGCCAAAATAATGTTTTATTACTTTTTTCACTGAGGTTTTGCTACATCAGCAGGTATAGGGTTTTCTATTTTCATTTACATACTTATAAATATTAGAGAGTATATAAGTGACAAGAATTTACAATAGACCTATACATAAAACTAATGTAGAGGACTTATTACAAATGTTTTACTATGTACTTATTTGTGTAGACATTAAAACAAATATGGGGAAGTGAAAACAATAAACAAAAATTTTGACATCCAGCAATGAAAAACCATAAATCAATTAGTTTCGTATTTTCCTTTATTTACCCCCATGTAAATGTAACAATATGACAATGTGAAATATTATTGATTTTTTTTTTATTTTCATAGATTTGAAACGAGTGATGGAGTGCATAGAGAGGAACAGGGTGTACTACAGGGCGACATTTGGACCGTTCGAGGTGTTTACTCTTTTGTAGGTACCGATGGTAAACCATACACAACACAATTTATTGCCGATGACAATGGCTTCAGAAAAGTTCCATCAGGTAACTGAAGCCTTTCTCTGAGCATTAGGCTTTATAAAAACTTTATTATGTATTCTTTACTTCTTTTATTTCTTATAGAAGAAAATCAGTATTTTTTAATATTATTAGTTAGGTCGATAGCTATGATGCCTATTTAAAATAAAAGGTTTCATACTGTATAGAAGAATCAAGGGGAATAGTATATCATGGACATCAAATCTTTAACGGTTTAGGACTTGTCAAACAAGGTACCACATTCTTGAAATCTCACATCTGTCAAGAAAACTTTGTAAAGGCTATGTTTATTTGTTGTTCTAACAGTTATTCTATTTCGTTATTCTAAATCCTGTTTTGTATTAGTGAAAGTATTTGAACTGATAAAATTAAACAAAATTTTCAACCTTCATTTCTTATGTGTATTTGTGCATTAAATGTTTTTAATACATCTGTAAAATTATGCAATAATTATTCGCATACTACAATATATATATATATATATATATATATATATATATATATATATATATATATTATTGTTTTAATGACTACTTCTCTTATATAAAGTGAAATATCGATTCCTTTCAGAATATTTACAAAACTAATTAACCCATTATATCTTTTATTAATTAATTTCAATTCATGTCTGTATTTCCTAATGAAAAGTAGGTTTTACGTTAATTAACTTCTTATTTTTCTATCTCTTTATTCTCTATTGTATTTTAACGGTTATTACTTTTCTTCAAGTTTATAGCATAAACGTAAATGTATTGCTTCATTTAGGAAGAGTGAATTGAATACTAATTTAATTCAGCTTCAGGTCACTCATAAATATAAAAGTTCACCGAATCAGTTGTGTAAGTTGTAACTCAACTGTGGCAAATTTGCATAGGCCAACAATTTTTATTCAACTAATATGTTATGAACTCTGACTCACAGAATTACGTAATTCTACGGCGAGATTGTGATTACATTATGAGATTTTATAATGATTGGGTCTACATTTACGGCAGTATGATTGAAATTTGAAATGACGTAAAAACCAGGAGGAACGTGAACTTGTCGTTTGAATTAAAACTTGACTCAACAGAAGTAGGCCCAGTGTCTTATTTATTTTATTCTACATTTTTTTAATACAGTACTTTCAATACATTAAAAAATCTCTATTTATTTTGTTATCAACCATTCGCTACTATTTAGCATAATCAACTATTCTTGACTATTAAATAATAGTAAGTGATCTTTAAAATAAGACATTTTCATCCGGGCACTTTTAGTTATAATCTTTGCATACAAGCAGCTCTTCCCGAAGGTGAATAATAATCAGGGTCTAATAAAATTATAACAAATCTAATCGAACAAATTCAGTTTCGTTCTTCCTGACAATATTTCTAATCCCGTTTAACTAAAATTCCGAGATTCCTAGTATATTTCACATCCCTAATATTCCCAGATACCTAATTCCGTTTGCCTAATCCCATTTTTCAGTTCACTATAGTAGGATAAATGTATAAAAATGAATCATTTATTTGGGTATTATTTTAATTTTTGTTTTTTCGCCTATGATTCCCTGTTCCTGAAGGTAAAATAATAGTCATAGTCAAATAAAGATGGATCTATTTTATCGATCACATTTAGTTTCGTTCTTCCGGCACAATCAACCTGACTATAATAATAGCTGGTTGCCATAAAAATAAATAATTTATTTCGTTACAGTTTCAATTTTGTTTTTCACTTAGTCAACTGTTCCTGGTGGTAAAATATAGTCAGAATCCGATATAAATGGATCGTCTATCGAAATTATTTAGTTTATTCGTTCTTGTACAGTCAATTGTTTCTGCCCAATAAATAGAGTAATAGTTTGGATTCAAAGAGAGTGAATAACCTTCATGTGTAAGTACATACCTGCCAGCCAAACCACTTTCTCCTTGCAGCTCCCAAAGCAGGACACTCACAGAGTACGTGGATTGGACTTTCCTCTGAGTCCTCGTCGCATCTCTTGCATACAGGGGACCTAGATTTTCCAATTTTGTATTGGAACCCCCTCAGATTCCCATGGCCTGTAACCAGCTCTACAGTAGCTCTGAGTTGATGTCTACTTAAGGAGAGTAGTTCTTTGCCCCACACATCTCCTGAGTAACCCCACAGTACCTTGGATTTGTTACACCCCAAGGTTACATTCCATTCTTCCCTGCACAACCTGTCTATATGTGCCGTGATCCTCTTGCGCCCCTCCCGAGGCGGCATGCCCACTGCCCTCAGCAACGGTCCTTGGGTTATACACCCTTGTTTTGCTAAGGCGTCAGCTCTCTCATTCCCTATCCAGCCAGAATGTCCTGGAATCCAGGTTAGGTTGAGTGAATTATACTTACTCAGCTCTGCTAGAGAAGCCATAGTCTCAGCCACCAACCCTTGGACCCATCGGTGAACCAGATTTCACCATGTCTGGGTCTATACTCCGCCCATGCCTCTCTTGCAGGAATAAGGATTTTGTAGTTTCCTTTTTCCCTTTTAAGAGACAGTATCTTATCCTGAGGTTCTATCCAGAGCAACTTCAGTGAATCCCAAATTAGCTGTTTATGAAGTTTGCTACTTGTCTTCCACTGCCCAGTACAGCTTAGCCGGTATGCAGTTTTCATTGCCTCCATCCTAATTTGAATACTCAAGGATGGAAAACCCAACATAACCCTCATGGCCGCACATGGTGTGCTTCTCCTTGTAGCAGTTATGCCTCTAAGGAAGAGCCCCTGCGCGCGGTCCAGCATTCTTTTACTTGTTTCTTTCTGTGCCCTGTCCCACCAGACGATAGAGGCAAAGACCAACCTCGGCACCACAATGGCGGAATAAATCCAGTTCATTTGACGTGGACCCAAACCCCATCTCGTGCCTATTGCTCCTCTGCATTGCCAGAACGTAGCTATGGCTTTTTGCATTTATCCTCCAAATGCTCACGCCAGAGTAGCTTCCTATCCAGAATAACTCCCAGGTATTTAGCACTCTCAACGTAGCTTATTTTATTATTACCAACTTCCATCATCTCCAGCGATTTAGTTTTATATCGCCTAGTGAAGATGAGTGCCACAGATTTCTCTCCTTGAATGCATAGTGCATTCTCCCTGCACCATGCTTCTGTTACCTTGAGTGCCTCTTGAAGCAGGTCTTTGAGGACCACTTCAAATGGTCCCCTAACAAGGATAGCTATGTCATCCGCATATTCTACCACCTTGACACCCATTCCACTGAGTGTCCTTAGTAGGCCGTCCACGACAAGGCTCCACAGCAAAGGAGATAACACTCCACCCTGCGGGCAGCCCTCCGAGACCATCCCATTTATCGTGCACCCCATCCAGGATGCAGTGCTTATCCGGTTTTCCAAGGAACTCAAATCCAATTTATAATTCCATCAGAAATCCCATGATCCATAGCTGCTCTCTTGATGGCCAGTCTAGAGGTACTATTAAAAGCCCCCTCCACATCAAGAAAAGCCCCAATACATATTCCCTTGTTGTTGATCTGACCCTTAATAAAGTCTACGACCGACAACAGCGCAGTCTCCACTGTCCTACCGGTTCGGTAGGCGTGTTGGTCCTGATGAAGCGGATACTGCTTCAAAGGTCCCTCCTTCAAATAGTAGTCCACCAGCCTTTCCAATGTCTTTAACAAGAAAGATGTGAGGCTGATAGGTCTGAAGTCCTTTATCTCTGTGTAACCTTTCTTCCCCGGTTTGGGGATAAAGATAACCTTCGTTTTGAGCCACTGCCCAGGCGTGTAACCCAAGGCAACACAGCCTCTGAGTAATCCTGTCAGTGGCCCTATTATTTCCTCCAAGCAATTTTGTAGTAGTGCTGGAGTAATGTTATCTAATCCAGGCGCTTTAAAAGGCTCAAAAGACAGAATCGCCTCTCTCACCTTTTGCGCTGAGATCACCTGACAGCAATATTCCAGTCTGCCCTTAGCCCAGTATGTCGGAGGTTTTGAGCACCGTCCCCCACCGGTCTAATATCGGGAAAACTGTTCCTCATAAGCAGACGCAGTGTTTCCTCCGGGGTGTCAGTAAAGTTACCATCAGTCTTCTTGACAAACTTAAGCTCTCCCCTCGGTCCACCTGCTAACACCTTAAACAGTCTAGCAGTGTCACTCAGTGTGCTTGTCTCTGAGCACCACTTTTCCCAAGAAGCACGTTTAACCTCTTTAATAAGATTTTTATAGAGACCCTGGCTGTCTTTATATGCCTGCCAGGTCTCCGCCGTTTTCTTCTTCTTTGCCCTATCAAAGAGCCTTCTAGTCTCTTTCCGTCTTGCCTCTAACTCGCTGTTCCACTTAAGCTTACCACGCCCAGTGTTTATCCGCGAGAGAGGGCAATTTTCCTCAAACGACGTGGAAATTGCAGTCCTGATGTAGGCCTCAGTATTTTCCAGTTCGTTTGATGTACCATATTTACCACGGAAGTCAGACATCCGCCTCCTCACCGAGGACTTAAAACCTTCCCAGTTTGTCCTTCTCGGGTTCCTAAACCACACCACATGGGGAACCACTCCCCTCATTGTAGCAGTGATGATCCGGTGATCAGACATGGAGGGCTCATCCGAAACCTGCCAGTCATGCACCCACCTTACCATTTGTCTATTACAGAAGGTGATATCCTAGAACCTCTCTTCTGTTTGAAGTGACAAATGTTGGCTCGGCACCTGTGTTTAAAACCACAAGGTTTTCTTCAATCAAGAAGGCTAGGAGCTCCTCACCTCGCTCATTTGTGTCTGTGCAGCCCCACACCTCATTATGAGCATTGGCATCACAGCCCACTAAGATTCCTATATTCCTCTCCCTGCAGTACCGAACTAACTTACGTAATTCTGCAGGGGGCGATTCTCTATTGTGGGCGCAGTAAGTGGAGGCCACGATGAACTCCCTGCTCCCACTTACCTCGCCCTTGCCTCGAATTCTAACCACCGCAAGGTCTTTAGTTGAGAATTCTTGAATCAGCGTGGCTTCTAGTCCTCTGACTATCACACATGCTCTGTGCCCCTCATGTTCCCCACTTGCGTAGGTGCGCCCAGCTGCAGTCAGACCCCTTATACGGTTCCTGACCAGCCACGGTTCTTGCACCAGCGCAAGCGCTGGTAATGTGTGCCTCACATTTAAGCACCTGGTTAGGACCACCGAGGCGCTTTTACTGTGATGCAAGTTGATTTGTAGGACCATTGCTCGAGGGTCAGCCATCTCCAACTGACCCCTACGCCTTCTCCTGATTCTCTCTCTCGCCCTTCTCTTCCAGGTCCTTAGAGTTCCACTTAAAAGTGACCTCTGCAGTCCCCCGGAAGGTTTTCCCATCTCTTGCCTTTAATAATCTGGCCGATGCCTCATCCAATCCTAGGAGGCTTGCAGGTCCCCGCTCAATGCACTGTAGGATCTTCCACTTCGAAGTGTCAATTTCTGGGTTTTGCATCCCGATGAACTTGAGTGGCCTGGCATTCAGCTGAGTGGCCTCCCTTTTTGGTGGTGGTACTAGCACCGTCACTTTCACCCTTTTGATCAGTTCATCAGGCAGTACTAGCCTTGCCTGAGTCCCGTCCTCGAGCTTAACTGACGGTACCACTTCTCTCAGCCATTTTGCCGATTCCTCCTCAGCACAAATAAATGCTGCGACTCCATCCCTTAGGTGAGTGTCTCTGAACCGCGGAACAAAACCTCCACTAGGAGTGTCCAGAATCCGGTCCATGACGGTGCCCTTAAGGTGGTCGAACGCCGCCATCTCCATCCTCACGCCTACACTATCCCCAAAGGTCACAAGAACCCTCGGAAGGTTGGCGGAGATCGCCGAGAAAGACGGCCCTCCCGACCAAGCAGGCCTAGACCTCTTGACCTCCGACTCTGGAGTAGGATTAGAAGTACTCCTTTCCTTCCTTTTCCTCTCTCTCTTTTGTCGTACTAAAGTCCTACCTGATCCACTGGCTTCCGGGACGACAGGGCGGGTTCTAGCCCCAGCCTCCGTCAAACCCTTCCGCTGCCCGGATCGGTGTTTCCTCAAAGGGGGTGGCGGTGGTTCTCTGCCCTCCGCCTCCGCCTTCTTTGCTTCCTCATGGTAGGAAAGCCAAAGTGCTTTCCTCCTTTGTGCACCACTCATTCTTCCTGTTGCCTTCGCAGCTGGATTTCCATCTGTCTCTACGGGGGCCGAAGCCACCTCCATAGGAACAGATTTGTCGGTAGGTTCTAAGCCCTGACCAGTTAAATTTATTTTTTTCTCTGCCATGTGTGTTCCCACGAGCAGCTAGGGAAATAAAGGTCCGCCGCCGCAGAGCCCTACTTACGGCGGTAAGGCGACTTAAGTACTCAGGGGTGGCGCCAGGTGCCCCTGAGGCTCCGTTAAAGACCCTCCTTACCCTGAGGGCCACGAATCTACATCGGCACGGATCGCATAATACCTTCAGATCGGGGGTGTAAGTGCCCATCCAGACCACCAACCTGGATGAGGGGTGCTTCTTGGTTGCCGCCCGCAAGGGAAGGGCAGGGCGAGAGCCGGGCAGATAACAACCCTTCAGGTGCTAGGACTGGCCCCTATTTTTGAGCCGCCTTCATGCCTGGACTTCCCGTTTATAGGGAGCCACATACGTACAGCTCCGCTCCACCCGTCCCCCACGCCCGGATTAAGCCTCTCCACCACGTCAAGGTCATGCAGCCCGTAGGAGAGGGTACAATAGGTAAATTTCGAATACAATATTTTCAATAATATTAAATAATGAGAGAAGTATTTAAATAATGCAATACTACTTAATTTCAACAGATTTAGATATCAATTAAGTTTTTCTGAAGCAATTTAAAGTTGCTAATACTTTGGGAATTTCATAATTATGTAGTAATGGAATAATTTCGAAGAATAAGAAAGAGAAAAAAATTGGCAAACTTCCGAGACTCTGAGAAGGTGATCAGATACGGTGACCCAAATACCTTTCCTTAACCTGAAATGTATAATCAAGAGTATGGGGTATTATATATATATATATATATATATATATATATATATATATATATATATATATATATATATATTAAAGATTAAATATTATACACAATCACAGGAATAATCCTAATAAGAAAGTTTCTTAGTATTGTAATTCCTGAGGATGTTGGTAATGTCAACCAACGAAAATGTATTGAATGTATTGTTCAATGGATTATTCCTGTATTTGTGTATATTATTTAACCTTAAAAATATTCTAACATGAAGAGATATTTGATATTCTACATATATATATATATATATATGTATATATATATATATATATATATATATATATATATATATGTATATATATATATATATATATATATATATATATATATATATATATATACATATATATTAAATATACATATAATAAATATATTTTAAATATAGCGATACATTTTCTTGTAATATAGTTATTGAATACAAATATTTCCAGTACAAGAATGGTTTTAGTTTATATATTTTTAAAGATAAATATAAAAATTAAAAAGATTTCTTGTATTTAGAATATTTGTATTTATTAGTTTTATATATATATATTTGCTTAGAAGAAAACTGAAACTTGTCTTACAATGATAAATATTTTTTTAAATTTATTTTTATTAAATACCCTTTTAAACCTTAGTTTTGTAATATTATGTTTACAAATTGTGGTTTATTGTTTAGCGGCGCAACTTAGCAAGGGTCGCAGCAGTTCCACAGGAGTAGCAGCTGCGCCTATTACTGGATGAAAGTGCCTATTAGTACCTCGATGTATAGCTACAAACATTTCTATAGGATATTTTTTATTTGGAATTCCTTTAAATGAATATGTTCTTTCTATATTCTTGGTGTTTTATTTAAACTGAGTAAAATATTTCTTCCTTATAATTTAAAATTCAATATATTATTATGCTGTCGAAAGCAAGAATTCTCTCCTTTAGGTAAGTTTCTATATTTTCACATCAATGGATTATTTTTAAACTATAAACATATAAAGATGTAAACATATATTATTACACACGTTTTCATAAAGTATTTAAAAACGTTATATTACGTCAAATGTAAAAGAAAACTTTTCCACATTTAATTTCTTTTACCATAGACATTTTTAAATCTACTGTAGCTGTAGTTCCTTGATCGGTTTTATCTGCTTTTCCAGGATAAAAACCACAAGGACATGTCTTGTTTATCTCTTTTAATTAGCCTCTTAATTGCGTTGTATTAATCGAAAGATGGACCGAAAATCGAACAAAGGTTTACATTACCCTCAATTTGCTAAGAAGCCATTTCAGTCCTGTGTTTATAGGTTTTTATTACAGTTCCTTAGTTTTAGCTGTAGAACAAGCTACCGAAGTAATTGCATATGTACATGGGCATACTGGGCATGTAACCTGATATAAACAAAAATGTGTATAAACGAATAACAAGAAAGACAATATACGGAGATTATGGAGAGACGGAATATTTGCATAGTTTGGATCGAAATATAATCACCAAAAAAAACACACACACATATATATATATATATATATATATATATATATATATATATATATATATATATTTATATATATTAAAACAGCATAGGTGATTCAAATACAAGAATATTTATTAATTTATATTCAAAAGTTTTCGTTGGTAAACAGTACCAACATCATCAGGAATGAAAATTACAATAATGTAAGCTATAGGCCTATAACATATGTTTTAGGCCTTACATTATTATAATTTTCATTCCTGATGATGTTGGTACTGTTTACCAACGAAAAGCTTTGGATATAAATTAATAAATATTCTTATATTTGAATAACCTATGTTGTTTTAAATTATTAAACAAGAAAACGTATTATATATATATATATATATATATATATATATATATATATATATATATAAAGAAATAAACAATTTACAAATACAAGAATAATTTATTGAATTTACAATCCAGAGCTTTTCGTTGTCAAACAGTAGCAACATCTTCCGGAATACTAGAAATGTCTAGTATTCATGAGGATGTTGGTACTGTTTGCCAACGAAAAGCTTTCAATTGTAAATTCAATAAATTATTCTTGTATTTGTAAATTGTTTTATTTCTTTAATAATACACAAGAATACATATTATAGTATATATATATATATATATATATATATATATATATATATATATATATATATATATATATATATATATATATATATATATATATGAGGTGTGGTAGAAAGGTAAAGAGATACTGAATTTATTCAAATCAAGGATTTTTTCAAACATCAATTTTATCCCCTTCAAAGTAGTTCCCTTTGGCAGTTACACACCGATGGGGACGTAATTACCAGTGTTAGTAGCAGCGCTGGAAATCTTCAACCGGTAAAATCTTCAGCATCTACGTTACATTCTTTAGGATGTTTTCTAAAGCAGCAATTTGAAGTCCTTTAAGGAAATTCTACAGAATACACATAGATCCCTCTAGTTAGTAACTTATTGATTGCTAGATTGTAATTTTTTAATAAGACACTCAGATGATGATGACACGGTCATCGAAATGTACATAAAAGGGTTTAATCTTAACTAACTTGTTTTACTTGTTGTTTTAGATTATTTTTGTGTTCTTATTTTTTGGGGTTCTTTCCAGTTTTTTCTTGAAATTTTACAGATTTGGAAAAAGGTCACAGGGACTGAGGTCGGGTTAATTGGGGGCTGGGACACCACACGAACCACTCTTGAGGCAAAACGTTCTGTGACGGAGAGAACAGTCTGACATGTGAGGTTTTATGATGGAGAACCCATTTTTATGCAATGTCTGGTCTGACGCGAATCACTCTTTTTATGAACCTTTCAAGGACGTCTTTTGATAGGGTTAAAAGTTTCTTCAGGAGGAACAAATTCTTTGTGGAGATTCTTTTCTGTAAAAAAAACCAATGCACATTGAATTGATTTTTTATTTGATCATTCGAACTTTCTTTGTTAGAGGAGAGTTCTGGCTGTGCCACTCCTCACTGCCTCTTGGTCTCTGGATCTTATTCCAAAATCTATGATGCATCATCTGTAATCACACGGCTAAAGAAATCTTGTTCATTTGCTTTTCTCTTAAGAAGATCAGGACATTTGTATTTTCGATTTTCCTTCTGCTCGATTGTGAGGTTTTTTGGCACTAGTTTGCCCAGACTTCTCGCGTGTGCAAATGGTCAATCAAAAATTAATTAACGGTAAATCTGTTCAAATGTAATTGCTCAATCGACATTTTTAATGTTAAACGGCGGCCTGATGTCACAAGTGTCTTTACACTTTCGATTTTGTTGTCAGTTTTCGAAGTTAAAGGCCTCCTGAGTGTTTTTATTCTTCATCGTTTTCTCTCCCTTCCAAAAATTATTTGTGTCACCGTAACACTCTAGCTCGAGATGACGAACGTTCGCTATAGGCTTGTAGGTTAAAACTGTTTTAATTTTTCTAACGTCATACTTGCTGATTTTCCAAGATCTTGATATTTTTCTAACAGTCTTGTAAACGTTTAATAATCAATATCTTACTCTATTATTAAACCAATAATCTTCTACATTTTGATTGAACCAATAATATTTTTCACATTAATTACCCAATAATATTGTTCACATTGATCAAGCATTTATTCTTGTACAGATTGATTAAACCTTCAATCTTGTACAAATTGAAAATTATAATCTTGTGCATATTGATTAAACAAATAATATTCTGCATATGAATTACCCAATAGTTTTGTACACATTGATTAGGCATATAATCTTGTATAGATTGGTTAAACCTTCAATCTTGTACACATTGAAAATTAATAATCTTGTGCTTATTAATTAAACCAATAAGATTCTGCATATGAATTACCAAATAATATTGTGCACATTAATTAGGCATATAATCTTGTACAGATTGATTAAACTTTTAATCTTATACACATTGAAAATTAATAATCTTTTGCATATTGATTAAACCAATAATATTCTGCATATTAATTACCCAATAATATTGTACACATTGATTAAGCATATAATCTTGTACAAATTGACTGAACCAGCAATCTTGTACACATTAAAAATCAATAATCTTAAGCACATTGGTTAAATCAATATCTTGTGCATATTTATTAAACGAATAATTAATTACACTTTATCTAAAGCAATAATCATGCATATATTGATTAAACCAATACGTTTGTACAAATGAATTATTCAATAATCTGGTACGTAGTAAATAATCAATAACCTTGTAAATCAACCCAATTGTCCTGTATACCATAATTAAGTAATAAACACGTACACAGTGATTAAACCATTATTCTCTTACACAATGGTTAAGCTATTAATCATTTACACATGTGCTAAAATAACAAAGTTATACATATTGATGAAACCAATAATGTTGTATATATTGATGAAACCATTAATGTTGTGCATATTGAACAAGTAAGAAAAGTGTTCGTTACTTATTGAATAAAATCAACAACAGATAAATTGGGCGATTCGATACTATTTTGACTATTTTGACACTATCTTTAGAGGTTTATAAAATATTTGTTATTTTCAAATAAATATTGTAATAGAGTAAGTTATCCAAGTCCAAGAAGGGATGCGCTTGTACCAGATCCGATGCCTTGTGAAACAAAAACACCTTCGGGGGATTTATCTTGAACAGAATCTAAAAATTTTAAAAAAACATTTATTAAAATTATTATATCGTAGGAATAATTCTAAGAAAAGTAAAATTCAATGCATTAATTAGGTAAATATTTCTTTACAATCCGGTTATTCATTAAAAGTATATGTGTAATTAATTTTAATATCTCAAAATTGTCACTTTTGATTATATTCTGATCCTGCAGAGAGCTTTGGCCTTCCAATGGTAGCAAGAGCACACTTATATCATGATTAATGCAGATCTTCTTTCTTAGCTAATAACATATATTTATGGTCTCATCTTTCCAAGCTAAATGTGTGTTATTTCCACTTATCTCTTTCCTAACAATGAACTACTGCCTGGTCTCTTTAATTAAAGAATGAGAAACTCTTCTTCATGACGCTCCACAGAGCTATGACCTGTGAATGTGCTTCTCTTATAATAGATTCGTGTATTGCAGGTCTGATATTACATTCGTATATTTTATATTAAAACAGTTTGCCAAAGAATGATGTATTTCCGACAGAAATGGAAAGAAAACTTCAACGAAGAGAATTTTACCGTGTTTAGACTTCATCAAACGCTATCCTGAATTTAACAAAACAGTTTAACACTTTCTACTGAATTAAAAATACGTCAATAAACGTGCTTTGAGATACAATCACTGTCCTTATAATTTCAGTATTGAGAAAATATAGTGACTATAAAATATAGTAGAATATGGTTCATACCTTATTAGCCAAAATTGAGGAGCTTTAACGGAAACCTCACTCTGCAAGACTTCAAACAAAATCGAGTTATCGCGTTGAACTCGATCCCGATTATAAACGACGCAGTTCTAAGTGTTGAAAATCAACAAAAATAACAAAAACCCTTTTAACATAGTATTGGAAAATCTGGTGATCTAATCAAACCCCATATGTCCTCCAGTCCTGTCTTTTAAATACTCCTACATGTCCACAGTAGCCAAAAAGGAGACAGAATCTAGTGCCATGTGGCCTCTTATCTCTTTTATGAGCTGTTTATAATTACTTTAAATCCCGACTCCCTTCGAGTGTAATGCTTTAAGCGGTTTTTTTTGAATAATGTGGTTTAAGTAGTCAATTGATAAATCTAAAATGGATGAAAAAGAGGGTATTAGTTTGCAAGAACAGCTTCGGATCAATGGGTTTATCATTCGTACCAATGGATGCTTTAAGGATTCGAAAATAGCTGTATGCCACTAGTGAAAAGTAGCATCAGCGTCTATTTGTGGGCATGTAAAAAAAGGATTAGAAAGGGAAACATGTGCTCCCTAAACAAAAATTTGATAAAAAGGTGAAGCAAAAAAGCATGGTTGCGCTGTAAAATATACCGTTTGTCGAATCAGTTTTCTGATTGAAATAAGTTGTGGACTTGATGAAGCAGCTCACTGGGGTAACCCACTAATACGGGTAAAATATGCTATTCCGTTAATTAGTCTCATTAAATTTTTCAGCAGATAGATTACGTTATAGATGCTAAAAGTATGGAAAACAGATGATAATTTGTTGATATTCTCAATTTGATTGCGTAAAACTCCATAAGTAAGAAGATTTTATTTCGGTAATATTGCCACATGTCCAAAATATTACGCTTTAAAATAATCTCTCAGATAAATGTTTAGAGAATCTTTACTATTTTAATATGGAGATTAGTAGTGGATGATTGAAAAAATAAGAATATATAATCTTGAATGTTCTACTAGAAAGTGGCAATTTTTAAATATCGTGCATTCAGTTCTAACGGACATGTTGAATTTTACTTGGATTCTTCTCATTTATTGCTATAAAAATATTTATAAAATAAAGGATAAACACACACACACACACACACACACACACACACACACTCACACACACACATACACACACACACACACACAAACCTGTGGGCAAGATTCTATATCCTTTGTCATCAGCAACAAATCGAGTACTATACTCTGTCCCATCATTTCCGATCCACAAAAACATCCCCTTAACTGACCAGATCCCATTCACGAATCCACCCTCTTCGTTGCGTTTTGTCTCATCGCTTGTCTCGTACCTGAAAAAATGTTTAAAACAAGATTTTAACGAAATTTATTTAACAGGAAAAGAACTAAATGTAAAATTTAACGTTTGAATATTAAATAATTTTGCTATAATTTTCAAGTATTTGAAAAATATATTGAGACTCAATCTACAAGAAAGAGTAGACAATTTTTTAAATATACATATATATATATATATATATATATATATATATATATATATATACATTCGTAATATGTATTCTTGTGTTGGTTTAACCATTTACTATTTTAACCATATTTAAAATGGTTTAATATTCCTGATGATGTTGGTACTATTAGCCAACGAAAAGCTTTAAATTATAAATTCAATTATAATTCTTGTATTTGTAATATATATATATATATATATATATATATATATATATATATATATATGTATATATTTGTCATATATATATTTGTGTGTGTGTGTGTGTGTGTGTGTGTGTGTGTGTGTGTGTGTGTGTGTGTGTGTGTGTGTGTGTGTGTGTGTGTGTGATCAGCATTGACGAGGTGAACCATACAACAGTTGAAGAGCGAAATTCATCATACTTTTCTATCCGTGAAGGAATACGTATCAGTGTATATATATATATATATATATGGTGAAATAAAATTATTTTCATAAACAAGAATATACGAGTATTACTTCATTTTATTGTTCATTGAAGCTTTTTGCTAATTTAAATGACTAGAATTTTCAAAATTTGATGACTAGTCTTACTCTAGTCACATAACTGGATAGTGATTTGTAAATTTTGAAAATGCTAATAATGTAAATTAGCGAAAAGCTTCAATAAACAATAAAATACTCGTATATTCTTGTTTATGAAAATTATTTTATTTCACCATACATATTCAACAAGAAAAAATAATTCATCTAAGGATTATAATATATATATATATATATATATATATATATATATATATATATATATATATATATATATATATATATATATATATGGTGTGGGTCTGTGTGTGAGTTCTAAATTTTAATACAAAATGTTTAATATGTAGCCTATAAATTAAATATGTTTAAATTATGAAAATCAAAATTACTTCAACAGCCGAAACGTTTAAAAAAGCTTATGATAAAGTCTTTTTAATTTTTATTTTCAAATATAGGCCTATATTTTTGTGCTCAAATTATAATTTGTGTGCTCCCGTTTTTGCCTGAGTGTCGTGTTAAATTTACTGTTAATTATTTATATGAAAACTTTGTAATATCAGGAATTGCATAAAAACTAAATTAAAACCACTTTCGGACTCTAGTAGTTTTTCATTACAGCCAGCACACAATATTCTGCTAGTGCAGTCGGAAAATTTTCAACTCAGAATGTTTAAAGAAAAAACTTTAATAAACAATTTCTTGCAAGTCGTTATATTGCAAAATATCAGCAAGAAACATTCACTATATATTGTGTTATGGAAAACACAATTACCTAGTTTAAATTAGTATTACTTTTTTGTTTTTTAATCTTGAACAATGTTCATATTACTGGATCTCCCTTCGTGTATTTCAATCATCCAAGCTCTGTTGCGTCAGGATATGAACATTATTGCTTCCCAACCTTTTGTACTCTTTTACGTTTTTTTAATTAATTTTTCCCATTTTCGGCCATTAATAATAGAAAATATTTATTTCGTCTTATTAAACTATATTTGTAAAATATTTTAAAGCTATAACGTATTGTATATTGTTTTTTTCTTACAATGTTTAACTTGATTTATTATTTTAAAGCATTGACCATATGATGAATATTATATTTTTTATAATAAAAGTATTATTATTGTCGAAGTTTATATTTGTCTTCTTTCACTGATAGAAAAATACGATGAGTAATCCGAAGTACACCCATTCGTTTTCCGCGAAACGCAATCCGACATTTCATTCGTTCTTCATTTGTTCTTCGGTTTACCTCAACAATACTAGATGAGATTCTGGCGATACGTCTCTTCGGAGCTCCGTTTTGTTCACTACAAAATGAAAGGATTTTCCGCTGGATAATATCTATTTCTTATCATATATAAATATATATATATTTATATGTATATAAATATATAATTCGTAGTTTTTTATATCATAACCAGATAACTCAAAATCTTCTAAAGGGATGTTGTTAAATTAGATAGACTTCAGAGATGTTTTTATGTACTTTTTGCCGTTTAGTTATGTACAGTATACATATTTACATATTTCCAACATATTTACATATTTTCCATTTATGTGAATAAACATATTTCCCTACTACGTTGATTATTAACAGAATCAAAGGTATGCACTTGCATCCCATTCAGATTATTATTAGTTTTACATTAATGAAATATTGAACCTAATTGTGATATTGTATAGTCATCTTGATCGAGATGCGCCGTCCGTCAAATCGTAGATAGTGCAATCTGAGAATGCCAGCCCCAACCCGAGCTATGTCTGATTCATATGATGTGGATTTGCTTCGTGAACACTGTTACAATACCAATGATCTCCAATCATAGGTCCAATGAAGTATTCATAAATTTATATATGATCATAAGGGGATTTATGATCGCATAGTGGAAATGATAAATGACGGAGTTGCTGGGAACTTCTTGTTGGATGTTCCAATAGAAACTGGGAAAACATTTATTATCAGTTGATTTTGGCAACGATTCGATCAAAAACTAACAGTAGCTCCTTGTTTTCTGAGATATTGTAAAATTTATTAATCACTTTGACTAGTTTATAACTATCCGAACTTTAAATTTTGTAAATTTGGTCAAACGTACTGAGACAGAACGTTTTCGATCGCTATTTGGCAATTTCCGTCAGTGTCTTCTGCTTGGAGATGTCACTCCAAAACGGTAATGAGTGTAAAATTTAACTTATAAGAAAACTATACTTTTTTTGTCCCTCATTTCTCATCTTTGCAACAATATTAGACCACAGCAAAGTTCGGCTGGGTACAACTATATATATATATATATATATATATATATATATATATATATATATATATATATATATATATATATATACTGTAATCTATGGATGACTAAGTTTTCTTGTTTTATATATATACAATTGAATAACACTTTCATAAACAAGAATTTTTATTTTGGTTTTCTTCATACATTGAAGCTTTTCGATGTATGGCAGTATCAGGATTATTAAAATTTCCTAAGTACCTTATAGTTCTATGTTTACATCTGGATTTCAGATAAGAGTCCAATTTTGATAATGCAGATACTGCCAATCAGCGAGAATAAAATAAAACATTCTTGTTAATGAAAGTGTTATTTAAAGCACACACACACACACACACACACACACAAGTATATATATATGTTGAATATTTATTTTTGTCTAACAATGAAAAAAAGCATGAGAAATACAAATACAAGATTGGTTTAGTTACTAATTATTATTAACTAATATATTTATTTAATGTCTGTAAATAACTAATATTGTTTTTAATATAGGCTAATGAAAGATCACAGACAATTTTGATTTTTAAAACACTCAACGTGTCAAATTTCTTAGGCGAAATTTTCGTGAGAGAATTTAGAAACGTTGAGTGTTTTAAAATAGCAAAATTGTCTGTGATCTGTTATTATATAAAAAATGCCTATATAAAAAAAATTAGCATTGTATATGTAATTCTCTTGTTATTTCATCTATGTATATATATATATATATATATATATATATATATATATATATATAGTTACTATCTGGAGTACATCCGTTCATTCTGCAGTCCATAAATTCGCAGTTCCGACGTTTCGCTAGAATCTCATCCAGGATTGAAGAGGGGAAGAGCGGGACTACTGTTGTTGGGTTCACCTCGTCAATGCTGGATGAGATTCTAGCGAAACGTCGGAACTGCGAATTTATGGACTGCAGAATGAACGGATGTACCCCAGATAGTAACTATTCATCATATGTTTCCATCCGTGAAGGAATACGTATCAGCATATATATAAGTTTAAATAAATAAATATATCATAAATAATTAAAATAAGTTTTAAATAAATCTTTCTTATCAATAACTACTGCTAGCAGGTCCTATAGCTTTAGTTTTGAATTATACTTATAAAATATGTTCCCTACGTTTATTTCTTGTAAGCCCTAGTAAAATTATTTTTTCGAAACCTATCCCATTATGTTTCTCTTTACATTATTATTATGTATGCAAATATGTGCACGCTGTTGTAAATTTACTAATCCGTTCTTTATTACAATAAAATATTATTGAAGCAGTTATATTTTTCTAATAAAATCACATTATAAACTTCTTCTAAATCCAAAATTTTAGTCATTGTTATTTTGGCCTATTCAACATATTTTTTACTTACCACCTGTTAGCGCAATTTTCTGCCCAGATCGGTTTTGCGGTCATCATTTTGTATTGTGCATGTTTTTAAATATTCTTTCTTGATTCTCAACCAGTTTCTTATTTTATTTTTATCAGAATAACTACCTAATTTTGCTTAAACAATTCGTTTTTACAAAGTTTAAAAGGCTGATAGGGTAATGCTCTGCAGCTCCTTGCTTCATTATTTATCTAAAATCTCACATACAAATAATGCATTTACAGTTCGGTATTAAGCCTTAACTCAGTTACTTACCTGAAATAATAGTTATCAGCCTCCACTTTTCTGGTGTCCTCTAAAATGGCCACGGGATTTTGAAGTGATGCTAAACGAATAAGTGACATGAGCACAAGCAGCTGTAAATAACACATAAGATTTACTTTGAATAAAAACAAAAGAACAAAAAAAAATAATAAGATTTTATGAAATATAGAATAGACATTATGTATTACACATAATATAATATAAATATGTAACATTATTTGAGTTATAAAATAATAATATAATGAACGAAAAATGTTAATAAACTTAACACTTTATATAAACTATTTTTTAAAATAAAAAAAGACCTTATTTTACTTTTGATTAGTGGCGTATTTAAATAAAGTAATATATAAAAAAAATGTTAAAGTCAATTTTTACTGAGCTCAACAAAGAAAAAAATTATTTTAGTTACATTTTATTTTATAATTACAATTAATATAAATATGTATATACCTATTACAGAATCACAACATTACATTTCAAATATATATGCTATTTTTCAGATTAAGGATTGAAAATATCTACAATACATATATATTACATATATATATATATATATATATATATATATATATATATATATATATATATACATAGTGTGGGCTAATAAAAAAAAACAAAGACAAGTATTATAAACAAACGTTTTTAAAGTCAATTCCTACTTTAATCGATAAAAAAAAATTTTATTTCAGTAACTTTTTGTTGGTAATTTTAAATAATATAAATAAACATAATTAGTGCGTCAAAACTGCTACTCTACCACATTCCTGTAACTTAAAATGAGCTGTTTTATGAAATCATGATATCACTTAATTTAAACGGAATGGGTCGATAAAACTGTACTGCATACTTTGCACTTTTTGTGAAAACTTTTCCTGTCATATAAAACTAAATTAATTACTTAAATATATTAATGAATTATTATTTGAAAAATCTGCATTAACGTAAAATGTTATTCCCTACAAGTTAAAAAAAATGTATTTGAACTTGAGTGGCTTAAGAAAATATATTTTGTTACGATTGAAAATTTGAACAACAAAAGAAGAGTGAAATAATAATAAGGAAGGAATAACATACAATTTAAAAACTTTATACTAATAAACATTATACAACTGTGTATTAAATACTTTAGTCTCTTTACAAATTTATAATTTCCATATATTCGGTAGTTCGAATATATATTGTACAACTTTAATCACTTGAGCTATAAACTTTCTTGATACAGTTGTGTAAAGAAAATTGAAAACAAATAGTATTAGTTATTTGTCAATAATATTTGATGGTAAGCCTACTGTAGTTTTACAGAAAATATTAGAAATTTGAATTTGCAAATATATAATTGTGAAACAATAAACATTCCATCGCCAAAGTACTAAACACTAAACGATGTATTTTGTTTTAACGTCATTTTAACAATTTTGTAAATCTAAGTTATTAAAAAAAATTTTCGTCATTGCTTGAAAATGTTATTCTGTCATATAGAAGTTCTAATAGTATCTTACCACCAATTGAACGAAGTTTTTTATTTAAATCACTGTATTTATTATATTGATAAAGAAATACATGTCACATTTGTAGCAGTGTAGTATATGTACTTCAAACAGAAGGAGTCTTTCGTTAGTAGTATTTTAAACGCAGAATTCTTCTATTCTTTTTTTAATGGTATTTTACAGTGTTAACGACATTATTAGATATTATTTTTATCCTGAAGATGAAAAGCATGTTCCGAGACGCGAAAGAAGAGACAACTTGAAAAGACATTCGTTTATAATACAATTATACAGTTGTATTGGTTAGATCAAACAATTATTTTTAAATAATATCTTATTTGAGTTCGAACTACTTAAATAAAAACGTACATTTTTTTGGGGTAAGCCTAATCTGCATGTTGGTTTTATGCCTATGCCCATTTATGTACTTTGTCTTTGACTTACTGTGTGTCAGAGTAGAGTTGAAACTATTTATGCTAGAATTTTGAAATGTTTTGAGTTTTTCTGTAAGGGAATCTTAGCACAGAGGGATACGAAGAAATGACTTTGCAAAGTTGTAATTGTATGTGGTTTCCTTTTTCACAGATCAGTAGTGAGTCTTTAAAGTGTTTGTCTTATCTAAGCTACCAATCGCTTTTAATTTGCTTAAATAATAAGGTTAGTAAACGTGAACACCAATTAAATTATAATATAATATTAATGTATCTTATTATACTCTACTTCCTCTAACCATGTGATAAAAACATAAATAAAAACAACGTTTATTTGTTTATGTAGTTTCCGTTCAATATATAAACGACTGTGAAATATAATTAATATTATATATATCAAAACAATTAGGGTTACTCAAATACAAGGAATATTTATTAATTTTTATTCAAAGCTTTTCGTTGTTAAACAGTATCATCAGGAATGAATAACACAATATTGCAAGATATACAACGTAGGCCTATATTAAATTAAAAATAGAATTGTTCTAATTTTTTTCCAATTGCCTATAAGTTTGTTAAACTCTATAAGTTTGTAAATTTAGCAACAATTCTATTTCTATTTTAACATAAGTTTTATATCTTGAACTATTGTATTGTTCATTCCAGAAGATTTTGGTACTGTTTAACCACAAAAAGCTTTGGATTTTAAATTCAAAAATAAGTCTTGTATTTTTTTAGTTGTTTTCGATAACTAAACAAGAATATATATATATATATATATATATATATATATATATATATATATATATATATATATATATATATATATACATATATATTACTTATAATTATTGAATGAAGTCTTGAATAAATATAAAAATATTTCTTAGTTATATGTCAATATTTGTAGTATTGCTATAGTTTCTATTGAATACAATAATGGTACAAGCTATAGATTATTATTTGAAATACCGATGATGTTTTAATGGAAACAAAAAATGTTTCCCGTTGTATATTTATTTGAGGTATTGATGCACTTTCATTGAATGCGAACATGTTTTTAATTATAGGTTATTACTTTACAGATTGATGAAACTTCGATAGAATACATAAACGTATCAAGTTATAGGTGTATTCGATGTTTTGATGATCTTTGATTTAATACAAAATTCTTTCAAGTTATAGGTTAATATTTGTTAGTACTGATGAAGTTTTGATAGAGTACAAACATGCTGTAAGTTATAGAATAATATCTGACGAATTTATAAAATAATACTAGTTCTATAAAAATAACAGAGGCAAAGCCGTGATGAACAATGGTAAAAGCAATTTTGGTTTTAGCAAAAAAGTACGGTAAAAATATGTTTTTACATAAGTAGACAGAACAATTTCTGTTTTGGCACCATAGTTTTGCACTTTTAATTTATATTTAAAGATTTAACACTAAAGATACAGATTGTTGAAAACGAAACTGTAAAACAAAAATAATGCAACCATTCATGTAAAACACTCAATTCCTGCACTAAAACCTGTGAACGCACTTAAACTAGGCATACGTAAAACACTTGTATTTAAAAAAAACATCAATAAAAACTTTATTAACAAAACTGTTTGCATACATGAATCATGATGGCTATTCGGGAAACGGTTCTTACAGATGTTGTGTCGAAAATAACCGGCTGGTGATGCTATCAAGTGTAGAAAGTTCACCTTATGTAACGAACATGTCGCGCATAAATCATCAAGCGACGATGAGATGAACTAAGAACGCTAATGATGATGAGTTGCATATCCTACACTTTCGCTTTGTCAAGAATATGTTTTTATTATATAATGTAAGTTTGTTTTAATTAGGATTTTAAATTTTAAGGACTCAACGAATAAGTGAATACGAAAACACATATAGGAGTTTGTAGAATGCAGTAGCCGCGGAAGCAAATAATCTCTTTAACCTTAAAAGTAAATTCTAACTAATATTTTTTATATTAGTACCAATATTATATGATTAACACTTAAATTTAGTCTCTAATTTAAAGTTTGCATTTATCAGTTTATTTGTTAGGAGAAATGGATATGTATATATATATATATATATATATATATATATATATATATATATATATATATATATATATATGTAGAATATCCAATATGTTTTCCTGTTAAAATTATTTTTAAGATTAAATAATATACACTAATTACAGGAATAATTTATTGAATAATACACTCAAAGCTTTTCGTTGGTTGACATTACCAACATCCTCAGGAATTACAATACTAAGAATGATTGTATACTAATACATATTAATACTAATACTCATTCTTAGTATTGTAATTCCTGAGGATGTTGGTAATGTCAACCAATGAAAAGCTTTGAGTGTATTGTTCAATAAATTATTCCTGTAATTAGTGTATATTATTTAATCCAAAAAAAAAATATATATATATATATATCCATAGAGAGAGAGAGTAATGGAGGAAAGAGAAAGAGAGAGGATATACACAATTCAGAGCAATAATAATAACAGATCACTGTGAGAAATAAACCTCCATCACATACTTACTTTATTATGTTATTATTCTTACATTATACGAGTAATATGTGTACTCAAATAAGAATAGCATACATTTTACTAAAAGTTATTTTCTCTCTCTACGTCCTAATTTTTTAAAGAATTTGAATACATATAATATTCATTGATTTTAATTTGTTTTATTACATTTGAAATTTAAATTAAGGACAATTGTTTCTTAGTAAATATATATTTCCAAATTTGCGTGTTCATAATAATTTTATTAATGTAATACATTTTTTTAAACAATGATTGTTTCTATTCAAGTATTTATATCGCTTAAATGGTGCTAAATGGAGTCTTTTTGGAAGAATAATTATATGGTAATTTTTATAAGCTTTTCACTTTTATGGGCACAGCAATTCCATTCAAAATGATAATAACTTTTATTTTGTTTTTTAGTATAAACATAAATTTTAAACATTGTAACTTACATCTTGCACGAGTGTAAATGTTCTACTACACTTAGTGAATCAAATCTGTATGATTACATTGTGAAATCATCAAATCATGGTTTTACAAAACTTCAACTCAAATGTTTCGCAGAAAGTCATTAACAAGAATATCCACGAGAAAATAATAGTCGATTCCCATAACCGGTACCTACAGTAGCAAATTTATCCTTGACCGATTTCAGGTTCAATAAAGTTCTTGCTTAGTAAGTGGTGTATAACTTAGTGGTTATAGTGTAGTAATATTAATGTGGTATTTGATGTAATAATTTCCAAGTAGAGGTAGATCCCGACTTTTTTTCTTTTTCACATGAATTGCGCAAACTTAGTTTTTTTAAGTGAAAAAAAATAAAACAGATTACCTTAGGCAAATAAATATTTATTTAATACAGTTATATAAATTATAATCTTCGAGACATAACCCCACTTTACATAGTCACTTAGGCAACTATTATTTACGTATAGTTTCACATTTTACCCTTCATTACTATATACAAGTAACTCATTAAAATATAGCGAAAAAGTATCTGGATAAAATAATTGTGGTTATAAAGAAAATCAAAACATTAACTTCTTTACATAAAATGTATAACTGCATAGTTATTCATGGGATCCATTGCGGGAAGGTATGATTAAACATATATAAAAACATAAACATACATAAACCGGAATAAACATTACAATATACGTGTAAGATATTAAAATATAGTGGCAAAGTATCTGGATAGAATATTTGTGATTATAAAAAACAAAGCCTTAACTTCTGGACATAAAATGTATAACTGCAGAGTTAGTCATGGGATCCATTGCGGGAAGGTATGAATAAATATATATAAACACATAAACATATATAAACTCGAATAAAAATTAAATTATACGTGTAAGTTAATAATATATAGCAACAAAGTATATGTATAGAACAATTGTGGTTATTAAAAAACAAAGAGGTAACTTCTGGACATAAAATTTATAACTTCAGAGTTATGGCATCTATTGCGAGAAGGTATGAATAAACATATATAAACAAATAAACATGTATAAACAGAAATAAACATTACAATATACGTGTAAGTTATTAAATAACAGCAACAAAGTATCTGAATAGAATAATTGTGGTTATAAAAAACAAAACCTTAACTGCTGGACATAAAATGTAGAACTGCAGAGTTAGTCGTAGCATCTATTGCTGGAAGGTATGAATAAACATATATAAACACATCAACATATATAAACAGAAATAAATATTACAATATACGTGTAAGTTATTAAATAATAGCAAAAAAGTATCTGGATAGAATAATTGTGGTTATAAAAAAACAAAGCCTTAACTTCTGGACATAAAATGTATAAATGCAGAGTTACTCATGGGATTCATTGCGGGAAGGTATGAATTAACATATATAAATACATAAATATACATAAACAGGAATACACATTACAATACACGTGAAAGTTATCAAAATATAGGAACAAACTATCTGGATAAAATAATTGTGGTTATAAAAAAACAAAGCCCTAACTTCTAGACACAACACGTAAAACTTCATAGTTAGTCGTAGCATCTATTGCAAGAAGGTATGAATAAACTTATATAAACACATAAACATATATAAAGAGGAATAAACATTACAATATACGTGTAAGTTATTAAATAATAGCGACAAAGTATCTGGCTAGATTAATTTTGGTTATAAAAAAACCAATCCTTAACTTCTGGACATAAAATGTATAACTGCAGAGTTAGTCATGGGATTAATTGCGGAAAGGTATGAATAAACATATATAAACACATAAACAGGAATAATCGAGGAATACTCTTCAGTTTATTAAATATGATAACGTCTAGATTTCAGTGCTCAATCTGCAAATAATTTTAATTAAACCTGTTCTGTTTTATTCGCACTGAAACGTTTATAGATTCTACTGTTATATATAGGGAAGTTATAATTTTCGATATTTAAATCTAATAAAAAAAAAATTTAATTGAATTCCTGCCATAAGGAAACATGATTCACTCTAGAAGAGGTTTACACTTCAATAATATCGTTTAAGTTCTAGGATGACACTTTATCATTATATTCAAGAAACAAAGCCTACGTTATAATGAAGCGTAGTAGAGAAATCTTTAACTTTGATAGTATTTAATTGCTATGAGTTTTAGGAGCTCAAAAAAAGGAACCAAACCCCTAAAATGTACAAAATAAACGTTTTTAACATGACCTACTTCAAATTTAAATCGTTAATTTGATTTGGTATTTAAATTGTTAAATTACGAACTCGCATATAACGAACACCTGATAGGTGACCTCCATTAAACAAAAATATAGAAGAAATACGCTGCCCGCAGTAAAAAGCAATGTTTCAGTGGACGGTAAAATCAGTCCACAGTGTGGTTTTTAAAATACAAGGGCACTAGTTCGTAAATAATATATTACTTACAGGAAGGAAATGCCTTCAGTAGATTGCTTTTGTTGAGCATATTGATCAAGGAAGGAAATTTACTTCTATATTTTTGTGATAAACGACTGCAGAGAGCGAAGGTCAACCAAGTCCCATCTGTCTCTCAGCACCTCAACCGCAGGACTTTGGGTGCTTTCGCGGATGTAAGCTGTCGTTTTGCCTAACTTACTGTTTTGTTCTAAATTGCCCTCAGAAATCTTAATATATTACCACACATAAAACTGTAATTATTTAAAATTCAAACATTTAAAAGGCTCTATATTTAAAACGTTTATAGCAAATATTTCTTCCTTGTTCCAAGTATCACTTGACGGTCTTTATTTTATAACATCCATCACACTAAATGGACAAACCTAGCAAATAATTTTAGTTTTAGGAATGCCATTTCGTAAATAATATATATGCCTGTAAGGTATACAAAGCGTACATTTATTAATAATTGGAGTTTGAGTAAATATTTATAATGCAGGAAGTAAGAAGAAATTAAACATTTTCATTGGTGTTCAAAGAAGACTAAAATGACATAAATAATTTTTCTGTCATCATATTTATTATGTGTTTTTTTCACTAATAATGTTTAGAAAAAAATGTAATAGAAACGTTTTTATACTATCTGATAATGTCTAAGAAAAAACCTTAATTTTTGTATTATAATTTTTTTCATATATTACTAGTGATCGTCAGTATACGATAAATAACCGGATTACATTAACAAAACATTACAAAATTCACAATAAATCGGTTATAAGAAGTTCATTTCACATTCACTTTTGCTGATTTAGAGATTGGATAAAAATGCCTTGGACAGCGAGACACTTCTCCTGTGTAACTATCTACTAGGACAGTGTAGGTGCAAATTCACTAGAACTCTAGAATATACAATGTTAAACAGAATAACGTCTATGGAACGCGATGCGCCAAGTATCTCAAGCGAACCAGTCTAGATGATCGGGATTATATTCAATATTGTCAAAACCAGTGTTCAGTCAGTCAGACAGTCGGTCAGTTTGATGGCCACCGTGTGTTTGCAGCGTCTGTTCAGAAACAGTGGCTGTTTGAATTGATGTGTGTATAGCGCTTTTTGGGATGGCTGTTGATGAAAGGACGTCCTAATGTAAGAGCGCATAGGAACAACGCATAAAGGTAATATTTTTGGGAGAGTGGCTGCCTGTAATTTATTTCTTGTTTCCTACGGCAAACGCGTTCGCAGTCTCTGTCTGTTCTATTCTGTGAACAAATAATAATTTACTTAGAATAATACATAAACAAGTAAACCACAATCTAACATTGTCTCACTTGAATCTAACATTTTACTTATCTTAAAAACTAATACAAAAAAAACTTATATTCCAAACAAAGGAATGACTAACTTGATAATAAAACGTTTTTACCAAAGGATTGCAAAGACTAATACAAGAAATTATGGACGTCGCATAAACGCCTGTCTCTTAAACTTAATTGCTAAATTTATGATAATATATATTCAATATAACTGTATGAAGCAACTGCGGCGTAATGTTTATTTTTAAATAAATAAAACCTTTAAACCACAAATAACATTTATTTACACCTTATGTACATTTCGATTGCTCAGCAATCATCTTCAGAGGTATTTAAAAAATACAACTAACTTTAAACAACATAATACAACAAATATATAGGCATAAACCTGTAACTACTTCGCGATGCCCCTTAAATTTAAAAAACTAGTACGACCAATCACATTGCAGTAAATTCCCCCTCTACAACGGCCAAAAGTGAACAAAAGTCAAACGATACAAAAATTTCATTAGTTTGTTCACTATTCCCAAGCATACTAGTAGCTGAAACATTAATTTTGTTAAAAGAATTTTTAATTGAAAATAACATAGAGATTAATGAAGTTAAAGAATATGTAAAATTAACTAAATGTTGTATGACTCAGAATTATTTTTCATTTAACAATGTATTTTACCAACAAAAAGATGGTACAGCTATGGGGAATAGTTTATCACCTTTCATAGCCGAACTTTTTATGAAAAATTTTGAAATGGTATTAAGAAACAAACTGCCGTATTTTCCTAGAGTATGGATTAGATATGTAGATGATGTTTTTGCAATTTTTAATACCAAAGAGTTTAACGTAGAACATTTTTTATCATTAATTAACAATGAACATAAAAACATTAAATTTACAATTTGAAATATAGCATAATAAATGTTTACCGTTTCTTGACGTATTATGTATTAGAAATAATAATAAAATTGAATTTGATATAACTTATATAGGAAACATACAAATAATGATAGATATATCCCGGTAGATTCTAACCATTGCAAATCCCATAAATTAGCAGCTTTTAATACTATGGTTAATAGATTAATTACTATTCCATTGCATAAAAATAGATTTAAATGTGAGTTGGCCAAAATTAAAGAGATCGCTAAATTCAATGGATATGATCCTAAAATAATAGATAATATATTGAGGAAACAAAATTTTAAAAAGTTTAGAAACGATTCTACTACCTTAATAACACAAAAAGAAAATATTAAAAATCAATTCATTAGCCTACCATTCGGTATGGATTTAACAAAAGGTCTAGAAAAAGTTTTTAAACAGGTAAATTTAAGAGTAGCTTACAAAAGCTTAAATAGCTTAAAAAATGTATTAGGTAACCCTAAAGATAAAATAAAGATGATAGATGAATCTGGGATTTATAAAATAAATTGTAATTCATGTAGTAAAATTTATATTGGCCAAACAAAAAGGAAAATATTAACCAGATTTAATGAACATATTAGCCATATAAAATTTCAAAGACCGAAAAAATCTAGTGTTGCAGAACATATTCTAATCACTAAAAACACTATAGCATTAAAGGATCTAAAATTATTGAAAACTGTTAATTCAAAATGTCTTTTGAATAGTTTTGAAAGTTTGTACATTCACAAATATGACGAAAATAATTTATTAAATTGTGATAAAAGGCCTATCCCTAAATCTCAGTTATATTCATTAATTAGGAGATAGTTATAACTTTGGTAATAAATCATATTTTTGTTTTTTAGTATTATTGAAATGGTTGTATCTGTAACTCTTTACCACGAGAGTTGGAAGACCGGACCAAGATGTAGAGGGGGAATTTACTGCAACGTGATTGGTCGTACTAGTTTTTTAAACTTAAGGGGCGTGGCGAAGTAGTTACAGGTTTATGTCTATATATTTGTTGTATTATGTTGTTTAAAGTTAGTTGTATTTTTTAAATACCTCTGAAGATGATTGCTGAGCAATCGAAATGTACATAAGGTTTAAATAAATGTTATTTGTGGTTTAGAGGTTTTATTTATTTAAAAATATATTCTATATATATATATATATCTTGCACAACTTTTCAATCGTTAATAAAATACGTTTTTATATATCCAAACAAGTTTAAATATTCTTTAAAAATCATATCGTTGATGACAAATTAATGGATATATAGTTTTTTCTAATAGTTATTCAATAATTTAAATGTAAAAATATAATGTCCCTGTCGGATTTGAACTGTGAATCTACATCTGTTTGAAAACCAGCACTTTTACCACTGAGCTAACTCTTCCATACCAGTAAGTTACTTAAAGATGTATATGAAGTTATAAGAAAAATGTTCTTTGCAATAGTGAAGCATTACAAGAGGTGGATAGAATGAAAAGTTATAGACCACTATCAGCTTCTTATATTAGAAAGTAAAAAAAAGCAAATAAATAGTAACAATCAAAAATCATAGTCCAACACCATATATTGTAAATAGAGGTATTTTTACCATTATTGTAAATTTTGATATGCGTAAATTTTAATTACAAAATAAAAAGTAACTAAAATAAAATTTTTGTTTGTCGACTTCAGTAATAAATGACTTTAAAATTGTGTTGTCTATATTACTTGTTTAAAAGTAAATGGTAATGTCACGTTCAAGGGTTTTTGTGTATATCCATGCACTTATTTTCCAATCGTTGAAAAATGTTTTATAAACTAACAAGTGTTTACTGATTACCTAAGCATTTCCAGAATTGAACTCTGAATACATATTTTTCTGTGTTACTGAGAAATATTAAAGCATATTTTCAGGTGATTCATATAATATCTCATATATATATATATATATATATATATATATATATATATATATATATATATTCGTAATAAATAGAATTCTATCGACAGATATTCACTTTAGAAGTTATTGAACTATTTTTATTATTTTGTACTTTACATTCACTGATTTTGTAAACTATTATTATGAAGTATAATTTATTACAAGAAACAGGAGCTAATGATCTATAGTCTTTATTATTTTACAAGTACAACAGTTATTTTCCTTTTGTTGAACCCTTGACTGCCTGTCACGCCTATAGACATTACACTCTAACAAGCTAACGGTATTATTTATCAACTCTTATTACAATGATCTTCCCTTCTGGCAGCAAGAGCGTTTAGTTACATTAAAAAAGTAATGTTCCTGATTTTGTCTCGTGTCTGTTTACATCGATGTAATTTAACTGCCTTTAACTTTTTGTGTATGGCTGGAAACCGAGTTATCCTTTAGAAGCAACTACTTTTATTTTCAAGAATTACATAAAAACGTATAAAGCAAGGAGCGTCCTTGGATTTTGAATAATGGTTATTTTTAATAATGGATATCTAATATCCTTTATTTTATTCTGCTACTAATTATATGCCATTTTTAAGGGTGGCTAGCTCCGGCCTTCCAGCTGAAACTTTAAATCCTTATAAATGAGCTTCATAGAAGGACGGATCTGATTTAATCCATGGCTGAATCAATAAGTGGTTGAAAATTTAGATTGATTTATTAAACATTATTTTAATAAATTATGTTTTAAATCAATATTTATCCATTAAATAATACTTTGTGTCCATTCTACGGTCTATTTTGGATGATTTGCAAAACAACCCTTTATATAATATCTATATGTTAAAAAACACATTCATGGCAGGTTCCCTACGCTACTTATGAGATTCACTTTCAGTGCGCAGGATTCTGCTAAATTACCCCCCAAACGTGAATTATTTTTAAAAAATAATTCTGTATTCGGAAGTCGATCCGGCTTTATTCTAGAATCACCATAACCAAATTAATTCCATTTTTCATGAATAACAGCGTCGATGATCGAGCAATAAAATCGAACTCAGAGCTGATCCTGGACCTGGGCTAATGAAGCGGTGCACCACAAAGATAAATTATTAGATCATTTCAACCATTCATTACCGTTAAATGTAGACCATGTGTTTTGGCTTGACCTAACATATACTACCGAGATATTATGCGTCACGTTATGAAGAATTAATTATTATATATATATATATATATATATATATATATATATTGCCCTAATTGAACATACCCAAAACACTCAAATATGTTTTCAAAAGAAATCAATAAATATAAAATAATGATTTTACATTTCACTCAAAAACCTATTTTTTTACTGCTAAAGACAATATAGTTTACTGGCTTTAAATGATAAATTCGGTGGGCAAAACCACACAGATTCTAAACTACACTATAGTTTACTGGCTTTAAATGATACATTCGGTAGGCAAAACCACACAGATTCTAAACTAGAACTATAGTTTACTGGCTTTAAATGATAAATTCGGTGGGCAAAACCACACAGATTCTAAACTACAACTATAGATTACGACGACGATGAGTTTGTCATAGGACGAGATTCAGAAAATAAATTATATTTCTTTAAATTGTTTGTTACGTAATTATTACCTTTGTTCACAACGTAAGCTGAAATTATTCTATATTTTTCTTTAGTTATTAGCTGTTGTCAAAATAAAACGCAATTTTAACATATTAAATGAAAACTGTTTCTATTTTTATAACTCATTAATGTTTTAGTTATAATGAAGTACATTTGCAGGATTTGACTTGTCCAGTGACCACAGGGTGCAAAATGCAATTTCTATGTTGATATGCATTATTTAGTAGGAATATACTCCAAATATTAACATTAATCAATTACTTCAATATAAAATCGTTTTACCAAAATCTGTGAATTATTTTATTTTAACATTTTAAAACTATGCACGTTCAAAATAGGTATACTATAATGACGGAATTTTGGTTTAGTACATATGTTTTTACAAGCGTATATAATTTTTGTAGCAAATGAAACCTTAGCTTATTGGTAATGAAGATATACTTCAGTGAAGATAACGAATATAATAATGAATAGTGATGAAGATAAACATGAATACTATAGTTTGTTAACTCTGAATACTTGAAATTGTAATTAGTTATTGAATTATTCTATTGTATTAACATTTTGTTTAGCATTAGAAAATTTTGAATAACTAATAATAAAGGGGGGTCAGTTGTAAACGCAAAGCGCATTTTCCGGAAAAATTGGTTTGTACTGATACAAACGCTCAATGTTCTTCAAAATATATTCTTTTAGTACTAATACTCTGGCAGAGATATCCACCAAGCCTGGAAGACACCCAGACACTCCTCGACGAGAATGTCTCTTAAGTCGTTGCAACGACCCATTTGGATTATTACCACGGACCAATAATGCTTTCTATTTCGCTCTCTCTTCAGTCGGGGCATCAAAAGAGCTCAACAATGTTATAGTGAAGCTTGACCGTTTCTTAGATGTCAGCTATGACGCGCGCGACCCAGTGTTTCAACCTATTGGGTTAACTCGAAATGGACGAATCCTCATCCATAACGGGGCTCGTCGGGGCTAGCCCACCCCCCATTGTACGGCTAGTGCCCCCTTCCGGACTGTGACCTTGAACGCAGTTGTTCTTGAAGGCCTCTTAAAGCTACTCGAATGTTTCTGCTGTATTCTTTCCAAGCCGTATGCAAACCTTTTCAACGTTTCTCTGTTTAAACAAACACTTCATCGCGCAGTGTTCCTAACATAATTTACACAAAATCACGTCCTCCACTCCGACTAAATGAAGCAAACTGGCCGTCGGCTGTGTGAATAGGAAGCACCCCGTCAATTCCCGGCCAGTTTTACACCACTGTGTCGGATAGTCGCGTCCTATTATAATCACGGACGTTACTATTAATATGAATCCTGGAAAAGACTCTATTAAACATTTCACAATTTTTTTTTATTATACAAGATTAACTTAGTATTTATATACATTATAAAAAAACAGAAAGTTATTTCTAATTAAGATAACTATGGTTATAGCTAGTAAATATGAAGTACTATTGTACCTTTTTTATTTAAGTTTAGCGCTGCATTTAATCATATTGTTGCCTAAGTTATAGTTAAATAACCAATATCTATTTTTCTACATATGTACTACTATATTTCAAGCACTGGTCATACCTTGGGTCAAATCATGGGGGTTTTCAGAGTATTAATACCTTCTCGCCTCTAATTTCAATGAATCAGAGACTTGGGCCGATAAATGCGGTTGCGTAAAATTCGCAGGGTGTGCGCGAACAGGGTGTGGATCAACACAGTTCCGCGCATTAACATGTCCCACATTGAAAAAACCAATTATAAATCCAATCTTGCTCCCAGCGGGATTTCTAATAGGCGAACCCGATACTATCCTGCACTAAGAAGTGTACACAAGTAGAACACTAAAAATGTAATCTACTCCTTCAAAATAATTAATTTTTAATTCCTTGGAGACACGGATCTTCGATGATCCGATTCCACGTTGGAGACAACGTGAAATATAAACGGAGCTTACCTTGTAATATGATATGTAATATAAAATATATGTTAGCTGAATAAATTATAGCAGCATTTAGAAGAGTAAAAGTTTCTTGTAAACAAAACTGTATAAAATTAATAATAAAATATAATAACATTTTAATTAAAATAAATTATATTTATAGTAAAGTTCTGTACTAAAATAAACTTTTAGTAAATTAAAAGTTGTTTATAATCTTAGTATTTAGCTTTAAAATAATGAAATTGCATAATAATGTATTATAAACGTATATTGTATGGATACGGTAATAAATTATCATTTACGTTATTAGAAAAGCTTTATACTTGCATTTATGAAAACATTTCTTCGCAATCTAGAATCATATTGTCACTAATCGTGCCGACATCTTGTGATCTCAAATTGTAGAACTACCTTGTGTAGTCACAAATGGAAGGTGTAAGTTGAGCATATGGGTATATATATATATATATTTTTATTTTATTTATTTATTTTTTTTTTAATGTTTTGTTTATAGTTAGGCCTATATAGAGAATAATTGTTTATAATTTTGTTCATGATTCTTTATTATAAAAATGTTTTTCAATGTAGAACGCTCTAATTTAGCTTTAGAAAAATTTAACCTACAAATTCAAATACGTTTCTCTCTCTCTCTCTCTCTATGTATATATATATATATATATATATATCATTGTAAACAGGAGTTTCAAAAGTAACTGACATTTAAAGTAAATAATTTATTTTCCAAAAAAATGTTTATGACTCAATTAATTGTATTTTAGCACCTAGAAAGCTTTGAAACAAATATGCAATTAATTTATAAATAAGTTTAGTTACTGTTAGATAACATTGCGATTAATTACGGCGAAGAGCAAGTTTCGAAAATGTAAATCATCTTTTAAATTTAAAATAAAGAATAGCTGGGGAATTGAGGCTTGTATTAGTTCTGCTAACAACGCTTTCAGAGGTTTTACAAAAAAGGGTTTTTTTGTTAAACGACTGTACACATTGCATGCTTTGTTCAAAAGAATTTCGTGACCAGGTCAACTAGATCATTCATTATCCAATACGAAAAAAAGTATATATTTCTCCCACGAAACAATTTCACTACAAGATTTATAAAGGTAATGAGGGTTATATTAGAGTAGTTACATCTTAATAACAACAATTCTAAAACTTAACATTTGTTCAGTTCCCTTTGACTTATCGTAAGACGTGAATATTCTGAGGCAAATTCTTGATAGCCGAGTTGTTTTTTGTTTTCAACACGGTATACTACTTGAAGTGCTTTTTCACGATTGCAAATAAAAAACTTTTATGTTTATAGAAGAATCTATTTAGTTTGCATCTACACTTAAAGAAGAAAGCGATTTAGTTACCTACGAATGGTATGTATTTTATTTCTTAAAAATACAAACAAAAATTAACTTGTCAAATTGGATTGATGTTTGATTATACCACAACTCATGCTGAACTAAATTAATGACTGCTGTTGAAAATTAATGACTTAAAAAAAAATAATAATTAGTATTCAAGTCTTTTTTGTCTATTTTTGCAAATAATATTTAAATTGTTTTAAATTCATAAAAACACATGTGCGTGGTTTTCGTGAATTTTGAATGTTCGTAAGTATGACGATAGTTTGCTTCAGAATAAAACTAAACTGTGATATGAAAAAAGTTAAACTAACGTTTCCGTGAAAGGGAAATTTTAAGCTAAAGGTAAAGCACAACCACATGTTCTGATGGTCCCACAAAATAAGCTGATCGTCAC
Source organism: Prosapia bicincta (assembly GCA_036971475.1). NCBI lineage: Eukaryota > Metazoa > Arthropoda > Insecta > Hemiptera > Cercopidae > Prosapia > Prosapia bicincta. The sequence continues at coordinate 261,303,350 of JBAIZL010000005.1, forward strand.
GTAAAGTTTTTTGACTCATTCAAATACATGTTAAAACGTTACTAGTGCGTAGCTTTGCAAATATGTGGCACAAACAATTATAAGATAAACATTGTTTTTAATGGTACAATATTTATGCTGAAAATAAATTTAACATCCTAATTGCAGAGAGTACGTTTTAAATCCTTTTAATTAAATACCTTTGCCTTCATGCAAAGTGTTATTTAGAGTACATCCGTTCATTCTGTAGTGCATAAAATCGCAGTTCCGACGTTTCACTGGCATCTCGTCTAGCAATGACGAGGTGAACCCAACAACAGTTGCAATGCGAGCTCCGGATATTAACTATTCATTCTATTTATCTATCCGCAAAGGAATTCGTACCTGCATATATATATATATATATATATATATATATATATATATATATATATATATATATATAATTTAAACATATATAATATATATATATATATATATATATATATATATATATATATAATTAAAACATATATAATATATATATAGTATACATATATACGTATACGATTATACAATGAGATACAATAGTAGGAGAGAGGAATCACTGAAGAACGGCGTTTAGGTATGGTTGGACAACGATGCTATAACAGAGCTATAACGAAAAAATTAATCCTACTAGTTATGGTTTTTAAATTTGAACGCAGATTATTAATAGGAAACTATTGTGGAAATACCACTTTTTATATTTTATACCTGTTTAAATATATTTTACATATAAATTCAGTGAAAATTCATTTGATTATAAAATGTCGCCCAGAGACGACAGTGATAAATTGTAGTTAATGCCGACAAAATGCACTCTTTCAAGAATTGTTTAATTCGCTGAAATGTTTTAATGTTTTTTTTAATAATAAATTCTTATTCTTTTGTTTACAGTTGTGTATAAATTGTTTCCTCCTACAATATTTTATATTGTTAGCTTTACATTCCCTCGAGTTTGTTTCTTTATTACATTTATCTTCAAATAAGAGAGAAATATTCAGGTCCTGTATGTTGCTATTCAAATGGCCAAATTCAATTTAAAAACGAAACAAGCTCGTATAAAGATGATCAAAGGAACTTGTTGAAACACTTTTACAACTTCTTACCCAAGAAGAAAGAAACCTTTGAGAGGCGTGAAGACATTTGAATCATATAACATCGTTCTAACTGATTTCCCAAGATACACTTTAAGACATTGCACTGCATTAGTCAGCTTCTAAGAGATGACGACAAAGCCAGGCGCCAACCTATAACGTTTTATAATGCCTTGAAAACTATCTAGATAAAATGGGTTTTTATAAAAAAAAGTCTGTCATAAAACTTGCAATTTCATAACTATCTAATTATATATATATATATATATATATATATATATATATATATATATATATATATATATATATATATACATATTTTTTTTTCTTTAATCTTATCTGTATTGTTCTATTTATAACACTATGTCGAGACATCACTGTATAACATAGTTATAATAACTTCACACTTTCTTTCAAATTATTGAGGTCTACGACTATATTTCGTTACCATGATGGTTACTATCACATTGGGCAAGTGTTAAAATTTCAGCGGATAATTTTCCCAAGTGACGTCACTAGGATTTTTTTTCCATAACACTTACCAGAGGCAATGTAACAGCAGCAGACATTTCATAGAGAGCCAGAATAATATTTTCTGTGATGTTGATTGCACATGATGCTATAATATTACTTTTCAAAGGTTATGGGTAGAATTTTAATTTACCGGTCTTTAATTTTGTAAGAAAACGTTAAACTTTATAGTGTGTAAAATCGGAATCGTTACTTGGACCAGTAACATGAGATACCACCTCCGCAAATTGGTACTTAAACCAGTATTTTTATGCTAATTTCATAATAAACCAGTTTGTATTTTTTTTTATAAAATAGATTACACATTTTTTTCGTAATAAATATATTGTGTCCCACTATCCCTATTTGTATGGTGAATTTCACTTACTTGTCTTCTTTGTTCACACAATAATTTCAGTAGTGTAACTAATATCCTTTATTTCTTTTGACTTCTTTCCGTTGCAAAAATCTTTATTTGAACTTAAGGTAACTTATACCAGAATCTATACTTCTTTCAAAGAATTAAAACTGTAGTGCATTTTAACCCCAACAAAAAACTAAATTCAGTAAAAAAACAAAGGTAAGGTAAAAATAGTTACTATTAAACAACCATTTTTTAGTTAAAAAGGAAAAGTTCTCTAAGTTGTTTTTTGGAAATATTTGTGTTATGTTCGCGCAGCCTATTTTAACTTTCAACTCACATATATTTAATGTCGTTCAAAGAGCTGTTACTTTATTTTAGAATCTACGTAGCAAAAATTACATACACATTTTGTATAGGGAAATATACGTTAAATAATGTAGTGTATATAGTTTTCGTTTAATATACTTATTATCTATTACAATTATTTATAAAATTTAAAATATAAAATATGATGTTGATACACTTCTTGAAACAATCTGAATTTCTGAAATGAAGACTTAGTATTTAGTTCCAATAGATAATGGTAGTATAAATGAATATATTGGGTGAAATATCACCAGTATAGACAAAACAAAACTTTATACAATAGTACAATATAATTTTTAAAGTATTATAAATTGATTCACCTGAATGTATGTTACACTTTGGGTTTACGTAATTATGCCACACTTTGGATAGATAAAATTACTTGAATTTATATATTTTTATATCTACAGGACGCCCCAAAACAGTTTACAAATCTAACCTTACGTATAGTCTTACATGTTACTCTTCGAGTTCATAAAAATCTGACATGATCGGTCTATTCTTAACTTAACACTTAAAGCACCTGATAACTAACCTTACACGATGTGAGGCCCTCGTATGTAGGATTTGTAACTAGCTCTGTATTATTGAGGATATCTTTAAATCTTTTTTTAACGAGAAAAAATGTATCAATGTAAATTAAAATAGTTATAATTTTTATGAATAAATAATATATAATATATTGGTTACCAGTAACTGCATGACTTGAGTTAAGGTCGTGTTCAACAGAAGGGCTTTTCCTTAGCTCATTAGTACAATGATGTTTGCTGTTTTTATCTCAAAAGTTTCAACATATCACTACACTAATCCGGGAAATTGTAACATTATAAGTTTTTGTTTTAAGTTCGATTTTTAATTATTAAAATTAGAGGTGGTTCATTCATCTTCATCATTTACCCCTCAGGAAATAACATCAGGCTCAAAATATCCACTGGCCAAATTGCTTTAAAATTCACTAGTGATCTAATTGCTATTAAAGAGGCACTTACCCACTGTCGCTTTTTCCTACTCTTAACAACTCAATAGAAGAAATTGTAATTTTCTCACACTCAAAATCAGCACTCAAAGTCATACATATTGGCGAGACAAGACTGACACAAGAAATAATTACTCTTCTCCATTCATTAAATATACCTTGCATTCTCCAGTGGATCGCAGCTCAAGTAGGAATTGAGGGTAATGAGTGTGCAGATGCACTTGCAAAGGAAGCACGTGTCGAAGATCAACCTCTAACAGTCATTTATACATATGGAAATACTGTTGCAAAGCGAAAAATTTACACCAACCAGCTATTTAGCAAGGCAACCATCCCCATCTAAACTGGCCAAGAAACCTCTCCTCTACAATAGCTGGGCTGCGTACTGGACAATTCAAGGCCATGAAGATATCACCAACTAATATAAAATCTTATCCCGATTGCAAGTACTGTCCCCAATTACAACTAGCCAAAGATCATGTTTTTGACTCCCAAGCCATTGTCCGTTCCCTCTTTCAACTTAGAGCACCACCAATTGAAAAGCTTCATGGCCATCAGGCTCCAGAACTGTCAAATCTTGTCTTCAGGACTTTTGGAGGAATCTAAACTTATTGCACTTTGCACATTAATATACACAAGAACAACAATTATTAAAATAATAAATATGAATAAACCTCAAAAGCGAACAACGAGGTAATTACATCCAAAGATTAATTTTAAATCATTGTTGGATATAAGTAATTTTTTTCCATTTATAAATTTTCTCGTATGTATAAAATATGCGTGGAAGTGACAAGTAGCAACTTTAGAAACGGTTGTTACATTCACAAAGTATTTACACCGCCAGCTTAAGTCCAGGACTTTTATTTGCTCACCCTTTAGGAGATGCTCGAATTGTGTATCTTTTCAAACATTTCATTCAATTACAAATATTGCAGCTTTATCGACGACGGCTTTAAGAACCGCCTCTGTATTGGGAAGAGAAGTTTTCAATAAATGTTACTTTTAAAATACGTTTTTACATCAAATAGGCCATATGTGTTTTTTTTTGCTTGGAAATATTTTTCAACACCATTGGTTGTTTTGTTAAAACTCTCTGAAAACAAGTGCTTTAATATTTCTGAGATATATTTTGAATTGTTGGATTCATTGTATCAAGTGCCTACCTTGTATATACTTAAGGTGTAAAATAAAATAACGCGCCTTAAAGTAAGCGCTAAAATTTAAGAAGCTGTACAAATTTAATAAATATACCGGTTTCGAATCAAGTACGTAATTTTGGAACGCAAACATTTAGAAATTAAGGATTTACGAATCGACAACCTTCGTGGACATCCAAAGGGAAAATTCAGATACGAAACCAGTAAAGTCACAATTCTCTTACATAATTATGGGAATATTTATAACACTAACATAACATGCATATTTACTTTCAGAAAAAAGTATAACAAGAACAAAGAACAGTTTCGCTACCGAATTTCTAAGTGCATACACAATTTATTCACTTTTATTGACACTTATGTTACTACAGTTTGATATACTTCAAGGTATTCTACGAAGAGTGATTAAAAACCTCTACTCAAGTCTAATGAACAGACACCTAATTCATGTGAGCAACTTTTATAGACGTTGCTATTTTGCCTTTATATTTCCACAATTAGGGCATATTATATCCACAACCTTCCCTCGTCCTACCTATTTCCAACTTTATCAAAATTCCTTCAAATTAGATCTAATAAAAATACCATCAATTTATAATTACACGAGTAGACCTTACTTGTAAAGTAGCATTCACCTCTTGTACATAGCAATACTCCTCCCTCCTTTAAAACAATTCAGTATTTTCATATTTTTTTATTTTCATAATAACTGCATCTTTCGTGTGTGTGTGTGTGTGTGTGTGTGTGTGTGTGTGTGTGTGTGTGTATGTGTGTGTGTGTGTGTGTGTGTGTGTGTGTCTGTGGCTGTGTGTGTGTGTGTGTGTGTGTGTGTCTGTCTGTGTGTGTGTGTAACAACAATTTACATATGATTAAACTATTCTAAAAGTGTAGAGTAACTGGTATCTATCATACACACACACACACACCCACCCACCCACACACACACACACACACACACACACACACACACACACACACACACCCACACACACACACACACAATCACACACACACACACACACACACACACACACACACACACACACACACACACACACACACACACACACACACACACACACACACACACACACACACACACACACACACACACACACACACACACACACACACACACACACACACATATATATATATATATATAATCACAATAGACTTATAGCTCATTGTCTACTATACTACAGCAGTCCTGGTAGACCTCAGGCAGCTTATGATACAGTTTTTACGTACCACGATCATCTAATTATAGGTAAACTATGAGATATCTGGCAACGTCTTGAACTGGTTGTCCTTCCATTATCAGAAAGAAATCTGAATCATGGTTTCTGACAGTGCATCAAAATTTAGTATCCAGAAGCAATTCCTGCCACAAGGGGTGTTACTTACATGTACAATGTTTAACCTTATGATAAATGACGTCATAAACATCATGCATCCCCTACCTGGTATCCAGGCAAAAATTGTATGGTTTTCCCCTAAAAAGCCAGCAGCGGTAGCATCATTCCTCGATGGAAGTGTATGAACGGTGCTTTTCTGAGACTTTGGTAGGACATAATATCATGATTGTAGAAACCTCGAAAACGATTTTCTGACTTTTCTCACTCTCCGACAGAAACTCAAAGGTGAGCTTCAGATACAGAGGTTCAATCTTGGCTAGGAGCGATACTTCGAGATGACTTGGGAGTTATATTGGATCGTATGTCATGGAAACCTCACATTGCCCAGTATGCTGATAAAGCTATAAAAGGAACACGATTAACGGCTACTACATGAGGAGCTAAGAGTCATGTTCTACTGCCTATATACCATATGTAAGACCAATTCTAGAATATACTAGCGAAAGGGCGGCCACAGCCATCAAATCCACAACACATTTACATGATTTATTTTAAAAAAACTTCATTAAGAGTGATAGCTGGTGCTACAGTCCACACCTATTGCAACAATGGATGCTCAAACTGAGTTTGAACCGCTACAGATAGGGAAACGTCGAGTCTATGTTTCTGGGAGCGATTTAAACGTACAAACACATCCTGAGGTGAGTACCGAAGCCTATAGATAGACTGAAAACTCATCGAACACTCTTAGAATTTTACTAGGACTTTTATAAAAAGTAAGGAGTTACCCCTAAAAATCCGGCTTGCTTACTGCTAATCAGGACGGTTTTCAAGGGCTCCCTGAGCAATGCTCCTCTTGAAAGACCACCACTAGATTCGAGGCTTCGAACTATTTTCATTTGTGGACCATCCATGCCTGGATCAGGCGAACGGTTTCTGAATAGTACTCCAGATATGTTGAAAGATTTTTTGCTGTCGCGGTCCACGACCACATGATGCAGCAATTGAGTTTGAGAACCTAACTGCTCCGGGTAAGGCCGTTTTCCTTTGTTGCTATAAAACCTCCATCCTGAACCTCTCTATGAAGTCAAAGACTGTCTGTAGAAGAGCCACACACTGTAAAAGAAGACTAAATGCACTTATAAATGCCAGGTGGATACCTAATTTCCAGTGGATCCCTAGGTACATAAACATCACTGGCTATGAAAAAGCTGATCAAGTAACCAAGCAGGGAACCTCCCTCCCCCAACACGAGCATCTGAGTTCACAACAGCCCCCCAAGTACCTAATAAGAATCGCCATGACAAATGGAATCAATTGCGATTGAGGGAACACTCAGCAGGAAAACGGCGGGGAGGTCTTGTCTTGGTGAGACCATTTGGCAATAACGTCCCCGAACGGTTAGCGTTGCAGCATTTAGATTGAAATGATTACCTCGCTGCGCATCTTCACCTTATTCATTTACTGCTGACTCCGGAGTGTTTGCTGTGTGTTTCCTATGAAGTCATTAATGCCGAACAATCTTTGAGATGAAACAGCCCTGAACCGGGTCAAGGATTATGACAATCCATCTTCAAGGAAGCCCATCTCTACTGGTCAGTGCGTCGCCAAATACTTTGACTGCCAAGGGTGGGCGTTGGTTAGTAAGTAGCTAAGTAAAATGTTCTTAAGCGTGTAAAATAATAAAGTAATTTCTAATTTGTGGAAGAATATGTATTTCTGATGTATCGATCAACAATTTATCCTTCTTGTGTATCTCAATGAAAGATATTCTTATTTGCAGATATAAATGAATGGCTTCTGTATACAACAAAAATGTACCTCTTGTCTCTCTTATCTGTAGACAAGAAAATAATAAAGTGTTCTCGTCATTAGAATATGAATGTCTTTCAGTCTGTAAATTGACAAAATATTCTCTAATCTTTAGAAAAAATCATTTTTTCTTTCTTTCTCTAAAATAAATAATAGGTACACTTTATCTGTAGACCTTTTGTTGCCTTTGTTTTGTTGTACAAAATACAATTCGTTCTTACATAATGATTAACTTCCTCGACATTTTGTAAATTATTAAATAATCAAATGTCAGTAGATCTTCATGCAATGTGAATTATTATTAAAATATAAAGGATAACACATGGCAAAATACTGTCTTGTAAGAATAAAGTGAGTTGTAAGAGTTTTACGTCACCGAAAAACTAAAAACATTTTAAAATAGTTGATATTCTTATAAATGACAGTTGAAGAATAAACTATGAAATATTGTCTGTTTTATTAGACGCGGCAAGCGGAGGTTTTTGATAGAAGCGAATATATTTGAATCATGAAACCTCTCGTTTTAGCTGATTTCCCAAGACACACATCAGAACACTTCATTACAAATCAGATGACGCATTCCTGCCTCTGTGAACTTTTCTTTCTTCATAGGTAGATCTGGGTTCAGCTTTGTTAACAGGGGACTATTCTGTTCAGCGAAATTTGTAAAGTATAATATATAGTTTTAAGATATAAGATATAAAAATATCAAAGTGTTTAGAAGATGGAACTTGTGTATAAATATTTAGGCTCAATCAATTTCATACAATTTTACATACCAGAACATGAATAACCAAACTTAATTACCATATAATTCATTTGAAAATTTTTAAAACATTGTAATAAAATAAGTTTCACATTAAAATTATTTATTACTTTTAATATTATAAAGAAATACAAATTTTACAGTTTTTAATTTTGCAATTCTTATTACTCTAGTCGGGTGGGTTAGTTATTTAAATTCAAACAAAAGTTCGGGTAATTGGTTTGTGAAAACGTATTAAAACATACCCCAAAACATAATCCAAACAACCAATAATTAAGAACCACTAAAGTATAAATATTTACAGGTTGCTCTTAAACAATTCACAGGCGGTTGTCATTTTTTACGCTTAAATATTTATATTAGTTCTAAGCAAGTAATATAAAAAGTATTTTTAGTCAATTTCTAAATAAAATAACAAATAAAAACTTAATTTTAGTTTCTATTTATTTTATAATTACAATTAATATAAATATGTATGTATATATATTATTTTTTTATATTTTGTCATTCAATTTTATTCCTAGAACATTATTTATAATATTGTGTGTTAACCATTGCGGCAACAATTTAGGTTATGCAATGAAGGATTTTCATATAGATCTTACCGAAGCCCATATCCAGCAATGGAAAGCTGGGTCAGTGACAAATTATTGAAGACATTAAAAAAAAAAAACTATATTAACATTAATTGTCATTTATTATAGGTTAAAAAACCTGTATTTGAACTTGAATGGATGAATAGAAATGTATTTCAATAATATAATTTTTTTAAAACTTAACTAAGTGAATACGTAATTGCTTACTTGCTGACAAAACATTCGTTCCTTTTACGAGGCTAGTCCTCTCAGCCCTTGAGAGGGTCAGCTTCGTAAAAGGAACGAATGTTTTGAAACGCGTCAGCAAGTAAGCAATTACGTATTCACTAAGTTAAATATTTTTAAAATTGGTTTAATCAGAGAACTTAAAATGATTACATCAAGCTATTGAATTAATGACTGAAAATTTGTACATGATATATATATATATATATATATATATATATATATATAATGATTCATATATATTTATGAAGAGAGTGTGAGCTAATAGATAACTAATTTATACTTTAGTCGAAAGTTTTACATGTATGCGGCCAAATTCTACATTCTACTCTACATATTAAAGTGACAAGTTCAATATGCTAATGGGGCTTGAACACATTATTTACTGTACTCATTTTTCTCTACAACTTGAAAACAAGGATCCACATTTTCTTTATATTATTTTTGAAGCAATAACGTCTTTACGCGCGGTGAACAAAAACATGAGATTTAGCATTGCTTTCTCATCACGCTATTTCATAGCGCTTAGCTTACAACATATAATTTCATGTAACAGCTGATTTTGTGTTATATGTTATGTTATAGAAGAGCCATTTTACACATAGATTATTATTAAATAGTTTTTATCAGTTAATAAATATATTAATTTATTTAAATTTTGATGAACTTCAATACAAATAATTCAATATAACGATAATAATAGTATTTATATTATTAATTAAATTTATGAAAGGAAAACCTTTTTAGTCCCATCTTATACTTTTTAAGGAATTGATTTAAATTGAAAAATTTGAATTCAGTAAACATCTGATAAACGTAAACATTTTCTTAACTTCTTGTAAGTACAAAGTAAGTAAACATCTTGTCACTCACATTATTATATTATTAAGTAAAATAAATATTAGTCTTTATTATATACATTCCTCAAATTAGGAAGTAAACATTATATGGAAAATGCATAGCCTACATCCATATTTTCATTAGTAAAAATTTTAAACAATTAGCTCTATTTTTTTATCACTTCTGTAGGAACTCCCCTGAGTGTCAGAACCAATTTTTTTTATTTAATGCTATACCTAATAACCTTTTAAAAATATCTCTAAATGTCACTAATTGGTGTTATAAGGGATTATTTGAATTTGAATTAATTACATAATCAGTATGGGTATATTTTCTGTAAATTCCAAATTCTATTTTTTCTAATCTTTTAAATTTTAAATCCAGAAATTGTAAACCTTAATCATTTTCTCCTTCCATTATTAATTTTAAACAATATCCAATGTACGCGAGAGTTTAAAATTTAAAACTATTATAGTTTAGAATTCCTGGATTAAAAGTATGAAAAGAATAGGAAAAATATATATTTTAAAATTTACAAAAAATATAATTAATGCGAATTCAAACCCCACATTAGAACATAAATTAGTGGCATTTAGGCATCATATAAACAGGTTATTTGATATCAAATTAAATGAAAAATAATATAATGAAGAACTGCTTACTTTTTTTCAAACTACCAAGAATAATGGCTTCAGAAAAGAAGTAGCCTAATAATAAAGTTATATGGAGAAATTAAACAAATAAGAAATGAAATATAAGGTCCTGAAAAAGAAAGAGAAAGTGCGCAAAATTTACATAAACGGGAAAAGAGATCTGTAAGTTTATTTTAAGAATAACAATATAGATTTTGGAACAACTAGGCCTACTAGTAACACATTAAAGACCAAATTAAAAGATAACAGAGAAAGAAAAAATAGAATATGTACAAACTGATTTTATAAAATACAAATGTAATTGCAAATCAAATTATGTACGACAAATGGAACGAAAACTTCATACAAGATATAAGGATCTCATGAGATCTTTTAAATATGAAAAAAAATTCATATTGAGCTACGTTTTTGTTAAAAAATGAAATTTTGGGCAGTGAAAATATTATACTGTGTTAATAAAGAAAGGCGAATAAATATTTTAGAAAATTTTAAAATATATAAATCAAAACTAAAGACAGAAATATAGTAAAGAACAAGAAAACTCACATGCAGGCGTTATTTTCAAAAGTTTAAAAACAAGAGGAGGCATTAACCAATAACAAACGAAGCCTAGGCAGAGACCAGTAACGAAGAAGAGGAGAGAGTGGTAGGCAGCAAAGACAACATCATATAATAACGAGGCTTCTGCGACTATACAATACAGATTTTTGATAGTGAAAGAGATATGTTAAAGATATGAAAATGGAGACATTTCGAAACGCGTCAAAAAGGAACAATGGGCAATTATTAAGATTAGCGACTATTGCTCCGATCAGCGAAATGTGTTTTCCTCATCAATTTGACCTTGCTGAACACGAATCTGAAGTTTTTTTTACTGCAAACACATTTAAAAAAAAAATAACACAACCTAACTTTACCCGATCTGGTTTTCTTAGGTTAATATCTGTTAAATATAAAATAAATCAGCTTCAGATTTTTTTTCAGCAAGGTCAAATCTATCAGGAAAAAAAAATTTGGTGATCGGAGTAGTAGTAGCTGATCTTAATAACTACCGAACAATTTTTTAATGTTCGAAAAGGCAGAAGAGGACTCAAATGTATACCAGCATTCCTAATGGTAAGAAAAAGGTAGACATTTCAAGCTGCAAACTTTGATTAACTTTTCGAGACCCTTGATCCGGCTTCGGAATAGAAAGAGAATAATGAAGGAAGTCAGCGACTCTAGCGCTACTCATGGTAGACAAGAAAAGTGCAAAATGACGGAATTGATCGAACATGTGTGAACGACTCAAGTAGTAGGATTAATACTAAATATACTAAGGTCCTTGAAAAATATTCCATTACAATAGGTGAGAAACAAAGAAAATAAAAGAGTCAAAACGGAGCGAACAAATATCTGTGTCGGTATAATGCAGACATAAATGTGATCTAAAACTAGTAAATTTGAGATACATTATTGATTGAAAAATAAAGAGGAGACTTGGGTGAAGGTCCAGTGTGATATTGTAATTGGGATGAGAATTAAAAGAGGTTGTGTGTTCTTTTGGTGTGTTATTGTTTACAAAAGTAAAGTTAATATTAAAAAAAAAATGAGACACTATGAGCAATGACGAGCAGTTAAGAATTCAGTAAAGAATCTGTCAGAGATAACCGACATTAGCAACACAAAAACTAAAACGATTTAGAGAGGAGAGGCAAATGAAGTAAACGATCGAAGCCTATTCTCGTTAGCTTTGAACTTACGGTCTAGGGGATGGAATGTACTCGGAACTACTTTCTGAGAAGGATCGAGGGAAAAGTAGTCTTTAAAGTCAGTTAGCCTCCTAACTACATAATAGAGGGTTTCCGTTTGCCAGAATTACTTCTGAGACGATTATAGATCTATTAGAGAGAAATGAAATTCTAAAGGAAAAACTCAAGAGAAAAATAGAAAATGTGGAGGATTCGTGATGACAAATCGGGGGTGACTGCTAAATTATTTTGGATTAGTGAAAGTTGTGGAGAAATACCCACTACTACATTTTGCTAATAAAGTGATACATCTATAAATAAAATATGTTTATGCTAAAACTATTTAAATAATTTAAAACTATTTATACTTGATTCAGTTAAAATATTGTACCACAAATTATTAGGACAAAAGGTCTGTAGCATTAGAGATTTCAAAAGTAACACGAAAAATGGAGAACTCTTATTGTATTATTATTTTATTGCCACTATTGGCTCTTAATAAATTTGTTTAAAATGAAGAAAAACCTAATTTCAAATAAAAATGACCCTGCTTAATTGAAATCGAATCACCAAGTCCTAAATTTCAGTTACAATATTCTTCCAAATAAGATGTTACATATATTCCAAACATTAAAACCGAAATATTGGCAAAGATATTGTAGCCTATACTGAGAGCAAAATAATTTATTTAAAAATATCTGTTACAAATATATAGAAAATGCTTGTAAAATAGAAAGAATAGATAAAGCAATAAATATGGTAAGGTAGTCAAAACTTTTAAAAAAATACCGTTACCTTAAAACAAATAAAACTTTAATTTTATTAATTTTAGATAAACATAAGTGCAATAATTGAGTATTTGAATATCAAAATAACTGGGAAATAAGACAATTAAATAGCACTAACTTAATTTTGTTCAACTCACTTAATGTTAATTTAGGATCTTGATAACTAGGTTATGGCCCAGATGAACATTTAAAGTATGGGCCTAATTTTTATCCCCTAGCTGCATTGCGTTACAAAATAAACAACGAAGGTAATTCTCTTTGACGTATTCTTCCTGATGTCATGACGCCTGCAATGTTGAGATTTGAATCAGAGGAATTTTATTTCCGTTTCGGCTAAAGTGTTGTATATTTTTATGGCGTACTAGGTACTGGGTAGAAGCAGCCATATTTAGAACATAAAGGAAAGTATTGAGGCAGCACTACGTAACAGCTACTCATTACTAGCCCAGTTTGATCCTAGCTACTCATTTTCACAGCATGAGTAGGCCAGGGAGGCATAGGTGTGGAAATCCATTTACTCTACTAAGAATTGTTACTCAGAACCTTCAGTTACGCATTCGAGTGATTTCTCCTTTCACCCACGTAAATACTAGATTAACAAGCAAACATTACTTCAATATAAATTAAATAAGGTATTATATATTTGTGTCTGTCACAAAAAGGAGCTCGTTATGGAAATTTCTAATTCGTAACTATTTTACAACTAAGTATGCGGTATTACTAATCTTTATAATCAACTTATTTACAAGTGTTATTAGTATAAGAAATTGTTATTGGTGTATAAAGTATTCCAGCAGATTTCACTCCTTCCAAAACTCTACTTTCCGATACTCAGAAGTGATGCCGTTGTGCCAGCTGCCGGTTCCTCATATTCTACGTCACCTGGAAACAGCTACAAACCCAACTGAATCATAAATAGTAATAATATAGAGTACAAAGATACCAATAATTATGGAAAACACTCAATGCGAAAGGAATACAGTACTAACAAAGACACACTGTATAGACTGTTACGTGAATATCTATACATATCCCACATTCGGCCTTTATAAACATTTGTACTCGCAGAACGTACTGGTATCAATGATCTTACAGGCGGGATAATGAAGAGGGGTTACTTTCTGCCCCCTATAAACTATTTCACAATTTTTTTCCTGGTTTAATGTCCAAAGTGTATGAAATAATTTTGTAATCTTTAAAAAGTTGAATTTCTAAACATTTTTATATATTAATCTACACTGATATGTAGATTACACAGGCTAATTTAAAAGTCCCAAAATCTATAAAAATTGACTGTTGTAATGAAACCTTTTAATATGATATTATTAATCATTCAGAATAGTTTATGAGTGCTTGATCTTTAAAGCTGTTCAAAAACTAAAATAACTTAATATCATAAGTTATTATTATCTACCTTATTATTCACTACCTATTCTTGATTACTTAAGACAATAAACTTTTAAAAACCAACTTGAATAGCCTTTATTTACAACGGGACCTAACTAAAATGAAAGTAACAACTCATCGATTTATCACTTTTAAAAACCAAATTGAATAGCCTTTATATACAACGGGACCTAACTGAAATGAAAGTAACAACTTATCGATTTATCACTTTTAAAAACCAACTTGAATAGCCTTTATTTACAACGGGACCTAACTAAAATGAAAGTAACAACTCATCGATTTATCACTTTTAAAAACCAAATTGAATAGCCTTTATATACAACGGGACCTAACTGAAATGAAAGTAACAACTTATCGATTTATCACTTTTAAAAACCAACTTGAATAACCTTTATTTACAACGGGACCTAACTGAAATGAAAGTAACAACTCATCGATTTATCACTTTTAAATAGTAAGCTCTTAAAAATATTAGAAACAATCTTGAAGAAGAATGTGTACCTTTTCCTGCACCATCTATCCTACAAAATGAGTTGCATTCATCAAGCGTTTCATATCGGTTTTCATTGCCATCACATCCTCCATACCAGAAACGGGCACATCCTTCAAATTCAGTTGAAAAGTACCATTTCACAGTATAATTCTCACATGGGCCTCTGTCTTTGGGCAAGCTGCAACGATCTGTAACTATATTTACCCAAATGCATTACAAAGTTGTAAATTAAAATACTAAGAGTTTAACTCTCCGGGGTTTTAACGTGTTTAGTTAGTTTAAAAAATGTAATAATTGTTCACATATAAATTATTATTTAAACATTTAAAAGACTAAACGGGTCAATTGTTCACATAAGCAATTGTATCTAACAATTTGACTTGGACGGGTTCGCTGTCTAACCAAATCGTTCTGAAGACAGATAAAATACATAAAAATCTGGTTTGAATTTTCAGAAACAATGTTTCATTCAAAGTTTAAAAAAACACAGTAGACAATTTTTGACACGGGATCTGCCCATTCCGATTGCCGATTCCAGGAGTCGTTGATTCTAATGGTACCGAATAATCCCCTATACTCGATTCTCCATTGAATAAAATGTCGATTTCGATTCTTTTTTTTCAATTGTTAAAGGAAATACTTTTTTTGTAAAATTCTAAAGAAAATATTATTTTTGAACTATATGTTGTTTAACTATTGGTTGATTTTAATGAATTAAACTATTAGATCGAATCCCGATTTGAGATAACGAAAATATTATTATTATTTATGACGCAACAACAAAGGCGATCGGAACCATTTCTAGTCCGTCTGTCACCACTCGTTTCGCTCTGCTGTCTCACTCTCACTCGAACCGGATCGTCTCTCTCTCTCTCTCTCTTTCTCTCTTTCTCTCTCTCTCTCACTCCCTTTCTCCCTGTCTCTGACAGCCACCGTTTCATATATGTCGAAACAAAAAAACACTAAGAATAGGTATTTTCGATTTCTCTAATTATACAATCTCATATACCTGAAATTATACTGTAATTGTAAAGTGAAGATCACATTTGTTTAAATAAATCATTACTTTTATCCGATGTTTGTTTGGACTAACTCAGAAATTCCTATTCCTAACTGGACGTTTTGTGTAGTCTATTATATTAAAATGGAAATTTTAAAATGCTTCACCATAAGATCAAGATGTTAAATAAATTCAATATTAGAAATCATAATTAGATTTTGAAAAATATAAAAGAAACGAGTAAAAGCTACTTATTAAAATTTACCAAAACATTTTCATTTTGTTAATAAATGATGAATATAACGTTTTAAAAAAATTCCATTAAACCATCCAAAACTAAGATTGTAAAACACTAACCATTTGCCGTAACGTCTGAGTAACGACAATAGGCACCAAACTTCCCACGCTACGTTAACAGAATCCTCTTATACATTTAAAATAGATAGCTTCGATTAATTGCCAGTATTTATCATGGATCCCTTCCCAGAAACAAAAACATTTCTTTTAAATTAGGCTGATTTTACGTTGGATAAAATAAATATTTTCGCATCATGCTAAATTATCCCCAAAAATGTATCATGTGACCAAAGTTATTATGTTACATACCTTGAGGCATTTTGATCCACCATTTTCTTAAAAAGCCCGGTATAATTTGTTTGCTTGATATTATTCCTAATTAGGCTGATTCTCTGTAATAGTTGTAAGATGAGTGACTGTGCCCGTATCTTCTACACACATTTTGATACAAATGAATGGGAGGTAAGGAAATTGCATAAGGGAGAACTTAGTTGTGCCCAGAGTTAACTTTTCGAACCAGAATCAAAGAACACCCCTCATTTCCAACTTGTAACATTTTTCACATAGGTATTCATTTTAGCTAGAATGTCCACTTTAGTGGTCACATAGTACCATGAAAGCTGATGAATGATTTTTCCCAAAGATTATTGTATAGATAAATAAGAGATTTATTCACTGTAAAACAGTAAATAAGACTTAAAGAATACTGCCTAGGATGAAATAATGTCACAAATCGTAAAGACAGTAGTGTAAGGCAGGCTTAACCTTCAGGACATTATGGTTTTAAATTAAGGTTTTAATTGACTACCCATAATATTTTCAATGTTTTCAAGTGGAAGTGATTCATGGAAGGGGTTTTAAACATTTAAATCAAGGTAAATATGATACAAGCTTTAATTTTACTATAATAATAGGCCCCAATTATATATGAAAATATAATTTATTACTATAAAAAAAAAACAATTGTTTCTGAAGAGTAAAATGATTAGTTTGAGAAATTATTTGACATTGAACAATATAAGGGATGATATTTTAAAATCTTTTTTTTCCAAGTGTCTTTACTTATATTTGATTTTAATGCAATATCTTACAGACATTATAATTATTCCTAAAAAAATAAGTGTATTTACGACCATGCATTATGTCGCATTTATTGGTAATGATAGTTTATTGTTTTAAGTTCATACATATTATTTAGGTACATGTTTTAAATTCGTAATTATAAAAAATGAAATTTTTATAAGTGTATATCAGAATTAAATTACGTAATGTCAGACGTGAAGAATAAGATGTTTTAATCGAGGAAATCCTTGGTACCAAATATACGAAATTCTATTCCTTAAGGTCGTTCCTTTAAACATATTTGTATTTAAATATTTGAGTTTTTGTTTGATACAAATGAATCTGATCTTACAATCGAACTCATTATAATGTTACCATTGCGTTATGTCTTCTAGAATAGGAATTCAGTTGGGAATCGAATCGTGGAGTGGTTTGAAACCAACAACTTAGGTTAACCTTGAATCTACAGCGTCTCTATTTGACCTTATTCAGTAAAATATATCATAAAGAGTAAACTATAACACTATAATTCAATTTCATATGGTAAGTAAATTTCCCTAAATACAATTTTTTTAAAATAATTAGTAGCATTAAGAATCAATCGACAAAGCCATTTACAAGGTCAAACAAATATATTTAGAAGTAAGTTATACAAATTGTTTAAAACGCGAATATAACTAAAGAATACATATTTCAATACTGCACTAATATTGAAATAGCTTTCAAGAATATTAGTAAATTATTTTGAACCTGTAAACAAGTTTAGTGGTGTAGAAAATATTTGAATAATCTATTACAAATTATCATCAACTTACATAAGATAATAATACTTTGCAAGGCTGAATCATTTCACGTTCTGTGGTTAAATCCCTCCTCTTCGATCTTGGCCTACTTAACGTAGGAGTAAGATCACAAAAACACCAATTAATGTAAATTTTGTACTACATTTTAAAACAAGAAATTCCTACGCATGTAAATAATACTAATTTGTTTCCATAACATGAATATTTGTGTGATAATTTCCGTATCATATATTGTATACTATTTAGTGTATTTAATGAGATATTTATTTAAAAGTGTTTACCTTCAGGCAAAATCCTGTACCCTTGGTCATCAGCTACGAAGCGTGTGGTCTGCAAAGCCCCGTCCGGCCCGATCCAGGAGAACATCCCATATACAGTCCAGGTCCCATTGACAAACTTGCCATCTTCTTGACGTTCAGTCCCGTCACTAGTCCGATACCTGTATATATGTGTCACACTGTAGTTAAGGTATTTTTCGAAGCATATGTTATATTTAAAAATATAGTTCTAAATTGATAATTTTTTATGTCCCAATTTCCTAAGTTCGAGATTTTAAGAATTAGTATGAACGTAGTTTGAAAATGTTATTCAAGCCAGCAAATTGTTAAAAACAGAAAACAATAATTGTTAAATTCAGGAACTCAATGTAAAAAAAATTTAATGAATGAATTATTAATAGTTAAAAGTTTAATTATTTTATAAATGCTATTGTTTTTTTCATTTAACCTTATATACAACACTCATTGATATATCAACAACCTTAAATGTAATAAAGTTCAACCTAGAAAAGGAATGCTAAAGAATAAACTCACAATAAACCAGAAAAGAGAAGTAGACTGGTAAACTGTGTGGGGGAGACGGGAAAACGTGGTTAGGAACGGTTGGACGTAGTCACATGTCGCCCTTTAGAGGTGTTATTGTTTCGTGTCTATTGAAGTGCAAAGTGCAAAAAGTTCAGGAACCGCCAATAGTCTTGATGAAAAGATCTGCCAGTTTTGGAGCCCGATTGCTATGAGGTATTGGTGGTACGCCTAGTTGGTCGAATGCACTATTTATTGCACTATACATAGAAAGGGGATGCCTTTGCCTCCAAAGAGGTTGGACATCTGCCTGTTTGGACCACGGGAGTTATTTTATTTCCCTCTTACAACTCACAGGGCGAACCTGTGGAGATGCATTCCTCTATTCGGCACCTGGGTCGCGCCCAGGTTACAGGCTTCCGTACTGAGCATTTAAGGTGTAGCAATGAAATATGCAGCTAAAAACTTTACATGGTCATTCATGGGAGAGTAACGATAGCCATTAGACGCTAAGAGTTAACCTATTTCTTAGACATAAAAAAACAGAAATCTTTATTAACAAATGTAGAAATTGTTCAAAGTGTTTCCTAATGGATGTAGTAAAACAGTATCACGAACACGTTATAGAAGCACGTTTACAGGACACAGACGAGAGTTGATTCTCGTTTAAAAGCACTATAAAACAAACGAAGAAAAATGTAAACTTTAAAGAGATATTTTAAATGAATCAATTGATTTAAAAGTTTGAAAAACAAAGCAAATACTCATCATAACAATATAAATATAAATATCGTGATATGCAGGAGATATTCTGTATTTAAAATGTTAAATATATTAGCAACTTGTAATGAAATATCATATACAATTCGAGAGAAGAGAAATAATGAAAACATTCAGTAGGCGATGTAAGTAATAGAAACAAATTTATTCAAGTTTCAGCTCAACTAATCAATCTACAGTTAAAGGCAAAACAGACTAAACAATTGAAATACAAACGTAACAATAAATATGGATCTATATTTCAATTCTTTCCGTAAACTATGTTCTAACTCAATATACCACTTCTTATTCTCCTGCGTGTAACATGGAGTTCTTAATGATAACGACGGAAGAACGCACATCTGCACCGTGATGCAATAATCCCTTCTTTTTTCCCTACCGTAAGGGGATTTGTCCCTATCTTAATCCTACCTAAATTCACAAACATTTTTAATCATTCATAGCGAACTATAATCATACCGAACTATTACATTTAAATTATAACTTAAGCACAAACAAAAGTCAACATTTTTATTGGGGTTTCCATTCTACCAGGCCAACATTAAGAAGTAAGTTTGGGCTATGGAATAATAAGCCATTAGTATATGGCGGAAGTCTTATACGGAACGCATATTTAGTCTTACTATTTTTCATTATCATTATAGTAGATACATTATAGCTACAGCTATGTAAAGAATGTGAAATGTATTTTATTTGCAATAAAATAATAATAATAATTACATAAGAAAAAGTATGCAAAAACTTTAAAAATAGTTAGTAATATCGTTAAACGCCAGAATAGTTTTAAACTTTTAAAAAGTATTATCAAGTTTAATTTTTTTTCAAATTTCTGGTAGTCTTACTTCTTTGCACATCGTCGTAGACCTACGTTTCAAAATTCCTTGTGAATTGTAAATCAAAATTGTAATATAAATTTAGAAGAAAGCAATAAATATTTTTGAATCATATGATTGTAATAAGAAAATAGAAATGTATCAGAATTAGGTGAAACCAAACAAGTATTTATGGAACATTTAGAAAAGTACCTACCTGAAATTGTAACCATTCAAATCCACGTCATTGGTGTACTCCAGGATTTCCACTTCATTTTGGGCCGCCGCAAATACAGCAATCACGATCGTAAATACCTACAAAATATTTATTTCCTCTGAAAACATAATCTGCTTTCCTTTTACATTAAAATTAAATACCTACAGATACTGTATAGGAATACATAACCTATCTACATATATCTGCTTCTAGTCATACACATTTAAAAAGAAAAATCAATAGGCTAGTTTTAAGTTTATTTGTTATTAATCAATTTTACTAAATAAAAATAAATATCTAAATATATTAAACTTTGTTTAATATACTGTACAAAATTTAATATTAAAAACAAAATTAAAACTCACCAAACAATCACAAGGGCGAAACGGCATTGCTATGTCTACAGTAGAACCGTCGCTTAGTAAATGCAGTAGCTACTTGTAGAAACAGATGGGAGTTTTCTGTTATAGCAGTGTTGAAGTAAGGTCAATAATTATCGACGGTACATCATTCAAAACGTTTCACTGTAATTGTGGATTACATTATTACAGTCGTAATAATACGGTTCGTAATATGTCAAGGATAGTAGATTACACTTGGTATATTATTATAGGTGTTTAATAATAAAAACACGATTTATTTTTATTTTAATACAATTTACATTTTACTTTGTATGTTCCCATCGGATTACATTAGTTAAAAGACAGAGAAATTGAGTAAATACGTGCAGAAAAGTAATATTGGCTCGTTTACCCTTAATGATACGTCACTACTGTCTTGAATTTCAATGAATTTTAATGCATTTAATGTATCTGTTACCTTTTATGCACTATAGCTTGATTTATATATGTATTAAAAGTAATTTACATTACCTGTATATATTTTAACACTATATATAGCAAGACACCAATCGGTAGAAAGACCCTATCTGGGAAAGGTTTTTCCTGTTCTGTAGTAGTTATTTTAAATGCATACTACTCAGGTTTTTATTCAATTTTGCGTTACAATGTATATATGAAAAGAATATTAGTTTTATTTATTTTAGTTTAAAATTTGCTACAGCTTTAAAGTGCCATCTATTCTTTTTAAGATAGCTAAGCTAACCTTCCTCGTACATGTAGTATTGTTTATTCATAACAACGTTAGTCGTTGAGTCTTGTAATAGGTTCGTATTACCCACCAGTACGTTTCGGCGCTAAATAAGTGCTTAATATGGTATTATCCCTCGGTGCCTCGTGCCCTCTTGACGTGTCACACGTCACGTCCATCGTGTTATCGTCATGAGAGCGATATCGAGACGTTCTTCGGACTCGATAGATCTGTCAGGAGGTTTCGGCAGATCTCCATTGTCCTTAGATTTATAAGATATAATATATCTTATATATCACCGGCTATGTTCCTTATAAAAGCAAGGTTTTCAAAAATCTGTTTCAGACGTTTTACTATCGGCTATAGGTCGTCTCTAGTTATTTGTCTCTTTTGTTGATAACCTGACCTCCTGGTTTTATCTTCTAATGATATCGCTCAGAATTTAATTTTCTTTGCTATTGTACTTTGTGTCTCATACTTTGAGTCAGATCACAAGTTTTCACCATTGTAAAACAATCGAATGTTTTTATTTCCACTTAGCTGCCTAGCTTAGTACAACCTAACATGCGGCAGTGGATTATCCATAAAAAAGAGGAAGAAAGAAAGATGGTGAACAAGGTGATTGGTGACAAGAAGTACCTATCTTTATAACTTACCTCCTTGTCAAAAAGCACAGACAGAACACTATGAGGAAATATCTCTAATCTAGACAAATCTACCCCCACGAATCCAGCATTTCACTTTTGACCTCCGCCCAGGTGACTATCAGCAGGCCCGTCGCGAAGGGGTTGGTACTACGACCCATGACTCCGGTATACAGCAGTCTTTTGGCCTGGAGTGGTAACCTTCACCTTTCCACTTGAACGAGACGAATTCCAACCAGACCTTTCGGTTCAACCGCTTTTCAAGGACTACTCGGGCAAAGTAAAGTCTTTCAAACGGTCAGGTGTCGGTACCTCGATACCCCGTCTAATTAGTTCGATCCTGGAAATGTAATCGAATACATTCTCTGTTGGCTTTTCCTAAGGACTGGACTTCGGGACTTGGTCCTATTTGGACATAAACCCATCCCGTGAGACCTTGTGACCAATAACAGTCGAAAGAGAGTCTGTATTTGCCTTAATCGAGGTTTCATCCTTTATTGAGAACTAAAAATCCGAATTTTTATCTCTAAGGTGACGAATATACACGTTTGAACGTCTTGTAGTCCATGTCGGCGCTCACGATCCATTGTCTTGTGTTTTCTCGCCCTGTTTGAGCATAACAAATAAATGTGTACTGTTTCCTAATAGATGTTTAGGGACTTTGTTTAAAGAACGTCCAATTTATTTTCAATAATTCATGTTGTGTCGTCTCATTCCAAAATAGATAGTGATGTTATGTTGTTTCTCCGAACGCACGTTGTAAAATATAAATACCAAATTTGGTATTCGTTAGTGTATTAACTTTTTATTAAAATGACACTTGAAATTTCCCACTGTAGGTCAGAATTCAACTGTCTGTATTCCTTCTGGTTTAACGACTTTAAAACTATATTTCACGTTAATTAATCTCAATCTGTTTGGTTGAGAGCTGGTTAAACGCCACGTTTGTCTTGTGGAAATTAATTTGTTACCTATTCTTTCAATAATATCCCTCCCCCACTATAACGTTGTCTACAATCTACAGATCGATGTTATTAACAACACGTCTGTCCATATTCCTTAAGATTCATAACTCTTGTGAGGATGACGGGCCATTCTGTACCCGCATTTCACGTGCATAGTACGCACTGCATTCATCTACTCATGCACTGAACTCGGTCATCTGAATTATGTCTATGTCAGTAATTGGTAATAGACTCCACTTGGGTTCTTTTATAATCGACTATTGCGTTTCAAAACGGAAGAAACATGTGCTCCTATACTGTCCCTTCCCATCGGAAATGACACTAACATCGACTGACAGGCTCACATAAAAATTCTCTAAATGCACAATATTTCACATTCCAAATTGATTCCATACTTCAAGCGTGTGTTTATAATATTCCTCAGTTATCAGGCTTTTCATCAATCTACTGAAGAACATAACTTGAAAGGAACAAAAATCTCGAGAGATTTCTCTTTACAGTCGATATAATCGCATGGAAAGATAGCAATTATCAACACAAGTTCAGGTTTGTCGCCCGGAACCAACATCATTGTATTGATTTGGGTCACGTATTTTAGGATCTTACATAACTTATAACATTGGCAAAAAAAATATAGTTCTTATATGTTTTAATGCACGTTTACTAGGTTCCTAAAGGTTTTTACCGGTATGTCTTAGCGCTATTGCCTTACAAAAAGAAGGAAGGTAATTCTGTGAAACATTATTTCAGAGGTCATCTCGTGTGCGATGTTGAAAACTCTTCGCCACTACTGCAAATCGGAACCCATAAGATTTAGTTTCGTAGGCAATCCTATATTCTATCTATATTCATTTTATATTTAATCTATATTCATTTAACTACGTAAATATTAGATCTACACATGCAAACAATTAATAAAGGAGCTATTATTAATGTTATTATTAATATCTGTTATTTGTTTGTTTTTAATCCAAAAAAAGTGCTCGTCATGGAAATATATATAATTTTATTATAACTATTTTACAATTATGTGCACAATTATAACTAATTTTTAAAATCATATTGCTTACAATTGTTATATGTGTATGTTGTTATTACTAGTGTGTAAAATGTTTAAGGTAGAATACACTACTTCCAATACTCTACTTTCCGATACCCAGAAGTGCTGCCGTTGTGCCAGCTCCCGGTGCCGCATATGCTGTGCCACCTGGAAACAATCACAAACTCCACTGAATCACAAACAGTAATAAAAAAAAGATTATAAAGATGCTAATTAATAAAGAAAACCACCAATCCAAAAATAACACTGCCAAAAAACATGTTATAGACTAATGAGTGAATACCTAATGCGTATTGGAAGTTTACACTTCCAAAATGTAAACAGTTACCAGGATTGCGGAGGAATCCAAGAGCCACGTAGAAGGGTTATATCATTCAGTTACAGATGGCTTTACAAATTTTTCATTTATTTAATCTACTTTCAATCTATCTACGTTCCAAATTACCAAAAGAAACTATTTTATTTACAAATTGCCATTTAAAATACAACCTATCAGTATATATTATTATTTAGATACATTCATATTTCGGTTCACATAATTCAAAACAACTTTAATTTTAAACGGGTTAGAAACGGTAAAGTTTTGTTCTCGATTTTGAAATTTTAATGTGGAAGCTGTACATTTTTACAGTTATCATTTCTAGTGCCTATAAATTTACTTATTGCTGAAAAATATATTTTATTTGTCTTACAATTGTTTCTAGTATTAGTATTTCTTTTACGAGAAAAAAAAAAAAAAAAAAAAAATATATATATATATATATATATATATATATATATATATATATATATATATAAAGAACTAAGTCATAATACGAATACAAGAATTATAATTGAATTTACAATTCAAAGCTTTTCATTGGCTAACAGTAGCAACATCATCAGGAATTTCCCTGATGATGTTGGTACTGTTAGCCAACGAAAAGCTTTGAATTGTAAATTCAATTATAATTCTTGTATTTGTATTTTGACTTAGTTCTTTATTAATACACAAGAATACATATTGCGATATTTATATATATATATATATATATATATGTATATGTATATGTATGTATAGGTTTTGTAATATTTATCTGGCTATTAGTGTTTTTTATCGTTTATTTATGAAAAATAAATATGTACACAAGAATACATATTGCTATATTAATATATATATATATATATATATATATAAATATATACCCATTTATATATATATATATATATGTATATGTATATGTATATGTATGTATAGGTTTTGTAATATTTATCTGGCTATTAGTGTTTTTTATCGTTTATTTATGAAAAATAATTTTTTAACACATTTTCCACTAAACACAGAACTTTACAGAGTCCGAGCGAGCAGCGGTGGCTTGACCCATGGCTGAAGCGTAATAAGAAATAATTTGGTTAAAGTGCAAAGACAGACATATTTCCCCGGTTGTAAATGTGCGTGTTTTGAAACTCTCATATTTCTAGATGTGCATTTAACAGTGAAACTAGTGTAATATTCTTATCAAAAGATCCTTTTCGTCTCTTACCAACGGAAGAAAACTTAATTTATTTCAGAGGTGTAAGCTCTAGTCCTCGTCACTGCTTTCACTGCTGCTGCCTGTTTCGAGGGAACTATCCGAGTCGCTGTCCTCTGAGTCACTGCCCGAATCTTGTCCTAAATTTACAATAATCCAATCACTTAAAATACCAACGTGTATTTACTTTAAAATATCCCTTTCATCCTGTGCCTATAAAGAGATCTGTCGTTGGGAAGTAATTTCTATTCACCTTTTGATAAGGGTTTCCGAGGATATTTCCTTATGAAGGGTAAAGAGAATTAATACCCTATATTAAACACGGTCCATATGTTTAATTCTAACGACATTTTTGAGCCGAGGTGAGAGGAGGGTGAAGACAGAAAATGGTAAATATATGATTCATCGATTTACCAAAACAAACAATTAATAATCAAGTTTAAGGAATTTTCTGAGTACAATATTGGGTTCAGTATATTATTATAGAATTCTATATTACTTTTATCTAATCACATAGTACATCGTACCAGTTATTTTAGTTGCAATTTCGGTAACATATAGGCCTAAGAACTAAAAAGTACCTATGGTTATAGATATGATGGAATATTATTAATTATCTTAAAACTATTTAATTTGATATTTATTTAGTATTGTAATTATTTTGATATTCCACTCTTCGTTTCTAAAATACTAGTCAGTAAATGCGATTTACCACTACGTTGTTTTCGTTGTTGGGGTAAAAGGTGCTTGTTTCAATCAGTTCAAAACACGACCTCAGTAGCTAGAATTTCCTTCCTTCCGCTCTAGTACAACTTCTGTATTATTTTTAACAAATATCCCCTTATATTTTTACCTCTAATATTTTATTCGTAATTCTGAACATTTTAAACACTAGTTATAATAATGTTTTTCCATTAGTCGCAAACTATCAAAAGAAAATATTGATAAAAAGTTCATAATTAAAGAATCCATGATTATATTTATAATAATTTATTATAACATTTAAAATTAACTAAGCGAACCTGCCAACGTCAAACACGTTTCTCCTCAACTCTTTGTACAAAAGGACTATTTTGTATTTTTCTCCGTTGTACCTTTGTTACACACATCTTTCACTATACATCTTTTTGCAAAGGGTTGTAACAGGTAGGAAGAGAGGTGTGGCTCCAAAAGTAGGTCTATCTTCTATGCCGCTCAATAAAGAATAAGGGTTGGCACCCTAAATCATAGTCGATGATCTCTCCTCATATCTCAGACCAACAGGTTTTGTGTCACTAGTCTGATATAGTTTATTTAGAATCACTCCCTGCCCATTCATAGATGTTAATAGTGAAACTGAACTCATCGGAATAACAAAATCCCTCGCAAACACATACACACGTGCACGCACATACCCGCATACACGTATAAAAACTACAGATTTTCTCTTGGGTAAACTAACTTTTTCAACTTTCCCATAAGTTGATCAAACTGGAAGTATGCTTGGAAACCGGGTACATTCATTCATACACTCGCAAGCTACACAATGATATATCCAAGAGTATTGCCCCACCAAATTCCTTCCGGAACTCCACTTTATTAAGTAAAGTTGTTGATTCTATTGAACCAGCTCAGATTTTTTTCAAAATTTTCAACATATATCCATTTTGAACATCATTACGAGGCAATCGATAACAAACAAAAAATAATTTATCGAAACTAATTATGTAAAATATGTGTTAGTGTGTAACTTGTAATAAAATAAAGAACACGTTTTTATAAAATATAGGCCTTCAAATGAAAAATTGTTGGTGTGCTGTTAATAGAGTGCTTGAAGTTGTGAGTAGAATATGTACTTAATTATTATTTTCAGATAAAATTAGAGATTGTAAATAATTATGAGCATAAATTCAGTTTAATATAATAAATAGTTTATTTTAATTTTAAAAATGTTTCAAAATATTTCACTGAGTTGAGAGTTTTAGACATACGAGGGTTGAGACAGGTAAATTAATGTCAATTTTATAAAAACGTGTGGTTTACGTGTATAATAGAGAATAATATAATATAATATAATGTAGAACGTTTATCAATATTATGTTTAGTTTTATATTTTAAATATTATTGCCGTCTGATTATCATAATTTACTAATCATACTGAAAAGGAACTTTGTGCAAAGTTTACGAGGGTTTTATGTTCCATAAACACTTTTTTTATTTACTACAAAACAATTCGTTTACCTTATGATATTTTCATAACTATTTTAATATTCTATCAAGCATTATAGATGGATTTTTTTAAAGTCTGACTTAATGTCTACATTATATTTACTATCTACATTGTACACGTGTTATTTTTTCGGAAATAATTATAAACAAACTATACACGACCTACAAGGCTTGGTCGTTATCTGAGGCCCAAAAGTGCCCCTGTAGTCCCGGAACCAATACCTCCTCCTCCAAACCCTCCTGCAAAACAAATAAGGTAGATGAAGCACATCCAAACAAGAACAATGGTAAAGTATATTTTGAAAACTTAAAGGACAAAGTTAACTTTTTAAACAAGTACCTGACTATTACAACTTACGGAATATTATTTTCCTAAAGCATATCCTAGGTTGAAAAATGACAGGAAAATATGCTTCTTACGAATTCACGTTCATATGTTTTACGGTCTTAGTTTATTGTATAGTCAGAGTAGAAAACATGGAAACTTGACATGGAAAATAGAAGGATATGGAAACACTCCATAATTTACTTAACCTTAAGGAAGAGTTTATTCTTTTAGCCTATATAGATCAGCAGACACCGCTATACACACATTTTCTCCCTTTGTTACATTTCAGTCAAGAAAATATATCAAGTTGACATTAGGCGCTGAACGTTTAGTCAAATTTAAAATTATTTTCTGAAACTCGTAACTTATTTCTTTGTTATACGTTCATAACCACACACTTTTTAATTACCAAGCGAAAAAATAACGGAACTAGATGTGAAGCAATAGTGCCGAAACCAATACCAGAGGCAACTTTCTCACACCGTAAAACCATAAACATTCATTGAATTACTACGATAATGAGTAACCACAATCTATTCCAGAGTCACTTTACGGGGAAAGAATCAGTTCACCAGGTCAGTATGTATGTTGCCATTAGAACGAGCGGTATCTTTTCCTCCTTTAGGTTTTCAATAAAGTTCAACATTTTATAGAATCTGCCTACCTTCGTCGTTCATTGCGATTGAGACTTATAAGTAAAGCGTTGAAACACTTGTACCAACTTACTGTGATATCACGACACTTGTTAGTTGCAAAAAGCAATTAAAATGAACATTTTTATTACCGATAAATGCTCTTGAATTTATTTCTCTAATTGCAAAACAACGGGATCGTATGTTGTTATATTGACGTTCATATATTTTCCATTATTGTTTATTACAAATTGTTTATGTAAGTACTCATGGCTTAAAAAAAATAAAATAGCAAAAAGATAAAACTTGTTAAAAATCTAATCCAGCTTTAAGTATAATTTATTTGCATTAATTAATTTTTTTATTCGAATTTTTATTTTTAATGTATAGGTAGAATAATAAATGAAGTATTTATAAGTTCATAAATATATTTATATTTCAATTCTTGTTTACTCTACTTTAATTTCACTTGAATAGTTTTTCGTCAGCTTACGTTAACGCTGTGTATGGGGAAATTTTAAAGCCAATCTCAAATTATTTTGTAGTATGTTTATTTATTTTACAAATATTTTTTTCGGGGATTGATTGTTAACAAGCACCTCTTACAAGCCGGGCCTACTAGCATTAACCCAGAAGCGCTGCGGTAGTACCTGCTCCAAGAGCAGGTGGAACTCCAATATTTCCTAAAACCATAAACACACATTAAGAGTAAAGATACGTAATGCTTTGGAAACTTTGCATTAAAGATACAGCTCACTCTGTCAACACTAAAACTTACAGAGCCCTTGTCTCGGAGAGACACTATAAAGTTCTATTCTGTTACTCTTAAAAGGTTATACTACTACACTTTAGTTTTCGATGTGGTTTTATATTTCTGATTACCAGATTGTATAAAATGTAGGTAAATCTCTAACCAACTTGTAAATATTTATTGCATCCAAAAGAATATCTTGCAACTTATCCGGTACAAATACGTTTAGAATAACAACTTGATTTTGTTTCTCGAAACTGTTAACTAAATTGATCTGTCACTGAGAAGATATGGTACAATAAGGTGAGAATCATACCTTCAACATTTTTTCATTATTTGGTTTACGTAAAAATGTTTTGTTAAAAATTCAATTAGAGTAAAAAGCTAAAGTGTTTGGAAATGTACTTAAGGCTATACCAGTAATATAATATATACCGGATAGGAGTTTTATTCTAATAAATTATCTGAAGTAAATTTCCAAGAAAACATTTTCCCCCAAGTTTACATTGATGTCTTGTGTATTAAGTATGTGGACAAAATACATACACACACACACACACACACACACACACACACACACACACACACACACACTCGTAGTGTCTCAACACAACTTAGGAGGCTGAAGAAGTCGTAAGACGAAAACGTTTCCTCCAAGTGTAAGTTAAGAATTTAACAACTTTTAGTTAACAAAAAATCTGGTCGAAAGTAATAGCAAAAGTGTAATAAGTAAATTTTAACCATTTGAACTTAACCATCTTTTAAATTGTAAACCATTTGAGTGTTGTTTATATTTCATAAAATCAATGAATTCTAATTTACTTTATTTTAACTCTGATGATTTATTATCAAAGAAATCAACCTATTCATTTATCGTTTACAAATTATGTTCAACCTTTATTATTATGATGCCTTACAAGGCTGCAGCTATTTCACGTTCTGTGGTTTAATCCCCCCTCTTCGATCTTGGCCTATTTAACCTAGGAATAAGGTCAGAAAAGCAACATTTAATGTAAATTGTGTGCTGTATTTTAAACATGGAAGTTAATGTGAAAATACTTTTGCTCTTTATGACAAAAATTTCTATGTAGAAAATAAATGTTCATATGATAATGTATTATATCATTTATATTATTATCTAGTGCATTATTGACATAATTATTTACAAGTTTTTACCTTGTGGCAAAATCCTGTACCCTTGGTCATCAGCTACGAATCGCGTACTCTGCAAAGCCCCGTCCGGCCCGATCCAGGAGAACATCCCATATACAGTCCAGATCCCATTGACAAATTTGCCATCTTCATAGCGTTCAGTCCCGTCACTAGTCCTGTACCTGTATATATAAACGTAACGGTGTCGTTAAAGCGTTTTCCAAAGGAAAATAATTTAAAAAAATTGTCCTACGTGAATAATATGTGACGCCCAATTTTAATAGTTGGACGTTTCAAAGTCTATCAAGAACATAGTTTCAAAGTGTAATTCAAGCCAGAAAAATGTTAAAATCACAAAACAATAAGTGTGAAATTGTAGACCGTTACATGATGAGAAGGAATGAGTAAACGTCGATAGTTATACGTTTATTTGTTTTAAAAATTTTAATTTTTTATATACTCCTTATACAGGCCAACAGACGAGGAATCAAATATGTCTTAATGTAACAAACTCCAACCTAGAAATGAAATCTTCATGACTTAAAGTTGGTATTTGGACTATAGAGAGATGAAAAGGGAACGACGGAAAGGAGACAGACTGCTATGGGAAGGAGATCGTGGATGGGAAGAGGAGGAAGGGGAAACAAGTCTCTGTATGAAAGTTTAGCAATAAAGTGTACGACGCAAATCAAAGTGACGATAGCCATAAGGAACAAAATGTTTACTCTTTTCTTAGGCTTAAAATAACAGAAATGATCATGAACGAATGTAGAAATTACTTCAAGTGTTTCATGTTTAAGAATGGATGCAGAAAAACCTGAACAATAAGGCGTTCTAGAAGCGTTTTCAGAACACAAACATAAAGTCAATGATACACGCTTAAAAAGGATAAACGAAGAAAAACAGTGTGTATTTATGAGAACAATTCAAATGAATTAATTAGTATGAAAGTATGACAACACAAAAAAATACTGAAATTAAAAAAATAATATTAATATCCTGATATACATGGGACAAAATGTAGTAAAACAAAGGTCATATATGGTACTAGCAACATCTAATAAAACACCATTTACTATTTGAAAGATGAGAAATAATGAAAACATTCGGTAGGCGATTGAAAGTTTACGTAAGTTATAGAAATAAATTTATTCGAATTCATGTTTTGCATCTAACTTAATACAACCAAAATTTACAAAAGTTTTCTATAGTTTATAGACAATTATAGTCATCGAAGATGCCATTTATAAAACAACAAAAAGATAAACCAATTTCCATTTTTTTGTATTGGGGTTTCGATTTATCCAGACAGACGTTAAGTAACGAGTTTGGGTTATAGAATTAAAACTCAATAGTTTATAGAGGAATATATAGACAGATCGCATATTTATTCTTAATTTTTTTATCAATAATATATTACTAGATTAACTCTAGCTACGTAAATCATGTAAAATTTCGTTACATTAATTTATGCTAAAATAATAATAATAAGGACGCATGAACAAATATGCGAGTACTTGACAAATAGTTGATTCAAAAGTCAAACTAAAAATATATTCAAATTTTCAATAATAATTTTAATATATTTGTGGTTAATTTTTTCAAATTTTTGTTCTAAGACTTTATTTTAAAATTCCTTTTCAAAAATAATTTAAAATTATAAAATAAATTTAGGAGAAACCAAAGAATATCATGTAACCATATGGCTGTAATAAGAAAATAAAAATATATCAGAATTAGGTGAAACCACAAGTATTTATGATTCATTTAGAACACTATCTACCTGAATTTGTAACCGTTCACATCCACGTCGTTGGTGTACTCCAGGATTTCTATTTGCTTTTGAGCCGCCGCGAAAACAACATTCACGATCATAAATATCTAGAAAAAAATAAATTCACCATAAACATGATAAGGATTCTCTTTACATTTAAAATTAAATATTAACAGATACCCTACTGGATTACACACAACCTATTACATCTGTCTGTTTTCAATCACTAACAATTTTTTTAAAACTATTATTATTTTGCGTTTTACTTTGTAGATTTTAAAACTAATATATACACCGTACAACTATTTATATTATTCATGTTATTTAATAAAAAGGAAAACGATAACAAAACCACCTCACCAAACAATCACGAGGAAGAAGCAACATTGCGGTACTTGCGCTACAACAGTCGCCTAGTAAATAGCGACTTGTAGGAAGAGATGGGCGTTTTTATGAAAGGTCAATCATTATCTATGAGTTTCCCAAGGAATATGAGTGAGAGTGGGTTATGCAGAAATGCAAGTGGTCTTCTCTGACCTGAACAGTTCGTTGGTATTTCATTCAAACAGGTCACTGTAATTGTTGGTTACATTATTAAACCAGAAAGCTAACCTATTTATGTAATGTATCAAGCGTAGATGATTAGTCACGTTTTAATAAGGTTTTATTAATACAAATCACTATTTAATTGTTTTAATTCATCTTTTATGTTCTCATCCAACAACGTTATGTAAGGTATCCAAACTGAATGAATATATATGCAAGACTGAATATTGGCTCCAGAATGTTATTCTCAAAGAGTGGGGGGTCATAACAAACAGCTAGGTAAGAAATCTACCAAAGGCGTTCTAGTGCTGCACACAAAGAATTACATAGCTCTTAGTTATCACATTAATAAAGCAATGTAATGAAATATTATAAAGTTCTGAAAACAACACTGATTTATAGAATCTTCAAAACAAAATTTAAACTTTTAAACATACACTTATATTGAAATAATGGATTTATAAAGCTTGTACCTTTATACTGAAATGGGAAACCCCTAGTGCCCCCCCCCCTATGCACCAGTGCTTCTTACAGATGTCTCAAAACTATTTAGAGGTTTATTTAATTCGTTATTGTCTCTGTTATCTTACTTCTGATAGGTGTTTACCTAATAATTAGTAATTTAACAATGCACATTTCATATATTTGAACTATTGAGCTATTCGCTCTCTAATATCACTGATATTAGATATGGAAACAATTTTAGTTATTTTAGATTCTATAAAATATTCTATTCAGATATACAAACACTAATGAAATTGGTAGCCATTATCTATCTCAATTCTATATGCAAGAGATAAGTTTCGAAATTGTCACCCATATCGCCATACAATAAGTAGAATAATCTTGAATTAGGAGCCCTAGCATTTATGAAGTTAATGGTTTCCACAGCATCTGATAAAAACGGAAGTCAGATTTTCCGGCATGCCTATAGCAGGCAATGTTTCCCGGTGGATTACACAATGTGTACTTTGGCATTCAGGAGCAACTTTCTTCATATTTGCTGCTAGTACTGTCAATTTTCCGGACTTATCTTTTACTCCGTCTGTCCATTAGACAATAAACTTTGATCATGGACATATTTTGAGCAAATCAATCATGTTGAAAATGAGTTCCGCTCTGGTATTTAATTCAAGTCGTTTTCAGAACAAAAACTCTTCTGCCAACCTCTCTATGATAATCAAATCGTACAAATATAGGCAGCAATGTCATGCTTTCGTCTACTTGATGTGCAAGGTATGAGCAATGAATATTCTTGCAGTTTTTAACACAGTTATTCTAGAATATTGGAAGACAAATCAGTAGAACTGACCCCACTTGGGGACAAACTAACCCTAACTGGACCTGAACGTCACCGGTGAGTATAGGGGTGGTTTTGGATGATGTAGGGGTGTTAATGCGGCCTTAATCCTAGCCTTGGGGATGGGTTCGACCACGTTTAGAGGGGTAGAGGTAGTTTTTCGAAATAAATATATTCTAACCCACTAACCTAAGCTAGCCAAATTGCATCTAACCTAACCTAACCCTAGGTGAAGGGGTGTCCTCAGCTACGTTCTGGACCTTCCCCGGGGGTAGCTCCGGGGGTAGATTCGGGGTGGGGGGTTGTTTTCGAAAAAAATTTGGAAAAATGTGTCTTGACGATAGGGGGAGTCTAGAGTGCATTAGCGCAGTGTTTGGGGGTGGTTTCACCTAGGGGTAGTTTTTAAATAAAATATCAAATTGCCAAAAATCGATCGGTTGGATCAAATGACCGTACGGGATATGTGTAGAGTCCGTTATGGACTGTTGCGGGGGTGGTTTCACCTAGGGGTAGTTTTTAAATAAAATATGAAATTGCCAAAAAATGATCGGGTCCTAGGTAAAAGTTACCCTGGACTCGTGCTTGAGGTAAAGCCGCCTAGGAGCCAGGGCTCAGGTAAAGCCAACCGGGAGCCATTTCTTAGGTAAAGTAACCCCTGGAACCTGGCCTTAGGTAAAGTCACCCTGGAGTCGTGCTTGAGGTAAGACTACCCAGCAGCCAGGCCTTAGGTAAAGCTACCTATGGAGCATAGCCTCAGGTAAAGCTACCTTGTAGTCGGCTCTTAGATAAAGTCATACTGGAGTCGAGCCCGAGGTAAAGCCCCCCAGGACTTAGGTATAGTCTATACGGAGCATGGCCTCAGGTAAAATCATCCCGAAACCATGCCTTACCTAGAGACACCCAGGAGTCAGGCCTAAGGTAAAGCTACCGTAGAGTCGGGTGTTAGATAAAAGTCACCCCGGAGTCGTGCCCGAGGTAAAGCCACCTAGGAGCCAGGCCTCAGGTAAAGCCAATCCGAGGCCACGCCATAGGTAAAGTAACTTTGGAACCAGGCCTTAGGTAAAGTCACCTAGGAGCCAGACCTTAGATAAAGCTAACACGGAGCAAGGCCTCAGGTAAAACCCACCCCGAAGCCTGCCCATAGGTAAAGTAACCATGGAATCAGGCATCAAGTGGGGGGTGGTTATCAAATAATATATGAAATTGTCAAAAACTGATCGGTTAGATCGTCTGTAAGACGTGAAGGCTTATATACCGTGTTAAACCAATATATATGATAGCCCACATAATGTGTTAAACAAATATGCATGTAAGCCTACATACATACTATGCTAAGCCGACATACATGGGCCTACTATGTCTGTAAACCACTGGCCAAAGCCCTTATGACCTGAGCTATTTTCACCTCTTCTATCAGGTAGAGCCTCAGGCAGGCAACCGTATAGTTCATATGGGAGGTACTATAGGGTATATCTACCAATGCATAACCTATCAAGCCCACGTAAAGATTTAATATATTTGATGACGTATCCGCGCTAGAGCGACTTGCACACCTATAACTAGTGTGTTCTACCTCTAAATGATATGGATGATGCGGGGCAAGGGGCTATGATTGCCAAACTCAAAATTTGTCTATGCTACTAAATTAATAAACAATGCGACAAAGCCTTATCGTTTGAGGGAATACGCGTGGTCTACATAACCTACAATATCATACACTATCACAATAGTATGCATCCTGTATTACGCCATTATGTATGTTACCCTACACAGGTCTACATACTGTGTTATGGAAATATGCATGTAAATCTACATAGTCCTACATACTGTGCTAAGCTAATAAGTATGTAAACCTACATTCTTTCTGTATTAATTCAATATGTATGTTACCCTACATAGGCCTACATACTGTATGAAGCCAATATGAATGTACACCTAAATACAATGCGATATGTACACCTCATTCAATCCGATATGCACGTTGTCCTACCAAAGCCTACATAATATGTTAAGCCAGCATGTTTTGAATATACTGTGTTAGCCCTAGTCATGATTTGCATCGGATATTATGTGATAACCCATAGTCAAGCCATGCATCGGATACTATGTGTTAACTTGTAGTCAACCTACTCATCGGATACTGTGTGATAACCCCTAGTCTATCTATGCATCGGACAATATGTGTTAGCCCTAGTCATGACTTGCATCGGCTACTATGCGTTAATGATTAGCCAGGCTATGTATCGAGTATTATGTGGTAATTTGTAGGCAACTTGTAGTCAGGCTACTCATCGGAAACTGCGTGATAACCATTAGCTAAACTATGCGTTGGATATAAAGTGTTATAATTTGTTGGCCCTTGTCGGCTTAGCATAAAATGCATGCAGGCTTACTCACATATTTGTTTAAAACACTATATAAGGCTATCATGTGTATTGGCTTAACATGGTATATACGCCTATGAAGGATAGCATGCATGTTGGCTTAGCAAGGTATTTATGTAGGTTTACACCCATATTTGTTCAACACACTATATAAGCCTATCATTTATGTTGGCTTAATATAGTATATACGCCTATGTAGAATAGCATGCATGTTGGCTTAGCATAGTATTTATGTAGGTTTACACGCATATATGTTTAACGGCGTATATATGGCTATTTAGAGTATATTGCATGCTGGTTTAACATAGTATATATACCTATATAGGTTAACATGAATGTTGGCTTAGCACTGTATGTATATAGGTTCCGTGACTTTTTTTAAATTATATTGTAATATTTGTTGACCGTCATCTATGTTGGGCGTGAGAGGTTATGCATTGATAGCTGCCTTTACATAGCTATGGTGGTATGCATTGGTAGCTATACCGTATAGTACTCCCCATATTATACGGTTGCCTGCCTGAGGTTCTACCTGATAGACGAGGTGTAAATGTGTGTCAGGCTCAGAACATATAGGCTATGGCCAGTGGTTTACCGACATAGTAGGCCTTATAGTAGGCACATTTAGGGATTCATGTAAGTCGGCTTAGGATAGTATGTATGCAGGTTTTCATGCATATTTGTTTAACACATTATGTGGGCTATCATGTATGTAGGCTTAACATGGTATATACGCCTATGTATGATAGCATGCATGTTGGCTTAGCATCGTTTTAGGATCGTTTTATATCATATATTTATTCACGTTTTGTGATAGGCCTCATTATTAGTGTTTCTCCATATATACCTTTATATCTAGATACATTTACAGCTATAGGATATATCCATTGAGGCTATTTGATTATTTACACTGATTTCTGATTATATATGTAGGCCTTGGTATGCCTATAGTACATAGTAAGTTGATACAGTAATCAAAACATAAACACGCGCCTAGATTCACAACGACACCGCCGTGCGGGTTTTAAGCTTGCTATAGTGGTCACCGGCTGTCATTGCGGTTTTAAGATAATGTGTTATCTCTGCAAGTTTGCACATGTCTGGCACACGGTCACCGGTTATGTAGACCACGCGTATTCCCTCAAACGATAAGGCTTTGTCGCATTGTTTAATAATTTAGTAGCATAGACAAATTTGGAGTTTGGCAATCATAGGCCCTTGCCCCGCATCATCCATATCATTTAGGGGTAGAACACTCTAGTTATAGGTGCGCGAGTCGCTCGAGCGCGGATACGTCATCAAATATATTAAATCTTTACGTGGGCTTGATAGGTTATGTATTGGTAGATGTACCCTATAGTACCTCCCATATGAACTATACGGTTGCCTGCCTGAGGCTCTACCTGATAGAAGAGGTGAAAATAGCTCAGGTCATAAGGGCTTTGGCCAGTGGTTTACAGACATAGTAGGCCCATGTATGTCGGCTTAGCATAGTATGTATGTAGGCTTACATGCGTATTTGTTTAACACATTATGTGGGCTATCATATATATTGGTTTAACACGGTATATAAGCCTTCACTTCTTACAGACGATCTAACCGATCAGTTTTTGACAATTTCATATATTATTTGATAACCACCCCCCACTTGATGCCTGATTCCAGGGTTACTTTACCTATGGGCAGGCTTCAGGGTGGGTTTTACCTGAGGCCTTGCTCCGTGTTAGCTTCACCTAAGGTCTGGCTCCTAGGTGACTTTACCTAAGGCCTGGTTCCAAAGTTACTTTACCTAGGGCGTGGCCTCGGATTGGCTTTACCTGAGGACTGGCTCCTAGGTGGCTTTACCTCGGGCACGACTCCGGGGTGACTTTTATCTAACACCCGACTCCACGGTAGCTTTACCTTAGGCCTGGCTCCTGGGTGTCTCTAGGTAAGGCCTGGCTTCGGGATGGTTTTACCTGAGGCCATGCTCCGTATAGACTATACCTAAGTCCTGGGTGACTTTACCTCGGGCTTGACTCCAGTATGGCTTTACCTAAGAGCCGACTACAAGGTAGCTTTACCTGAGGCAATGCTCCATAGGTAGCTTTACCTAAGGCCTGGCTGCTGGGTGGTCTTACCTCAAGCACGACTCCAGGGTGACTTTACCTAAGGCCAGGTTCCAGGGGTTACTTTACCTAAGGCATGGCTCCCGGTTGGCTTTACCTGAGGCCTGGCTCCTAGGCGGCTTTACCTCAAGCACGAGTCCAGGGTAACTTTTACCTAGGACCCGATCACTTTTCGGCAATTTCATATATTATTTAAAACTACCCCTTGGTGAACCCACCCCGCAACAGTCCATAATGGACTTTATACATTCCACATACAGTCATTTGATCCAACCGATCATTTTTTGGCAATTTCATATTTAATTAAAAACTACCCCTAGGTGAACCCGCCCCCCCAACAGTCCATAGTGGACTCTAGACATATCCCGTACGGTCATTTGATCCAACCGATCGATTTTTGGCAATTTGATATTTTATTTAAAAACTACCCCTAGGTGAAACCACCCCCAAACACTGCGATAATGCACTCTAGACTCCCCCTATCGTCAAGACACATTTTTCCAAATTGTTTTCGAAAACAACCCCCCACCCTGAATCTACCCCCGGAGCTACCCCCGGGGAAGGTCCAGAACGTAGCTGAGGACACCCCTTCACCTAGGGTTAGGTTAGGTTGGATGCAATTTGGCTAGCTTAGGTTAGTGGGTTAGAATACTTTTTTTCGAAAAACTACCCCCTACCCCTCTAAACGTAGTCGAACCCACCCCAAAGGCTAGGAGTAAGGCCGCATCAAACCCCTACATCATCCAAAACCACCCCTATACTCACCGGTGACGTTCGGGGTAGGGGTAGTTTGTCCCCAAGTGGGGTCAGTTCTACTCAAATCGGTAATTTTCCTCTTCTCCGTGTTGTTTGACAGTGGTACTTTTTTAAAATTTCTCTGGTTGCATTTTCACGTAACACGGCTTGGACCATACCCACAGCTGCCGGTAGTAAAAGGATTTTACCTATCGCGTGAGTCTTTCCATCTTTTGCAATCCTATAACTATCAAGGAAAAGCTGCATTCATCAAGTTAGTATCAGTATTTACAAAGCTTTTATTACATTTATTTTCTAGTTGAAAGAAGTAAATTTTATTTTTTTTAAATTCAATTGGCCTACCAACCAAATCAGAAAGGTTTATGTTTTGGTGACACATCAGCTGAGAAGTCTTCGTGCTTTCGTGCGAAAGCGTTTCGAAACAAATATCACATTGAGAAATGGGACCGTCACTGTTTTCTGTGACAAACTTTACAATAAAACTATACTGCAAGTAGCTTTATCGTACGCACGATTTGTCTGAGGTTTTAGATTTGTTCACACTATCCTTTGACGTCTCAGGGTTCACCAGTTACCGCTTCATAGTTAATTATGGAATCAAATCAAAATCACCGACAACAGTTAGTCATGCTTAACTCTACATGAAAACGTTGAGACATCTGTCTATGTCTATGTCTATGTCTATGTCTATGTTATATCTAATGACTATTGTTTTCGACGCCCTCTTTGATGTAAACTCTCACACTGCTGGAATAGGTGCAAACAATGGAGCGGAACAATAGGTGAAGCGCGGCTGAGGAGGATATAGTGGTCGTTAGGTTGGCGACTACTACCTTCCGGTGGCCACTTGCATTATACCACTTAAAAACTTCCCACGTACCACCAGTGGTATCTCTATACCATAAG
Organism: Prosapia bicincta; assembly: GCA_036971475.1. NCBI lineage: Eukaryota > Metazoa > Arthropoda > Insecta > Hemiptera > Cercopidae > Prosapia > Prosapia bicincta. The sequence continues at coordinate 261,344,376 of JBAIZL010000005.1, forward strand.
TTAGAAACTTTGGCTTTATACAATTGTAAAAAAATAAATTGTTTAAAAGATTATATTCTAAAGTAATATCCATCTCAATAGTCACCATATCCACGGTTACAATTGTAACAAAGTTCAAAACAGAGTAAGACAATAGGACAAAAATAGGTCGGAGAAAACTAATTATTTTAAGATAACAGAAACGAATGGTATGTATGTCTGTAAATTGCTCGACTTGATTGAACAAAGACTAGCCCTTGAGGCAAAAACTGAAATTGAATTAATATTAAATTACGTAAGTTTTATTATTTTATTGTAAATGTTCCAACAAACCAGTACGATGAAAATCTATGTACTTAGTAGTATGACTTTATTTTACAGTAATACAGCTTTTCTTGAACAGTAACACTTCTAATGTTACATAGTACATTTGTATGTGCTTTGAAATTAGTATTTTCTTCGTGAAGTTGTGTTTCTTAGTGTTATTACATTACTTTACCCCCTAAATATATTTTTGTTGCATTGAGTAGACGAAAGCTTTCAATTAAGTTATATCTAATAAATAGACTGATATTTGACTGACAAATAAATAGTAATAATGAATGGGAGATGAAGATTATAAGAAATATATAGGCCTACCGCAAGCAATAAATTGCTACATAAATAATGTTTACTATAAATTTAAATTTGAAGAAACTGTGTGTGTCAAAGGCGATCTGCGATTAAAAAAAATTGAAAGCAATAAAAAGTATGGCAATGTTTCCGAAATACTGATAGGAAATATTGTTGATCTCCAGTGAAGTAATGATAAAGGATACAAGTGAAAAATATGTGCTTGAAATAAGTAATAGAGAGAAGTGAGATCAGGCCGGTTTCTAAATAGGTACTGCAGATAGATGTGTACATAAACGGACAGGCATTGGTAAGTTTTGCGCGTTGTAATTATCTCGGAAAATATGTTCAACAAAGCTGATAATGACTAAGTAATGAAGGCTAGATCAAAACAGTATGAGAAGAGTTATGAAGGTAAAACACTTACTCTTCAATGATAAAGTAGACTTTTAAAACTAGCTGACTTTACGTCCAGTGTTACCGTAAAATGAAGAATTGGACATTAAAATTCAATACCACAAGGAATATGCAGTCTTTACAATATTTACAGACACATTATGGGAGCAGGGAGTGACAATGAGCAGGGGTGATTATTGAATTGCATGGGAAGAGGCCTTTGAATTAAAAATTGTATAATGATTACATAACTGATAAATGTCTGCCATATCATGAGAATATATATATAAATATATATATTGAATAAATCAATTAATATCTAAAGTAAAATTGGGGGGGTAGATCTTCAGCAAGAGTAAGAAGAAGTGAAAGGAGATATTGTTTGAAAGATCTAAGAGATTGATGTCTAAGGAAGGATATCTAAAGATAGTATGTGATCTACGGCATTTAAATTTAACATTTTGATCGTGTCCTGAAAGAAACAGTTAAGAAGATTTTAGTTTGGATTAAAACAATTAATATCTCTACTTCATACTGGTCAAATACGAGCAAAATCTAACAGATATTACACATAATCATACAGATTGCACACGAGTACAAATGTACAGATTTTACACATAAATATGGGTATAAACATATAATCTCTCAATCTTTACTAAAAACTGCCTCAGTTTTATAAATATTAAACGTAGTCTGAATAATACTTTTGAAAATATTATTCACAAAGAATCGCTTGTAAAATTGCATTTTCTCTCACTGTATGTCTATATAATTTATGTGCGAGTCCTGGTTGTTTTGCTAGGTAAACCTTTTTGCATGCATGAAATCAAATTAGACATAATTAAAATAAATTAAGTATAATTAAAACATAAGGCCGAATAAAAAGTAGGATTAAAACATAATTTACTTCTTTTCAAGGACAGTCTACCTATATTTACTGTGGACACGTCTCCTGTGTGAGTAAAGATCTCATCAGCCCCAGCGGAATCAAAGACAAAGTGTAAGTAGTAAACAATGCCGACACAAATAAATTGCTTTAGGGCCTATTGGCTGTTTCTGTTTTTCTAAACAATCTAGAAAGCCTGTAAATTAGAATTTACTATTTACTTAAATTTCCATCTAATGCTTATGAGTTTACTACTCTAAAGGCTTTTGTTGATTTAAAAAATTCAAATATTTAATATCTAATTATAATATTTTGAAAGGGAATAAGTCGAAATTATTTTATGTTGTTTTAGTGCATTTGTTTTACTGATTGTGTCGCGATTTCAAGGATGGCTGTATATTAGGCAATTGTATTAGATTCAAATGGTTTGTTAATTTATTTAAGCCGTTCTTTGCTTAGGTTTTTCTGAAAATTTGTAAAAAAGTAATAATTATATCAACACTTGATAACAGCTTAAGGCTGAGAGGCATTTCAAAACTAAAACTGAACTTCTAATTTTGAACCAAATTCAGATACATTTAGGGAGAAAATATACATTAGAGGAAAGGTCGAAACTGAAACTTATAGTGTTTACTAAATGATTTCTATTTGTGCCATAGTCCCTACACTTAATATAAAAATTGTGTTATCTAGTGATGTCACTCGATGTAGAAACATTCGACATCAGTCGTGGACGATAATGGATCTTTTCTAAGTAAATGTTGGAAAACAGACATCATCAACAGAGAACACCAACAACCGAGAGAACGTGTTGAAGAGAACGTCTGTCGTGTTTAGTCATGAACATCTGATCGTGTTTAACTGATCGAACTTTAAACTAAAATAGACTGCAAAGACGAAAGCTGTGGAGATATTTTGATCATACCAATATTTACATTAAAGACGTGATAAAGAGAACTCCTTCTAAAAATTATTTTTCAGATATTCGTAAATATCCGATTTCCTACGTAATCTATATTGGTGAAAAAAATACCAGTGAATAAAAAAAACCCTGAAATAATAAAAAAAGCTGGTGATACCACCTCAAAAATTTAAAATTTTAAAAAGTACCTTCGCTTTAAAAAACAGACAGAACATTTTAAAATCACGGAACACAGTACATATTACTACAGTAGATATTAATACAGAGTATTCGGTTCGGTCAGATTTAGTTATGTACGAGATAGACAATTATGTTTGCATGATGAGCAAACTTCTTGTCAAGTGAAGTTTTAGCATCGCCGAATAGACCGGTGAGACCGTGTTAACGTTTCCAACTGTATTCCTCGCATATTATTAAATAACATTTTTGTTTCAGAAACAAATCTATTTGGACACGATAGTTAGCAGATCTTCTAGTTTATAGCTGTATAATTCGTGCTCTGTTTATTAAGAAAAAACAATGATTTTTTTTAATTACCTGAAGGGGATTTATTTTTTTCGAAATTTTAAACTTTTGGCTAAATGTTATTGAGCGTCTTTCCGTTTTTAACTATTTTCCTTCTGCACTACAAGGTATATTATTCAGTCCACAATTACTTTCAGAATTTCGATAATCTTATATATATATATATATATATATATATATATATATATATATACGTGTGTGTGTGTGTTTTATGTTGGTTTATGTACGCTTCAACAAATTTAAACGATTTGCGGCAATTTAGCTTTATTGTTGGCATGACATACATTCCACCTCATGGAGTGTTTCCATTTATATTTGGTACTTATTACACTTTGATATTACTTGCTACCAGACTTTTTGTTAACTAAATTTGGAGGCTGAAGAAGTCGTAAGATGAAAACGTTTACTCCAAGCGTAAGTTAATAATTTAACAACCTTTAGTAACAAAATGTCTGGTCTTAAGTAATATCAAAGTTATAAAGTAATTAATAACCAGTTCGTGATGAACAACAAGTTTTCTGTATATGGTGTTAGTGACATATTTGAACTTGAGATAAACGCTTTTTAACGGTTAGCTGTGCACCAGCAATCGTACCATCTGCCCCATGCGAGGAGATTACTCATTATACTAGCTAAGGACAACCTCAATCACTTATGAAACATCACTTGTTCCCAAATAACATAACAAAATCATGTTTGTTTCATCTTATTCACTTGCATGACATTCAGATTATTACACAATCTGAATTAAATTCCATCTTGAAATCGAGGTACTTCTTCTTGCATGCGCCAGGAGGAACTTGGGAAATATATCTTATCCGATTTATTTTGGCAAGTCAACCTCTCAACGTTTACAATAATCGGCTTAGATTTATTTAAATCGGAAATTGAAAAAAAAATAAACAAACAAATAATTATTTTCCTAGACACACAGATTTGTTTGTCTGTAATCATAATGTGTAATTCATAATCCCTTAATGATTAACAAAAACATTTGTAAGTCTTGAAAAATGTACTTGTAAAGTTCAAAACAATAAACCTTGGCCCCATTGGGTAGTAATCAATATGAATTGTTCAGCGAATTGCAATGTAAGCTAATCTTTAGTGCAATATATTTATTTTTTTGAAATTTACTCATTTTCGTTTTTCATATATTTTCATATTTGTCATTCCTCACAAATGTGTATGCCAATCTTTATGTTATTATGAAAATGTATGGGGTTGTAAAGATACCTAATCTGTAAGTCCAAATAACATATTTAAAAATTCTGGTTCGTTTTGAAAACGTTTAGATTTTTCTTACTTATGATTTATTATTTACTTTCTATTCTAATAACTTTCAATTGACAGTACCTTTTGTTTTTTTTTATACCTTTTATTAACTGGTGTTTTGTTCCATGCAATATTTGTACTATTCGGTAACTCTTCCTTCAGTATGTTCAGTCAATACATCATCGATACTCACGAAAATCCTTCTCCGTGCAGACTTTACTATGAATACTAAATTAAAGGATACTGTAGATATTAATAAAGATTGGGTATCGTTTCAGATATATATATGAAGTAAAATAAATTCATCATGTTTTTCATGTGCTTTCGAATTTAAATTCATGGGTTCGCCAGAGGTGTTATATTATAAATAACACAATATTATTGCATTGTTGTCCATTCCTGAGTTCTCTTTGAAATTCCAAGTCTAACGGTACGTTTATTTAAATGAAACTACAAAATTCTGTCTAGACAGACACTTAACATGAGACATTGATCAAAACATTTCAACAATAAAAGAAAACACTTTTTGGTCTCAAGGAGATAAAAGCCCACTTCTCAGCTTAGTGTATTTGTCTGTATCTTGTACCTTTTATTTGCACGTGTTTTGTTCCGTACAATATTTATAGTAGCGAGTAGCTCGACCTTCAATATGTTCAATCAATGCGACATCGTTACTCACGGAAGCCAATCATTAAAATCCTTCTGAACGCAGGCCTATCTGTAAACACTAAATTAAAAATGACCACAAATTGACTCTACTTACGGATAGACATTATGATAGGCACTTCTGATAGGCATTAGACTCTACTTACTAATTACCCGAAATTGACCGGCATAAGGAACTGACGCACTTCAGAAATTATAATTAGTTGATAATTTACCACAGGATAGTTATAATAATTTTAATCATTGATTCTTCTAACGTGATTTAATTAAATTGAAATATATATATATATATATATATATATATATATATATGTGTGTGTGTGTGTGTGTGTGTGTGTTGAGACGGGCAGTTTGCCATAAAAAATAGTACCTAGTGAACCATACCACCTACAGCCACCATCGACATTTCTAGAGAACAAGTAAAGTGTGAAAAAATCAATAGTAAAATTATAAAGCATAAAACTTTAGTAAATAAAACATTAGAGCAAATTGGACTAAAATAGACATTTTAAGAATTAGACATCTAAGAGAAGACCGATAACGGCGTTTATCACTTATACCTTTATTACTTTATATAATTTATATCACTTATCTATATAAAGGCAATACAGGTAAATAAATAATGCAGTCATTACAAATACAGGAATATATTTATTATTTTAAATATATATATATTTTGTTTTGTATAAAATGTATCAAATGTTAGTGGGCTACACTATCGATCAAAAATATATCAATTTATTAGCAAGTAATTTAGTACCTTTCACAAACAGGTATTAAATTATGTTCTCAAAATTTTTCTATCATATATTTTAAGTACCATCAGTAATTGATTTTAAATAATTTCCCAGCTAAAATTAAGTATTAAATAATATATCAAATTATTTCCTATGTTATAAATTTCTACACATTTGCGTGGTTTTCAACTATTAATAAAACTTATTACATTCTATTGCCCAAATATTCTACAAAACGTCTCTTAAATTATCAAATAGTAGATGATATTTGAATATAATTTAATTTAATAGATACGATTATAGGAAATAGACATTGATCAAAATGGCCCCGAATAATAACGAATTCAGAACTGAGGAGCCAAAATGAACCACAACGGTCAAGATGATGGTTGCTGAGATGGGAAAATGAAAACGGAAACTATGAAATGTCATAGCCAAGAAACTGTTAACTGTTGTGATAAATAATTACTTGTAAAATGAAAATAAATACCAATAACGCCGATACAATAAAAACCGATTGAAATGGATAATTAAACAAAAAATAGCAGGTTAAAAGGAAAAGTCCAATTTGTTTAGTAAATTGAGTATGATAAATCTCGATTTTTGAACATTAACAATCAAAGGTTTCAAAGTACGAGTATATCAAGTTTGTGATGAATACACGGTCAACCTTTCCTGTTATACTACTGGTCATTTTGCTACTATAATTTATTCCAGTAACTTGTGCGTTTATTTAATGAAGTGAGAAACCTACTGTATAACAGCTCTCAAGCAAAAACAGCGACTACGTACCACTCTCACCTTGTATCACTTCACACAGATTAGGAAATCACTTCCGAAATAATGATATTAACAGAATAAGCTAAGAAAAAGTGTAATTCATCAAATTAGTTACATAAAACTATGAGACATAAAATTGTGAACGCAATAAGTAGTACAAGAAGGTTAAAACAAAGTTGTTAATCTCGCTGGCACCTTGACCGCCATCTTGATTGGCTTAATGTCCTCTCATTGCCAATACAAACCGTTAAGTACCGTAACAAATTAAACGGAGAAGGAGGAGAATCAAGAAAAGTGATGGGAAGGTTCATCAAATTTAGTAGAATTACCAAAGCAGTAAAATCTTCATGATTATTAACTATCTTTATATTGTCATATAGACTCTGATGTAGGTAAATTTATACAATAAAATTACTTCCAGCAGGTAAATAGTTTGCAAAATGAATATACACCTTCCTTTGGGTCTTTATACGTAACACAAGCAGACAGAAGTTATCACAAGCCAAATGTTAGGAAAGTATAGAAGTAATGACTAAATTGGCACTACTCATAGAAACTAATTGACAAGCTAATTTGTAAATGTATACTTAGTAAGTATACTTGTAAATGTATTCTATATAACAATATTTGAAAAAAAACAATAGAATGGATTTTTTAAAACTATTTGTAAGAAATTACGGTGTTGATGACTTTCTAAATAATTTTCTAATATAAAAGAATATGTTTTCTAGGTAGGTTCAAGAAGACAATCTAAAAAAAAAAACGAAGGACGTCTAAGACAAACTATAGAGACAAGAGTTTGTAACAAGGTAAGGATTGGCTCTATGCGTTTTGCATATTGCCTATTTCGACGACACAAAGAAGTCAGGACTACAGTATAGTTCCGTCATTATTTCTGTTTATATTTTTTTATCAGGGTTAATAAAATCATTATTTTGCCATTTCATTTTTAAAGAAGCTAATTTTCTCACTCAATCCGTTGTCCTAACAACTAGCATCTTTTGTTCCTTCGGCGCTGCATACCTTTGTGCACTTTCTCTTGCACATTCTGTGATCTTTCTAGACCAATCCTTACCCTTCACGTCTAGACAGAGCCAAGGAACAACTCCTCAAGCGACATATTTCATTGCAAATCAAATATTTCCAGTTAGATTTTTTCCTGCAACTCAGCACTCCGAACTGTGTGTAAAGGACTGATCGTAAACCCTCTTGCAGATTCTGCTGGACAGTCGTCTCGTTACTCGTTGTTGCTAAGCTGTACCTATTCTTAAGAGAACAAGGAAGGTGCTATTACTTCTTCGGGTTAAGATAGCGGGTTGAAGGTCTCGTTATGCTTGGAGGTATGGGGGCGGGGGGCAGCATGATCTGGAGTTTCGCGTTCCGCGTACCTTATAAACACTCCTCAACTGTAGCCTTATTATTCCTGCGCTGTCTGAGTTTGGGATTAGGAAACGGCTATTTCAACAAAAAAATTATTTTAAATGTTTGATTTATTCAAAATATGTTGTAAAACACACTTGTAGAAATAAAGTGCAATATTACCAAAATGTAAAGATCACTTATTTCTATGGAGGATTCTATTTGCTGTATTTACACTGCCTTAACCACTTTCTCCTATTATTTCTCATGCAATCTATCTTTTATAGCTCTTGTTCCTATCGATCCGACGGTACTTACATTTGAAGACGATTTGTTATTCAAGATCAGTTGCTTCTCCTTCAAGCACGAATACCCTGGGACAACTTCAGCTCCTTCTGTGGATCAACCGGCTCACCGACAGACGGTGCAAAAACCTCGACGTAGCTGGACCATCAGTAGTGCTTTAAACTCCACAACGGTAATTTTCCCATCATCTTACCAATATGTACTGAAAGGGTTTTTCCTTGGACTCTGGGGCTAAGTCTCCTAATTACGAGACGTCACTGTTTCTGAACGACTCCTTTTCAGACGATATAGAACGAACTAATCGTAGTTTATCGTCAAGAAACTGAAAAGACTTACCGATCGTCTTAGTCTCCGAAGATTAGGAGGAAGCTTTTAAAAGGAGGTCGATACCCACGGAGACGTCTTGAGGAACGGTACGGTCAACGAGCGGCAACTTAGATTTCTTATTATTCAGTAAAATACAGATGGGTATCATCCTGGAAATTCTTCGTACCACCGAGACAAACGTCCGACAGTCGATCACGCCTTAAAGGACGGCGTATTCATGGTGCGGCGACGTAAATCTCTTATTCTCCTTCTACATGAGGATGGATTCCATCCTGGTCTTTTTTCGTAATACCGAGGAAAATTTCGAAACCCTTGGATGTTAGGGTTTCTGCCGCTGAAACATAGGCATTCTTAAACTTCTCCGCAGTTCATGGGAGGGTCGTTTTCGATGATCATAGGGATACGAGACGGCTATCCCAAAGTGTTTCTATTTTTACAAATGTTTTTTTTAAAGTAGGCTTATTACAGTGGTTAATTTCTAATAAAGGTTCTAAAATTTTAGTTTTTATATTTTCTCTTATTTTAAAGTTTTCTGTTTTAATCTAGTTTAAGATAATTATATTCATATAATTATTATAATTGTTTAAATTTGATGACCGTATCTCTTATTAGAAGATTTATATTCTAATATGAAACTATTATTTAGCTTGCACAATGTCTCCTTTTATTCTGTTCCTGCACTATTAATATGTTTTAAATATAGTTTAATTTAATAACACTCGACTGTAGTCCCACTTAAAATTAACTTTAAAATGACCAATTTTATGATCCTTCATATATATATATATATATATATATATATATATATATATATATATATATATATATATATATATAAAATACGTTTTCTTGTTTAATAATTTAAAACAACATAGGTTATACAAATACAAGAATATTTATTAAGTTATATCCAAAGCTTTTCGTTGGCAAAGAGTACCAACATCATCAGGAATGAAAATTACAATAATAATAATAATATTATTATTGTAATTTTCATTCCTGATGATGTTGGTACTGTTTGCCAACGAAAAGCTTTGGATATAAATTAATAAATATTCTTGTATTTGAATAACCTATGTTGTTTTAAACTATACATATATATATATATATATATATATATATATATATATATATATATATATATATAATAATTTTAAAATATTTTTAAAAAACGAATACTTTTAATGAATATATTTATTCTTAATAAATATATTCATTAAAAGTATTCTTGTTTTTCAAATATTTGTAATTTATTAACTATATTACAAGAAAACATATCACCATATTTAATATATATACACTGCGACGGCCCTACCCTCCGTCAGAAAGATAAAAATTTGAACAAGAATCGCCGACCGAAGTCGGCCCTGTGATAACGCTTGCACAAATTCTGCCAGAGAACCAGTCACTGGACTTTATTTTAAAAAAATCTAACTCACGGAGAGTTAACCTTTTGGGTATTATATTTTTTAATTTTAAAATTTCCATTGTAACGCTTCAATTCTCAATTTAAGCCCGTTCAACACACACACACACACACACACACACACACACACACACACACACACACACACACACACACACACACACACACACACACACACATACACACACAAATACACAAACACAACACACACACACACACACATCTATCTATCTATATATATTATTTATTTATTTCATATATAGTACCTATGATTATTTACTTTACGCTAATACTTACTAATGATAGGGATTTCCAAATCGTATGTATTTACTAGTTATAGGTAATCACTAGTTATATTTATTTACTAATCATATGCTTTTCAAACATATTATTAAGATCTTTAAACATGTTCTTTTTACAGTAAAAAAGTAGTCACATAAAGTTGTCGGAGGTGTAAAGATTGACGGCCTTTACGTCAGCCTAAAGCATTACTGATACCAGTGTAGTTAAGGGACGTTCCAACTGCAATGGTCAGATTTATCACGTTACTCAAAATTTCTTCATCCTCTTTGACCTGTCATACCACTCAAGAATAATTTCAGCATTACAATATGAATATTTTAAGTAACTACACTGAAAATCGTTATTTCTGTTTTAGACGAGGTATTAACCATTCACAATCAAACCTTTGTCTTTAGTAAACTATACAAGTGGCAGTTGTAATCTATTGACATCTAAGAAAAAGTCAGAGTTAAAGACGACCCTGAGTAGTGTCTCAGCATAGTATTTGCAACAATTAACTTTCTTTGTTTCAAGTAAAATACAATAACATGTAGTCACAATGTTCAGTACGTACTTTATTGCATAACTACCTGTACACTCAGAACGAACATAGTATTTGCAACAATTAACTTTCTTTGTTTCAAGAAAAATACAATAACATGTAGTCACAATGTTCAGTACGTACTTTATTGCATAACTACCTGTACACTCAGAACGAGCATAGTATTTGCAACAATTAACTTTCTTTGTTTCAAGTAAAATACAATAACATGTAGTCACAATGTTCAGTACGTACTTTATTGCATAACTACCTGTACACTCAGAACGAGCATAGTATTTGCAACAATTAACTTTCTTTGTTTCAAGTAAAATACAATAACATGTAGTCACAATGTTCAGTACGTACTTTATTGCATAACTACCTGTACACTCAGAACGACTTTCACTTTAACTGGTGATGAGTACAGTCTGTGGCGAAATTGAATACAGTACAGGACGACGACTTAAATAGATCTATATAACCATAAGTCGGCGATTTTAGTTGTTATTTAGGACAGGGGTTCTCAACCTTTTAGGCTCTGAGCCCCCCTTCACACTTTGGTGTGAGGTCACGCCTCCCTTCACGGATTAAGTTAATTTAGACTTATATATGATAAATTTACTTACAATATGTTTAAGTAATAACCAGAAAAATGTTCGCTACTTTTGTAGTGCTAGTGTGAGGGCTGGTACGTTTTCTCGTTTACTATTTTTTGTATGTTTGGATGAAATTTTGACAAAGAACACCGCAGGTCACTTTCCACATCTAGTCTGGCTCGATATTTAGATTTTATATTAGCCAGGGCTGAAAATCCTGTCTCGCATAGATAAGTTGATGAAAATTGTACAAGCAACTTGACTGCCTCCATTTCTACTTCTGAATAAACAGGAACATATAGTAGCCAGAAATCTTCGAGATCGATGTTTTGGAAATCCAATTTAGCTTTGGAATCACATTGCAAGTCAATTGTTTGTTCTTGACTGTGATCAGGAGGTATATCAATGATGATTTGAAAGGGGTCTCTTGTTAACTTGAATTCCCAGTTTTCCGAGCTTATATCTGGGAAATAGGCTCCAATTTTGTTCTTCAGAGACAACAAATGCTCAGATATTAGTTCCTTTATTTCATTTACTAGGTCTTTTGGAAGACTTTGGGTATCATCGACGAGATTTTGGAAAGGAAGAAAAGTTCGTTGAGTAAAGAAATATAGCTTTATAGCTCTATTAGGCTATAAAGAAATTTCAATGATTGTGTGTTTGTGTCCAACATCAAATTCAATTTTTTTAAAAATTTGTTGACTCCTCCCCTGGAATTCTTCTACGCCCCCCCAGGGGGGCTCGCCCCCCAGGTTGAGAACCGCTGATTTAGGACATCGTTCAGTAGAGATTTTCTGACAATATGATTTTCCCCCAGGTACCTTTATAGGACTACGTAGGACTTCACATAATATTCACGACAGTAATAAAACCATTATTTAATTTTATATTATTACTCTCTTACCTTCTTATGAAGTACATGTGTTTACATTTAACTACCTTTCGTAGCTTCGTTACATTTCAATAGATCTAAAAATAAGTTTAATACCAAACCAGACATTTATAAATTATTGTATAGGGATATATGTTCAATAACGCTTATGACGATCACTAGCCTACCTTTTTAGTAAAAGGGTTTTCAACGTTTTTCAACACACATTTAACTGATGCGTTCTGACTCACTACATTTTAAAGCTATTTAGAATACATGGGTATATGCATTTAACTTGAGCATATTCACTTTAATATTTTGTATGAGGTTTTGTATAAGATAAGGTAAATACTGGTGAGAACTGTACTTATATCATGAATAAAAGTTAAATTTATTTATAGAACAAATAAAAGTTTTTATTAATACTTATATAAATGAGTGTGTGTGTGTGTGTGTGTGTGTCTGTGTGGGTGTGTGTGTGTGTGTGTGCGCGCGCGCGCGCGCGCGCGCGCGTGTGTGTGTGTGTGTGTGTGTGTGTGTGTGTGTGTGTGTGTGATGAATAGTTACTATCTGGAGTACATCAGTTCATTCTGCAGTGCATAAAATCGCAGCCGACGTTTCGCTGGAATCTCATCTAGCATTGACGAGGTGAACCCAACAACAGTTAAAGAACGACCGCCCTTGAGTGAGTTGTTGAGTTGCCTCGCTCCTCAACTGTTGTTAGGTTCACCTCATCAATTATAAATGAGATTCTAGCGAAACGTAGGAACTGCAACTTTATGCACCGCAGAATGAACGTTTGAATTCTCCAGATAGTAAGTATGGGACTTCATCATATTTTTCCATGAATGAATACGTATCAGCATATATATATATATATATATATATATATATATATATATATATATATATATATATAACGAGTTTTTAAATAATTATTTTTAAAAATAATACAGAAGAATGATACTTATTTCATCAAGTGAAGGTAGCGTTGTGCCAAAGCTCGCAAAGTTTATTACAAATTCATTTTCATCTGCTACCTCTGCCCCAACTTTTAAGTAAAAACTCAAGCCCGCAACTTAATTTAACAACGTTATTTGGAAGACTAATGGAAGCTCTACGTGTCTTTCTGTTTTGTGTTAGGATAAGTTTCAAACATTCGGCCTTCGAGTAAAATAAATTCAGATTTCACACTTTACTGCAGCAGAAGTTATTAATCATTGGCGAATTAGGTTTGTAATGCATGGCACACTAGCATAAAAATTTATTTAATAAATAGTTTTTTTTAGATTTTAATACAATGAAGTCTGTCTGTGAGTTTTACAGATCTTTATTCTGTAAAAATTATGTAAAATAATGTTAATTTCGTTAACAAGGGTGGCGTGACGGCCTGATCTATAAATTAAGTAGGATGATCTCAAAGGAATATGTTTCATTGTTAGCATCGTACATAACAGGCACAACATTCAGAATCAAACAGGAAGGAGAATATTCCGAAATTAAAGAAAACCAAATGATTAGCCAATGCAGTGTACTGGGTCCAGTACTCTACCTACTTTACACCTGTGATATTCCAACCACCCCAGAAGTAACCATAGAAATGTTTGCAGATGACACAGCATTATTAGCAACTGACAAAGAGATATATATCTACAAAGTCCAGAGAGCAACAAACACATAGAATGGACTGATAAATGGAAAATCAAACGGAATGAAGTGAAGTCAGTCCAAAACATTTTCACAAATAAGGTACTGAAAGATACTCCGTTAATGGATGTTAACGGAATCGTCCTCCCTTATGAATAAAGCTAAATATCTAGGTATGAACCTAGATGCTAAACTAAGATGGAAACACCACATCAAGAAAAAAAAGGAGGAATTAAATATCAAATGCTGTAAACACTATTGGCTCTTGGGTAGAGATTCAAACCTCACATTAGGAAATAAAATAAAAATCTACAATCAGATTTTGAAACCAGTTTCGATGTATGGCGGTCAACTGCGGGGATGTGCAAAGGAATCTAATGTAGAAATTCTCCAGATTTTCCAAACTAAAGTACTGAGAAATATGATTATTGCCCCTTGGTTTGTAAAAAACAAAGATATTCACCGAGATCTAAATATTCCGACGATACTAGAAGAAATTAAAAAAGATGGCGATAATACATGAAAAAAGACGTCCAAGTACAGTGGCTCTTCAACTTCACGATAAACAGTCCATGGTTAGAGGATTGAAGAGAACCAAACCATTTGAGTTAGTGTAGTGTTGTGTTGTGCTGTGCTAGTTCTAGTATATTATGTTTTAGCAATGTGCAGACAAAAACTAATAAGTCAATGGGCACTTTAGTTATATCAGTATTTAGGTTAAGATAATGCAAGGAAAGTTAATAGTTGGCTAAGACCAGTTTTAATAGAACAAAAATCGTTAACATTTTTCGCTTCCAGAAGTATTAACAAAAAAGAGTCAACTCATATTCCCACTAAACACTAGTTTGTTAACACATACTGACTCTTCAACGACAATGATGCATTCATCAGTGATTTACGTCAGTATCGCCTAAAATAGGCACACCTTATAGTATAAAAACTGAATCAATTAGTTATTATTTACTTGAACAACTTTTTCTGCCTTTTCTAACATTACAGTATATCCTAAACTTAAATCATACTTCTATAATATACGACCTAAGTTTTGAAAATGGAGTTACTCCGAAATTCGTCTACAGAGGAAAATATTGTAATGTTAGGAAAGGCAGAAAAGTGTACAAAAATAAATAGAAATATTCCTAACAGAAATAAAGATGAGTATATTAAGAAAATTAAATTGTTATACGTATTTGGATTTAAATTATTATAACTCAATTTATAAAAAAATCTCGTGTTAAAATTGGACTCAGATCAATTGTATGTAAAAAAAAAAAGAAATTTAACACTTGTTATAATGTCTTCAAGTGTTGGATTTTTACATCAGCAGTGCATATTCTAATCAAGTAAAAATAGAAACGGATTTTGAATATAAGGTATAGTTACGTTAGGAACGTAAAACGCCGGGTAGACCGGGATAATTAAGGAGGTCAAGTAAAGTCGCATGTCTCAATCTTTTCTCTATCTGGAGCGTAACCCTAACATAACCTAGGAAGGATGAAGAAGAATAGGTGGAATTATATAAGTCACCTGAAGTAACGTAATGATCCTTTCATAATGTGGATTGGAGAATATTATGTCACTGAATGGCTTATCTGTTTGCTTATCTATAGCCTGCTCTTAAAGGGCGAACAGAGCTGTCTAACGGCTTTGAATATTGTAATTTATCTAATGTGATAATTTCAATATAATATACATCAAATATAAACTATACAGACGAAAATACTAGAAAATTATTTTAAAAAGATGAATAGGGGAGTTTAAATAGATTCGGACTTACCCCTACTATTTTACTTTGTCGGGGTTTAGTCTATCGTAAAATAAACCAAATGGAAACAAGATTCGTTTATTTTAACGAATTCAAAATGGCATGTTTTTTCTGATTTTTCTTAAATGAAGTGTAAAGAACTGGATTATTTAGTTTTGCGTTTTTCAACCAGCAATCGGTCGCAAACCGGTTTGTAACGTCACGGCCTAAATAGTCACGTGTATAGGGAACACCACGCATTTACACAAACCTTAATTATTGCAACAGAGTTATGTTGTTATAATTATGTTGAGAATTATCTAAATACATATTTCAGAGCAATTTAGCAATAAGAATATATTTAAAATTTTCTTTCAGGATATGCTTAGAAGAGGCAATTGAAACGACGAACAGTAAACGAGGTGTCATTTTAATTTGATTCATGACACACAGTGCAAATTAATACTATTATGGTCTCGACAGTTTGATCTGTTACATTCATGACACCTCTGTTTCATAAAACGGTTCTTCCTTATTGGGTGGTACTCACACCGTGGGATTTTTTCCTCCAAGATTTTCTAACAACAAAACCAATTCTCTGTACGTTTCGATTTGAACAACAAGATTTCATATAGATTATATACTTTTAGAATTTCCATGAAGTGTTTTCATAAATAAATTTTAAAATAATAATTTATTCTGAAAAATATTTATTTTATAAAAACATGTCATAATTTAGTAACAATCATAAGTTGATTTTGACTCCTGATGGCACATTCTTCACCAGTTATATTTTTTATACTCTGCTCGAGTGGTATGGGCAAATTTTCAATTAAAGCTCTTTTCAAAACACGAGGCTTTCCAATTGCCTTTACAAACTCAGCGATGAATATTCTTCTAGCATTTTTCACCCCAGTGTTATCTTTTTATATGATCTGAGCATTGATTGTTGTCAGTTTCATTAACCCGTTGAATGTAGTGATCGTCCATCTCTGCTATTCACTTTTTTTACTGAGTATTACTTATTCATTCTATCATCTACAGCAACTCCTTCCTTTTATAAACGGTATAACGAATTCACCTCAAGTTTGAATGATTCTCATGTTTCGTGATCGATTTCATCGTCTGATTGTAATGTCGATAGCGTTGAGACATTTTTTTATCTTTTCTTGAACGATTATATTTGGTCCCAAACCCAAATATAAGTTTGTGGTAAAAACTGTGACACAAACTTTTGCGCTGCTATAACCGTCCCAACTAAACACACTTTACCACCAACCAACATTACTCCAATACCGTTAGTAATAGGATCAACACAGAAATGTTGTTATATATGGTAAATGACACATGGATAGCTCATGTGTAGTGCAAAATATTTAATAATTTCTTTTACACTATTTTTGTTAGAGGCTCCCTTAACGGCGCGGGTTAATAATCCATTGAACACGATTTTCATAAATAGTATACACCTCGTTTTATTATAAAAAGACCATCCAGCGGCTATTGGAGATTGCATGAATTTGAAATGGTATAATGGTCTTACGTTATAATATGTTCCTAGTTATATAAAAACTACTTACAACGGTATAAATGAAATTACCAACTGCACTTCTAGAACTTGTATAAATTAAACATTAATAATACAGTTTTAATGCAACTACGGTAATGAAAGAGCTGCAGACATAAAACCGTCTACCTTTCACTATCATCACAATCCAGTCATGACGTCACTGTCTGTACCGTCCGTTAATTACGTCACAGTCTCTATTTACAGATTGACTTACATTTTTTATAAGGCTTTACATTACCTTTTTTTTAATGAATTCTATATGATAGACTTCATATTTCAGGCATAGATAATACTCTATATATTAACAACGTTCTCACGAAATGGCTTAAGAGAGACGGTTGGAGAAGCCTTACTTTTGGCTATATGTTATTAGTCAAAGGTAATGCGTCCGAAACTATCCCCATATTACAATTATCTTACTCATTTTTACAGACTTATTTGATGAGTTGGTGAGTCGACTTGAGGGTAGAAAAGGAACAGGTAAATCTTTTAGTCCCCAGGAAGTCGAAACCAGAATATTGAGTTTAATAGTCAAATGGCATATATATATATATATATATATATATATATATATATATATATAGATAGATCGATAGATAGATAGATAGATAGATAGATAGATATGTGAGTGTATGTATATAAAACTAAAAAAATATATATCAATATATATAAACGGAGTAATATCTTTAACAAACTACTTACACAAATATACAATCTATATATTTTGTTATGGAATACTTTTTCAAGATTTATAAACGACGTATATACAACGGTAAAGATTAAAACAGTTTACTCTACATTTCACAACACATAGTTAATTTTTTTTTCTGAAACATAATAGTTTATTGAATCAGACTAGTTTCGACGACGATGTTGTCTTCATCAGTGCTTGGGTACTACTAACAAGGCGCTACTTGATGATTGTTCGTAGTAGTCAAGTACTGATGAAGACGACACCGTCGTCGAAACTAGTCTATTTGTTCATATAAAATACTATGTTTGTTTTAAACTAATGTATAATGAGATTTAGAATAAACTGTTTTAAATTTTACCGTTGTGAATTGTTCTCACTAGCTAAGCTCTAATTAACTGAATAATAATATATATATATATATATATATATATATATATATATATATATATATATATTGAAATATTTTTTTAAAGTGTCACTTATAAAACCTTATTTCTAAAACTTTTAAAATAATTTAAAGTCACTCATCATGAGTTATAATGCCAGTTGACGTGGAAGTAAGTGTTATCGTGTTGACAGTAATGACCTTGTGGTAGAGACAGGTGACTGAGGTTTTAAAACCATTGTTACTACCGCGTTTAGTATTTATATATAAATTAGAACTTATAGGGTTTAAATGGATATATAGGGACTAAAGGTGAAAAATCGCTTTTTCATATAGTGCGTGGCAGGAGTTTTCTTTTATTAAAATCGATTTACACAACGTTATAGTATAACAATTTATTACCAAATGAAATTTTATATTTTTTCCCATTGAAGCTTTGATTTATTTATGTTTGGGAGCATTCCTAGATTATTTTTTTTTCAAAGTTTTAATGCAAGCATGTATTATTAGTATTGTTCCTATATACATTTGTTTAATTTTCCTATTTTATAACCAAGTATGAAGCATTGTTTTTTTATTCTATCGTTTTCTAATATCTATTTCGTTTGCAATGATATAAGTTAATTTTATTATAAAATATCATTTTAAATTTCTAACATCTATTCTAAGTATATAGCATTTCTTTATTTCATTCTTTTTAAATTAGATTTATCTAAATTTTAAAAGGTAATAATAAGCAGTGCGTACTAAATAATTTTGATCTCTCTCTATGTAAAAGCTATACATAAAATGATTGTGTTTTCTCTCTACAATTTGTGACTACAGAACGTAGTTTTGAATATAAGTAAAGAGCATTTCTTTGCTTTGCTCTTTATATTTTCTCTCTAAATCTATAACACAAAGTGTAAGGCATTGGTTGTTGCTAATCTAAATTTGGAAGCAATTACATAAAAAGGCTTTGTTTTCTCTCTACATTTTATAACTATAGTACGTAGTTTTCAATGTAAATAAAGATCATTCCTTGCTTTATATTGTCTCTGTAAATCTATACGAAAGTATAATACAATGCTTGTTCTTACTCTAAATTTAGAAGCAATTACATAAACGAGCTTTATTTTCCATCTACATTTTGTATCTACACTAAGTAGTTTTGAATGTATGTAAAGAGTATATCTTTGCTTTATTCTTTATATCGTCTCTCTAAATCTATACGAAAGTATAAGGCATTGCTTCTTGTTACTCTAAATTTGGAAGCAATTACATAAAAGGACTTTGTTTTCTCTCTACATTTTGTAACTACAGAAAGTAGTTTTGAATGTAAGTAAAGAGCATTCCTTGCCTTTAATCTTTATATTGTCTCTCTAAATCTATACGAAAGTATAATACATTGCTTGTTGTTACTCTAAATTTAGAAGCAATTACATAAACGGGCTTTACTTTCCATCTGCATTTTGTATCTACACTACGTAGTTTTGAATGTAAGTAAAGAGTTATCTTTGCTTTATTCTTTATATCGTCTCTCTAAATCTATGCGAAAGTATAAGGCATTGTTTGTTGTTACTCTAAATTTGGAAGCAATTACATAAAAAGGTTTTGTTTTCTCTGTAGCTTACATTTTTTAACTACAGTACGAGGTTTTGAATGTAAGTAAAGAGCATTCCTTGCCTCTAATATTTATATAGTGTGTCTAAATCTATACGAAAGTATAAGGCATTGCTTTTTGTTACTTTAAATATGGAAGCAATTACATAAACAGCCTTATTTTCCCTCTACAAGTTATAACTACAGTATGTAGATTTGAATTTAAGTAAAAAGCATTCCTTGACTTTAGTCATTATATTGTCTCTCTTAATCTCTAAGAAAGTATAAGACATTCCTAGCTGTTACTCTAAATTTGGAAGCAATTACATAAAATGATTGTGTTTTCTCGTTACATTTTGTAACTACAGTACGTAGTTTTGAATGTAAGTAAAGCGCATTCCTTGTCTTTAATATTTATGTTGTGTCTCTAAATCTATAAGAAAGTATAAGGCATTGTTTGTTGTTACTCCAAATGTTGAAGCAATTACATGATAGGGCTTCGTTTTCTCTCTACATTTTGTAACTACAGTACGTAGTTTTGAATGTAATTAAAGAGCATTTCTTGCCTTGGATCTTTATATTTTCTTTTTAAATCTATAAAAAAGTATAAGGCATTGATTGTTGTTGCTCTAAATTTGGAATTAATAATATAAAACTTTATTTTCCAATCTCTCTATAATGCTTAATTATCTAAATTTTAATATAAGTATATAGGTAGTTATGTAAAGTAATTTTACATTATTTTCGCGATTTTGTAAATAGTTTGTAACTGTTTTTACCAAATAGAAAGTATTTAGTATTCATTTCTACTAATAACGTTCTCTTTAAAAATGAATCAAACAAAAAATATTTAATTGAAAAATAAATTTACAGTTTTTCTTTGTAAAAAAAAGTGCTATGCTTAGATTTATACTAAATTTATCATTCTTAATAGCCTCAAAATAAAACAGCAAATATGTATTACAGAAGCTAAAATTACAAATAACAAAGGGTTAGCTTTACGTATTACATGTTCGTTTTGCTAACACAGTATGTAATTTTTTTTTATAATCTGATTATAATAAACTAATAATAGTTTAACTGCATCAGATATTTTTAAAACTAACACAAGTTTTGTTTTGTATCGTCAATCTGCTTGTAATTTAGATTTTTTAATGTCAGTATCGACAGTAAATTTAAATTAAACTGCAATAAGTTGCAAATATGATTACAGGGTTAAGAAAAATAAAACATTTTAAAAATTATTTCTAACAGAATGAAAGCTTCATGAATAAGGTATGATATGAAAAACAGATTTGCGTGGCCTGAGCTTCAATATAATAAAATATATAATTTTGGTAAATAGTCTATGTTTTGTGGCAACAATAACAAAAAACCGAAGAAGAATATAGTACTACAAAATATTTTTTTTTTTTTTTTTTTTTTTTCAACAGGAAAGAAATGATAGACGTAACCGTCCATCGTATTCTGTCGCCGTTGATTGTTGATATGTCTAAGTGAATGGATTCAGTATTTTTTCAGGGCTCAATCTAAAATTAATAGATTTTCAAAAATAAATTTAATAAACTATTACCCAAATTTTGAAAGTAGAAGAAATGTCCCCCTTAAAAACATACATCGATTCACAAAGCGTAAAACAAAAAATATTCAAAATAGGGCACGCAAATATTTAAGAAACATTTGAGTTGTTTCATTTTCTGCCATAACTATTTCCTAATTTCTGAAAATGTTTATATTTTCTTCTTACTAAACTGGGAAATCATCTTATGAGAATATCACCTACTTGAGGAATGATTTACTGCCATTAGAAATACTCGTATAAAAAAAGTACTACATTATTTATCTTAGGCCTATTATCAAATATAAAATACACAACCAAAATAACATGAATGAAAAATAAAAATCTTGAATGTTTAGTCACTTGAAGGGAATCGATGAAGTACGAAGAGGTCATGATGGAAGTTTTTTTTCATTACACAACTTGCCTTACACTGAAAGACTTTCCCCTTTCCCCTGGTGAGGTTACAATATTGATACAGCTCTGACTGAACCTAAAATAGTCATACGATAAAATTTGGAATCATTAGAAAAGGAAAAGTTTCGCTAATTATGGTGTAGATAAAAATAGGTTTCATACATTTCTGAGACAATATGTAAAGTTTTTATTCAGACTTTTTTAAGTTATTACGACAGTAAAGTAACATTTTAATTATAACAGTGAGATTATAATAGATATGAAAGTCTGTAGCATTAGAATGAAATTTGAAACCAACTTTTTATAAAATTTTTGCTATCTCATAGAAAATAAATTCGTCATTTCTAGTCAAAATGTTCTAAATTTGCAAAAAACTATTTAGTCCTCGTTTGCATATATATATATATATATATATATTATTATTATATATATATATATATATATATATATATATATATATATATATATATATATATATATATGAGAGAGAGGGGGGAGAAAAATAAAAAAAAATATTGTTTCACTTTATCAAAATTGTTTAACATTAATTACATTTATTGTATATAAATACCGTCAGAACTTGGAAGTTCAGAGAAAATTGATTATTCAGCTGATTAAAATTTTGAACTAATCTATGTACGCCTAATTGGTTTGGAAACCAATTTGAAACTCTCCTCATTCTAATTAAACTAGATGGAAGGATGTTGATCGGTTATTGCTAGAACTAAGTATATGCGTGCAAATATACTTGTTTCAGAATTAATATGCATGAAAAAGGTGGTGTTTATAAATTAGAATGCGAAAATTGTAATAAAGCTTATTTAGGTCAAACCAAGAAAAAATTAAAAGAAAGATATAAAGAACATTTGAATGCCTATATTAATCCAGAAATATATAAATCAAATTTCGCAAATCATTGTATTAATAATATGCACCAATTTCCAAATATAAAAAAATATGAAACTTATAAAAGAAATTAATAAGGGATTAAGAATGAATATATATGAAGCATTCGAAATATATAAACACAATAATAATAACAAATTAATAAAAGAACATTTAATAATGTTTTACATTTTATAATGATTACAAATACATTCTAAATTTTATACTATATTCAATGTCTATAATGTTACAGTAACAAAATAAATTTGGCAATTTGTATAAATGTATCAACAATTCTATTTCTAATTTAACATATGTTTTAGGCCTATAGCTTACATTATTGTAATTTTCATTCCTGATGATGTTGGTACTGTTTACCAACTAAAAGCTTTGAATATAATTTAATAAATATTCTTGTATTTGAATAACCTATTTGTTTTAAATTATTAAACAAGAAAATGTATTATGTATATATATATATATATATATATATATATATATATATATATATAAGTTTCGTATTTTATTAAGCACTAAACGTTTTTAAAAATTATTTTATTTTTACAAACCTTTTTATTTAACTTAGAATAACTTTAAGTTGAAATTATGTCAAAATCAGGCTTAACAAAATAACAGCTGATGTACATTTAGTTGGGTTGGAGACAACTGTTCTCTTCTAAAGTTCATTACACACTAACTTGACTATGGTCTGCAGGTGCACATTGCAGATAACCTGCATCAGCAAAATTATTACTAGATCATCCTAAAATAGTAGCTAAATCTAGGATACTTAGTTACATAACTGCTCCATCCCTAAATAAAACTTCGGGGGTTGTGAAGTTTCGTCTTCTGTTGCCTTTTGGCTGGTAATTTCCAAACTCTCTTTATTGGGAAAGGTCGCCAGGTGATCGTAGATTTCTGGAATCTAGTTGATTATGTTGTCCGTAACTTCCAATGCAGTATACTTGCAGTTGTTGGCATTATTATTTCTAATGATGGACGTTTCACAATCTAATTTGTTGTGCGTTGATTGGTCAAATGAGCAAAAGTATTTGGAATCTATTTTACCATTACAATTACTGTCTAAACCTAAAATTACAGAATTAGGTACTAACATGTACCTTATTGTTGGTATTATTGTTACATAAACTTCTTCATATTTTGTTGGAATAAAATTCAATTTATACAATTTAAAACAAATGTTTTCAACAAATTTATAAAATACAAATTTTTTTAAGAATCTAATTTACAAATAGCCTTAATTAGGTTATCTAATTCCCCCAATATATTCTATTTTAGGTTCTAAAGGTAATCTTTCATTAAATTTATTTATATATTTTGCTTAATTCCTCGTATAGCTCTTGAGTTGAGATCACACTGGGATGTACAACACCTAGTTTACAAAATGTAAGGGAGTTTTCCAAATCTGTGATTACTTGTAACATCATGTTGTATAAAATGTTCAATTGGTTTAAAAGACTTCTAAACTTTTCTAGTTCAAAATAGTCATTTAACATAAATAAATTAAACCTCTCAACCACAAATAACTTTCTTCTTTTATTTAAAACCTTATGTGCGTTTCGATTGCATAGTAATCATCCTCAGCGTAAATTTACAACAAAAATAATATTTTTTATTATATTTTTATTGTAAATTACCTCTGAGGATGATTACTATGCAATCAAAACGTACATAAGGTTTTAAATAAAAGAAGAAAGTTATTTGTGGTTGAGAGGTTTAATTTATTTATGTTAAACATTACGCCACAGTTGTTTTATACAGTTATGAAGTCATTTACGTTACGATTCGCAATATTTAATTTATTCTTTAATTATCCAAAACTTTCATCAATTATATTAATGGTTTTATGAAATTATTTCCTAATACTGTTACTAAAGGGATATTAGGAGTGAAGTTGGTAAATTATTTTAATTTGCTCATTCTCTATGTTTTTATTTATCTTTTCATATTTTTACCAGATGCATCCAAATTGCCTGTTATAGATTTGATAACGGATCCTAATCTATCTATAAGACCTCTTTTTACTCTTTTATTATTATCTTTTAAAAGTATAATTTCTAATTTCTCATTAATTACATTTCTACTATGGTTCACATATTTAAAACAATTAACATTATCTATAATTTTATTACCATTATCTGTTACATATTTATTAATATTTAGACTACCGTTACAATTGCTGTAGTTAATTTCAAAATTGTGTAATACCTCATAATAATAGGAATTGATGTCATTAAACAATTAATAAGCTTTCCTACGTTAAAATAGTGGACAAAGGTTTGGTACGAGGATTTTAATTTGGCTGGCCCAAGGTCTGTCGGGATTTATTAAGAGGTTGTTGGTTATGTCTCTAATATCTGCTGACTCGGTGGCTGTGCCAAGGACGAACATGGGGACTTGGAAAAGGATTTTGATCATTAGTTATGTTTCTTATCTTCCTAGGTCTTTTAATTTTTGATAAGTGTATTTTTTTCGTTTTATTCTACTTGTTTTACTTTCCTAATAACCGAACATATTTCTTCTTTGCTATATTTATTATTTGCCTTGCCCTGTTTTTGAATTGCCTTTACATAAACTTCAATTGGTATTTTTGGAAGTGATTTCTTGTTTATATTCCTTTTTTTCCAAAATATTTTCTTTAAATTTTTCAATAGCATTTCTAACGTTTTCATACAGTCCTCTTAGTTTTTCTTTATGGCTTGAAACGTAGTCTTTTGCAAACTTGTTTCCTACATCTACATCCAGTAGGGTGTTCGAGTTTATGTGACAAAAATAAAACTTCACACGGCGTTAATTTAGTAACTTAATGTATGCTATTATAGCATATTTTACTTTCTAAATTATATTGTCGTTTTTTAATTCGATTTGATTATTTAAAAGTTTTATATGTTCTGCTATAATGGAATGAAATATTTCACCTGATCCAATTTCACTGGGGGTTTTGTGTACTTATAAAATGTATTTTAACTGTATGCAGTTCTAATATTTCTTTTACAACTCTATTGTTAAATTCCGTTCAATTGTCTGATATAATTACTGCAGGCACACCATAGTGCCGAAGTCATCTAGTAGCTTATCAGCAACTTCTGTTGCACCCACACGGTAATTCTGTGCAAGGCGTCTACTATACTTAAAAAGCTCATACTTTTTTTTTACTCATATGCTATCAAAGTGCACTACTTGCAAAGGCTTTGTAGGCGTTGATGTAAGATTCAATTCTAGTTTTAAAGGGATTCTTCCGTATTTAGTTTTTTGGCATTTTTCACACTGGTTGATAAAATTTTGAATGTGTCTTTTTATGTTGGGCTAATGATATCTACGTTTAATTTGTTCATAAGTTTCTTGTATTCCGCGATAATTAGTTTTGCTAACCTGATCATTATTTATTATTTCCAGCATTTCTTCTTCAGAAGTTAAATCCAATAATTTATTGTTAGACTGAACTAAATTGAGTTCAGATTGTTTAAAGTTTTTTTGCTATGCTAATGTAAATCTCTCATAAAAGTAATCTTCAAATTATAGATTATATTTTACTTTAGGTGCCAAATGTGATTTTATGAACCTAGCTATGTCATTACTTAGATTATTTGTTGATATTTCAACTATTAAATACATTTTTGAAATTCCAAATAATTTTATTATTTTCACTTTTTTAGGTTGATACTTTACTAGAGATAAAAATATTTGATTTTTGCCAAAGTATACAGGCTCGTAGGAAATTGTTATTTTTATCTCAGTGTTTCCTTCAAAATTGGAGTGAACTGTCTGGTCACTTGCTTCATTGATATCTTCCTGATTGGCGGCGTCTTCTTCCACATCAATTTTGACTATCAAAGACTGGTTATCATCCAACTTCGGGAAGTAACGTAGAACTAAGTCAGCTGAAGGCATTTGCAAATCTTCATCTACAGTATGTTGAGAGTTTGTTGACATTTTATCGGTGACATTCAATTGTATTCTCGATAGAGCATCCGCGTTTTGGTTTAATTTTTTTAAATATTTTATTTCGTAATCATATTCTTCTAATTTTAAACTCTATTCTAAAAGTTTGTAATTTGGTTTTTTAACAGAAAATAACCATTAAAAAGTTCATGATCCGAATAAATTTTAATTTTTCTTCCAAATAAATAAGGCCTGAAATGTTTTGTTTGCCCAAACAATTGCTGATAGTTCTTGCTAAAGTTAGCTTTTCTTAGTCTTTCAAAAACTTCTTTTAATCTTAGCGGGTGCTGTTGCAAACTGGTGGAAAATATGATGATGTCATCAAGATAAACTAAACACGTTGCATTCCGTATACATCGTAATACATTGATAATCATCCTTTGGAATGTAGGTGGGCTATTCTCGTAGTGTCCAGTTTCTGGTAAAAACGCTGTCTTATCTGTACTTTCTTGGTGCATCTAAACGTGGTGAAAGCCTGAATCAAGAGTACTAAAATATTGGGATCTTCCTAATTGGTTCAATATGTCGGTTAGGTTTGGAAGCGGAAATTTATCTTCGACAGTTTTCGCATTTAATCCTCCAAAGTCAATCACTAATCTAAGTTTTTCTTTATTTGAAGCATCTGCTTTTTTGAAACAATTCATACAGGTGAATTCCAAGGTGAGAAAGAGGGTCGAATAATATCTTGGACGAGCATTTCTTGAATCTGTTTATCCACTTTCTTTCGTTAAATTTCTGTGTATTTATAGTTTCTGGTATAAACAGGGCTTTCGTCCGTTGGCCTAATTACGTGTTTAACTTGATTAGTAAATGTCAAACTATTATTTTCTTGGTGGAATAAATCAGCATATTCATAAATTAATTTTAATATTACTCGTTTCTCCTCGACATTCATATGATCTGTTATATTCTTTTCTGTAAAGTCCAATTTATTATGTTTGTCATTTAACATGTTAAAATTTGTAGCCGTTACTGGATTACTGATTAGATTATAAATTTCAAAAGCTGTTCTACGTTCATTGGTTTGATCTCTAAACGTTTATCAGCCGTTGTGTTATTGACTACTGGGCAATAACTTACTCCATTTTCGACTTTTACTATAAATTGCGGTATTTCTATGGCGTCTTGTATTTTATATGGTAATATTCCTTCTCCATTTCTCATATTAAGAATGTTTACCTTTATGGTTTGTTTAGTACGGGTTTTAATTAAACACCATGTAGTTTTAATTTAAACAGCAGCTGTATTATTATTATTATTAATATTATTTCGTTCTTCTGTATTAAAATAATGTATAGGGACTTTTTTCTCACAAAATATTAACATATCATTTACAAAATCCAAATTAACTTAAATTCTCTTATATTATCGAGTCCTAGTAACATGTCAAAGTCTTTATGAAAATCGAATAAATAACATTTTACGATTTTCTTTCCTAAAATTGCTAGTTTGCAGCTAAATTTTCTTTTGACACTCCATTGTCTGTACCTACTACGAATGGTTCTTGCTTTAATATGTTTTTAAAAATGTTGAATTTAATCGATTTTTTAATAAATGATCTAGTGCTTCCTGTGTCAATCAAAATTTTTAGGTTAGTCTTTAGGTCGTAAACATAAGTTAAATCATTTGTGTCATTTTCTATGTGCATTATGGAAAATTTCTTTTTAGTGTCGTAATTCCTAAAAAATTATGTGCGTGTTCATTTTCCTTCAAAAGTCCGCATGCATTGTCTTCTTCGTCAAAGTTATTGAAAGTATTGTATTCGTCTTGGGTTTCTTCGCAATCTTCATCGAAGTTGCAATTGTTTCCCGTCTATTCCGTCATCAATATATTCGACATTTGTTCTTCGGTCTGATACATCGAATCACTCTCGTTTTCTCTATCGATCGCTCTCCTGTAAATTGATGCAATTTATTTTGTGTGGTCATGTTTCCGTTTTGACGAGTTGATATGCTCATCGGTGTGGGTTGATAATTTGGTCTAGGTTGTTAATTTTGATTCAATTTAGGTGTTGTGGGGGTTTTGTACATATTTCTGGCTTATAAATCGACTTGCGTTGTTTTGATGTGGTTGTTTAAACTGATTAGCGTTATTTTGCGGCATTTTTTTGTAATAATGCTGAAATAGTTGGTTATTTATAACAATTTACGAATGGGTGAAAGTTGTATTTTAGGTGGTGTTTTTGCCGAATTTTTTAAATAGTATTTTTTTTTTAATTGGAAATCGTTTGTTAACATATCAAGAGCTTCACTGTGCGTGCTTGGGATTTTTTGTCCGCATCAATGATCCCAGTGGTTCCTGGAGTCCTCTCAAAAGAACTCTTAGTGCTAGTTTTTGGAAATAAGTACACAGAATATCTTTAGCAGCTGCTTCCTTATTAGTAAAAAAAATGCTATTTGCAAATCTAGAAGTTTCTGAATTCTTTCATTGAAGTTAAAGGGCGACTCATTATGTTCTTGCCTTAATTCGGAAATTTCCAAATTTAAAGTAAAACAATGCCTAATATCTGAATTGCTAGTTATAAGACTGTTTTTGATACTTTCCCAGGCATAAGTATTTGAGCTTACTAAAATCTTAACGCCTGCCCTTTCAATTTCGAAAGGATGGATGAAAAGAGGAATTCATTTTGGAAATCGTCCGGATTTGTAACTACAAAACATTTCTTACAAAAAAATGTAATAAATCTATTGAGCATAGAAGGCTCACCGCTATATTCTGGAATCATGCCCAAGTATTCTTTCTTTAATAGGGGGGTAGTCATTGAACTAATTATGATATATTTTAAATATTCAAAATAAAAGTAGAAATCAATTACTACAATAAAACGTAGATTCTACAATTAGGTTGTTAATGACTTTGTTATTATATAATAGAATAATTTTCAAAACTATGATATATTACTTTTGTTCTTATTATTCAATTAGAACAATATATACTTAGTACTAATACAGATTTACTTACTGTACAATCTAAAATACTTTGCTCATTTGTTACAGTGGGAATACAACGTGTATATTTCACAGAACAAATAGCACTTTCACTTTTTACTTCGTGTGATGCCTTCCTCTCCATTCTTCTTTTAGATATTCGCTCTACATTTGTATCCTATATCGTTGCAGATATACACTCTACAATGTTATCTCGGTTGCAGTATCTCGGTTAACAATGAAGATCGAAAAACAATTTATGTTCATTAATTTTCCCGAGATGTCCTAACAATTGCGCCAGTTACGTGTTTTATAACGCACCAACGGTTTTTAAAACGGTTTTATTTTTACGAAAAATTTTAATTAATTTAGAATAACTGTAAGTTGAAATTATTACAAAATTAGGCCTAACAAATAACATCTGATATACATTAAGTTGGAGTGGAGTCAACTGTACTCTTCTAAAGTTCCTATTTATTAGGAATATACTCTAAAGTTCTCTACACACTAGCCTGACTATGGTCTGCAGGTGCACAATACAAATAACCTGCATCAACAGAACTATAACTAGATCATCTTAAAATAGTAGCTAAATCTACAATGCTTAGCTACATAACTAGTATACCTATATATATATATATATATATATATATATATATATATATATATATATATATGTTTTTGTGTGTGTATGGGTTTGTGTGTGTGTTTGTGAGTGTATGGATGTGTGTGTGTGTATATATATATATATATATATATATATATATATGTGTGTGTGTGTGTGTGTGTGTTTTATTTTGTGTATGTTAGTTATAGAAAAGGAGAGAGAATGTTTGTGTGACAGAGGGATACAGATATACACACACACATACGCGTAAATATATTTGATAGTGTAATTTGTCAATACATATTTCATAAACCATACGTTAACTATATAGAATGGACCATTACATTAACTATATAGAAAGTTTAAGTCATAGCTTATAACAAAATATTGTGGTTTATGAATACATATTTATTAATAAACATTATCAAAGAAAACTTCATCTACATTTATAACTGTAGTTCATACAGATACTAACTAGAACTATAAGTTATAAATACCAACGAATTTGAGTATACTACGTTTATATGAATATGAGTTTTAGAGTGATTAATTTCTAGATCTTGTAGGAAGAATGCCCTTATTTCTCTGTGGTTTATTATCTACTCGTTGTGACACTCGTGCAGTTGAAATGAAAGCACGTTTAGTCGTTTGAAGTAGCTGTAACCACTTTGATCAATTGACACCCGGGTCATTTAAACGTGTTTCCACGAAAGCTATAAATGTTTGTAGTTCAATCCTGTCAGCTTGTCTCAAGTCCCACAGACGTTTTATTGGATTTGTCTCTCTCTGTTCACAATCTGGGCAATTGTAAGTTTTGCCACACATTTATGTTCATTTTCTTTAGCTAATTCAGCATGTTTTGTGTTTAATTCATGAATCCACTTTTAGGAGAAATAATATAAAATTTACCTTCGAATAATATAATTGCATAACAAACTAACTTGAATATTTATTTAATGTATAAAATTGACATTTTGCTACTAGTACAATAAGCAAGCACTACATATATCTAATTGCATCATGTTCCATATACATGCATCCTATATATAATTAAAATAATGCTTCTTTAAATAGCTTCTAGGCTAGTGACCACTTCTTTGTATTTTTATTCATGTAATAAATGTTTTATATATATGTATATATTTTAGTCTCACCTTCAGGTTTCCAATTAATTAACACCAATATCAAATTTAACATCACTAGCATTTATTCTTGACATTTAATTAATACACATTATACCCATTTACCTTAATACTACTTAGTGACAAGATTGATTCCTTAACTAATATTACACTTACAAAAAAAGTGGACTCTTGAGGTTTTAGATTATTACAATAACGTTTAATAATGACAGTGTTAATTGCCTTTCTCTGGGGTCGTTATTATGGAACTTTTTTATAAATTAGAACGTGGTGAAAAAAAACTAGGATATTATTTCATACTAATGAATTTAAAATGGTTCTGAATTTGCTGTTTATAAAGCTCTATTGGCTAATTTTAATGTACTTATTGTACTTGTTTGTTGAGCTCCTGGGATCTTGACCTTTGATACTACTTAGATGCACTTTTCACATAACTAACTTATTTTTCCTAACTCTTTACTAAATTCATTACGTCGCACTTTTTAAATTGTACACTTACAATTCCCTTAAATCTTTTAAACAAAATTTGACCCTTATTAAGATTGCTGACACTTGGTCTCCGCCAATACGTCTGCCCTCTTCTGAAGTTCCTCCAAGACTCTCCTCTCGATAACTTCCTTTTCCAACCTCGCCTCATCCCTCCCTCCTTCACGTATTTTAGTTAATTTGGTTATCCCCATACCCATCTACAAAGAGCCTTCTCTAATGGTACAGATGTATTATAACCCAGACATTTTGGACCTCGGAAAGTAATATCTTAAAACAGTTGGACCCTTCTTTTGTCAAAGTTTTCTACAGCCCCTCTATGACTACTTGAAATAGAACAATGGTTAATTACTTTGTCCTTATTTTTAGTAACAAATCTTGTCGCTTTGCTTAATTTTAAAATAAATCCTTTGTTTTCTTTTATTTCTTAAGCTAATATATTTTAAAAAATAAATTTTAAGTGAAACAAATTATTACAATAAATTTAAATTTTAATTACAGAAAATTTAATGATTCGCCTAGCGTCTGGCTCTGTCGAAAAGTAAAATTGTTTTAAAACACATTATTGATTGATCGTTACTATGAAAAAAGTGCATTTGAGGTTTTTCTAATAAATTGTATTGTAATGAGGAATGTATGTGTATTAATGAGAATATAAAGTGAATTTTAATTGCCCACTTAATGTAGGTTTCCATTGAATTTTGTTATATTCATTTTAAAAATTGCAAAGTGGATGAATCCTTAAAACAGTAGGCACTTATATGCTGATTATCGGTATTAAATTGAATCTAATTATTTTTGAATTCTATGTTGGTTTCTCTTAAGGGAATATACTTTGAGGTTAACACAAAATGTAGATCTTTCACAAACGTTTACAATATTTTTAAAATAACAGAACAAAGCTTCATATGTAATTAGTATGAAATTCAATAGGTAGGGGTGAATTCGTCACTGTTAATGGAGTAGTATGGCGACGACAATCTAAAAATGTGAGATGTTATGGACAGCGGAAATAATTGTTTGTAGGTTAGAATTGAGAGTAAAATCTTTTCTAAATATTATGAAGTAAGACGTTGCAAGGTGTAGTAAGGAAAGGAGACGAGAGATAAACGTTACACTGTCGGAAAGGCGGATTATTGGCTAACGATTGGGTTACAAAATAATTTGAGACAGGAAAAATAGAACTATTAAATATAAATACCTTTTTTTAATGTAGGAAATATTGTATTAGTTTTTACATTTTTTGGCAATTTATCAATTATTATTTATTGCTACATAATCAAGAAATTCTTCTGTAATACTGTCTTAGCAGTGAGACACATCATTAAATGAACTTTTGAGTAACATTAGAATAGACTTGACTTTTGTAGCCCATTACTTTCGGTGAATCTGAGTTAATCACTTTAACAATAGTTTATGACCTATCCGAAATTTAAATTTTGTAAATTTGTTGAAACTTACTGAGACAGAACAGCTATGTGGCGATCTTCATCAGTGCCTTCATAGTTTTAACAAATTTACAAAATTTAAATTTCGGATAGTCATAAACTATATTTGTTAAAGTGATTAACTAAATTAGAATATAACTTAGGGCTTTACATTTAGAGGCTATTTAAAGCCAGAATTTCTTAATATAGCCTCTGATAATGTATTTTTATCCGTAGCATCCTAAACAATCCAAATTTCAACATCCATGCTGAAAAATATCTTTAAATATTTAGAAAACTGCATTTTTTCGCAGCTGCAGTTCACAAGTAGTAAGGTTGAGTATAGAAACAAATTGTTTGTCTGTTTGTTTTGTACAAAAACGTAGTGGAGCATATAGCATGTAATCAGTGAAAACACCCGCTTGCGGAAT
>JBAIZL010000005.1:261383322-261505822 GCA_036971475.1 Prosapia bicincta
AAGATAGTGCTAGTTACAGTATAGATAACTATACGAATCATACCACTATATTAGGGTTTTCCGAATTAATAATTGCGGAGGTTTTGAAATATGAGAGGTTTATAATCTGACACGTAAGATAATGATATAGAAATTATTGAAAAATCGTTTTATCAAAGCCATTTTTCGATTATCATAAGCTTCTATGAATTACTACTTAGAATCAACATGTAATTGTTATATATATATATATATATATATATATATATATATATATATATATATATATGTTTGTAAGGTATACTCACACATAAAACATGTGAAAACATAATCATTTTTCTTTCTTCAGTAGCAATAACATAAATTGTCATAATTTTATTACCTGCAAAATTTCGAAGTCAGCGCTGGAATAATTCCTTGTTTTTGCTAATGAAGTATTTATATTCCAATCATTTCCGATACATTCGACTTTTTTATTGCTTAATTTTTCATGATTAATTATAGCAAACCACAGAGCCCTCTCACGAAACAAAAATTTCATGTTTCAAGTACGAGAGTCCTTGAGATTATGGAAGACGACAGTCGATCTTGGTTGTCGTGAAAGAAAGTGCATACAATATCAGATTATGTACGATAAAAAAATATGCGATTGCATATATCAACCTTGTTTGAATGATTTACATGTAATGTGATTAATGTAGATGTCTATAAATTAAAAGATCATATCTCCTTGAGTAGTATAAATCATATATATAATAAATGTCTTACATTTATAAAATATGTATAAGGAAAAATGATTGAATAGCCTGTTTTTATACCATAATTTGTTAATATATGTAACAAGGTGCTCCAACATTGTGTGAAATCCATTTATTTCTGACGTTGTTATGTTAAATATGAGCCCAAGTACCTAATTCGGGGAATTCTTTGAAATTTGTGGGTAATAAGATTAAAATAATTTATATTTTTGTTATTGAAAAATTATGGTTTACTCTTTAGTAAGTAAAACGTATATAGTCAAGTTCTTTTTTGATAAAGTCGGCTCTGTTTTAATAACTTTTTTCATTTTCAGAAGAATAATCTCTAATTACATTACAATCGAATTTCGTTTAATTCCGTTGATTATGTTAACAAAATTCCCTATATTTATCCATACAAATTTGTATTGTGTATATCCATCTAATAATTTTGCTTAATCGTTCTTTCTAAACATTGACACACCCTTGAATAATTCGAGAAACATATCAGTTGGTTACACGAATACATTGAGTAATTCATGTTTGAAACTCATTTGACTAATTTTCCTAATATCCTAAATATTATTTCTTATCTTCCAAACATCGTCTTTCTGTGATCCGTAAACGACATTCAAATGAATCTACAGAAAAGCTTTATTAGTGATTATGTACTGTACATAAATACAATTATCGTAAATTCAAAATTGAAAGTGTTATTGAGATAGACGATCGTATACATGCAATGCGTCAGTCACGTATATTGAGACGCCAATCATTTGATATATATGATTTTAAGGAAGCGATAAACACATTTTGTGAGGTGCCATAATCAATATTTAGACTCTTTATCCACAGCAATTATGTAATTTGAATGCAAGTAAATTATCTACACTCGTTCCTTCATATTTAGTGAACCAAGGAGTTGTTGTATGCGGTTGTAAGAGTAATCTTACAAAATGCAAAATCCCACATCCAGCTCTTTTGGAATAAAATTGACCCCTCTGCTATATTTGAAAATTTATCAAATTCGTCAGAAATAGAGCAGTGGCTATAGAAAAGAATCATTCTTCAGCTGAAAATTGTAAAAGTCTATTCAGCCGTAATTGTAATTGTACAATAAATTCAGCCAGGACTATTGAAGGACTCACAGAGTAACTTCCACTGGAATTGTGCGAATCTAGAATCTACCCGAATCCGTTTTATACTTATTTTGCTTCTACACATGATAAAATTTTGTAAGCTGGCACTTGGAGGCTGTGGGCTTTGGAGAGAGGCCTAGGACTAGGGGAGGTTGGAGGAGCTCACAGGTCATTTTCAAAAACATGGACTCTTGGACTTCCGCTCGGACTCATTATTTTGTTATTTATTAAAAGGTTTGGTGTATAGTGAAAAAAAACAACATATGTAAATAGAGGGTTATTGGAAGCGTGGTAATACGATTGTTCAAGGGTTGAGTCGGGTAGACCGTGATTAATCAGAAAACGACAGTGCCTGATGTTTTCAAGACGACGAATACACAATTCCTACCTAAAATCCAAGTGCCACCGTATAACATTTGACCTATAACTAAGAGTTATTTTAGTATTGCAAACCTAGTTCGAATAAGAAAAATGTAGAAACTTAAACTACATTTTAAAAACACTCAAAATTTAGTTTTTTAAATAACTTTTCAAATATTTGATTCGGTGTTTCTTAATGAAGGTTTAATTTCTATACACTGTGTTTTATAATATGTTTCCTATAGTACACGTCATTACTATTGGCCTATATCTATAGTGCAATATATCTACAAAGTATCCGATTGGATTAGGTCTGGTTTGAAAAAAAGTAAAGTTTTTCTAATTATTGTAAACTTGTCCCATAATGTATACTGTTGTTAGACTTAAGACGTAGTGGTAACTCAATCAATTCGGTAATCTGTTAGTTTACTCGAAACTTAATATTTTTAAGCAAGTCATATATGTAATATAGCAGTATGTAATGTAGCTATATTACTGTATAACCT
This sequence comes from Prosapia bicincta, assembly GCA_036971475.1. NCBI lineage: Eukaryota > Metazoa > Arthropoda > Insecta > Hemiptera > Cercopidae > Prosapia > Prosapia bicincta. Next base: position 261,386,044 of record JBAIZL010000005.1, read on the forward strand.
AGTGCAACATCTGGGGAAGAATAATAATTGATAAAGGAGTTTGCTTTTCAACTTCAGCATTCTTCTACTTTTCTAAAACTAGATGATTTTCTTTTCTTATTACTAAACTTATCTTTGAATGATATTTTGAATCTATGTTTGAATAGTAATGTTGGTGTGTAAATTGATGAATAATTACTTCACAAAATTATTTTAATAAATGTAAAGCTTAATTATGTATAGAGATAATTTTGTATGTTTTGCCCACAGTTCTATATTAAAATAACCTGTTATATAACGCTTTTAAAAGTAACGTGTATAAATCACACTTTACCAAAACGTATTCAAGTAGTACCAACGATTTCGTTCTTTATATCCTTATTACGAAAAGGATACCTAATACTTCAAGTTGAATCAATGTTCACTTACATTATATATTCCGTAAATGAAAGGATTGTAACAGCTGTTACTCATGGCCAGCCAGTCGCAGCAAAACCATATAATGTTAATGTATCGATACCTGAAAACACATAGTGAATACACTTTAAGAAATATATTACACATTATTTTTTCATATCTTCCTAAAACTAGGAGACAGTAAATTTTCCCAACTATATATTACAAAAATATCTATTGAGAAAAATTTGAGTGCCATGCAAAATGTATTGATTATACATTGGAAATATTACATTTTGTTTCAAGTAAAGACTTGTTATAAAATAAGTTAAATATTTTTCTGTAACTCTTGCATTACAATATAAATGTGTGGGAGTGTGAGTGAGTGTGTGTCTGTGTGTGTGTGTTTGTGTGTGTGTGTGTGTGTGTGTGTGTGAGTGAGTGTATATGAGTGTGTGTGTGTGTGTGTGTGTGTGTGAAAAATTAAACAAAACAGAACAAGCCAGATTATAAACAGACAATAAAACAATATTAGAATATACAAAATTTTAATTGAATACAGATTATTAAAAATTATTAAAAGAGCCTAAATTTGTTAAAAAATTTAGATAGATAAAGGGCAGCCGATGCCGACGGACAAAAGGTTGAGAAAATCATAGCTTCGAACACGTTTCAAAACAAAATATTATCATATAGAATTGTTATTCCCCCTCTGAAGATCGTTTCTAAAAACAAGTCAAAAGCACTACCAACGGTGAACTACGAGAGTTCACGAGGTTAACCTGTAACAGACACACTGGGGTCTGGAGGACCCCACAGAAATTATTTTTTAAATATTTTCTGTTAATGTGGCAGTTTAGGAATTTTGATCCCCCTCTAAATTATTCTGGTACTACTGACCAGTCATACGCCACATTACTTTCGCAAGTTGACAACTGACCTTGGAGATATTGTGTTGTTTTCACCGTTTAGGGTCCAGTTAACCCCAGTGCTGAAATAAACCATTTGTACTGTTGTGAATTCTCTATAATGAATCTTACAGAAAACGGTATTTTTCAACGGTATTTAGGAAATGTGGAAAGTGATAATGAAAATGTACTTGTGAAACCAAAGCTGATCAAGACTATCATACACAACAAGATATCCCTGATTCTTCTGATGCGTTTTCTGTGGTTGAAGATCAAGATCACATCGAAAATAAATATACAGAAAAAGAAAATGAATAAGGTAATGTAGGAAATATTATACCGAGGGTAAATACCCTGCCTCAAGATAGGATCAGAAACTAGAATTTTATGAGAGGTAAAAATAATTATGTGTGGAGTACTGTAGTTCCAGAGCGTAGAGGCAGAGTAGCAGCTTGTAACTTTGTCACTTAATTCCCGGGAGCTAAAGGATTAGCAAAATCAGTAAAGAGCCCTACTGAATCTTGGAGGTTATTGTTTGATGATCAAGTTTTAAGAGAAATATTTTTGAGAAGAAATCTCTAGGAAAAAATGTCAAATGGAAGAACAAGGTAGGGCAATACAGTCATATCACTTCAACACTAATCCTGAGTACCTTTTAGCGTTCATTGGCCTACTCTACTTTGCAGGAGTGCTAAAAAATAACTCAAGAAACCTAGAGGAGCTGTGGTAAAATGAACTAAGAAATTCTATTTTTCGAGGAACTATGCCTCTAAATAGATTTAAATTTTTGGCAACATATACCTATTCGTTTTGATGACAAAAGTACTAAAGCTGAGAGAAGAGAGAACGACAAACTGGCTCCCATTCGTATTATTTGGGATAGGTTTGCCAACAATTACAAGGAATTTTATTCTCCCTTCTCCCATTGCACAATCGATGAACAGCTTGTTAGTTTTCGAAGCAGACGTCCATTTCGGTCCAAGGACGGAAAAACTAAAAATGTATGTTCTACTTGCAGGCGCCCAATATATGAGGAGCATCGTGCCTTTGTATGTTTCAGCTGAATTGAGTAAAATTCCAGATTTTGTGCCATAAAATATGATTGTTCATTTATTTTTTCAAGACATTAGGAAAAAAATACCTCAATTTCAAGTTTTCACGTAAGAGTTTGATTTTGTTTCAAAACATGATTGTTTATTTTGTAGTATATACACTATGGAATTAGTTAACATTTAAAATTTAGAAATATGAGAAATAAAAAATAGTTATTTTAAGTTTTTCAAAAAACGTGTTTTTCGTACCTGTTTTACACCATTTTTAGGATATTTGAGTTATTATGAGGGAATACAGATATATTCCTTGGAGGTTTGATCATAAACTATTAAAAAATGACTGAATTTAGCAGCGATACCAAGAAAAGGGGAAAAAATTATTTTATATATATATATATATATATATATATATATATATATATTTTTTTTTTTTTTTTTTTTAACTACAAAATGGGGTTTATCAGACCACAGTGTGTCTGTTGTGTTACGGATTTTTAAGTGTGTCTGTTAAAGGTTAAGGAAGATGAGAATAAATAAGGATACATAAAAACGGAGAAACTTATAGATCTAATACTAAAGAAATAATATATCTTCCTTTAAAAGTAGTTAGCTACTTTTAGCTTAACTAGAGTCAGTTAAAGCCAAACTTTTGAAACTGTTAAACTCTTTTTCCGTTGATGTAGTAATCCAATTAGTATGAAGTAAAGAAAACAAACTTTTGTGCAAATAACCTTGAAAACCTAATACCCCAAATTCTATGAAATTTTATAAGGCACTTTAAAGCATATGCACTTAAATTCAACCATAAGTTTATTAGTAATTAAACCTCTATTTAATTTTTGCCATCACATCAATGATATTGTAAATCGTTTGGTGTTTGGATTTCACTTGAAATCGTTCATTAATTAATTTCTTCAATAATGGAAACAGATGTCCTGAAGTACGAAATATGAAAGTAATTAAAGAAATACACAAAGGGGTAAAAGTAAATAAATATAATACATTAGAAATATATGTTTATAAACATAAAGTTGAAGGCAAGTCAATTAATGAACAAATTGATGTGAAATCAAAACACCAAACTATTTACAAGTAATTGATATCATGGCAAAAATTACATAGATGCATATCAATAAACATATGTTGAATTATAATATATATATATATATATATATATATATATATATATATATATATATATATATATATATACATATTTGTTTTAGAAGCTAGTAAGAAATATAAAACTACTTTCGTCTTAAAACGAAAACAAAATAGAAAGAATTGCAAAAAAAAACCTGTTGCCTACAGGTTTATTTAATAAATTATGTTTGGAAAACTGGATTGCAATCACAAAAGTAAGACTATAAACTCTACGTTTAAAACGGCAAAACAAAGACGTCTAACATTCTGGAACTGGCACACTTGAATTTATGTGTTCGGCTAGAAGGGATATTACAATCAATGGAACCGTAACAAATCCATTCCATTGACTGTTTGACATTTATTGTGTAAACAGTAGACTTACCCATTTATTGCCGGGAACACGTCTTGCAATACATTATACGTCTGCAGGGGCAACCAACACAATGCAAACAGAGCCACCACTATCACAAGCATCTTGATCACCTGTGCAATCATCATGATCCGTTTAGTTACATATTCAAATATATTAAAACATGCATCTTAGAATATTTTAAGGTCGATATGATAATTACAAATAGTTTTAGATAAATAACTAAATAATTAAGTAAATGAATAAAAATATAAAAGTATAACAATAATCTCTTGCTGATGAAATTGTTTCATTTAAACCAATTTAAGTAAAAATGTAATTACTTTTTTAAAATATTTTACAAGAAAATTAATTTGGGCTAAACACTTGCAAAACGTTAATAAGAAAGTTGTTAGTACCACGTCATTATTCACACATATTGGTAAACAATTTATAGTATTTGATAGAGATGAACAACACTATTTGAAATGGAATCATTCCAAGATGGAAAAATTTGGATAAATAACATTTCATAATTACATTTTATTAGAGTATTATTTAAAAGTCTCAAAAAAGAGTTATTCTACAAAAATGTTCGTTCCTAGTCTGTAGGGGTTTGTAAAACACTTTAATTGAGATAATTGTTATAAAGTAAAAAAATAAAAATTTTAAAACATTGCTAAACCGAGTTCAGAACAAAAGCCATAGACTACATACAAAATTTAAAAGTGTTTTATAGTAGTATTACAGAAAACCTTAGCTTTTATAAAATACAAGTAAAAACCTTATAATAAGTAAGTCATAGTTCTATAATTGTTTATAAATCTCCTAATTTCGTGTAAATTAACTAACTGCTAAGTTTTGTTAGAGTTAAATAGATAACAAAGTTTGGATTGATCAATTTAGTGTCCAAAAACGTTTTTGCTAAACGTTTCCTAAATTATTCATTATTTTACTATTTTATTATTTATTTTCGGTAGAAATGTATTTTTTATTTAAGAAATAAGAATACCAAATAGCGATAAACCGGTGGCTACTTATTGCCCACAAACAAAATACTAACAATTTTTGTTGGGACCGTACATGGGGAAGAAGTAATGGAAGAAGCCACTTGAAAGCCTAGATAAAAATGAACACAAAATTTGTATAAGCTAAAAGTATTATTTTAACTATACATTAAAAGAGTAGGATAATTTTTCATATAGAAATAAAATTATTTCAGTTTAAAAAATAATATTTGTTTTTTCTAAGATATTATAGAAACAATGAAACTTATTCTAATGCAATAGTCTCTTATATCTGTACACCAAAATATACCCAAACTCTAGGACCAAACGTTTACGTACTCTTAAAATACCGTATGGTATAAAGAAGTAAAATAATAATACTATGGATTTTTTTACTTTATAAATGGCAAATGTATATAGAAGATTCTTCATAGTTCATAAGCAATGCAAAGAAATATAGCATTAGAAATAATGTAGATAATGTAGACGGTTTAAACCTTTATTAACGTTTGAGTATTGGCGTCTCAAGATTTAATATCTAGGGTATACAAAATACTTTTTATTTTCAGTGCTCGTTAAACTTTGAGAGTGTTTTAGGACTCTTTAATTCAAAGAGCAAGCTTTGCGGCTTCTTAATATTAAGAGAATGTACTGGAACTCCTATTTCCTGAGCGAGAGAGAGAGAGTTGGTACCCCTTATTCCTCAGAGAGTGTGTTGGGACTCCTTATTCCTCAGAGAGTGTGGTGAGACTCCTTATTCCTCAGAGCGTGTTATTGTACTCCTTATTCCTCAGAGCGTGTGTTTCTACTCTTTATTCCTCAGAGAGTGTGTTGGGAACCCTTATTCCTCAGAGAGTGTTTTTGTACTTCTTATTCCTTAGAGAGTGTGTTGGGACATCTTATTCCTCAGAAAGTGTGTTCAGGACTCTTTATTCCTAAGAGAGTGTGTACATAGAAGGGAAGAGAATGTGTACAGAAGGAGTACAAACTCCTTATCCCTCAGAAAGTTTGTTTGTACTGCTTATTCCTCAGAGAGTATGTTGGGACCCCTTATTCTTCAGAGAGTGTGTTGGAACCCCTTATTCATCAAAAACGTGTGTTTGTACTCCTTATTCCTCATAGAGTTTGTTGGGACTCCTTATTCCTCAGAGTGTGTGTTGGGACTCCTTATTCCTCAGAAAGCGTGTTGGGACCCCTTATTCCCCACAGAGTGTGTTTGTACTGCTTATTCCTCAGAGAATGTGTTGGGACCCCTTATTCCTCAGAGAGTGTGTTGGGACCCCTTATTCCTCAAAACGTGTGTGTTGTACTCCTTATTCCTCAGAGAGTGTGTTTGCACCCCTTATTCCTCAGAGAGTGTATTGGGACTGAGGAATAAGGATTCCTCAGAGAGTGTGTTGTGACTCCTTAATACTGAGAGCGTACATTTTGGCTCCTTAAGCCTCAGATTGTCTAGGGACCTCCTAATACACAGAACGTAGATTTGGGCGCCTTGAAATAATAAGAGAATCCTTGATTCTCCTTAATCCTTATAGAATGTTATAGAGTTCTAAAATTCTCAGTGGTTAAATTGGGTTACTTTTATCCTCTGATGACTACTTTATCCTCAGCGGGTTTTTGTGGCCTTGTTAACCATCGCAGAGTAATTAGAGCTCCTTAACCTTCAGATAGTACGTTGTGGCTCTCTAATCTTCAGAGAATGCATTAGGCAATTTATTCTGCAGAGATAGTGATGTAGCTCCATACCTAGAGATTACATTGTGGCTCCTGAATCTTTAGAGTGTGCATTGTGGCTTCTCAATCCTCAAACAATGATTTTTGGTGTTTTTATTCAGCTGAGATTGCATTTTGGGTCTCTAATCCTGGTGGAGTACATTGGGGCTCCTCAGTCCTTAGAAAGCAGATAGGCTCTCCTCAAACATCAGGAAATACACTGTGGCTTCTTTCTCCTCTGAGAGTGCGTTGTAACTTTTAAACCCTCAGAGAGTCCATTGCAAGTCCTTATTACTTAGAGAGTGAGTTGTGAGGTCATAGTCCTCAGAATGTGCGATATGCTTCTTACTCCGCAGGCGTATAAAGGGTCTCTTTAATTCTTAAAGAGTGGGTTGTTGCTCTCCTTACTGGGTTCTTTTAACCCTTTCCATTTTTTACATGAAAAGGTAGAATATATAATAGGTGTATTAAAATAAAAATATTAGAAACAACCCTAATACCACAAAAAATTTTAAAAAATCGATAACAAAATTTGCCTAAGATTAAACCATTATGTACGTTTCGATGACAATAACATCAGCATCAGAGGGTCTTATAACAAAATTACAATAAAATAACAAGTTACAAAATAGTTTAACTTTGTAACTTTTTGTTTTCTAGATTGTAATTTTGTAATAAGGTCATCTGATGATGATGACCTGTTCATCGAAACGTACATAAGGATTTATTCTTATGTAACTTGTATTATCATGTATGTTTAATTATTTTAAATGTTGGGTTTCTTTTTAATATTTTTATTGTAATATATTGTAGTTCATTGTGGTCTTAATGCAGTACATAATAAATGTGTGCTTGTTTTGAAATGACTTTACATATTTAGTAACTTGAATAAAGTTCTTATTTTTAAATGTTTAAATAACGATAATGATATTAAAAGTAATTTTTAAATTATTTTATTATTACCACATTATAAATTATTTATACAATAATTTTTATAAATAGCAGCAAATTATTTACCACAGTAAGAAAAACCCGCTTCCTTTTCAATTCTCAAACTATCTGAAGTCTCATTATTGGATTTATAAATATTGTTAGAAATACGAGGGTAAGTCAAATATTATCCGCAATATAGGTATATTTTTTGTTTACGTTGGCAGTACTGTCGTTTTGCGTTGATGACGCATGCTTTGTTTATTCGTTGTTATGTCTATGCACGTTACAAGCTTCTAGGTTAGTTTCGTTATCGCTGCCGTGCTGTTAATAATGGCCGCTCCACTTTCTATTTGCACCAAAGAAGAGCAACGTTCAGTGATCCGTTTTTTGTGGTCGGAAGGTGTATCAGGGGCCGAAATTCATCGAAGACTTTTGGTACAGTACGGGAACAATTGTTTGCCACAACGGAGTGTCTATGAATGGATTGAAAAATTCAAAAATTATCGCACAAGTGTTACGCAAAATAAAGGAGCTGGACGACCAGTTACCGCCATAAACGAGGAAAACATTGAGCGTTCACGTGAAATGATTCTCTCAGACAGACGAATAACTGTTTACGACGTGGCAAATCGTCTGCAAATTAGCCACGGTTCTGCCTACGAAATCATTTACAGCAGACTTGGGTTTCATAAAGTTTGTGCAAGATGGGTTCCAAAACAACTGACACAGTTGCATAAACAAACGCGCTTGGACGTGTGCAAAAAACATTTGGATCGCTATGTTAACGAACGGGACAACTTCTTAGACAGGATCGTTACTGGTGACGAAACATGGATCCATCATTACGAGCCGGAGAGTAAACGGCAGAGTATGGAATGGAAACATCCAAATTCGCCGTGCAAGAAAAAATTCAAAACCCAACCGTCCACAGGAAAACTTATGCTTACGGTTTTTTGGGACTCACAAGGTCCATTACTGGAACATTATCAGGAAAGGGGCACAACAATAAACAGTGTACGTTACAGTGAGATGCTTACTGCTAAGCTGAAGCCTGCAATTCGTAGCAAACGCCGAGGACTGCTGTCAAAAGGCGTTGTGTTGTTGCACGACAATGCCTGTCCGCATACAGCTGCCCACACTGCAGAAACGCTTCAGAAACTCAATTTTGAAGTATTGGATCATCCTCCATATAGTCCCGATCTCGCTCCATCTGATTTTTACTTGTTTGGTCCACTCAAAGAGGCAATTAGGGGCCGTCGATTTACGACAGGCGAAACATTGAAAGAAGCGGTGCATTCCTGGCTCGCATCTCAACCCAAAACCTTCTTCCACGAGGGCATCAGGAAACTTGAACAACGTTGGACCAAGTGCGTTGAAAAGCAAGGGGACTATGTCGAAAAATTATGTACTTTTAAGTTTCCTATTTGATTTCAATAAAATTTTATAACTATATTGCGGATAATTATTGACTTACCCTCGTAATTAAACTACTATTAATTTCTCGCCAAAACGTATTTTATGCTTGCGATAGATAATACGTAATACCCTTAAAGCGAAAACTGTTATTTCACTCAAAATTAAAACCTGCATCCCTTTTGTTAATAAAATATTCATACATATGAAAAATACCGAACGCTGTCTTTTGTCTGAGCATTTTTACATCGCCAGAAATAAACTGCTGACGTCACTGTCTTTCAACAGCAATAATAGAAAGTACACATACTCCAGGACTATTCCTAGGCAGCAATCTCTTTCGTTATGTAGATTTCTGTGAAACGCGTCTTGGGAAATCAATTTTCAGGGGCAAAGTTGAATTAGATATTTTCCTGAAATTGCCAAAAGTGTGAGAAGGTTGATGTTTAATAACACACTGTTAGTAAAGAGTGTCAAAGAACTTTGATTTTTGTTAGCAAAATATGTTAAGCATAAAATAAAATACGGGTTTATAAAAAGTACCGTAAAAGATTCCTATACCATTCCTACGAAAACTGCTGAGTTTTGTAAGGTAAATAACGGAGTAGGAATTTGATCTAATGAATGAAACCATACATTTCCTGCAAGAAAAACTCTTATATTTAAAAAAAAAACGTTAGTGAAGTATTGTCGATGTTAGCTAATACTGCGGGATGTTTATATTTTGGATTTGTTAACTACGCGCAAAAATATTTAGATAAAAATCCTTAAAAACGTTTTCTCAAAAAAAAAAAAAAATCAAACATGGCTAGTGGGAAGTTATTAGTATTTATTACTGACAAGTGACTTCTTGTCACTCATTCGAAAACCAAAGGCTATTTCGTTTTTACATATTAAAATATTTAGTTTTTGACTGACAGCCTTTTTTTTAATATAAACATTTATTTAAGTTTACAATAAATTCATAATAACACAAAAATATAAATATTTCCTTAAACTAAAATTGATATTTAAAGCTAAGCTATTCATTATAATTCCATAACTGAAATAAATTAATAAAAACATAATTCAACCTTTGTCATAATGACTTGTTGTTTCAACATTTCATTCTTCTTAAAAATAAGTACTGAAAATCTAAATGTTTGAAAATACAATATTCTAATTTTGCAAAATTAATAAATTGTCTTACGCTTTACCTTTCATTTAATTATACATAGTTGATGTTACTTTATATATCACCTTCATTACGTAAGAATGTTTTATCTAAAACAGTTTTAGTATTTATTTAATGTTATCACAAACGTTATTATTATTAGTTTATTTACATTCTTAATTTTTATATTCGTATACTCTCAAAAGTGATACTTTAACTCCTTTTATTTGAAAAAGAATTTTGATAATTTAGAGTAATGTTATTTTTGTTTAATTTCTGAATTTTCACTTGTTTAATTCGGCGGTAGCGGAACTTGTGTCCGTTGCTGTAATTTGGATCTGTATGCTTATGGGCTCGATAGATGTTCGTCCTGGAATATTATGGCAAGATGGCTATATCTCTCATTGACATTTGATCTTCATTTTTCCGAAAAACTTGAATAATTTTTACTACCATACTTAATTCTGTTCGTACGTTTCAATCTAATTAAAACTTTGTATTTAGAAATTTGCGTAATTCCAACAGAAGCTACGTTTACCAGTTTTCCGAGAAAACTATCTATAGCTGCGTGAACGGCATTAAAAATGCATTTTAACGCTCCACGGACCCTCGCAGCATCTTGTAATTGGATTGCCCAAGATGGAAGGAGCCTCTAACCATTGCTTCTTCGTTGGAGCTACCTTCCTCGTTCCTGTAGATTACTGTCTCTGAAATGCTCTTTAATATTTGTACTTGACTTTATTGTAATATGGCTGTCCGAATCTCGTCAACCTTTTTATATATTTCCTCGCGGGCCGTTCCCGTCACTCAGTAATGCGCGATGAGACTTAGTCTGACATAGATTCCCTTCCGCAAAAGAGGTCAACTAGCCTTACCACTAGCTGTATCCTCTCTTCCGACTCTTCTTGAACTAATCTAATTTACGTTTTATCAATATATTTTGTTGTCTTTAATTTAAATAAAATTCGACCTATTGTATTACGTTCTTCAGTTTTTAACTTCTAAAACAAAATAATAATTGAATAAAACGTCTTAAACCAATAAAAAACTATTAATGTCCTGATGTAGGCTTACATTTTGATTGAAAAGAAATCACCTTCAGAGGAAATTACTACAAAAAGAACTTCCACTGAAATTACTAGTAATCATGCCATAAATACAAAGTTTTTGTGTTTTAAGATGTATAGAAGATTTATTTATAATTAAAAATCACACTACAGTTGTTAAAAGTGATTAGTTAAATTAAAATGTCTTGTGCGATAATTATACGCTTTTATGCAATTCACATTTAAAACTCTGTTTTAATTATTCACCAAATGCTGTTTATTAGTTTAACATGGCCTTACCTTACATTTTTGCGTTTTTCCTGTAACACTCAACCAAAACAATAAATTACAAATATCTTTTCATTGTTTGTATATCAGTTACAAACACCGTTTGTTAATGATTTACTTTGTTTATATTTTTTAAAGTATTTATTAAACTTAATCTAACCTAAAAAAGTTCAACATCTGATCTTTGCAACCTTTAAAGGCATTTAAGTACGTTCCTAATCCTTTCAATCTAAACAAGTCTACAGTAATCTAGACATACATACATGAACTCATATAGATTACAAACAAAACTGAGATTTATTTGATATTTAATGTTTGGTCCTAATTTCAAAGACTTCATTTTCATGCTTGTTTAAAATATGTCAATATTTCCACCATTTTACATTTACGCGCACACTCACGTTAGTACGGGTAAAAAATACTTTTCATTTTGTTATTTATAAGGAATAATTATTTACAAATTTTATTTGATTATCTTTAAAAAAGTTAGAAAAAGTAGATAAAAATATACCTTCTTTTTGTTTTTCATGAGGTTGGCATCCCTGCTGTCCTGAGCGTTGCCAGGTGCTCTTGAGCCCCACAGTCGGAGAGCCATTCGGGCGTACACACAAGATATTACACACAATGGAGTAACGTATTGAAGGAATACCAGGACGAAGCGGTAAGTCATCATTTCCTGTTCCGTGAAATGAACATTCCGGCAAAACGGTTTGACGTATTCACGCCCCACTGAAATGTAGAATAATTAATTTTATTTAAACAGTTACAGAAAATCATGTTACAAACAAGTACTTGGCTAGTCATATTTATACAAATAGGCCTTTAAATATTTTTAAAATTATGACTTAATACTAACTATTAAATAGTTTATTAATGAAAGTAGTTTCGACCACAATTTCGCCATCAACACTGTTAGACCTATACTGAGTACATAACAGTTAAAATACGCCTCTCAGTGATGATGGTGAAATCGTTACTGAAACTGTCTATTACTGAAAAATAGGTCTTCGATTGGTTTTTCTTTTAATTTATAAGACTCCCGTCTTTTATTAAGTAAAAACATAAATTTATACATTTTTAATTTGATTGTGCAATATTTTTAGGATTTATATAAAATAATTGTTCTATAACCGAATATTTACTTATCCAATGCAGGTGTATTGATAGGTATATTTTACTATGTTGTAATTTTCTAATGACAAGGTAGACTTGTATAGTATTTTATAATTACAACAAACTGAATACCTTTCAGGGAATGTAAATATAAAACTTGAAGTTTCAGAGTCAGGTTAATTCTGGGGTGACTTTTCATTGGATGCACAAACTTTAGCTTCCCCCAGATTATAACGTTTACAAATTAAGGGGCGAGAAAAACTAAATGGGAAAATATTTTTAATCGGGAAAGTACCGTATAAAACTATAAAGATATTTTACCGGTTATCAATTCAAGTATCATCTATGCTAACTGCCATGACTTTGTCAATGCAGAATAAGTTGAGAAGTATTTTGAATTGTGACATGGTGTTCGTTATTATTCAATTAGTGTAAGATTTATTGTATAAACCTATCTTGTCTAAATAACAAATGGCTTAGATACAATGAGTAAACTTTAGTTTTTAAATAAGAATATAAAAGATATAAAATGAGTTTTTTAAAATATTATCAGTTATATCAAAATGTACATCTACTCTTTGTGCTTAGCTTGTGAGGTTATGTTAAAACAAATAAAAGACATACACAAAACTCACAAAACTATCATTTATTGACTCATACTCGTTTCAATGACAAAGTCATATCATCATCAGTTAGTGTTGCTACTGCAAACTCTACCTTACAACCCTATTTTTTTCTATCAAAATGCGTTTAGTAAAATTTCAAAACCAATTCCTTACTTGCGGTTTCATTGCCTGAACCAATAACGTTTTGTCGCCAGTTACGTTATTACTAATGCATCCATTCATTTTTTATAATTGTTGATTAAACATCGCCAATAATAACAGAGGTAAAAGTCAAAATAGTTAACTCAAAATCTCACCAAAATTATTTTTTTTCATAAACAAACTAGTTTACAACTGACTAGTCTCGGCAACGATGTCGCTTTCCTCAGTGCTTGGCTACTAAAGTAGAAGCTAAACACTGAAGAAGGCGATATCGTCACCGAAACTAGTTCGTTGTGAACTAGTGTGTTTGTTTATTAAAAACTAATTTTGGTGAGATTTTGAGTTCACTATTTTGACTTTTACGTTTGTGAGATTTTCACTAGCAAGCGCTAATTAACTAAAAATCACCAATAATATTTGGTATTTACAACTATTGTGATTAAATAATTAAAACAAACTTACTCGAATCTACACTCTCGACCATTGTCACCCTCAGAGCCATGGCCATTGGGGCTGCTAGCAAAGCGGCGACTCCCCAAATACAGGCAATGAAAATCTTAGCTCTCAGCTTAGACGGCCTTGCACTAATAAACATACAAAGAGCTGTAACAATTATTCTTTCCAACTATTCTAGCAATACAAATACATCAGTAAATAATAAAAGGGGACCAACAATTCCACACGATATATAATTACCGAGGGCTATATATTTCATAGTTAATACGTAGGCTACTTACTGAATGGGAAAATTTTTAACTACCAGACTTAAACTCTCAGGACATTAGATTGACTATGTAAAACCTAAAATATAGTCATATTAAATATAGAAGTGACAATAATAAATTGATAAAACACAGGCTTTCAAAGTATAAAAGTAATATTTGGAAATTTGGTTTCTCCATTGTCTCCTGCCTGGTTGTTCCTTTAATAATAAATGTAAATAATAACTGCTTAAAGAAATTTTTCTAGCAAGATATAACAATTAAAGTTATGAAACTTAAATAAATAAAATATCAAAAGATTGGAAAACTAGTCTCTAGCATATGTATTATGGACAGCATATTAAAAGATATTACCATATTCTTTTGAACTTATTAGTGGAAAATACTTATACAATATATATTAAAATTAGAAAATACTTATTTTTATTTTGCAATACATTTTAACGTCTATTATAATTAATTATTTGTGGCGAGGTTTTCATCAAATCACAAATAAATTTACGATTGAAAATCTATTGTCAACAGTTTTAACCTCGAAACAAAGCCACTTCAGGAGCAGGTATTTAACAAGATCAGAACAATAGAAAAAAAACAATATTAAAATAAAATATACATTCACAATATTAAATGAGATTTACCCTATAATTAATATTCTTCCGGGTAACACACATTGTTCCCAGTAACTCATATTGTTTCTAAGTAACACATGTTGTTCCAAGTAACTCATATTGTTCCAAGTAACACATATTCTTCCAAGTAACTTATATGGTTCCAAGTAACGCATATTGTTCCAAGTAACTCATATTCTTCCAAGGAGTACACCTTGTTCCCAGTAACACATATTATTTCTAAGTAACACATTTTGTTACAAGTAACACCTATTGTTCCAAGTAATTCATATTGTTTGAAAGTAACAAATATTCCTATAAGTAACTCATATTACAAATTACACTTTTGCTATTACTTGCAACAAGACATTTGTTAACTAAAAGTTGTTAATTGTTAACTTACACTTTGAGGGAACGTTTTCGTCTTACGACTTCTTCAGCCTCGTATTTTTGCCGCTAGGAATGCTGCTGTTGTGCTTTTTCGGTACCATCTTTTTGAAAGTTAGAACTGACGTGATCGAAAAATATGTGTGATCTGTGCCGTGTTTGTTCATTTAAGATGTCATTTTTATGTGTGGTGCTATGTCTATATATTTCAAACTGTTCTAGTGTGTTTAATTTATGGCCTTTGTTGCATGTATGGAGGATGCTCATATTATTTTCCATACTTTTGCATGAGTGTTTAGTGTACAAGAGGTGATTTTCGAAGGTGGATTCAATAGTAGTGTGCAGTGCCCTTTTGTGTTCTTTATATCTTTCGGCAAAAGATCTGCCTGTTTGTCAAATATAGAACTTATTGCAGTTGTTGCATTTTAGTTTGTATACTCCTGGGTTATTGTATGTGTTGATATTGTTATTAATGCTGTGTCTGATAGCTGTTTGGCTTTTATTTTGTTCTGTAAGCTACATTGTATCCTGCTTTTTTGAATTGGTGCGCTATCTTATTTGTGAGTTTGTTTATGTATGTGAGGATGATGAATTTGTTTGTGTTCTTGTTTTTGTTTTTGTTGTTTCTATTTTTGTTGAGTATTTTTCTGTGTAGTTTGTCATATCCATTTTTGTGAGCTAAATATTTGATTGTATTTAGTTCCTCTGTGTAGTTAGTTGTGGACATAAGTATTTTGTTTAGTCTGTGTAGTAAATGTTTGAATGCTGCGCGTTTATGTTGGATTAGGTGGTCCGATGAATTGTGTATCAATGTGTCTGTCATGGTTGGCTTGCCGTATATGTTGAATTCCTGTTTGTTTTGATTTTTTGTTATGGTGATGTCTAAGAAATTCAATGTTTTGTTGTTTTTAACTTCTGCAGTGAACTGGATATTTTTGTGTATTTTGTTTATATGTGTTTGGAGTTGTTGGCATTGTCTTATGTTTCCTCGGTATAGTATTATAACGTCATCTACATATCTGTGCCAATATATTATCTTATCTGCGTGTTTGTTGTTATTTATGATATTATTCTGTTCTATATGTTGTAGGAATAATTCTGCGAGAATGCTTGAAATCGGTGAACCCATTGGTAGGCCTTGCTTCTGTGTGTAATATTTGTTGTTGTGAGTGAAGTAGTTCTGTTGTGTAATGGTGTTCAAAATGTGTATAATTTCTTTTGTGATATTTTCTGGAGCATTGTTAAGTTTTAGATGGTCTCTTAATATGTTTAGGGTTTCTGTGACTAGGATATTGGTATATAGGTTTGTGAAGTCAAACGATGCAAAGGTTGAGTTATGAGGGATTTCAATGTCCTTTATGTTGTTTACTAGATCTATTGTGTTCTTTATACTTGTGTGTGTGTCTAGTTGTATGTATTTTCTAATAGTTCTATCCATATGGCGTGTTAGTTAGTGTGCGGGTGATTGTTGGCTGTTGATTATCGGTTTTATTGGTGTTCCTTGTTTATGTAGTTTAGGAAGTGCTTGTAAGGTAGGAACTAACAACACTAACATCACATTTACCACTGAAGAAATAGAATTACTAAATAAAGGCCTAAAACATAATATACACTACAAAGATAACAATAAAACAAAAACAGCAATTATAATTAACACGGAAACTAATATACAACAGACAACAAGATCAAGAACACTTAAGACATTTAATTAGTAACACAATAAGAACACACAAGACCCAAAAGAGCATAACACACACCAATGAAATACAGACAGCCAAATCACTAAAACAAACAGCCAGAGAACACGATTTAAAGTACGTAAAAGCAGATAAAGGTAATACTATAGTTACTATACATATGCAGGGTTTAAACAATAAAATTAATGAATTCATTACGGCAAATAACATCGCAGAAACAAATAAAGACCCAACAAACGAATATCACAACACAGTTAAAAACATAATTAATTTAGTAAAACTCCTAATATCTAAAACACAGAAAAAATACCTTAAAGCAATAAGACCTACGGCACCTACCTTACAAGCACTTCCTAAACTACATAAACAAGGAACACCAATAAGACCGCTAATCCACAGGCAAAAATCACCCGCACACAAACTAGGACGCCAATAGGATAGAACTATTATAAAATACATACAACTTGACATTTCAAGCAATCTCGCAGAATTATTCCTACAACACATAGAACAGAATAATATCATAAATAACAACAAACACGCAGATAAGATAATATATTGGCTCAGATATGTAGACGACGTTACAATACTACACCGAGAAAACATAAGACAATGCCAACAACTCCAAACACATATAAACAATAAACACAAAAATATCCAGTTCACTGCAGAAGTTAAAAACAACAAAACATTGAATTCCTTAGACATCACCATAACAAAAAATCAAAACAAACATGAATTCAACATATACAGCAAGCCAACCATGACATACACATTGATACACAATTCATCGAACCACCCAATCCAACATAAACACGCAGTATTCAAACATTTACTACACAGACTAAATAAAATACCTATGTCCACAACTAACTACACAGAGGAACTAAATACAATCAAATATTTAGCTCACAAAAATGGATATGACAAACTACACAGAAAAATACTCAACAAAAATAGAAACAACAAAAACAAAAACAAGAACACAAACAAATTCATCATCCTCACATACATAAACAAACTCACAAATAAGATAGCGCACCAATTCAAAAAAGCAGGATACAATGTAGCTTACAGAACAAAATAAAAGCCAAACAGCTATCAGACACAGCATTAATAACAATATCAACACATACAATAACCCAGGAGTATACAAACTAAAATGCAACAACTGCAATAAGTTCTATATTTGACAAACAGGCAGATCTTTTGCCGAAAGATATAAAGAACACAAAAGGGCACTGCACACTACTATTGAATCCACCTTCGAAAATCACCTCATGGACACTAAACACTCATGCAAAAGTATGGATAATAACATGATCATCCTCCACACATACAACAAAGGCCATAAATTAAACACACTAGAACAGTTTGAAATATATAGACATAGCAACACACATAAAAATGACATCTTAAATGAACAAACACGGCACAGATCACACATACTTTTCGATCACGTCAGTTCTAACTTTCAAAAAGATGGTACCGAAAAAGCACAACAGCAGCATTCCTAGCGGCAAAAATACGAGGCTGAAGAAGTCGTAAGACGAAAACGTTTCCTCCAAGTGTAAGTTAACAATTAACAACTTTTAGTTAACAAATGTCTGGTCGCAAGTAATAGCAGAAGTGTAATTTGTAATTTACAACCAGTTCGTCATGAACAGCAACAAGATTTCGATATTTAACTCAAATTGTTTCTAAGTAACACATTTTGTTCCAAGTAACTTATATTGTTCCAAGTAACACATATTGTTTCAAGTAACTCATATTGTTCCAAGTGACTCATATTGTTCCAAGTTATACACATTTTTCCAAGTAACTCATATTGCTTTAAGTAACACATATTGTTCCAAGTAATTCATATTGTGTAAGGTAACACACATTGTTCCATATAGTTCCAAGTATATCTAGAATATATCTTGAATCATTGACGTTTGCAAAGTAATTGCAATACTAGCTAAATGATAAATCACTTTTAAATACTGTGAATGTATACTTCTATTGTAAGGGGTGTTTTAAATGTGGCAATTAGTTAAATAAAAGACCTTAGTGAGAACGCTGGGCAGTGATTGTTCAATGTTAAATTTGTTTGTGGTTTGAGCACAACCTTTCTGTACTTAATATTCACTTTATAGCAATGTCTACATTTGTTTTACAGAGATATATTTATTAACAACTTGAAGCAACTGTGGCGTAAATGTTTATATTAAATAAAAACAACCTCTTACCGCAAATTCAACAATTTTTATTTTAACTTCATGTACATTTCGATTACAAAGTAATCATCTTCAGAGGTATTTTACAAATGACTAACTTACAGCTAAACCAATGAGTATTTATAAGCAACGGGAACTCCTTGGTCACGCCCCCTACACTATCCGACCAATCATGTTGCGAGTAATAACTAGGTCTGGTCCAACAGAAGAGTTACCATTACATCACTTTTGATTTTTTACACTAACTATTAGGTGTGCACATTTAACAAATAAAACTATAACTAGCTCCTAACTAATAAATACAATTGGGAATTCGGGATAGTCCCTTTGTCAGAATTTAATAATTTATTATTTTCATATTTATTAATAATCATGCTTTCGAAACTATTTAACATATTTTTTGATTTGACTTTTTTAATTAACTAAAGGTGATTTATATCTAAGTTATGATTAGGTTAGAAAAGTAACCTATATATATAATATGTTTTCTGTTACGATAATCAAACATAACTAAGGTTATTCAAATACAAGAATTGTTTAATAATTTTTATTTAAAAAATAAAAAATATGAATTTGGTGAAAACAAAAGCTTTTTATAGAAATAGAGTAATGAAAGTTTGCAAAGCTACCGTAATAAAAATAATAAATATAACAGGAAATAACAAAGTGCAACGGTTGATAACAATGGAATGAGGTAAACCAATCTCATTTGAAATTAGAGACTAAAATTATAAGTTCATTTAAAATCGTTCTTTTTATATGAGAACCTTTTTCAATATCAGGGTAAGTGTAGTGGTCCTTTTCAGCAAAATGCCCCGCTACACCCTCCCTCAGGTTAATACTGACTGGTTTTATTTAATAGCTACACAAAGGTTTTGTTTAGAACAATGGAGCTGCTCCGTTAATGGGGTGGTTTTATTTCATGCACAATTATATCATATTTTAAAATAATTGCCTCAGAAAACATTTTTATTAAATGTTATTTCAATAGACTTTATTGAATTTATGATGAACCAATAACACAAAATTGTTTTTAGTCAATTCCTACTTAAATAAAAAAACATTATTTGAGATTTTTCAATTTTATAATTACAAATAATATGAATATGTATATACACATGCATGTCATATTAACAATATTATTTGAAAATATAGAAACCGAATGTCCGCGCAATTATCCATTTTCCTCTCTATACAGTATACGGTGTTGGACTATTATTTTTATTGTTATTATTTATAAGATTTGTTTTTTTGTCGCTTGCATTGTGTTGTAGTTTCTTTTATCTTTCCTATCGTATTGTTTGTTTGTGAAGCAAGGTTCGATACCGATAATCCAGTTTGTTAATTTTATTCTTTCCATTTAATCTTTATGATATTGGGTGGTAACCATGGTAACAATTTAAGGTTGTACTATGGAGGTTAAGACCACAACCAGATGTGGGGAAAATAAAAATTCATATAAATCTTTGAAACGTACATTTCTACCTATGGGCATGTTGGCTCGTTGCCGAGGCACTGGACTTCGAAGATGAGAATACTCAGTTTGAATCCGACCTAAAGCCCTCTAAATATTTGTAATTTAGTTATAAATTAATCTTTGAAAAAAACTCTAATAACATCAACTGTCATCAACTATATGTTAATAGAAATATATTTGATCTTGATTGAATGAATAAAAACGTATTTTATTAGAGATGGAAAATTTGACAAGATATATATCAGGAGAGTGTGAGCTAACAGAAGGAACTAAAAAATACTACTAGATGTGGATTCAAATACTGCTACAAAACTTGTATATTTTCCAAACCATATAAAGTAAGAGGCTCATTATGTTATACTTATTTCACCTTAGCATCCTTTACGTTAATAGGGTATGCTGAAAAGCGTTTTAAATGTTTTCGCATATTTTTACCCTAAGCACAGAATGTAGCCTATCCTAGATTATATATATATATATATATTAAAACAACATAGGTTATTCAAATACAAGAATATTTATTAATTCATATTCAAAGCTTTTCGTTGGTAAACAGTACCAACATCATCAGGAATGAAAATTACAAATTTGATTGTAATTTTCATTCCTGATGATGCTGGTACTGTTTACCATTAAAAAGCTTTGAATATAAATTAATAAATATTCTTGTATTTGAATAACCTATGTTTTTGAAATAATTAAACAAGAAAACGTATTATATATATATATACAGATTTCATCTTATTTTTTGTACTTCCAGAGTTATGCATGTTAAAAATAATGGATATATATCCTTATTATACCTCCATAGATCTTCCATTTGAATAAGCTGCTAATCTTTAAGAAATGTATTACTTCTTGGGTGTTGAAGTTTGATTGTATCCAATCGAGTTATATAAAGAAGATGTCAATCTTAAGGGGTTTTCTTTTTCAATTCTTAATTTTTTTTTGGCACTTAAAAGTGGCTTGACACACATATGGTACACACATGTGGCTTTGCTAAGAGCCCAATAAACAAGAATATGTACAACAGCCTTCCGTCACTGCCGGTTAACATATCTGAAATATCATAGCTTGACTTTTTGAAATTTTTACTTAATCCAAGCAGTAAACCAGTGATACTTGCATGATAAAATTCAGCGGATAACTTTAACCAAGACATCTGATTTCAAGGCCGTCTTTGTTTAGATGCCTCAGGTAAAGGAAACAAAAAGTAATAGCGAAAATTATTTTTACATTTTTAACTATAATTGGTGGTAATATTAAGCATGCAAGAGCGCAGAATACAAGAAGTAGACAGAGTTGGTCAAAGTAATAAATTCTGTTCTTGTACATACTCTTTATAATATTTTTACATATTCTTGTAAATTATTAATAAATAATACATACACTTGTACATTATTTTTTTGTAAAGTATTATAATAATTTTTCAATAATAGCAATAGTCTCATCAATAAAATATTATTTAAAAATAAAGACAGTAACTTTAGTATTTTTCGCAAAATTAAAATCATCTATGTCAAAAACTATGTCGTGACATAACCTTAAAAATGTCTTAAATACTTCAGTTTTCCGAAGATATTTGTTCTCTTCTACTGTCTTGTATAAAGCCCTCATATGACATAAAAAAAAAACATAACCTTATTTTATATTAAAACTTAAAAATTTTTAAGAATCAACTGTAATAAAATAAAGATATCGGAACAACCCCAAGACCAAAAAAAAAAAAAAATAATAAAAAAGAACAAATAATACGAGTTACTTAAGATTAAAAATTTATGTACATTTCGAAGACCATTTCATCATTATCAGAGAATCATCATCAGAGTAATACCAAATTACAAGAAAAAACCAGAAGTTACAAACAAGAATGATACAGTCTGCCAGTCTATTTTGTAACTTCTTTTTTGCTAGATTTTAAGTTTGTATTAAAACCCACTGATGATGATGATATTGTCATCGAAATGTACATAATAGTTTAGTCTTAAGTAATTTGTATCACTTGTAATTTTTTAATATTTGTATGGTATTGGGATTGCTCCAATAATTTCATTGTATTATATTGTACCCTTGTCTTCTTGTAATTGTATATAAAATTGTAAATTTGATCATATTTACAAATAATAATTTTTTGAAATCTTTATTTAATCGGTTCTATTAAATTTTCTCATTAAATAAATACAGTGTAAGTCATTAATAAGTTAAAATATGAGAAAACTACCTAAGTAAGTAGATAAAACTACTTTACCGTTAACACACTAGAAAATAATCCAATTTTCCTGAGAGAAACGTTATAATATATGTTAATACGAAGTACAGAAAATAACATAGACTACCTGTAAATAAACAGCTGTTCTATTAAAATACAATTTAAAACAAATAAATAAAGTACACCATACCTTGAAAATGTAGAAAATTGCATGTTTTAAACATAACCTCCAAAACTTAGCTAAGTGAAAGCAAACGCAACTACTGTCAGTGTTTACCGCCATATCGGACCTTCGGAAACATTTATAATTATTTGCATTGTTAAACATAGACAAATACTAAGCAATGACTACACGCTTCCCTCTATCTAACTTTTTTCATATACTGCATCATACGCTATGTTTTAAAAAAATCTGAAATCATTTCCAATGGTGTAGGTATTTAGATGACACACTTTGTACATGAGTTAAGAATGTTACAGGAATCGATGAGTTTAGAGCAGAGCATAACGAACAAGTTGTTATCGGTGTCTGCAATTACATCCCTTAAGTAGAGTTGCCTGCCTATCACAGCTGCGCGCTCTATAATTCCATTTTGTAACCAAGCAATTAGTAATTGAATTTCGGTTACTTTATCAGCATAGCTATATTTACCTTATCAACGGTTATAAATGAAGAGATGTTGAACCGAAGTTTCAGAGCTGAGTATTTATTTTAACAATATAACTTCAGCGCATTATTTACTCCCTCCTCAAATCCCTCATAGCCGGAGGATTACGTAAACCTCTTTATTTAAGGTGTCGCAAAAGAGTAAATAAGAAATCTTATTATAACTTTTTGTATTACAATTTGTTTTAAACTCATGAATAAAGGATTTTCCTCACGACTTTTACAGTAAAATTTGGAAACTTTCAAGATTTTTTTATTTAAAAAACTGTTCGATTCTCTGAAAAACAGACCAAATTATACATCTGTTCAAACCATGCACGTTGGTATGAAATGCGTGCCATTTCTCGCCACACGAGTAAATAAATCACACATGGTATCCCTAGCGTACTAATGTCAGAAATTGTGTAGCGGTCAGAGGGTTAACTTAATGGAAATAATTCAAATCAAAGGATTTTGCGTGGGTTTAATTATGCGAAATGTCTGAATTGGGTTTTGGGGTGTAAATTGAACACCAAAAGTTATGGTTAGCAAGATTTACTAGCAAATATATTTTTGTTAGAATTACTGCAACTTCAAAGCAGCTAACACACAGTGAAATCTACAATTTATATATCAGTAGCCCTTTTTACATTAAGCAGTTTCTATAACACATTATGCAGTTACGTTGATCCATTTTGCAGTTACAAAAACCCGTTATGAAGATGAGTTAATCCATTTTCTAGTTGCTGTGACCCCTCATGTAGCTGCTGTGACACATTATCGAGTTGCGGTGACCCTTTATGTCGTTTCTGTGACACGTTATCCAGTTGCGGGGACCCATCATGTAGTTGCTGTGACACAAAATGGAGTTGCGGGGACGATTATGTAGTTTCTGTAACACAATATGCAGTTTAGATGACTCATTATGTAGTTGCTGTGACACATTATCCAATTACGGAAACCCATTATGTAGTTTCTGTAACTCGTTATCCAGTTGCGGTGACCCATCATGTAGTAGCTGTGACATAAAATGGAGTTGCAGGGACCATTATGTAGTTGCTGTGACACATTTTCCAGTTGCGGAGACCTATTATGCAGTTGTTGTGACACAATATGCAGTTTCGTTGGTCCATTTTGCAATTACGGTAACCCGTTATAAAGATGCATTGATCTATTATGCAATTGAGATGACCCAATATGTATTTTCTGTGACACATAATCCAGTTGCGGTAACCCATTATGTAGCTGCTGTAACATATTATCTTGCGGTGACCCAATTTGTAGTCTCTGTGACACGTTATCCAGTTGCTGTGACCTATTATGTAGTTGCTGTGATACAATATGGAGTTGCGGTGACCCATTATGTAGTTGCTGTGACACATTATTTAGTTGCGTTGGTCCATTTTGCGTTAATGAAAACCCCTTATGCAGGATCGTTGGTACATTTAGTACTTTCTATGACATGTTATGCAGTTAACGTATTTAGCAATATGTAGTTGTTGTGAGCAATTATGTAGTTACGATGACACAACCTTTTAATTGATACTATTAACAGTTGCGTTGATAACTTGAGCAGTTTTGACCCGTTATTAAGTGTGGTCCATTGAATTCAAAACCTATATTCTTTAAATTTTGTTCTATACTATTCATCAGTTTTAACATAATAACGCCCTGATTGCTCATTCCTGCTTTCAGAGATCTGGTTTATCACTAAACCAATTTTTTCCAAGCGCTCGCATTAGTCCTAATTTGACTTTGTATCAAACTATGATCAGTTACTAGTGGCCTCAGAAAATATAACCGTGCAAAGTATGGCTTTTACTACATCACTTTTACACCTTTAGCACTGATAGAAAGCTTGTCACTTCTACTATATCCTAAAAATGTAAAATAAGTTTATTTCTCTCTCCAACTATAATAATATAATGTTGGTTTTATAGCCCCTGCCTTCACTGTCCAATTTCTAAACTTTGCCTATATGCTTGAAAAGTTCTTTTCACTTATTGATTTATTGAAGATTTCTCCCCGTGTTAGTCTGAGTCTTCCCTTTCTTCTTCTCACCGGTGGGGCCCATTCCATAGCAGCCCTCTCCTTCTTCTCTATCTTGTCTCTAATGCTTTTATTTCTCCTATATTCTCGTCTAGAGATTTAACATGATCTCCTCAGAGCGTCCATTCGTACTGCGTTATTCTTGCACTTGTCTGCTTGGGACATCACCAATCTTAATGACCCGCATGTCAAGATATTCTTTACTGTCGTGTTATATATTCATTTTATCCGTCCTCTTGTTATTTCTTCGCTCAAAGATATCGCGTTCAGTATTTTTACTGCTCTTCGCCTCTTTATTACTCTATGTTTTATTTCTTATTTTTCTTTACCATTCTTAGTTATTTACACTCCTAGGTATTTGTATTTGTCGCAGATTTTAATTTCTTCGCCCCGTTTCAAAACCCAGTTAGTCTCCATGTGGTTTTTAACGCTCAAGTATTTTTGTCCTAGCTATATTGATTTGCAGGCCTCCTTTTTCCTATTGTTCTTTTATTTTTATTTTCTTATATTCAAAGTCTTCTTTTTCTTGTGCTACAATAACTCATCCGCAAATTTTAACATAATGATATATGTATTGTATTGCTCAATATTTAGTAGTAAATATTAGGAATGAGACTATCATACTTGTACAGGGAAAACGTGAAATCCTAGTAGATACTGAATAATATCTATTAATAATTACAACACAATTATTGATCAATGGTAATTATATAGAGTGGAATTTTTTCTTTACAATATTTTTTACATGTACTTTCGATTAAAGTACTATTATCTCCCTTTGCCAATCTTTTGTAAATATATCATCTGTTATATTTCTGTTTAAGAAAAAGAAGTTAAAAGTGCTATAGGGCGAAATAACGAATGTATGAACAACATTTGTAGGTGAAGTATAAATAGAATTTTCGGTCATAAACTGATCAATAACAAATGAAAACAGTAAAGCAACAATATGGGTATAATAGCTGTTAACCGAGTGCAACTCTTCAAGGGAGAAGAATTGAACAAAGCTGTTAAAGTATTCTAGTAAGTGTAGACTGCTAGTTTGAAGGCTACGGGTTCGGTTCCCGTTAGTGCTGGGGAACCTTTAGTCCTTAGGTCGACTCTGCCTGAGAATATGACTACTTAGGATAACACAATAATTGGAGTTGAAGCGTAGAGCTCTTCTTAGAACATTCTTCGAATACTAAATTACCCAAATATATAGATCTACTTTGCTTACCTCTTAAACCGTGTTGTAAGTATAACAGGTGGTATTATTGTTGTTTATAGCAACAAGAAATTACACAAAAAGAGTAGCACTCGATCTATTAAAGTGGCATTACAACAAAGAAAAGAGGAAGTGTTGTGGTATATTTATACTAAACCCACCACTTCCTGCAATAAAATCCTCTTGTTTCAAGACGGCGCTGTTTAAAATCATAAAATATCTAACTAAATTGAGCAGACAAAGTGTACTTGGTTTAAAGAGTTAACATTTCAGGATGTGCATCATGAATAGAATAAAGTGGGTTTTACGTTGTTTTATCCACTTCATTTAACTAAATCAACCACTTCGTTTAAAATAAATCTCAAGCCAACTGAAAAGATTTGGAGGTGAAAATGCTGTAGAACGGGAATATATATCACTGACAGTAGTTGTCTACGATGAAGAAGAGGTGTAATTTATCTAGATTTATCATAACAATTT
This sequence comes from Prosapia bicincta, assembly GCA_036971475.1. Lineage (NCBI taxonomy): Eukaryota > Metazoa > Arthropoda > Insecta > Hemiptera > Cercopidae > Prosapia > Prosapia bicincta. The sequence goes on from JBAIZL010000005.1 coordinate 261,413,008, forward strand.
ATAAAAATGTTTTCACTGGCATTAAACAAAAAAATCTCTACATATTATTATACTTGTATGTTTTTTTAAAATTTTTAAAGCAATCTGTCGGTATGATTATATACACTTATAGAAAATAGAAACGGTTTGTGAACATGTGTACTATTAAATTAGGGGCAAAAACACCGTATTGAGTATAGGGTTGGGAATTGTTCCATTACGTGAGCAGAGAGTAAGTGAGGGTTGCTACTTGACGTAAAGTCTATTGAAGGCTACCCATTACTCTTCCTCATAAGGTAAGGAGACAAACAAAATTTTATGCCTTAGGAAAGAATAATACTTATCCTCTAGTACTGGGAACAGTGGAGACTATAAAACTCGAGTGGACAGGATCGTCTTTCTAATGTAGACCGGTAAACTTGTGCGAGCATATTGTTAGAAAGAAATGAGTTGCAGAAATGATACGTGGACTCATGTGAACAAAACGCTTGCTCAAAAATTTAACAAATATTGCATTTCAGGAGATCTGTTTGGGATGTAAGTGATGCCAAAGTTACTTTTATGTAGTACGAGGACTCACGTGAACAAAACACTTGCTCAAGAGTTTAACTATTATTGCATATCAGGAGAACTGTTTGGGATGTAAGTGATGCCAAAGTTACTTTTATGTGATACGAGGACACACGTGAACAAAACGCTTGCTCAAGAGTTTAACTATTATTGCATATCAGGAGATCTGTTTGGGACGTAAGTGATGCCAAAGTTACTTTTATGTGATACGAGGACTCACGTGAACAAAACACTTGCTCAAGAGTTTAACAAATATTCCATTTTAGGAGATCTGTTTGGGATGTAAGTGATACCAAAGTTACTTTTATGTAGTACGAGGACTCACGTGAACAAAACGCTTGCTCAAGACTTTAACAAATTTTCCATTTTAGGAGATCTGTTTGGAATGTAAGTGATACCAAAGCTATTTTTACGTGATACGAGGACTCACGTGAACAAAACGCTTGCTCAAGACTTTAACAAATATTCCGTTTCAGGAGATCTGTTGGGTATGTAAGTGATGCCAAAGTTACTTTTATGTGGTACGATGACTTACGTAAATTTAAGTTGGGAAGTAATGTAGTAAACGGACAGTAAGAGATAGCGTAAGGAAGAAAGAAATAAAGTAAGATTCGAAATAGGGACATCGAAATCAATTATGATATGGAGAATGGGGATTATAGTGGCTCTGATATGATGAGCAGTTGTTGTGTAATACTCTGCGTCTGCTAGGTTGGATATTATTAAGTTGAGTATTAGGCCTGAAGCATTATCGTATTAAACCGCAGGCCTTCCTAGTATTATCGAATCAAATCTTGTCGACGCGAAGCATGAAACTAAATTAAAGCTACACTTTGTAGTGACCATGTTACCACCAAACTCATCAGATCAGAAGGCAGAATATTGATGAGGTTTCTTCGAAACGCGTCGATCAAATTTATTATGGTCACGTTAGGAAAGGCAGAATTTCATGATACGTAAAAATCAACAGCAAGATGATATTGCATCCAATGATTGTTGATGAAAAATAAGATGTTAAGTATGAACAAATCGTCTTCCATTAATGGCCACTCTCACTTAAAGTTAGGCATTGCTTTGACAGTTTAAAATCAAAAGGTGAACTTGAACACGTAGACAGTTCATAGGTAAGTAGACATAGGAGCGTTATAAGGTGTACCTATAATCCGAGGAAACAGATATGCTAGACGAAGATGAAAAATTGTTATCTAAAAATGACAAATGTTTTGTGGTATTTCGACCATACTCATTCTTGAATTATTCTATTTGAGTTGAAATAAAAACTCATCTACTATTCAAAAAAAACTAACAATATTACCGCAAAAATGTTATTAAAATGTAAACTATTTTAACTTAGCAACCCAAATTATAAAAACCAACCAAATAACCTCACTATTGGATTTATAACAAAATTGTATACACTCAAGAAAACAGCACTATATTATACCACATTAAAAAGAGCTGTATTACAATATAACTTTAAAGTATCCAGTTATAATACAATAGGGTCTCTGACTGGTTGGTATATGAAGATAGCTAGAAACTGTCGACAGGCAGTCGAGTTACGTGATCAGTTCAAACATCAATAGATAGAAGTCACCTTCACACATAAACCGGTTAGCAATCGTTAGAATACATTTATTATTTATTAGTAACACAATGTTTTTTTTCCTTGAAACTCATCCTTGAATAAAATAAGCAGAAAATTCCGTTCTAAGTACACACTATCGCCACGCAGGAGCAGCACTAAATATACTATTTACCTTTTGACTGCTTAGTTTTTGTTATATCGGGACGTTTAAACCAAACAAGCCACCAGATCATGTCTGACGAACAAGAAACTACGCCTATAAAAGTTTTCTATGTTGGCAATGTATTCAAATATATATATATATATATATATATATATATATATATATATACACACAAACACACAGTAGAGTCTCGATAATCCGAGTCCCGATATTTTGAACTACCGTTAAATTCGAGCCTATTTTATCATTTTGGAAGAAAATAATGAATTGGGCTTCCAAGATATGTTTGTATCAATATGGTATGCAAAAAAAATGAGAGGAGGTTCCAAGAAATCTTTATATCAATACGGTATACAAAGGAAATGAATCTGGCTTCAAAGAAGGATTTCCAAGAAATGTTCATATGTAATTCTTTAATCTCATTTAGTGCATTATCAATTACCTATATTATAAGGGTTCATTAAAACTCTTAAAACTATTATTTCTAATGCACAGGAACGTATTTCCATGTAATCCGAGGGGTCTCGGTCCTATCTCCCTCGAATTATAGAGACTCTACTGTATATATATATATATATATATATATATTAATTGTAACGTCACTGCCGTCGGAGGATTTATTAAAACGGGAGATTATCGATATTAATTTTAAAATAGCATTTAATACTATTAATTGACATAAAATCCTCCACGTATACAGTGCTTGAAAAAAAAATTTATTATTAACAAATATGAAAAAAACATTTGATAATTTGGATACAGTTGTGAGTCGTTATTAGGACTATCTGTTACCTCTCACTGGTTCCCTCGGGAAGATAGCATGCCGCGGGATGCACTCCGTTGATCCCCAGAAAGACGTGTTCTCTTTCGACTGCCTTGTCTCAGACTCTCCCGACGACTCTGTTATTTAATTTAAAACTACACCGGAAAAATCAAACATTGCCCGCACATCTATCTTACTATCAGTCGGCTGTCGGTCTCTCGAGGAGACAATTAGAATTATTTATTATATTAATTCTATATAGCTATCGGGACTAGTTTTGAGGTAATATAAAAAAATACTATATATATATATATCTATTGTGTCTGTTAAACAATACAAATACTAAGGCATATTACTAGGCATATTAGGGGGCAAAACCACCAATGGAAGATGCTAAAGACCACCTATTTTGCTGGTGACCAGCTTCCTTTTTACTCCTTTAACATTTGTAAATTAAAATGATTAATACATAATTCTAAAATCTAGAAATTTTAAGTAAATCTAGAAATGTGATAAATAAACCATTTTGAAAGATACAGTTACTGTAGCGAAATGCAGCTTGAATAATACAACTGTAATGTTGGCATTTAACCAATATTTTACCTGAGACGAATTATTTATTCTATCAAAGTCTACATCGGTGAGCTAAGACGTAATTTTTTTAGACTGTTTACTTGAAAATTCATTATTCTTCTTGATTCCTCTTAAATATGTAGATAGTATACAATCTCGCTGAGGGTTATTATTCAAAATTAATTTAAAAAGATGTCTAAAATCTGGTTTAACACACAGACTCGGAAATTAGCCTTCCTACCAGCTGTGATACAGTATGAATACTTGTCCAAATAGGACACTTTGAAACTAAATGTAAAGTCGACTTTAGTGTCATCGAAGGTAACGTGCAAAATCTGTACTATAAATTATGACAATACATTCGAAAGACGTTCTATTTAAGCCTTGTAGGTTAGTAATACGTTACAATTGCAGTATAATTAGAAAGTCTTTAAAAACACTAAACTAATACAATAAACTTCAAAAATAAATTGTTTATGAAACATAGAATCCACAAATAGTATTAAATTAAAATAAGTTCAATTTTTTAATTATTAATACTGAAATTATGAATACACTATTCTTCATTTCAAGTAGGAATATTTCTATATATTTGTACAGTTTTCGGCCTTTCCTAACGATATAATATTCTCCTATGTTAACGCGTTTCGGAGTAACTTCATTTTTAAAACTTAAATCCTACTTCCTTCGGGTAGCAATAATTATTGCCTGGCCTCAAAGTCGCGAAAGCATAACAGTTTTATTCAAACCCTTTCTATCATAAGGCAATTTATTTTCTCCGTTTTGCCCATAACTGTGTTTCAAATATTCCCAATGGAGCTGAATTTGGTCATTAGATCTCTTATTTTATGCTTTACGTTCATTTCCATGAATTGTCGCCGAAAAGTCAAAAAAATCCTCAAAAACAAAAGTAAAAGAAAAACATTACAGTCTTTGTCAGTAAATTTTTTTCTGAATATAAGTACACAGTATCAAGAGCACAGTGGTACTGGTACAATATATTACAATGAAAATATTGGTAAGAACTCCAATATCACATAAATAATCGAAAATAATAAATGAAACAAGTTACTTAAGATAGTTAAAGATAATCTTAAGTAACCTTGTTTCATTTATTATTTTTTATTAATTTTTTGGTATTGTGGTTCTCTTCCAATATTTTCATTGTAATAGAAATACGTTATTTATTCGTAGTAATTATTTACTAGTTATGTTTCTTCTCTCCAGGTTTTTTTAATGATTATGAAATCTAAATATATACTACACAATCCAAAAGTTGATATAACACTCATTAATCGCAAATGCACCGAGATAATATTTCGTCATAATAACCCTACATTAGTATACACCCCAACAATCTTTTCACGAATAAAATCACAAAATTTTAAAATATTCAGACCACCACGGGAAATATTGGAGTCCTGAAAAGGATCATTTAGTAGTTTAGCACGTTATGCCCTCACTAATTATCTTTTTTAGCGCAATGTCACTGTAGCAAATTTAGCGTTACTCAGGGTGTACCACAAGGAGGCTTGCTACCTTACCCTTACGTCTCTTCCCACGGTTGTAATGACTGTAAGGGAAAAAGGTAAGATACCCTCTTTGCTAAGGTTCACTACCTAACAATCTTCCAAGAGCGAGAGCTGTAGCAGAGTTTCTCTTGTGCACTCGACATGGCTATCTTCAGCCTCACCTGCATCGCATTGATCTGGCAGCCACTGACACCTGGTCACTTTGCCACAATGGTCGGATGGATGTTGACCCCCTCGTTTCTGACAAGTTTTGCATGCAGCTCGACCTCCCACGTCTAGCCAGTACTGGGAGGATCGTCATCGAATGGCTTTATTGCCAAGGACAAGCACTGGCTAGAGCAAATAAATTTTTTCCATGCATAGACAGATCATGACCTTCAGATTTGCCGAATCATCTTAATTAGATATTTGTGCTCTTTCCAAGAATATATTCTCAGAATATTGGCCCTATACCGTATAATCTAGGAATATATAAATATATATATATATATATATATATATATATATATATATATATATATATATATATATATATATATATTCCTAGATGACTTACATTTCCTATCCATGAAATTCTCCTACGTTAGTGAAATAATCGTGTGAAAAATAAATAAACCGTGAAAAACTGCTTTATTTATTTTCCATGAAACGTAAAATAGTTTTTAAGATAGTAGCATTTTGACGCTATATTTTATTTTGAGGTATTTTTTTAAAGGCAAAATACAAGTATTCATAGCAAAAATAGATAATAATAAGACGGTTCTACCACAAAAGGTGAGGTTATATCAGGAACATTACAATGAAGTTCCACTGTATAGCTGTGTTTTAAAATGACGCAAAATTACTCTGGCTTATAAGGACGTCTTGAGCTTATACGGTCCTTGGTGTATACCTTATCATTCCTGTACGCTTCTAGAGTATCAGGTATGAATGTTTTATATGATGGTGAGATTGCAGCTATAGTACAAACTCCCGAAAAACTTTGTTCGGTCTCCGGAAAGTCTATGTCAGAAATGGACGCGCAGACCAGACAGCGAAGAAAGGGTATACTTTTGCAGAGCCTGACAATCCTATATCTCTATTGGCAGCTGGAAGCCTGATTAAATCTACTATTAATGAAAAAACAAGGAAAACTCCAAAAAAATGACCGCTGGAAAGATAGGGAAGGGCCTGGCGCACACAGTGCTAATACCACATGGCCTACCTAGAGTGGAAACTATTGCCTGATTCAGAATGCTTACGTGCCATATCTATGTAAAAGCTCACCTATATAAAATAGGAATAACAGCTTGCGATATTTGCCCTCTGTGCAACCGTCAGAAGATAGACGCCCCACATCTTCAGGATTGCAGAATTTTGGAAGATATGGAAGAGCGAAATCAGCATTTTCTCTACTGGGAGGCTAGCAGGAGAATGACAGAAATGATCCTCATAAGGAGGAGGTATTTTATGTGATTCTACATTAAGAATCATATAGCTCTGCTATATGATCAGTTATAGATATTCGTTAGATTAACATTTAGGTGAAGTTTGTTTTGTTTTTGTTTTTTTTTATATTTTTTTTAAATAAATAAAACCTCTAAACCACAAATAACATTTATTTAAACCTTATGTACATTTCAATTGCTTAGCAATCATCTTCAGAGGCATTTGAAAAATAAAACTGAGTTGTATTTTTTAAATACCTCTGAAGAGGATTGCTGAGCAATTGAAATGTACATAAGTTTTAAATAAATGTTATTTGTGGTTTAGAGGTTTTATTTATTTAAAAATAAACATTACGCCACGGTTGCTTCATACAGTTATTTAGGTGAAGGTTTTTTATAATTAAAATTGTTATAATCTACGTTTTTGAAACTATTACTGTGCACTCGTTTCTCAAGGCCTCCATCAGTCTGAGCAATAAAAACATATTTATTTATGTTTAGGGCATACAATACAACGTAACAGGGTGTTAAGTATAAAACATAAAAATAATTTACTTTTTTATATTTGTTCATAATCACATTGTTCTGATCCACCAGGGACCTCCGAAACGAGTCAGAAAATAATAATTTTACATTGCTAGTTAGGGCAGAAATACATCACCACACTATGTTGGAATAATTATCTTAAAGAAAGAGATAATATGTCGAGTACAAATTCATTTTGCAGTATTTTCAACATGATTAACTTTAGACCACTTTAATATTTTCCTCTTAAAATATTTATTTAATAATAAATTAGCATTACCTTAAAGGGTTGAGAATGGCTCTGTGCCTGTCGACTGCAATGGCGGTCAGCGTGAACACGCTCACATTTACGGTCAGCACTTGTACAAATGGGCAAAACGCGCACATGAAGTTTGGAAGGTTCCATCTCTGGAGTAACGCAGCTTGGAACTAAACAGAAATGGAAAGTTCAATTATACAGTGAATATTGTGGGTAATTTGGTCAAAGTTTAGTCTGTGTTTGTCTGTTAGTTGAGATGATGAGTGTGGTGTGTGTCAGTGTGATTAAGGAAAATTCAAAATTCTAAGTAGACAAACAAACAGATACCAATGATTTCACTTTGTAAGCCGACAGCAATAAATTATTTTGTGTACTACTTGTAAGAAACGTAACCTCATTCGTAAAAAATCTTGAATATAGGTTATTGTGTAAACTAAAGTGGGTAAACATTATTCTTAAATTTCACTAATTAGTGGTCTAATTAATATCTTAAATTATGCACGCATAAATTTCTGCAAGCGTCATACCTTAATTTCTAAATTTTGAAATTTAATCTGACTTTTATTATTTATGTTATTATAAACAAAAATACAACTAATCTATGTTGTTTCTAAACAACATGTGATTTTGTTTGCATATGTTATTTTATTTGCCCGTTCTATTTTAAACTAAATAGCTTAAAAACCCTCTCAACATGATTTGAAAGCCCTCGCCCGCAAAACGCAAACATACACACACACACATGGTCTCACAACAACCTGCATACACACACAAACACAAACACCCACACACACCCCACGTTTACCACAACCCATCCGCATAATTTCACACCCACCTGCATACACCTACCCAAATACACAAAGACACACACACAAACACACACATACACACCCTCATATACCCACACTCATCTGCATACTTTCACACCCACCTACATACACTCTCCCACATACATAAAGACACACACACACACACACACACACACACACATGGACTCACACCAACTTACATACACCCACACCTTCATATACCTACACCCATCCGCATACGTTCACACTCACCTGTATACACCTACCCACATAGACAAAGACTCACACACACACACTCTCTCTCTCTTACACACACACACACACACACACTCTCTCACACACACACACACTCTCTCTCTCTCTCTCTCTCACACACACACACACACACTCTCTCTCTCTCTCACACACACACACACATGGACTCACACTAACCTGCTTTCACCCACCTACAAACACACACACACCCTCATATACCCACACCCATCCGCATACTTTCACACCCACCTGCATACACCTACTCACAAACACACACCCATCTACACACACACACACACACACACACACACACACACACACACACACACACACACACACACACACACACACACACAAACACACCATCATATACCCACACCCATCCGCATACCTTCACACCCACTTGCCTACACCATCCACCTATACAAAGTCACAAATATTGATATATATATATATATATATATATATATATATATATATATATATATATGCGTGTGTGTGTGTGTGTGTGTGTGTGTGTGTGTGTGTGTGTTTTACTGTCTTGAACTTAGTTAAAAGTTTTGACTACTAAACACTTTTAAATGTTTTAAACTTGCCTATAGTAGCACTTACTTTGCTTGTTGAGGACGGCCGTTTCGGGAGATGTGTCCCTTTGTCAACTCAGACAGTAACTTGAGTAAAGTAGACACATCTCCCGAAACGGCCATCCTCAACAAGCAAAGTAAGTACTACTATAGGCAAGTTTAAAACATTTAAAAGTGTTTAGTGATTACTAGTAGCTCACGCGAAGATGAAATCAACAAATGTTAAAAGTTTTGATTTCAGAAATAATAGAAATGACGATGTTTAGGAACAGGTGCATGTTTTTGAATCAAAAATGGCACCAGCAGAAAGTAATGATAAAATATTATAGAAACATATAGATGTAATTTTCTGAAACCACTTACTTGGAACGGAATCGAAAAGAGGCCGATGACTATGTCAGCGAGAGCCAGGTTAGCGATGAAGCAATTGGTCATGTTCTGCATCCGACGACTTGTGGCGACAATCCAAATTACCAGCGAGTTGCCCACCACTGCCACCACAGAAATGGTGCCGTAAAATATTGACAACAATGCTATCACGGCGCCTGGTACGTCGTAAAGACCTGTGAAAATGTGAATTTAATCAGTTCTTGTTTGTGAAGTGGGATTTAATAATGAAAACGTCTCTACGTAAAGTTCGCCAAATACATTACTGTATATAATACGGTTTGCTTGCACCAAAAACTATCAACCACAAGATACTTTCAAAATATCCATCTAAATATCCCTACCAACGTTTCATTTATCGATGTTTTTTTTCTAGTATGATTTAAAATATCGTAGCGTCATTCAGTTTTAGACCGTATTCGACCTATTGAAATAGCAAAACAAGTATTTTTCAGTGCGACACAATTTTAATGTTAGTTTTTGCCAAATTGATTATTTATTATTTAGTTTATGTAGCCTTATAACATCGAATATAATATCTATTATTAGTCGTGTAGTTAAAGTGAGTTATTGGTCTATTAATTCTTTTATATATGTAGATAAATTATGTGGAAAATAGATTTATAAGAAGAAAGCAGATTAGCCGCAGATACAGCCTCTAACTTTGATAATTGGAAGCTTTTATATAGTTATAATATGGAGAATTTACATTACCATAGATAGATGTATACATATGATATGGGTTGTAAATCTGATGACAGATAACTATATATTAAATAAATTAATATTATGTGAGGTGATGCTTCATTTACAAATACAAATATTATATTTAAAAACAAGACATTTGAAACACTTTTCAAAATTAAAACCTTAGAAAAACAAATTGTGGCGCTGTATTAAACTATATTGGTGGGATTACGGTTAAAGATATCAGCTTAATTTTTATGATTTATAGGAACTTCAGTTATTATCTGAAAATATTTCTATAAATCATTTTTATATTTTTTTCGCAGGTTTCCCTACTTTTAGTTTTTCGAGACGCCCAAAATACATTAGTACGTTTTTTCGAGACGTTTTACATTAGTAAAATATTTCCCGAAATATTTAGGTGAACCTATATTTAATTATATTACTTTATATTATTATTTAATATATTGTAGTATACTTTATATTTTATAGGTATTATGTCACTGATATTGAAGGAAAACTTTTACCTGACTATATTTACTGTAATCAGGAACACAGAAGGGTTAGGTTCCAAAACGTGACTTGTAATTAACAAGTTTGATAACAAGTTTTGTAGATTAAAAAAAAAACATTTTTAAAAAGAATCACTTCGAGCGGCTCTAGGAACATACGAATCCTGCAGCTATGCGACTAGCTCACAGGATACCAGTGCGTAGACTTAAGCGCACTAAACCTTTGGACTTGATTCCAGAGCAACATTAAGTCAGTCTCGTTCACTGGAAGAAGACGAACATTGCAATCTCCATCAGAAAGCAAGCTGCTAGATAGGATTTATTTTAGTTGCAGTTTATAAAAAAAAAAAAAAAATTTAAACACACACTGACTTTACGCAAATGTGTAAAATTTGTGTACCAATACAAATAATTAACTTTATACATTAGAATCATGTAAGTCATTAGGCACTTTACCCGTGTAATCTATAGATAGCCAAACTACAGTAAAGTCTTTATTATGCTAATTAATGACTTTCTAAATATATAATGTATATGTATTTCGTTATCACTAGGTGGTCTTTGTCACTATAATAAGACAGAAGGGAAGATCGCTTGTTGGGATTTAAATCATTCATTCTCAGTTTTATTTTGATAACCTTTTCATAAATTATAATTTCGGCAATTCATTAGTTTAGTAAAAACTTCAACAGTTCTTAGTTTATTTTTAAATAAAATGTTTACTTTTGATATGCTTTACAATATTCATCTACATATATAAAAATGAATGTTTGTATGTATGTATGTATGCATGTATGTACGTATGCAAGTATGTATGGACCATATGCGTTACTAAACTACTGATCCGATCGTTATGAAACTTTGGGAAAATGTACATTCTCAGGACGGTTTCTGGCATAATAAGTCTTAGGGGTTTACCCAGTGGGGCACAGGGGCACCTAACCTCCGAACCAATTAGTTTTATCAGCAAGTGTTAGCATATAAAATGGCGCTAAGTTTTAGCAAAACAACTTCCCGACGATGTAACAATGTTTTTTAATATGTATGTTTTAGCAAGGTAGTATAAAATATGATTTTCTACTTCTTATCCTAAGATTTTTCATTGAATTCATTCCAAATTTTGGTTTGTTAAAAAACATTCAACAAATTATAATTATTTGGACTTAATTTTGAAAATCCATGGTTCTCACATTAGCACCTGTATATGGCTTGCTCATGCATCGGAAAACCTTCCAATTTATTTGTGTACACACCAGAGAGAAAATCCAAAAATATTGTAAATCCGAGCTCACTTCAACAAATAACATTCAATCAAGAACTTTTATTGTCACACTTTTCTCGATCGTCTACTATAAGTTCAGCTATTATTATGTTATTAAAATACTAAATTAAGTTGAGCTAATGTTAACACGACATTAATATACTTTTAGGAGGTTCGCCGGATCAGCTAGTAACACAGAATAAAGAATGCATAACCGTCCCTTATACTTATTTATTATTATAGCTTTACATTTTAAATTTAAGTTATTTTGTTCATAACTTTTAAATTTCAATAATACGTCATAGCAAATAAATTAGTTATTATAATAACCATAAGCATTTAACAAGTCATAGAGTACAGTAACTATATTGTCCTTGAACAGCGTAGGAAATAATGTAATTTTTATAGGCAGACTGTAAAGCATTATTATTGCAAAATTAAGATATTAAATAACTTACAGGAATACAAACAGCTGTTCCATTAAATAATAACTTATCATATAATCTATTAATATGTATGATTTTCTGAATATATAAGGATTTACGTGAGTATATTATTATCAAAAACCGTTAAACAACCTCTACGCCTGGGGTTCTCTAATCTTCAGCCTCATCTCTCCCCTTTATAACACTAACATGAGGTCACAGCCTCCTCCCATTTATATTTGGTCAACAATTACAATCTGATTACGAAACTGAAGCCGGTAAAGTAAATTAAACTTAAGATTCTTGTATTCGAATTTTATCGTACTCTTATTAAACATATTTATTTAATATACAAATATATTTCATCCAACAACTGATAATACTATATCAATACAGTTAATTCGGGTCTTGCAAAACATAAATAATAAGAACGCATTGAGAGTGGTTATTGTATAGTAACATTAGTTGTGTATTTAAGCAAATTAATTATGATATACAGCAAAGATAACTGGATCCATGTATACACAGATAGATCAGCGGTAAAGCACGAATCTGGTGCTGGGTTTTACAGTTACCACTTTCAGGACTGTTGTCCAGTTGGAATTAATACCAACAGGTTCAATGGGGAGATCGCGGCTATAGTACAAGCTGGTTCGATCTCCGGAAAGTCGGCAAGAGCTGTGTTCTTCGTGGATTTATAGGCCGCTATAATTGCACCAACTAGTAGTACTCCCCCCCCCCGACTGTGTGCAAACAATGCAGGAACGAAAGGCCTTGGCAGGGATGATTGCAGAAGGGTGTTACATTGTACTACAATGGCTCCTTAGACATGTCGGCATTGAAGGAAATGAATGCGCAGACCAAATAGCAAAGGAAGGATTTACCTTGCCATAGCCTGACAATCCTGTATTCCTATTGGCAGCAAGGAGCCTGATTAAATCTACTATCAATGACAAAACAAGGGAAAACCAAAATTTAGTGAGCGCTGAAAGATATGGCGCACACAGTGCTAATCATACCAATAGTGTTGCAAGATTCAGAACGCTTACTGGCCATGACTATCTGTCAAAACTATCTGACAACTGCCAAAACGATAGATTCTCCACATCTTCAGCATTGCACAGCAAGACATGGAAGAGGAAAGCCAGCATTGTTATTACTGGGAGGCTAGGAAGAGAATGGCAGAAATGCCAAGATCTGGAGGGTGAGAGAGAGAGAAAGAGAGTGAGAGAAAAAGATTAAAAGAGAGAGAAAGAAAGAAAAAGAGAGAGAAAGAAAGAAAGAGAGAGTGAAAGAGAAAAAGAGAGAGAGAAAAAGAAATGGAGAGAGAAAGAGAAAGAAAGAGAGAGAGAGAGAGAGAGAGAAAGAGAGGGAGACACACAGTTTTACAATGACATGGAAAAGAGAACTGTATAATAAATAAGGATTCTTGTTTGTGCTCCAGAGATTTTACCATTAACCACAGAGATCCATAACTCAGTAATGAGAGTCTATCATTACTAAACCATCAACAAAAAAAAAAACAATCTCATAGTTCAGTACGTACGTGTCACGTCAGTCTATCCGCTGCTACACCTAACTGAAGACACGTGCCTTTACAGCGCGCCCACTCCTCTACGCTTATAGAGTTAAACTGCAGCCATGTTTAACTTGAAAAGATATTTAAGACAGTACATTCATTGTTGCATCATTTTCGTCAGAAATCCCTCGTAATTAGTCACCTACCATTTATTAGCTCATATGTGAAATGTTTATATTTGCTGTGACATAAGAATATTAAAGTTATAAAAGCCCGTTAGATATGTTTCTGGGTTTATTGTTTCGGCAGTAGAACGTTAGTGACTACTTTAAAAGAGGTACTTTATATATATATATATATATATATATATATATATATATATATATATATATATATATATAATATTTGTAAATAATATTCCAACCGAAAGTTTGTTGTTGAGAAAGCCTGCAGAGTAAAAAATGATACTTTTCAAACATGCTGTGGCTGTAAATATTAGATTTTGAAACAAAACATTGTCAATAGAAGACAATAGGACTGCAATGGTGGAATACTAGAGCATAAACAACAAAATAGTACAAGCTGTAGGAGGAACTTTGCTCAAATGGTGTTCAGACCATTGGCTCGGATCCAATTCGTACAAAAGAAACTTGTGAATTGTACACTGAACTGTCATAGTTAATTACGAAACATGATTTTTAGATTTACTTTGGAATTGAAATAAATAGTTCTAATTTTCCTATATTTAAAAAAAAAAATTGAAAGCATCTAGATGTAAAATATGTATACATCTACTTACTTCATAAACCTTCGTTTAATCATTGTCTTACAATTGTTAACAAAGCGAGGTTTAACATATCGTAGCATATCTATTAACTTTGGGGGAGATAATTGATATGTATCAGTTAAAAACAAAATAAATTTAATAGTCGCTTGTTTCCATATTGAATTTTAAAACAAAAACAGAAATAAAAAATGTACTGTGTTTCAAATGGTGTAAGGTCAACCATCTTACGATTTTTTAAATTTAAAAATTTTGACTTATTGTAAAATAATTTAAATCTACTTATGTATACACAAATATAAATATATATTCTCTAGGCTCTTAAGGTTTCTCTCCCTAAAATGTTTTCAGTAATTTTAATATTATTTAAACAGTAATAATCTTGTTAAACATGTGTGTGTGTGTGTGTGTGTGTGAGTGAGTGAGTGTGTGTGTGTGTCTGTGTGTGTGTGTGTGTGTGTGTGTGTGTGTGTTGTGTGTGTGTGTGTGTGTAAATATCCATAAATACATGTTTTTATCTTTGTAGGTATGTATAAGTACGAGTGCTGTAAGCTTCAAATATTAACTACCTTTGTTTAGTATATATTTATTTAGTGCAGCCGTTAAACCGGATAAATAAATCAAATTAAAAATCCTCCTAGTATTTAAATAGAATATTTATACTTTAATATAATTAAAAAACGTATTATTAAAAAGAAATTTTATCAGTTCGTTCCTTTAACGTCCCTTTTATTTCCCTTGGGTTTCTTTCCAATCTTTTTAATTAATTAGTCTGCCGAGTGAAAACTTTTCTTGGCAAAAATTACCTTGGCAACGAACCTGTTTCTTGCAAAATTTATTTTGAACATGTGGCTACGAAGTGAATAACATCTACTCCAACTTTAAAGTTACAAAACTTTCTATTATCTCCTTATGGTGTTTAGACGTCCCTTCATAATTTTACCCTGGAGAATGAACTTCTGTTAAAATACTGTTTTCAAGTATTGTACGCCTAAAACTAAAGACTTAGTGTTCATCATTGTTTAGGATGATGACAGTAAGTTAATTTTTTTTTAACTTTTGCTAAATATTAAATAACACTAACATACAATAAGTACGTTTTCATGCCATTAGCGTTTCTGCAACCAAGACATTATTTTTTTAAGTACAATTTTAGAGTTGAAGGTAACTCTTTTAAGTAGAGGTAAATTTTCTTTCTCTAGTAATTCAAATCCTATATAACGACTTTAAAATTGAACTGTTTTTTGATTCAATACATATTTTGATTGTGAGTGCCTTTGCTCTATCTTCCGATTTTCCAATTTCATTAGGTCGCACATTCATGTACGTGTGATAAGTAATTTGTAATATTTAATAATTCAATATTGCCAAATAATTAAATATACTATTGATAAACTTTTAAACAATTCTAAAAGTAATATTAATTTAAATTTTTGTTATTATTATATCCTAGTCGCTGAACCTCCCTTAATACAGCGTCCTAGCAGTCAACCCTTAATTAAAATAGTTTATAATTAAATGAGCACTAAATAATATTGTTAAAATCACTGAGATTATGTGGAACTACTTTAGACATAGTCAACAATTTCAAACTAAAAATACATCAATGGAATATACTAGCGGTTTTAGCTTTGTTAGTGGAAGAGGTTTCTGCTAAAATGGTTGTAGGGAACCGAGCAAAAGAAATATCAGAAGGTGGGGAATAAACTATATAGAGACAAAGTGAAATACAAAAGGCTGGTTGGAATACCAGTGAAGATCTATAAATTTGAAAAACTTAAATTATATAAATAGAAAACTTACAAATTGACCAGCAGTATCCTAAACTGAGTTCATACACAAAAATTTGGAGATCATAGGGAATTGTAGCAGTTAATTTCTGCTCGTCGTACTATGTTTATGTTAACCAATGCTGACTTCTCACCAATTATGTTTCTAGTAAGTTCCGTTTGGTTCATCACTATAGGCCGGCAAAGCCTCTGAAGCACAATATGAAGGTTAATTGACCGGTTGTTAAAACATTAGATAACTCTTGGCAGCGCAATACTAGCATAGTCTAGCTTTGGCAGGGCAATACTAGGATAGGCAAGTTTTTTCAGGACGAAACTAGGAAAGTCTAGTTTTGGCAGGACGATACTACGATAGGCTAGTTTTGGAAAAAAATACTAGGATAGCCTAGTTTTGGCAGGTTTTGGAAGGGCGATACTAGGATAGCCTAGTTTTTGCAGGTTTTGGAAGGGCGACACTAGGATAGCCTAATTTTGGCAGATTTTGGAAGGGCGATACAAGAATAGCCTAGTTTTGGCAGGTTTTGGAAGGGCGATACTAGGATAGCCTAGTTTTGGCAGATTTTGGAAGGACGATACTAGGATAGCCTAGTTTTGGCACGATGTTATTAAGGTAGGCTAGTTTCGGAAGGGCGATAATAGGATAGGCTAGCTTCGGCAGTGCGATACTAGGATAGGATAGTTTTAGCAGGGCGATAATGGAATTGGCTAATTTCGGCAGGGCGACTCTAGGATAGGCTAATTTAGGCAGAGCGATGCTAGGATAGACTTGTTTCGACAGGGCGATAATATGATAGGCTAATTTCGGCAGGGCGATATAGGATAGGTCAGTTTCGGCAGGGCGATACTAGGATAGGTTTGTTTCGGCAGGGCGATATTAGGATAGGCCAGTTACGGCAGGGCGATAGTAGGATAGGCTAATTTCGGCAGGGCGATAATAGGATAGGCTATTTTTGGCAGGGTGGTACTAGGATAGGGTTGTTTTGGCAGGACGATAATAGGATAGGCTATTTATGGCAGGTCGAAACTAGGATATGCTTTTTTACAGGGTGGTACTAGTTTAGGCTATTTTCGGCAGGGCGATACTAGGATAGGCTTGCTTCGGATGGGCGATACTAGGATAGGCTATTTTTGGCAGTGTGGTACTAGGATAGGTTAGTTTTGGCAGGGCACTAATTGGAAAGGCTAGTTTCGACAATGCGATACTAGGATAGACTTGCTTCGGCAGGGCGCTAACAGGATAGGCTATTTATGGCAGGGTTGTACTAGGATAGGCTGTTTTCGGCAGGGCGATACTAGGATAGGCTATTTTTGCAGGGTGGTACTAGGATATTGTAGTTTTGGCAGGGAACTAATAGGATAGGCTAGTTTTAGCAATGCGATACTAGGATAGGCTTGCTTCGGCAGGGCGATACAATCATAGGCTAGTTTTGGCAGGGCGATATTAGAATAGAGTGATTCATGGCAGTTCGATATTAGGATGGGCAGGAAACTATTCGGGGCGAAACTAGAATGGAGTGATTTATTTCAGGGCAATACGGATAGACTAGTTTCGGCAGAGCGATACTTGGAAAGGCTTAGAGTTTTACTAAACTAGGGTGGTTCTTGGTTAGGTAATAATTATCTAATGTTGTTTATTTCAGAGTGATAGTAGAATACAGTTTTTCTCTTTGGGAATACTAAGATAGGGTGTTTTTTGAAAGTGTGGTACTATGGTAAGGTAGATCTTGGAATTTCTATGATAGTTTACGGTGGAAAGCGGAGAATTATTGGAATTTTATTTATTTTACTGTGTATTTATTAGAATTAAATACCATCTAAATGTAAACAAAATAAATGGAAGCAAAATATAAAAACTTATAAAGGAGACAAAAGATATGATAAACAGAAAGTAACTTCACTATATTTTGTCAGAAATATTTACCTTCTATAATTTTAACGCTTACCTTCATTGTGTATTGTTTGAGTATTATTGTGGTAGAACCAGGTGCAGTTAAAATCAGGAGCCACAGATACGATGAGAGGGGATCCAGAAACGTCTTCGGATATCCAGGAGCAGTTCATTTCGGTAAGTCTGAAATGGGTTAACCTTTGATTATTCGTGGTAAATTGATAGCGAATGGGTTTCTGTAACTAGGAACGAGATAGAATATTAGGAATGTAATACTCGCATGAGGATCTTTACATTAAAATAAATCAAATTAAAAATACGTTTGAAAAATACTTATTTAGATAAATCGAAAAATTATTATTTTCCTTTATTCCATCTTGATCATTTGGAACCCCATCGCAAGACAGAACTTTAAAATATTTTTGTTCACTTTTGGTTTTGTTTTAGCATATAGATTATATTAACTAACTATAAAACACTTTCTCCAGCACCCCATATTTTACATTTAGTGTTTTTAAAAAGGATTATTATAGATTCTCCCCCACTAATAAATTAGATGCTTTTATCACTAGGATTATAATTATTTAATTTTTTCTCTTTAATATATTTTATCTCTTATAAAAATTAAAACCAATCAAAATGTTCCTTCTTTACTAGTTTATTGAAAAAAGACATTTAATGTGTTTTAGTTACGGCTACATCAATATTTTTATATTTGATATTCTTTATTATTTACCACTTATGTTTACTTTACATGTTAATTATTACATCTTAGCTAGGGAGAACAATTTTTAAAAAATTAACGTTTTTTCCCAATTTACTCACACTTGTTTCGGCAACAATATCTACATCATTAGTGATGAGCTTATAGTAACACTTTTTGTTGGGGTATCAGTTTATAATTTAAGGTGAACTTGTCTCAGACAAAGTAATGTGAAATGAGACAGATAAATATTCAACAATATCAAACACAAAGCTATCCTTTAGCAAGCTACCCTTTGCAATATATGCAACATTTTCCTTATACAACATAAATGTTGTAGGATACATTTAACATAAATGTTAAAACATTATAGGATATGTTTAGATTTTTCAATTAAGTATAATTTGTGTAGCATCACTGAAGAAAATGGCATATTGTTATTGGGACGTTTATGATAATAAAGTTTTTATAATTGTGAGAAGAATATTTATCATATATTTATAAAGCATATTTATTCTTTTATTTATAAATTCGAACATGTTAAAAGATTTTTTTAATACTATATAAAAGTAAAAGCTGCTAATAAAAAAATAATTGAAATTTTAACATACATAAAACTAAACCTGTGGAAGTATATCGACACTTGACCATTACTTCACATAAATGAAAAAAGAAAGTATCATACAAAATAACAATTAGGAATTCCTCAAATGATGAACTCCGATAAAAACCAAGAACGAATAGGGAAACCATCCCGAGACAAATAAATTAAGAGAAGAATTCTGAATAGCCTGACTCATTGCTGACGGAAATTTATTTATAAATCAAGTAATAGAAAAAACATTTAATAGTCAAATCCTACTTATGTCAACAGAGAAAATTTTTTATTTTATTCTAATTAAAAATTAATTAACTAAGTAAATAAATAGGGCCGTAAATAAATATTATACAAAGATACGTTCCGTCTGCTTTGTAGAAGTTGAACCTTTACTTCATCAAAGGAACGATTGTTTCGAAACGAGTCAGCAAGTAAGCCCTATGCATTCACTTAGTTAAGTAGTTTTACATTATAGTTAATCAGTGAATTCAAGATGATTACATCAAGAAATTTATTTTAGTTTTTATTTATTTTATAATTACAACTAATATAAATATGTATATACATATGTCAGAATAACAATATTAAGTGGCAAAATATAAAGGAAATTTCTAGCAATTTCCCATTGTCCTTCCTATATATGGCGTCGGACCACGATTTTTGTTTGTTACTCTTTATACGCTTTCTTTATTTCTTCACTTGCATGTTGTAGTTTCTTTTCGCTTTCCTTTCGCATTGTTCGTTTCTGAAGCAAGTTTCGATACCGTTAATCCAGTTGGTTTAATTTATTCTTTTTATTCATTTTTAATCCTTCAGCATTATTTATGATATTGTGTCAGTCATGATAAAAATTTAAGGTTGTAAAATAGAGGTTACGATTACATCCAGATGAGAGCAAAAGAAGAATACTATGGGAAAATTGGCTCAGTGCCAAAAGTGCTAGACTTTGACCATAAAGATACTCAGTTCGAATCCTGCCTAGAGTCCCCAAATTTGTGTAATTTAATTATTTAATAAATATTTTTAAAACAACTGTGTTAACATTATCTTTCATCAATTAGAAGTTTAAAAAAATGTATTTTAACGTGATTGGATAAATAAAAATCTATTTTGTTAACAATTGAAAATGTGTACAAGATATATACAAGAAGAGTGTAAACTAATAGAAGGAATTGAATAACAAGTTTTCCAAGTATTAAGACCGCAACACTTCATTACATATTTAAGAAGGTAGTTTTAGTCATATTTGAAGAAGTGCTAGTCGTCTAGGCAATACCAAATTTAGTTACAGCCTCGCTTGGTCTTCGTAATATATTTAAACTCTTTAAGTGCATAAATAAAAAATACATTGACGTAAGAATTTACTTTAGTCCTACAGATGCCTTTACGGAGTTGAAAATAATAGAAACAACACATGTAGTTTAGTTGAATGCAAACATTTTTAATAAATCACATCGAGCACCGGAGATTGTTTCTCACTTTTTAAATTTAAAAACTTTTACCTAACCTAAATATTGAATACGAATGAATAGAACTTCAGAAGAACAAATGTTCCATCTTCGTTACTGTCACGGAGCAATGTTACATATTGGGGACGAGGCGTGGTTTTACTTCGATGGCTCTTACTGCCGCTAAACGTCAGTTGGACATATATTAACGTACAATACTTAATAATAATCACACAATTTACAATATGCCATGAA
The DNA here is from genome assembly GCA_036971475.1 of Prosapia bicincta. Taxonomy (NCBI): domain Eukaryota; kingdom Metazoa; phylum Arthropoda; class Insecta; order Hemiptera; family Cercopidae; genus Prosapia; species Prosapia bicincta. Next base: position 261,434,292 of record JBAIZL010000005.1, read on the forward strand.
ATAACCGTGCATGGCCCTAAAGGGACATAAACTTCGAATTTTACACCTACACTTCAGCACCATATAATGCTCATTCTGTTCATCTATATAAATTTATGGATAGGTAATGAATCTTTAGGAATATTTTAAATCGACTAAATTTTAAGTCCTTACTTTCAATGCTTTTCCTACAGGAACACTTGAAGAATGCTATAATTTTATACAAAAATACTAATATCTTTTTTATTTAAAATAATAAGAGAAAGTAGTCTTCTATAAGTCAAAGTGATTTCTGTTTTATGAAGTATAATTTATTTAATTTGAAAGATTAGTAAGAAAACGAAGGTAGTTACGTTAGTGAAAAAAGATGCACATTACTTTAAGCGATCATTAAAATAAACTATTAATTAGTATAAACTATACATAAACTTTATAAGTATTTAAAACATAAACTAACTGTGTGAAAAAAATGGATTCTATTAAAGAAAAAGATGTCGCATAAATTAAATTTTTTTATCGTATAGATTAAATTTTTTTCTTGAATGGTTCTTTGTAAATAGAACTGAAGTGGAGCGAATATAATTTAAAACGATATTCTAAGTTTTATGGATCGATATAAAATAGATAGCCTAATGTAATTGAGGTTAACAACTCAAGTGTAAATATTATATCACATAGTTTAATAAAAGCGTTTGTGTGTTTGTTACAGACCTTGAATAAGAATTTTGTAAATTCCTTGTGGGTGTGCACGAGCATGTGAGGTTGCGTGTTTAATAAAAAATTACATTTAAAATTATTCTTAAATTTCGCAGAAGAAAATGCTGTACAGCGAGCACATTAAATACAACTTTTCGTTTAACAGGATTAAGAAATGGTAATAATGGGCGAAGAAAATTCAAGATGTTTAAGGTTGACTTTATCTCCGACATATTTACGAAATGCAAAATAAATTAATATGTTTTTTTGGTTTGAGCTTTTACAAATTTTCATATTTGTTAAAGTTCACACATGTTTAAGCCAATTTTTATGGTATTGTGAATAATTATGGAATTATTAGGCTATTTAATGTGTACGTATATCTAACAAAAACCATTTGATTTGTTTTTACTCATTTTAGGAAAGTATTATATGAACAAAATAATTCATTTATTAATATTTGTTATTTAGTGTTGGATTCTATTTATTATTTATATTATTATTGATAATAAACCATAATATTGTTTTAAAATAAGTGAATACTTATTTAAAATATGTGAAAATACAAATGTTTATTATTGTAATTGATTTTAAATAACAGTTATTTGAGGCATTGGAAGTCTTTGATGTCACATCCATATTTCATATCAATGATGTATTTCATGCTACCCACGTTTTTTGCTTTCAACTTCAAATCACGGCTTCCCCTAGGGCGGTAAGTAAAAATAACCCAATATTATTGGATTGTCATCCAGTCCTGAGCTGTGTTTAAAATTTTAATTTTCTATCTCATCGGAATGCTAGTTTAAATTGGAAAATTCCACCCGGACAAAGACACACAAAGAGTAGTAACTAAAATAATATTAAAATAGACTGTATTGGTTACTGATATCTGAATTTATCTATCAAACAAAGAAAAACAGTCAAACAATGGGGTAGCTCCAATAGGTTAACGTGGCCTGTCTCACTTGCATTACCCTGTCCATGCTATAAAGTAAATAAAAATTGAAACAGCGTTTGCTAAGGATAGAACAACGCAGCTAAATATAATAATGGCAGTTGAGCATATGAGAGAAGGTAGATATTTAAAAAAACAAATGTGTCAAAAGAAACAAGAAATGTAAGGAAAATACATTTAAATTAAATTCCTACTTAGGTCAACAAAAAAAATTTTATTTAATGCCTGAGTTACTTTTTAATAAATATTTGCAATTAGTATAAAATAAGCAACATATCCAATGCATTAAAACAGCTGTTGATCACATAACTTATAACAGCTCTTACCACAAAAAATCAGCAGTTTTATAAAATTATATGATATCACTTACTTTAAGTCAAATGAGTCTAAATAGCTATATCCATATAAATCTAAAATTATTTATTTAATTATTTAAATTATTGAATTAGTGATTGAAAATCAGTTTTAACATCAAGTAACATCTACTAAAAGTTAAAAAAAAAGTATTGGACTTGAGCGGATGAGTAGAAAGTATCTCATTACAATTGAAAATTTGAACGATATATATACAAGGAGACATGACGTAATAAATGCAATTGAAAAACAAAAAAAAATAGAAGAGTATCAGTAGAAGAAGAGAATATGTTCAAGAAGAGAACCAATTACTCGAGAAGAGGAATCAAGTAAACATGCTAATGAACGAAGATGAGACAAAAAGGTAAGAGAATGATAAGAAACTTAGGCTTAAAAGGAAATATTATGAAGTGGTTTTATATCGAAGAAATAAGATAGAATGACAAAGAAGAAAGGAGATTCTGAGAAAATATGAAAGCTATAATGGATATGAAAGCTAATCCTATAACCTTAACATAGGATCGGGATGCGATGAAAATTTACATGGAAGAATGTGAGATGATATTCAACAAGTGAAGGGTTCGGAAGACATAAATATTTAAAAAAACATGAATTGAAATGTCTCCAACGTTTATCAGTGAAGTAGATTGACGGAGCTCAGAGATAGAGTTCCAACGTTGGTGATAGAAACGGAATATTTTAGAACATGGCAGACAAATACTAATGAAATTGATTGAATTTACATCGAGGTATGTCTGAGGAAATATTTTCAAAATTCTTGCAATGGTATTTTAAATACTCAAGTAGTTTTTAAAGTAATATTATATATATATATATATATATATATATATTTATATATATATATATATATATATATATATATATATATATATATATATATATACAGCCTGCTAACAATACGGAGACCATACATTGGTCATTTTGCATTCAAACTGGCAGCCGGGTACTTGTGGCAACCGTATACGGCTGCCACATAGTAATCCATGATAATGTAACACCCTTTGACAATAATCGAAATAAAAATCATGTCAATAAGTGTAAAAAGAAGTGTTTTATTGGAGCTATACTGTATTTGGAAGTACTATGGACGTTCTGAATTTTTAAAAAATAATTTGTAGTAACCTAACGGTACTCGTATTGATAGCAGAGTGAACGGGATTTGTATATCACAAGTTCGTAACATTTCCGCAACGGGCAGCGTGGTCGCTTCCTGTATATAAATTTACTGTATATTTCAACCATTCCCTAACATTATGGCAGCAACAAACTTGGCAACATTGCTGGCATCCACATAGATATCAATCGTACTACGTAATGTATATATTTGAATTGGACAAAGAATCGAGGGATAATTACCGTTCGGCGGTTTTTTTGAGGATGCTAAATTCAATGGCGTCATCTAGAGTAACCGGGGATGAACCGCATGTAACTCTACGTAAGTACCAAAGGGATGATTTGGGGTAAAAAAGTCAAAAGTCATAAAATAACTATAAAATAACCACTCGGGGGTTTTTGGTAAGGCAGAATTCAATGCCGTCACCGAAAGTCGCCGGGGATGCACTGATGTGGTTCCACGCGAGTACCAAAGGGGTGAATTGGGGGGAAAAAGTCAAAAGTTAAGAAATCTCTGGAACATAAACACTCGGGGGTTTTTGAGGATGCTGAATTCAATTCCGCCATCGAAAGTCACCGGGGATGGACAGATGATACTCTACGTGAGTGCCAAAGGGATGATTTGGGGTAGAAATGTCAAAAGTCAAAAAAATACTAGAAAATAAAAACTCGAGAAATTTTGATGAAGCGGAATTCAATGCCATCAGCGAATGTCACCGGGAATGCATTGGTGTGGTTCAACGAGAGTACCAAAGGGGTGAATTGGGGTGAGAATGTTAGAGGTAAAAAAATCGCTGAAAATATCCGCTTGGGGGTTTTCGAGGATTCTGAATTCAATGCCGTCATCGGAAGTCTCCGGGGATGTACTTGTGAGGCTAAACCCATGTACCAAAGGGGTTGAATTAGGGTAAAAATGTCAGATGCCTAGGAATCGCGGGATAATGACCATGCGGGGGTTTTTGAGGATGCTAAATTCAATTGCGTTATCTAGAGTCACCGGGGATGGACCGGAAGTACCAAAGGGATGATTTGGGGTTAAAAGTCAAAAAATAACTAGAAAATATCCCCTCGGGGGTTTTTGGCAAGGCGGAATTTAATGCCGTCACCGAAAGTCGCCGAGGATGCACTGGTATGGTTACACGCGAGTAACAAATGGGTGAATTGGGGTGGAAAAGTCAAAAGTCAAAAAATCGCTGGAACATTACCACTCGGGGGTTTTTGAGGATGCTGAATTCAATTCCGCCATCGAATGTCAACGAGGATGGACGTATGTGACTCTACGTGAGTGCCAAAGGGATGATTTGGGGTAGAAATGTCAAAAGTAAAAAAAATACTAGAAAATATCAGCTCGGGGAATTATGATAAGGCGGAATTTAATGCAGTCACCGAAAGTCACCGGGAATGCATTGGTGTGGTTCCACGCGACTACCAAATTTGTGAATTGGTGTGAAAATGTCAGAAGTAAAAAAATCGCTGGAAAATATCAGCTCGGTGGTTTTTGAGGATGCTAAATTCAATGACGTCATCTACACGGGCGTGCTGAATTCAATGGCGTCATCGAAAGTCACCGGGGATGGACGTGTGTGACTCTACGTGAGTGCCAAAGGGATGATTTGGGGTAAAAATGTCAAAAGTCAAAAATTTACTTGAAATTTACCACTCGGAGGTTTTTGAGGAGGCTGAATTGAATGCCGTCGCCGGACATGTACTGCGATGGTTCTACACAAGTACCAAAGGGATAAATTGGGTTGAAATTGTCAGATAAATAACTGACTTAGGGCTTTTGAGGATGCTGAATTCAATACCGTCATCGAAAGATACCAGGGATGGACGGGTGTGGGCTCTGCGGAAGTGGCAAAGGGAGAATTGGGGTAAAAAAGTCAGAGGCCAAGAGATCGTTATAAAATTATCACTCGGGGTTTTTAATAATGCTGAGTCTAAGCTAGCACCGAAGTTGGCCATGCACAATCCGGAAAGGGACTGCGGGTGTCGCTGTGGGTGAATTGAGGTAAAACTGGCCAGAATCTAAAATATTGCCCAAAAATGCGCATTCGAAGGTTTTTGAAGGTCCTAGTCCCTTGTCATCAAAATTCGTCGGCGATGTACGGAGTTACCAAGGGGTGATTTGGGGTATATATCCCATTGACAATAAATCGCCCGAAATTGTCATGTTTCCAACTATGCAACATAGCCAACTGAAAGAGTCGGGTTCGCGACCTTGTCTTGGACAGAAGTTATGCTACAACTATTTACAGAAATGTTTGTGATATGAAAACATAAACAGGCGGCACTCCGATAGCAGTTCTAGAACGTTTGTTTACCTCATGTCTGTCAAACAAATCTTTATAACTTGGAGCAGTGTTTGAATGCAGCCTGTCCATGTGCTTTAAGAATTTTAAAGACTGTATGCTTGAACAATTCAACTTGATAAGATAACCGTTTGTTCCAAATTGATAATTTTATACAAATTAAATTTTTATTTAATTTTTTTAAAAATGTATTTTGTTTACCTAATTGTCATATATTTTCTTTCCAATTTTACTTAGACTATCTAAACATTTATGTTTGTTTTCTCATCCTTCTTCGGGTAATTAATTTTCTTCTCTTTTCGTGTTATTTTCTTTTGTTCTTTTAAAAAGGATGGTATCGTTAGCGGGGGCAGAGGAATTACTTTTCAATCATCCGTTAATGAAAAAGATTGTACTATAACCGTAAATTAAAAAAATATATAAATAAGTAGACCTTATATTTTTTTAACCTTTATACATCTTAGAATAAACGACAAAAAGAATTTGTTGACCCACATCATTTCATCGACTTATCTTTATCAGCTTATATATCCAGAAAACCTATTATGTCAATATCTGCAAATTCCAAGCTAAACCTTTAACTACCACCATCGTGCCTGACCATCAGCGACGGGTTAGCCGAAGAAGACAGTGATTCAGGCGCTGTATCTAATGACCAACAAAAAATAGAAAGACTAGTTACACTTTGTAAGATGTCTTTGTACAGCCAATATGTCTAGAATGTTCTGAGCCGCTGTGTAAATACTGCTGTCAGAATTGAGTTATTATTTTTAATGCCAGTTTCCACAAATAAAGCTTATATTATGTGAAATGATATCTTGTATATAAAGTTAAGGTGTACAATCAGTGAACAAGAAATAATTAGTGTATGTTAATTATCGTGCGATTATTAGTCTTTTTAGCTAAACTGCGCTAACATCTGTAGGTTTTATTTACCACAGTTTTCAATTAGTAAATAAAATATGACTGCTCTCATAAAACTACGTTTACCCTACTAGTCACATGCAATCAGAATATTCAATAACAATTTTTATAAAGTAAATGCAAGATAAATTGTTAAACCACACAATAAATCACACGTAGTCATTTCGTGCCTGTGAGCTACAATGGCAGTAGTATTTTGACAGAAATTACAGGACGGTAGTTGAAGTAGTAGTTAATAAATACTGAATCATCTTTCGTTAATCTCTGTATTGTATACAAGAACCTAAATGACATCTGTGCGAGTGTTGTCAATTTATATTACGATATCAGGCGGTCTGGTGTAAACAAACATAGGTCCAAGCCAAACAAAGATAAAGGCTCGCACTCCACAAGTACTCTCGTGGACGAAGGCCCGAGAAACTGACTTTCTGCATTCTATCTTTTGCATCCCTTTCTCTCATTTACATACGGCGTAAACGTAAATAATTTATGGTATTCTCCCAACGTCAAAATGGTCGTATAAAGACGGAAACATTTGTTTCTATCCTCGACTTTAGCCGGTGGTAGTCTATATTTTATTTTATTAATATGTTTCTTGAATACATTGGTATTAACTTTTAGTGAATATTTATGGCGTAGGCCATATTAAATGTTACATCTGTTAATACATGTGTTGCAGACTTGTGGTAACATGTTGGAAATGTTACCAAATTGTAACAATATATAGCAAATAATAGTCACTTTTAGATTTTTAAAATTGGATAGAGATGCTATGACAATTAATTTGAAAAGCAAGTTAAGTTAAAAAATAAAAACTTAATCGGTCCTATAGTATCTAAGAATCCTAAGGGAAAGGTATGAGATGCATTGACCGGAACATTAAGATAAGTTTGGTCTGCCATCAAGTAAACAAAAGCGTCAGAATGGGTTTCAGAGTGTCGGCTGTTTATGTTTTCATATCAGAATTACTCAAAAATAGTTTGAGAAATATATAAATAATGTAGCAAAGATTGAACAGGTGGATATATATACACACATTCTATGACCATAAGGGCAAAACATTTTAAGAACTTATTTAAGGATACATGTATCATAGGTGTTAATATGCTAATTAAACTAGAGAGCAGTTCAGGCGGTTTAAGCAATAGTAAATATTTAAAATTCTTCATTTCTACATCTCTGAAGATTATATGTCAGGATATAGTTCTTCCCAATATATATTTCAGTGTAGCTAGGAATCAAAACGTTTTCAGTAAGCAATGTAATAAATCTATTATGTCTATCCTCGATATTCTAGTCCCAAGAGTAACTTTGATGTCTATGGGATTTTCACTCACTTTAGAGTTGCATGAAAAACTGTTTTAAGAACTGTGATAATTGGTAAGGTAACAAATACAGTAGTGCATGGATAATTCGAGGTAGATGGGACCGAGACACCGTCGGATTACCAACAACTTGGATTACACGGAAATAGCTTCCTGTACACTAGAAAAAAACTGGATTTCCATTGAACCCTAATACTATAATTAAGAATGCACAAAATACGTATGTAGAAAACTATTGATTACAGTACATACATAAATTAATGTTGCTTGGCTCTTCAAGACTACTGTACTGATTCTTGCTTGCGGGGATACCATACGATATAAATACCATACTAAGTGTCGGCAATTATAGCTAAAAAAAAAGCCGATGCCCGTTGTAATCTTTATCAGGACCCCCAATGTTTTGATCGTAGATAGTCTTTTTGTTCGCCTACCATAAAAATGAAACGAGATTATCAGTAAAATTTCAGTAAATCTAAAGTATAGTGAAAAATTACCGTGATCATCGGTAGTAAATATTTATGATTATCAACGTCTAAAGATTGACTACAAAACGTTTTATAAGCTCTTAGTTAGGGTTGATTAACTGAAGTAATTTTCTACCAACGAAGAATAGAGAATATTCAAATTGAAATATTAAGTTTGTAATTAGGAGTTATTACAAACTAGTGGTAGGATTCGTAAAATATATAAATAAAGGAGATAGTTTTGAGAAGTGATTGAGTATTAGCAGACTTTGTCTTGAGATTAGACACAACCGAACGAACTAAATTCATTCTGATACTAACTATAAAAATGTATGTAACATGTCGACCGAAGAACGGAGAGATTTTTTAAAGTGAAAAAAATCTACAAAACAGTCATTTTTTACGTCTTGTTTTTTTAACAAGAAATACCATCATAGTGACTAATTTCATTTTGTCACTCTGCATAACGCTATTTTACAGCTAGTTTTTGAAGACTGGATCCTCAGCTATATTCGCCAAAATATTTGTAAATTTTTTCAACATAATAATAATAATAAATCAAATTGTAGATATGCGAGCCAGGAGGGATACGGTTAAAGATATAATTAAAGAAGAAGATTAAAATATACTTAAATCTTAGCAGATATATTTTCAGGTGCATTCAACATGTCTTGATGAAAGTAACATCACAATCAAGGTGAAATGTCATCCTTTAGGAACATATCTAAGAGAGGAATTAAGTCATTTTTTTATCCTGGCAACAACGTTTACCAGGAAAATTTAATGAATGTAGTTAAAGAAGAACTTTTAGAAAAAATAGGTCTTTACTCAAACACAATTATACCTATAATAACTTATGACTAATCAAATATGGTGGATAAATAAAATAGATGTATTACATTGCTTACCGAAATCGTTTTTCACCGTGATGCCTAGCTACAATGCAATATACATTGGGAAGAACTATATCCTTACATAACATTATATTCTTTTGAGATGTAGAAGCAAAGAAGTATATTTACCATTGCTTAAACCGCCTGAACTGCTCTCTAGTTTTATTGGCACAAAGCCACCTATGATACATGAATCCTTGAATAAATACTTAAAATGTGTTGCCCTTATCTTGGTAAAATATTTATACTGATTGGTATTGGCACTAAAATGTCATATCTTCGTGAAAATTTTACTCCTTGTTAGAATACTATATGCACCCTTTTAAAGCATATGCTCACAGAGAAATAAAACAGTTTTTTTGTTACATTTGGCTGTCGTAAGTACAGAAATACTATTATTTGAATGTTTAATTTTTTTAATCGAAAATGGTAATTTGTGCTCGTTTGAACCTATAAACTATAGACGTGTTCAATGGGCATACGTGAACAAGAAATTAACATTAGACGAGATTCGACCAAATAAAAGCCTTCTTTTATTTACAATGTACAATATAGGTAGATTTTTCTGGTTACCTACCTGAGGTAAAGGTGATACAATATTTGTTGTTTTTCTACTATAGGCCTAACTTTAAAAACTTACTGTAAATAAACTTTATGCCAACCCTTTTACTTATCCTTTATTATTTTTTTACAAGCAGTAAAAACTTAAAATTGAAATTTTCATTTTTTTAATACACTGAAGAAGAAATGTTGAAGAAAATTCGATGAATTAGTCTAAAAATTCTGCAAAATCCTTCTTAAACTGCAAAAACTCTTAAAACATTGTAACACGAAAGAAATAGAGTTTAAAAATTGTGGCAGAAAGCTCAATGAGATAAAATAAATTTAATGAGAATAAATGTAACTTGTAAATGTACTTTCGTAAAGTAAGGATATAGGAAGAGTTAGTGTACTAACTCTAAGACTGATAATTAAATGAGAAATTCAGAAGAAAAAAGCCTTTATCCCTTATCCCGTGCAGTGCACGCCTGGAAATCTAGATTGAATATTGTTAAAGATGAAACCGTTCATTTAGTTGCAGATCTATTGAGGGTTTTGAAAACATGTAACCAATCCAGAAGATCGATGGATACCGGTCTACACCTAACCTGCTGATTCACAATACAATCGTCTACTTGCACTCCCGTATTTTGTTACTATGACACTATGTTTACTGACAGAACTGGAGAACTATTCCTAAAATTCGACAGAGCACTGAACACCTTCAATGGGGCGGGAAAATTTTAAAATAGGAACCTAGCGGCGGTGGATTTATTAATTTTAATTTTTTCCAATGGCCTGGAAGAAACCGACACGAGGAACGCGACCCGTAAGGCATAGATTTAGCAAGTGTCTCCCTTTTTTTCCAAACATACGTAAAAGAGATTAATACCTTTTATAAGACAGTGCCGTGTGTACTAACCTAAATAAAGAAATGACTTAAATTGAGGGTTTAAATTAATTTGTGAACATTTGTTTTTATTAAAAAAAATAAATTTGTTAAGTTTCATTTCGTTAAGTCATATTAAAAATAACAAATAATAGAATTGTAACAATCAATGTGACAATTTCTAAGACAACTATGTACTATTGTAGCCGAAACGAAACTGATTGTAAAAAGACATCCCGTGTGGTTGTATGTTGAAAGTAGATGGAGAAATGGTGGTATAAATTTCACATTGTAACACGTGACCAATTAGCGCCTGGAATCGAACCCGTCATGAACGTGTTTGTGTAATGTTTATTTTCCATCTTTGAAGGATGACCACATCATTCAGTATTATCATTTTTAATCGTGTGACAGGGACCATGATAGTTACTTCATGATAGTATCTATTTACTTCAGCTATTTCATTCCCTCCAAAAGATAAAAATACCAAAATAAAATCTTATTTGGTTGAACGTTTCACTTTACAAGGCATAATATTCTACCTTTATTTTACCTTCTGAAATTTTTACCCTAATTCACCAGTTGCTACTAGCATAGAACATCACCCGTGCATCCACATTGACGTTCGATAACTGTAAAAGACAACAACATTAAAATACCCGAGTGTACATTTTTTCTTGTTATGTTGTCTTCTGCTAATGTTACCCCCAATCATACTTTTTCTAGTCCCGTAGAGGCACACCTTTGTATCCGCGTTTAATATTGAAGACGGTATTGGACTAAGCACCTTCCAAAACACTACGATTGATCATTTTCTAGCTTTGTTTTGCCTTCTCACATTTATACTCCAAATCATCTTTTCCTACTCCCATAGAGGATCATCCGTGTATCCCCATGACGTTCGATAATGGTAAAAGACTCAGCACCATTAAAACCCCCCGAGTAATCATTTTCCATGTTTTTTTTTTGCCTTCTGACAATTTTACCCCAATTGACCCTTTTTCTACTCCCATAGCGCCACACCTGTGCATTCCCTTATAATATTGAAGACGGTATTTTACTCAGCAACCTCCAAAACACTACGATTGGTCATTTTCTAACTTTATTTTGCTTTCTCACAATTATACCAAAATTCATCGTTAGCTACTCCCATAGAGGTCACCCGTGTATCCCCATTGACGTTCGATAACGGTGAATGGCTCGGCGCCATTAAAACCTATCCGAATGATCATTTTCAATTGTTTTTTGCCTTCTGACAATTGGACCCCACTTCACTAATTTTCTACTCCCGTAGAGCCACATCCGTGCATTTCTGATTAACATGGGAGACGGTATTAGACTCAGCTACCTCCAAAACACTACGGTTGATCATATTCTAGCTTTGTTTTGCCTTCCCACATTTACACTCTAAATCATCTTTTCCTACTCCCATAGAGGATCACTCGTGTATCCCTAAGAGGTTCGATAATTGATAAAGACTAAGCACCATTAAAACCCCCCGGGTGGTAATTTTCCATGTTTTTGTTGCCTTCTGACAATTTTATCCCAATTGACCCTTTTTCTACTCCCGTAGCGCCACACCCATGCATACCCTTATATAATTAAATACGGTATTTTACTCAGCAACCTCCAAAACAATACGATTGATCATTTTCTAACTTTGTTTTGCTTCCTCACAATTATACCCCAATTCATCGTTAGCTACTCCCATGGAGGGTCACCCGTGTATCCCATTGACGTTCCATAACGGTGAATGACTCGGCGCCATTAAAACCTATCTGAATGATCATTTTCAATTGTTTTTTTGCCTTCTGACAATTGTACCCCAATTCACTAATTTTCTACTCAAGTAGAGCCACATCCGTTCATTCCCGATTAATATGGAAGACGGTATTGGACTCAGTTACCTCCAAAACACTACAATTGATCATATTCTAGCTTTGTTTTGCCTTCTCACTTTTATACTCCAAATCATTATTTTCTACTCCCATAGAGGATCACCCATGTATCCCTATGACGTTCGTTAACAGTAAAAGACTCAGCACCGTTAAAACCCTCCGACTGATCATTTTCTAGTTTTTTTTTTGCCTTCTTTCATTTTCTCCCCAAGTCACTCCTTTAAAACTCCCATAGAGCCCAACCCGTTCATCCCGTTTTATTTTGTTCACAATAGTGGACTCAGCATCCTTAAAAACACCCCAATTGATTATTTCCTAGCTTTTTTGGGGTTCTGATATTCTACCCTAATTGATCTTTTTGCTACTCCTGTAGAGGCACACACTTGTATCCCCGTCAGCTTTCGATAGTTGTACACGTTTATGAAAACTAACAACCAGGACTTATGTTAGTTGAGTAAATAATTGGCCAGCTGAAATGAAGAAGGGCCATACTAATGTTTATATTTTCACCGTGATTACACACACCCAGTGTCTAACAGTCTAAACATTTGACTAGTCAGACAGTCGCACCATAGTGGCAACACTGTTGGTTCTCGTATCGTTAGTGGCGTGGGAATAATATACACAACGGCTGCCATATTGTTATTAGACTGAACGAAAATATACACTGGCTGCCATATTGATGCCTAAATAAAATGCTGCCGTATTGATAGTACTTCAGTCAATTTTGTATTTTTAAGATTTTATGAAATTAAAGTATATGGAGTAGTATAATGTTTATTAGATATAAATTATACACGACGAAAAACATATATACTTCACTCTTTCAAGTGGCTGCCATATGGTTGCAAAATGAAATGCTGCCATATTGATAGCGGGATGTATATATATATATATATATATATATATATATATATATATATATATATATAATATCTATATATTTAATTTTATTAATCAGTTCAGTTATTATAGTTTTTATGAGAAATAATTGCTGAAGATATAAGTTAAAAATAAAGGTGAGCTTCAAGTAGTATTGAAAAAACTCTTTTTTAATTTTCTCAACACAACAGAAAAAGTAGGAATTAAAAAAAAATACTGTATTAGGGATTAAAATTTATTACAAATGATTTTTTAAATAAAATATTGAGATTTGTTAAACCGTTAGAATAGTATATTTGGGACATTTTATCAACGTATATGACCAAATTAGGAATTTTAATTAAATAAATGTTATTAGAACATGTTATTAAAATTACCTAACGAGTGTTAATGTTTCATCCGTTTATATCAATAAAAAACAGTGGTCATTTTATAGAAAAATTGTCGTATAATGAATATTATTTCCAGTAGTTGTAAGTTTAAAAAAGAAAACTAAAATATCAGTGTAAAAGTTTTGAAAAATTCACATAGATTTAAAATAAATGTAGTTATTTTATCTCTCAGTAGTAAAAACAATGATACTAAAGGTATAAAACTAAATAACCCCGGAACATTAAGACTTAGCTTAAATTTCTTTTAATTGAGTCCTATAGAGTCAAAGTGCATTTTCTCTAATATTTTCAAAATTGAGATTATATAAGAATCTTGTAGGCCATTTCGTGATGGACATATTTCTGGTTTCAGTTTGTTGCAAAAATATTAATTCCAACAAAAAATATTTACTCAGAACTAACATAAATATTAATTCTAAGTGCTATAATAAATTCTTCAGAGGATTTTTTATTGTTTTTTTTGAAAAATGAGGTGAGTAGAAGAAAGTGCGGTTTGATTTTAGAGGACTCAATTATATTGTGATTTGTATATATTTAATGTTTTATATAAAATTATCTTGATCGTATTTAAGCTATATGGATGTATTGCTTAAGTACTTAATAATTAAAATATGTGAAATATTTATGAAGTTTTGTTGAAGAAATGTTATGAAAAAAAAGAATGAAATAAAGACAATTTCTATATTCAAATAAATCATAACCTATCGTTAAAACTTGTAAAAAAACTAATATTAAAATTTACAAAATTTACTTCTTCACTCTCCATTGAAGTCGGTTCAGGAAATTAATTCGTTAAATAACATTCTAGTGAAGAAATAAAAAGCAGTAAAAAAATATTTAATAGAGGTACATTTGATCAAAGGTGGAATCATTACTGTAAAACTAGTTTACGTACAACTATATACATTTGAATATTAAAATTATTATGATTCAATATTTTAAAAAATATGAAAATGATATATGGCTATGACGATATATCACTTTTTTGTGTAGTTACTACACAACAATTGTTGAATCAATGTAGATATATAAACACACACAAACACACACTTACATACACACTTACACACACACACACTCTCTCTCACACACACACACACACACACACACACACACACAAACACACAAACACACACACACACACACACACACACACACACACACACACACACACATACACACACACACACACACACACACACACATATATATATATATACCCATTTGAAAAATATACTTGAGAAGTCTTATTTTTTTCCTTATTACATTAAAAGATTTATGAAAAGCTAGATTGAAGTTGTTAACACAATGTCTTTATAACTAAACCTTGTTTAATCCTACCTATAAAATTTCATAATAATATTGGTACTGTTAGAATTTAATTTTCAAGGGGTTTTGTTAACGAGCAAGCCTTTGATAATGCTCTCAATTCAGCTGGCGAAAACCATAAGACCTCATTTACGCAAAATGATTAAGTGAAATCAGACTGCTAATATTGAACACGTTATTCATATATTTAGTGACAATCAAATAGTGGACATACACATAACTATGTGTTATAAATAGCAATTTCAAATATTTTAACATAACATTTTTCTGATAATTTCTTTTGGCTAAAAACGGTATAGCAAGACATTAGTAGAAACTGTGTCCTGTGATTTTATAATACTTTAGGCCATTTCATCTTAATTGGTTTATTAAACAATATTTTATTTTATTCGTTGCAAATCGAAAGGTGGATATTTTAATACAGATTTAATTATTATAGAAATTAATTATATTAATGATTTTTGTAAAGTGCTAGTAAATACAAATGTGTCGTAGTTATTTCCATTCATAATTTATTTTACTTATTAACTTAACTACCAATTCATAAGTGTTTTTTTGTTTTTACTTTGGTTTTTACCCCCCTAAAAGTGTTTGTGCAGGACTGAAGTTTGAGAGAATAATTTACTAAAGTATTTTGTCGAGCTTTCTATAAGGGAAAACAATTCTCAAAATATACAACATACGCTTTTTTAATATTATGAATATTTTCTTGAAACTCTATCTCCAAACAATAAATATCCAAACCCCAAAACTACTAATACAATGAACTTAACTTCTATCATACACAAATTCATAAACATAAATTCTAATTATCTTACAATATGCTGTAAACCTATTTCCACATAATGTTATGCAAATTCTAAACAATTAATTTGCTTTGAAATTAGGTTGCTGACAAAAGCAATACTCAGAAATATTACTAATAAATAAATAGTTTTTAAACTATGCGTAAAACAATTTTAAAATAATTAATTTGACTGATATTGATATACTTAATCTATAAACATGCCCTGATACAACAAACGCTCCCTTTCTGAATATCGTTGTTTGCTTTTAAAACAAATATTATCACAACGAAGCGTCTATCAGTCATTTTGAGAATCAATATCATGATTTAACGCTTATGTAATTTTTTTAACTACTTTTCCATAATAGTAATTCAAGACCTATAATTCATAAATACTTAAAGGTTTTACTAAAATCAATTAAAAAAGGTAGAATTTGCTATTACTTGCTATGGATTGTGGGTCAAAATTTATTTACACATTATTTATACCAAAAGATCAACATTTCCGACATATGTTTCACTTTATACTAAATAATTTTGTTCACTTTTAAATACGATCAATTGATTTAAACACAAAATCACAAATCTTTTGTCAAAGTGATAATATTGTTCGACACTACTTATTTGCAAATAAAAAATCTTTCAAGACCGAGTAAATCGTGAAACACGTTTTCGTACAATCAAATTTTTAGGAATAATATTAAAAATCAATATGCAAAGATAATTAAATAAAACAAAGAATTACTGATTTTTTTAAAATTCCAACCAGTGAATATTATGGAAAATCTATCATTATAATTAAAAATTAAAACTGCAGATAATTTTTCATATATTGAAAAAATCTTTTATTCTAACCTATTTTTTATTATTTTTGAATACAATAAAATATACTGACCTTTGTTTCCAACTAATTAGGACTCAAACGTGATGAGAGAATAAATTTAAAATTATATAAATACATTTTAAAAAGGCAATGAAGATAATCCATAAGTACAGGAACAACTTGAATGCTTAACCATCAGCTAAATTCTTAGAAAATAATATAACAATATATATATAGTATAAATCTAGTTTCTCCTAATAGCACTATCTCAATTTTCAAATATATATATATATATATATATATATAAATCATTTATTATAATAATTATTATTTAAATTACAAGTAATATACTACAGAAATACATATATTAAACTTCATTTATAAAACTTAATTTCACTAAACACCATCTACCCGAATATTTGACTCTATTCAGGTAGTTTGCATTTAATTTTTTAATATTTCTATCTATTGGTTTATTGTGTTCGAAGTTAGTCAAAGGAAAATGAATCGCGCATTTATTCTAACGAATTCACCCTTTTTTAACTCACCTTTGTTCCTCTTTTTTGGTTTCACGAAAGTAATCAATTTTCACAGTTATATTTCACACATTTTCACTTTTAAACATAAAAAGCAATGTAGCTATTTAATTTGTAACTACGTGATTGGTATTGTTAAAAAAATTGTATTCAATCTTAGGATAACACTGCTGACAAAGACTTAATGCCAAGTGTGCTAACTGTCAGTTAAATCTGTTAGTTTTGTCAATAACTCTCGATATTATAAATACCTCCTTTTATTGATTAACCCATTTTAATTTGAAATTAAATTAAGTTAAAATATTTCAAAAGAAAATAAAAAATCGACCACTAAATAGTAATCATTTGTGTATATTAGAAATTATGTGTGCCATATTTTATAAGGTTATTTTTCGCGATTTCGTAACACCATTTCAAAATTGTTTTGCCGCGATTAAACGCGACTTGACGGGAACACAGTGACGGACGAAGTGCTGCTTTAGAGGCAAGACCGTGGAGGAAGACATTCGCATGCGCCGACTGTGGGGGTGAGTAAAAGAGGGGTGGTAAATCGTTGCATTGCATTTTGCCCACTTTTGAACTTTGTAGTGAAAGAAAACAGACATTTGTGAAAAATGATGTTTCAATGTTCCTTTTGAGATTGATGACAAATTTTCGTTTTGTCATTTACTGCGAATTGATTCATTTTAGTTAAATTCGTTTTTAGTTTGTAATTTAAAAGCTTATCCTGCTTCATATTTCACTGTCCAAGCACTTATTGATCTGTATTTAAAAATTAGTAATTTGTTCGTAAGATAAACCAAACATAATTAAAAGATTTGTTTTATTATTATACTGTGTTATTTTTAATTGAACAAATAAATGTACAAACTTATTGTAATTTGTATATTGCTCGAAAGATCATGCACTCTTTACTTCAACTCGTCTCTGTAGTAAAATGACAGCGCAAGAAGGCGTTGATTGTTTATTACTTAAAATAAAGACGTTCATCTAATGAAAGTGAATTGTGATTCTGGTGAAACGGTAAAGTTGCTCCAACAAGAGTGATTTCAATCGTAAAACTTAAACAATAGACTGCAATGCGGCTGGAACGTTAAAGTTGGTCCCAATTGGAGGGATTATATCGGCAGCCTTAAACAATAGATTGCAACACGGCTGGAACGATAATGTTGTCCCAAGCGGAGGGATTATATCGGAAGCCTTAAGCAATAGATTGCAACATGGCTGGAACGATAATGTTGTCCCAAGCGGAGGGATTATATCGGAAGCCTTAAACAATAGATTGCAACACGGCTGGAACGATAATGGGGTCCCAAGCGGAGGGATTATATCGGGGGCCTTAAACTATAGTTAGTAACGACGCTGGAACAATAAAGTTGGTCCCAAGTGGAGGGATTATATCGGAGACTTTAAACCAGAGATTGTAACACGGCTGGAAAGATAATGATGGTCCCAAACGGAGTGATTATATCGGAAGCCTTGAGCAATAGATTGCAACACTGTTGAATCTTTAAAGGTGGTCCTAAGCAGTGGGATTATATCGAAAGTCGTAAACAATAGATTTCAAATGGCTGGAACGATAAAGTTGGTCCCTTGTGGAGGGACTATATCGGAAGCCTTATAAAATAGATTACAACGCTGCTGGAACGATAAATTTGGTCCCAAACGGAGTGATTATATCGGAAGCCTCAAACAATATATTGCAACACGGCTGGACCTATAAAGATGGACCCAACCAGAGTGAATATATTAAAGTTGATTGTAACACGACTGAAATGTCGCAATTTGTTTCTACTGTGAATAAATCTGACGCTATAAGAAAGACGATTGTATCATGCAGGACTGTTCCAATCAGTCCCAACAAATCGAACACCTTAGGAATGACGAATGAAATATGACTAGAAATCTACAAACGGTTCAAACAGGAGTGAAGAAAGGCGATTCTAATATGGCTAGAACGTTTAATCGGAGTGAATAAATGGAACTCTGCTATAATATCAATTGCAATGCTGGTGAAACAATATAAGAGAGTCCAAGCCGTGTTAATGTATTGGGCGCTATAAAAGCGTTGATTCCAATAAGGCTCGATTGTAAGCGCAAATATTTGGCGATTGCCCAAGGATACTAAGCGGTTCCTATTCAAGTAACGGCAGAATGCACCAAATAGACAAGTTGTGAGGTCAGTTCAAAGACAACTGTGCTACTCATGCCCATCTCACAAGAACTCCAAGACAAAGGTATTATGCGGCAACTGTCAAAGATTAATCTGTCGAAGTCACAGCCAGTACAATATCACCTGCCAGACATGTCAAGAAGAGGACAACTTCGATGAAGACAACTACTGAAGTGGATGATGTACTCGGCAACTACTTTGATCTTAATTAAACATTTGCTTTTGTCATTCACAAATTTGTCTGTCCCTATGTTAACACATTTTTCTTTCTTCACATTGTATATCTTGGAAATAAAGTAATTTTTTGGAAGTGCTGTTGATTATTTGCAATCTCAGCCTAATTACTGTGTTTGAATTATTAATTAATACCATTAATTATTAATTATTATTTTGAACCACTAAAACAATTCAGTTTGAGTGTGAGGTCAGAGTAGTAAAGCAAACAACTCTTACCCGGGCATATTGTGCTATATGCGATCATAAAATGCCAAAAACGGAAGTCGGGAAAAATCGGCAAATGCGCAAAACGTTGGCTTGAAATTTACGGGCGTAGTGGAGGGTTAATTGGTCCCAACCGGAGGTAATAAGTCGAAAGCCTTATGAAAACTATTGAAACGGTTAGAATTTTAAATTCAGTCCTAACCAGAGTCAATACGCCAAATGCCTTGGAAAAGTCGAATGCAATATGGATGAAACGTCATAATCGGGCCCAACCGGAGTGAATAAAATAGACGCCTACAGAAAGTGCACTACAATTTTTTCATAATATACCATTTCTTTTCAACCAGAGTGAATAAATCGGAAGCCTAAAGAAATTTGATTGCAATACGGCTGGAAAGTTATAATAAATACTCACGGTTGGTAGTGCATTGGACACTAAGAAAAATCCATGTTTAGTTGCGACCTTTATTCTAGTTGTATCCTATGATGTGTTGGACATAAATCGATATGTACTTTATTTATAATAGACCTAATGTTATATCGATTCGATTATTATTTCTTGTAAATGAAATTCTTTTCCTGCCAGGTTTTACTTTTTTTTACAAAGTTGTTAGTTTAGTTATACATTCAGATATTGATCATAACGTATGCATTAAAAAATTTGAAAATATTTGAGAACAGAAAAACATGCATTATTTTAAATAATGGATAATGTGGCAACGCCGCATAACAATAAAAGGGTAACGACACCAGTGAAAGTGTAACCGTATTCTTTCTATCAGTGTAAATTATTCTTTGATTAAAAATACTTCTTAATAGCTTTTTTTACTTAATAAAGCGGATCGCGGGGGAACATCTTGACTATCTATTACACCCAACCTTTTCGTCATGAACAGCAACAAGATTTCCATATCTTAACTATGTCTGAATGTGAAATGTTTATTCAATGATTAAAAATTATCAGAACATGTAATGTTACATTTAGTTTTGAAAAATGATCCTTATAGATGAAATTAAATAAATATTTGAATTATAGACCTAAATATTTCATGGCAATTTTTAGTCAAGTAAACCGTATAATATAGACAAACCAACAGTGATCAGTTACAAGAGACAGATCAAGCTTTAGAGTTCATTTCAGCAATCACTTTAATTCTACCAAAATTACATACAACAAATCAGTTAATAAATAAACAACATTAACCCTTGCTGCAAATATTTAAACACCCTGGATGTACATTTCGCTAGCACTGTTAGCATCATTAGAAGATTACAAACATACTTCATCTGCATGTTTGTAACTTTCTGACGATGCTTCGTCATACAATCACTCAAACTTCAGTACGACCACTACGAACGAACAGTATTAGCGAAATGTACATCAAGGGTGTTTAAATGTTTGTAACAAGGTTTGTTTTATTATTAAAACTACGCTACTGTGTTCTGTATACATTTAGAGATCAGTTTGTGTTTTAATGCGGTCTTGGACTTAGTCACAAAAATAATAGGCAGTTTTGAACTCGAATTAAATTTTCTAAAGGGATTATTTACAAAAGGGTTTCAATAGTTTTAAACTTACTGGGTCTGTAAGCTATCCTTGTGATATATTCATAGCCTTTAATATCACAATTATGCAAACGGTCTCTAAACACGTGTCCGATAAATCTCAATAAATCTTCGATGACACGAAGTTTAAAAATATGCTCGATGGACGGCGTTTATTCTAGTAGCCTCTCCGTTTGAACATCTTACCATGTTTTTTGAAAAGGAAGACTTTTTAAAGGAACTGCTAAGAGAATGTTTCAAAATTTAGTAACTACCCATCAGTTTTTAGCACAACTATACTTAATACTACATATTATTTAAAAAATAACGTTTCTAATTATTCCTATAAAACAAAAAATAATATTTTTAGAAGAATATTTTAATTTCCCGGTAGCTTAAATACTCATAGAGAATATTATTTAAGAAATAGCAAAATCTTCTGCGTAAAAAATAAATTATATTCCAAATATATCTATAAGTTGCAAGTTTTTATTTAATTAGATACTTTAAATTTATACCTTTTGTCTGATTAATTATAATTTATTCTTATTTACCTAAGTTGAGATTTATTATCTAACAAAAAATTGGTGTCACTTTGTTCAAATGTTCTCGAAAACAGCTATAGCGATTGGTATGTAGAGTTTTCAAGTCTTATTATCGATCACATGTTGAAGGTAGTCGCTAATTCGCAAAATTCATGGAATTTCGTTAAGCACTGGCATGCGGCATGTTGCATAGCCGAACTAGCTGTAACACTTTAGTGATGGATGCAGTTTAACCGAGGGGGTTTCTGTGTTTTTTAGAGACCGAAAATTAAGTGTTGTAAATGAAATTCCTGATTCACGTATTAATATTTTTTGCACACATTTTGTCATGTTGACTTTTTTTACATTTTTCGTATGAAGCAATACTGTACAGTCATTTTACAAAATCGATTACTACATATTAGACTTTAACGCGTCATGTAGGCTATACTTTTTTACTGTGTAAAATATTTTTTTTATTATATTTATACATTCCTTGTTAAATTCTTCTGTTAGCTCACATTCTCCTGCTATATATCTTGTACCAATTTTCAGTCGTTAATAATATACGATTTAGTAATGCAATCAAGTACAAATAAATATTTTCAAAACATATAGTGGATAAAAATTGATGTAAATACAGTTTTTTTTTAAAATATGTATTTATGAATTAAATTATGAAAAATTAGGAGGCTTAAGTCGGAATCAAACTGAGTATCTTCGTGTTCGAGGTCTAACACATTTAGACACTGCGCCAACTTTCTCATAGCTAGTAATGTACTTCTCAAAGTTGTATATAAATTTTTCTCTTGCCCCTTAATTGACACTTTCATTGCAAAAACTTAAATTGCTACAATTGTTACCATTCAATATCATAAATAATGCTTTAGAATTAAGAATGAATGAAAAAATTAAAATAAACAAACAATGTGGATTAGCGGTAACAACCTTGCTGCACAAACGGACAATGCGAAAGGAAAGCGAAAAGAAACAACACAACGCGACGAAAAAAAGCGTATAAATAGTAACAAACAAAAATAATAGTCCAACACCATACACAAAAAATGGAAATTACAAGGAAATTCGCTTTCTATTTCGCCACTTAATATTGTTATTCTGACATATGTATATACATATTTATATTAGTTGTAATTATAAAATCAAAAGAAACTAAAATAAAAATTTTCTTGGTTGATTCAAGTAGGAATTGACATTGGAAAAAATTATATTACTCGTTTTATTTCATTATTCTACACACATTTCATTACAGGAATAATATTATCAGTATTTCCAATTGATAGGAAAAATTTCCCGTAAAAGATTGCCCGTCTTTCAAATTTTTGATGGTATATGTTGACAAGAAATTCCATTACTTACCGTTAATTTTTCTAATTAGATGCTTTGAGTTGATAAATTAATCTGATAAATGATTACTACCTGCGTTTAGTTATATTATTCAGCAACATCTTGATGTGACATTGTATGCTCAACTGTTCTCCAAAAAAGCTTTAATAATTTTACTGATGTTGATAAATAAGGGTTTCGGTCACATGTTTGAGAATAATTGCAGTTCACTAATTTAAGAAGTTTAACTATACAGCCACGTACGATGAATTGCTAGAGGATACCTTGTAGGAGCAGAATGCATTTTAACTCATTTGATCTCTATTTTCAGAAGCAGGCATAAAAAACATATTGTAAATAAAACTTGTAATTTATGTTATAATAACTTCTCCAGAACCATATTTTAGTACCCATTTCGTTTGTTACCTAATTTCTCTCTATTGTCTATTTACAATTTTGTATTATATAAAATGAAGCAATAAATTTACAAAATCGATTTGTATACATTATACCGAAACATGTTATGTCTAAATCTGTACAGTGTAAAACATATTCCAGGGTGAATTATAAAACATTCAGATCTATAAAATAGGCTACTATACACACACACACATACACACACACACACACACACACACACACACACACACACACACACACATACACACAGATATATACTGTATATATATATATATATATATATATATATATATATATATATATATATATATATATATATATATAATTTCTATTCAAGGCTTTTTGTGGATAAACATTACCAACATAATCAGAAATGAATAATACAATAATGCAAGATATAAAACATATGTTCTATTTGTTCTATAGAACATATGGACATATATTATCTATCTTCCATTATTCATGTTTATCAACGAAAAGCTTTAAATGAAAAAATAATTAAATAAGTTTTGTATTTCTATAACCTCAGTTGTTATGATTTATATATATATATATATATATATATATATATATATATATATATATATATATATATATATATATATATTTATATAATATGGTGATAGCGTTTTCTGCTAATATAGCTAATAAATAAAAATAATTTTATATCCTAAAATATTATTCTTTGTGCTGAATTTTCTAATACTTATTTTTGTGACGTATAACTTTGAAAAATATATAAAATGAAACTATTTTTTTTAAATTGAAATATTTTCATTCATAAATTATATATATATATATATATATATATATATATATAATTAATAAATTAAAAATATTTCAAAAACAAGAATACTTTAATATTCAAGAAGTATTCTTGTTTCTGAAATATTTTTAATTTATTAACTATATTACAAGAAAACATATCACCATATTTAATATATATATATATATATATATATATATATATATATATATATATATATATATGTTGAAAGATATTCCTTCAAAAATGGGGAAATATGTTTAACAGTTAATACCCAGAGTACATCCGTTCATTTTGCAGTCCTTACAAACGCAATGCCGACGTTTCGCCAGAATCTCGTCCAACATTGACGAGTTGGATCATACCACATTCGAATCGCCAATGAAAGGTATTTGAAGAGGTATTCACATTTAGAGTGTTTTTGAGTTAACCTTGTCAGTGCTAGATGAGATTTTCTGCAGGTACTGCGATTGTAACTACTACAACACGAACGGGTATTCTCCGTATATTAACTATTAACACTAACACTTCCTGTTTTCTAGTTATTATTACAGCACAGTAATATTAAAAATTAAAGTGACCTATGATTTTCACCAGATGAGTAAAGACGTTTGCCAAATAATAATTTCACAAAATTAAATTACCACTAAAGAAAAGGTATTTTATTATACATTCATTTTATTTAGCATAACTATAAGAAGAGAGCTAAATTATTCAAATGCATCCCGGTTATTGGTGTTTAATTATATATTTGAGTAGACCTACAAGTATCTACCTTACCTATTATTACGATACATTTCTCTTTTGTCGTGTTTCAGAATACCTCCATTTTCAAAACCTAAATCATACGTAAATCTACGATTTACGTTTTGAAAACGGAAACATTCTGAAACGCTTTAAAAGAGGAGAATATTGAAACGTTAGGAGTGGGAGAAAACTGTACTCAAACATATAGAAATATTCGTAACAGAGATGAAGATGAGTATATTAGGAGTTTCAACTGTTATTTAAATATTGGCTTATTATTTATACAAATAGCTATAGTTAATTCAAATTATAACAAAATCTTAAATAAAAGCATTTTGATCACTCAAAATAATATTAATAAAAATTCGGGAATAAAACAACGCTACTCATAACTATACAAAACAAATATATTATAACACTCCCCCCCCCCCTAATATTTTAGAAAAGAACAAGAGAACCGTTATACTGTTTAGGAACATTGGAAAGTTATTTTGTTTGACAGTATTGTTTCACAGTAACACGTTAAAACTCTAACTTCTTCCCTTTTGTGTTTACCCACTATTGATCAATGGGCTTTGGATAAAATATTGTAGTAGAAATAGTATTGTTGCCAATGACAGCAAGATTAATTAGATTTTTCGTGAGAAATAATTAATCAAATTGAATTAATAGTACGATATTTCATTTTTTGAAAATATAATATGGAACTTTTGTCAACCACTCGTTATACAAAATAAAGTTTTATGTTGATCTCTTATATCTCAGAATACTTTTATATTCTTCAAAGAAAATAAGTACATAGACAATATTTGAGTATTCGATAAAATATTTCTGGTATAAAAAATAATTTTTATTATATATAGTATGAATTGTATTTTATTATTGGTTGTTCCAATATTTAAATGATTTGGAAAATGCATTAGTTACATGTTTAATATATATATATATATATATATATATATATATGTGTGTGTGTGTGTGTGTGTGTGTATGTATATATATATATATATATATATATATATATATATATATACATTGTATATATACAATGTATATATATATACATTGTATGAATTGTAAATTCAAATATAATTCTTGTATTTGTATTTTGACGTTTGTTCTTTATTAATACACATGAAAACATATTGCGATATTTATATATATATATATATATATATATATATATATATATATATATATATATATATATAATATATGTATGATATATAATATATTTTTTTATTTATATATATATATATATATATATATATATATATAATATTGAAAATCTATGGTCCTCTAGTGTCAAATTTTAAAAAACAAATTCATTTGATATATTTGAAAGAATTTATTAGTTGTTCGTCCTCACATCTTCAGCCAAAAAGCATATTTTGTTTTTTATGACTTGATTTCTTCACTGTTTACTCATTGGCTACATACGGGCTGACAAAGTTTTATCATCACCCAAACCTCGGTCCCTGAAAGGATAATGATCACCTCTTATTCAGAATTTCTTTATGTGAGTTTTCTTGCCTATATCTTGCCTAAATTGCCTATATTTTTAGTTACGTAAACGAAATGAGTAATTGCTCTTGAAAATAGCTAACATTTTCCCTTTCACAGAAAATTTTAAAATATTGGGATTTAATATTTTTTTTAACTTGAAGGTTTAAGATCCAAAAATATTTAAGTAGCGTATATGGAAAATTCTCCTAATGAAATTTTTCTTTGAATTAAATAGAAACAAGAATCCATTTAACGTGTTGTATACACGGAATAAATAAATATACAAATTACAATAACACATTTAGAAAAAAAGCAATTGATCATCATAATAATATTCACAGTTTACCATAGATTTGTGACTGAAAATATAATGCGTTATCTTAAATGCATAATAATACTAAAACAGGTATGTTTTATCAGACTAGAAATGAGAAATATCACTATTTTTTTCTGCCTTGAGGATACTTATTATTCTTCTTCTGTTTACGTCGTTTAGTCTCGTTAAGGAATTTGGGGGATATAATCGGAAATTTAACTCTGGAAGAACATCCCTTAAAACATTTGTAAGTATCCTTCCATGCATTTTCTACACGTATCGTCTTAAATTCTTTAACTAAAACGTTTTCCAACAACACTCCTCATCCCCCAACACTCCTCATCCTGCTCCTCACTCTTCCAACGCACCTCCTTATGCACACGATCTTCCTTTTCCTCACTACCCTCCTCCTTCCTACACTCCTCATCCTCACAACGCTCCTCATTTTGCTCCTCATTCTTCCAACGCCCCTTTCTGTGCATACGCTCTTCGTTCTCACACTACCCTCCTCTTTCCAACGCTCCTCATCCTGCTCCTCACTCTTCCAATGCCCCTCCTTCTGTACACACTCTTTCTCCTCTACACTACTTTCTTCCTTCCAACGCTCCTCATCTTTTAACACCCTTCCCCTTCGTTCTTCCAACCCTCCTCTCCTCCTCTTTCTCCCAATGCACCTCATTTACAAACGTCCACAATCTCCCAACGCTCCTCCTAGTTTTCCTCACAACTCTCGTCATTCTTTTAAAGCTCCTCTTTCTCCCAACGCTTCTCGTCCTTCTAGCGCTCCTCCTCTTCCCAAAGCTCCTTCTTGTATCTACGCTACTCCTCTTTCTAACGATCCTCCTCCTTCCAAAGCTATTCTCCTCCGTTGACGCGTTTCAGTACGATTAAGTTTTGAAAATGGAGTTGCTCCGAAACGCGTCAACAGAGGAGAATATTGAACGTTAGGAATGGCAGAAAACTGTACTCAAACATATAGAAATATTGCTAACAGAAATGAAAATTAATATACATGTATACATTTCATGAATAGGTTTTTGATCACTTGATGTATCTACTACACCTGCTAAAAATATAACTGGTCGCTCTAGAGGCTAGACCCTTGCCGTATGTAGGGTTATTTGGCATTATGATCAACAGTATACTGATTCCAAACAAAATGTAACTAATAATTTAAACAAGCACCTTAAAAACAAACAAAAAATTTTATTAAATAAATATTTTTAAACTTCCAACATAAATTACATAAAAAGGTGTATTACAAAAAAAAAACAATAGTTGATCTAACTTAGTTTGAACATAAGTTAGGAACGGTTGTTTTAAAGCAGTAGAGAAACATATTTTGTTATGCTCTATGGAAATGCGGATCGAGAACGGGAAGGAAATGAAGCCATATCACGGAAATAAGGTTGTGAGTTGGAAATTGGGGTACTTCCGGTTAGGCGAGAAGGCATTTTCGTAGAATAAAAAAACCCAATCAGCTAAAAATATCTCAACTATCTTAAGTGAGATCTCTGCAAAATGAATTCTTTAGAATATCACGGTAATAGTCAATGATGGTATATTGAATAGAATATCAAGGTACTGCAATAAAAACGTGGGCAAAACCCCAATACCACTAAAATCATTTTACAATAGTAGTAATAGCTAATATTGTACCACTGTGCTCTTGATATTGTAATGAAACTAGCGGAGAGTGTTATATTTAATGGAATATTACTGTAATAAAAAGTGTTACATAGAATTCAGATTCCTTTAAGGCTTAATCTTTCGCTTCCTGCAACACATAAAAAACTTTTAACGTAATGTTTAACTAAATAAACATTTTCCAATTGTAAATTATTCCTAAAAATCTTTATTATAATAAGTTTTATTGTTATTGTTATGTATATTCTTAAGTTCTAGTCTAGATATTGTCAATGTTAAATATTTATTTGTAACTAACATACTACATTACTACACTACATTAGTTCAAACGGGTTTGTTTCCCTCAACATTCCACCATTCGCTGGTTAAAAACTGTTCAAAACTGCTGTTTTCGTGTCTTTATGAAGTTCTACGAGTGAAGTACCTCTTTATTTTTCTGCCCACCTTTATTTATTCTTTTAATACCAGGATATGTAAGTATAGCGCAATATCATTATTTTTTACCTACCAGGGGGTAATAACCTTCAGTACCTTATTTTGAAATGTCTGTAGAATTTTTAGACCTGTAATTTACAAGGTGAGTTTTAAAATAAATTAAATTTTAAAAAAGTACCTTATAAATTATTTTTTTTAAAGTCTATTCCTACTTCAATCAACAAAGAAAAATTGTATTTAACTTTATTTTTATTTCATAAATGCAAATATATTATATATATATATATATATATATATATATATATATATATATATATGTGTGTGTGTGTGTGTGTGTGTGTGTGTGTGTGTGTGTGTCAGAATAACAATATTAAGTAGGAAAACAGAAATCGAATGTCCTAGTAATTTTCCATTTTCCTTTATATGTATGGTGTTGGACTATTACTTTGGTTTGTTACTATCTTCACTTTTAATTGTTTTCGTCGCTTGCATTGAGTTTCTTTTCGCTTTTCTTTCGCATTTTCCTTTTTTGAAGCAAGCTTCGATAGTGTTAAACCAGTTTGTTTGTTTATTGTATTCCCTATATTCGTTTTTAATCCTAGAGCATTACTTATGATAATGTGTGGTAACCATGACAACAACTTAGGGTTGTGCAGTGAAGGTTTCGACAACAACAAAACAAAAATTCATACACTTCTATGAGAAGTAAACTTGTAGTTATGACAAAGTTAGCATTTTGGAATACATATTTAGAAAAACTCTATTAACATCAATTGTCATCCATTATATGTAGAAAAAACCTAGTTGAACTTCATTGTATGAATAAAATCGTATTTTAATAACGTTTGAAAATGTATGCAATTTATATTTTATATATATATATATATATATATATATATATATATATATATATATATATATATATATATGGAGAGTGTGAGCTAATAAGTGGAATTGAATAATTTTAATAGTGAATATGGTAGAAATTATAACAATCAGGATTCCAATAATAACAATCTGGAATTGATTGAATTGCAAAACAAGAGAATTTATACCGCATAGGCTATTACATTTCCATTCACTGTTTTATATATTGCGTTATCTAATACGTATTTTATATAATCTTCCTTTGAAGACGTAATGTATGGTGTACCAAAAACTAGAAATTAGGTTACCAGAAATCATTGATTCCAACTAGACCCATGAGCAAGAGACTCGCAGGATATTAGTTATCACTTGACACAATCGGAAATTAAAATTTATAAAAGCATTTGTAAAACTTCTGTAAATTACTACCCTGTGCAGCTACCTTGTGTTTCGGTACGCTTAATTTTCCAAATTCCGTTTTAAATATACAATGCAAGGTTTACAGGTCATGTTTTCTTGCATCAACACCATGGCATAATACTATGGTTAGGTTTTAGAAAGGAATAATCTGTTTGCGGATTTATGATAAGACGCGTGTGTTTACCTTTTATTTCACACTTTATGTCTTGATTTTTAAAAATACTTTGGCCTTTCATAAAACATTTGTTAATGTTTTTTGTTATATATGTTACTCTGAATATTACAATTGATTAGTAAACCTTGAGATTTACCAAAATGTGTTATCAGTGTTTTATAAATATTGTATGTTTTTTATGGATTTACCATTAGAGTTTGGGAGATGTTAGGTTTTACCGATATCGGTTGGTAAACGTTTTGCGTATTAATCAACGAGTGTTTCTTTCTTTGCTAACATGGAGGTTAAGGTTAGGTAATATTTACCGTGTTCTGCATTTAACATGTCTCTTAGGCGACACCTAAGATTTACTGAGTGTGTCATAGTGAAAGTTCGAAATAAACGATCACTAGTGGGCAATTCGGATTTTAACATTTGAGAGTTTGTATATCTTATGTTTAAGTGAACAACATTTACAGTTACATCTATGTTGAGTAATTTTCATTTATTTAGATTGCCCATTTTCTATGAGTGTGGTATATTAGCATTGAAAACAATGTCAACAATATGTAGATATGTTGAAAAGAAGAGGAAATTAAGTGATTTTTTTCATTGTTCTTTAACAAATGAAAACATTTTCTTGCAAATCACATTCGTCCTGAGTATGAATTACTATGCTTGACATTGAAGTATTAAATTGATCTCGTAGTTGAACTAATATACAAATGTTCTACTTGCCCTTGTGCCTTAAAGTTTGGCCTAACGTTTTTGTATGGTAGGAGATTACGGCAAAAAAGAGCATTGTTATCTTTTGACCGCTTAATAAGGTAGCTTTTAAATAACAGAGGTCTATAATGTTCGATTTCAAGCAGGTAACTGTTTAATCTTGTCTCTTCATTGAAACACAGTTAAACTGAATTAATTCAACTTCACATTCAGTAGATACTTGAGGGTTTCATTTCATGTACAATACATTCTGTATTCTTCAAATTTGTTAGAGATATTTGAATTTGTTCATATAAAATTAAATATTGGTTTTTAAGAATTTTTATTTTCTAATATTTGTTTGTCAGAAAGAGATGTGTTTCTTTGTATCTTTCTTTGGAAAAACACTCTTATATTTTAGGTTTACGTTGACAATCAGAAAGGAAATTGTAAAATATATATCTATATGTAAACATAGCTCGGATTGGTGTATACATTATTCGAGAGCATTCCATTTGTAGGATTAAAAAAAGAGTTTTTAAAATAAAACGGAAGAAACAAGTTTTTTTTACTGGAAAATAATATTTTGAACTCAATCACACTACGTAGGAATCTTTTATATAAGCTATTTACGACGATTGCTAGTCTTTTTGTTAAACCTTAAGAATGTACGAAGGTCCCATTCTGACACAATCTTACCATAAATATTAAATAGCTTAAATAGTACAGGTCTGGTAAATTTCGCCTATATTCTAGGCTCTTTTTATATCTCAAATTCTGAAATTTGTATATAATAAACTATTTGATAGAGACGATTTTTCTTGTAGGACATTAATTTATTCGAAGACTTTAGATTTAAATACCAAGCAGTATACACAAGGTTTCAACTCGTTATATTAGAATTAGGCTATGTTTTGCAATGACTAAGGAATGAATCATATGTATGAAATAATTTTAGACTATACGTTAGTTAAATGATAATATTTACTAATCTTTAAGTTAGAAAAAAAGGTTTTTTTGTCAAATGAATTACTTATATTAAGTAATATTATTACTTAGATATATACTTTTTAGCGATTGGTCCAATAGACTTCCTAACATAATTGTCAAAGATTTTACATTCTTCCAAGGTGTCCAAGTCCCCATAAGATCCCCATAAGATCACACCATTGGCACCCTCTTGCTTTGGCACGGATATAACTGTTTCTAAGTCTATCTGTAAAAGATATAAAATGGTTTAAATGGTAAGGTTAGAGTTTTGATTATTTTTTCTTACCTAAATATTACGTAAGCTATTGGTCTTCTGGTAACATTAGTATGAGGTTTTAGGGTACGAAAAGGTAGTAGAGCCAAAATCTTTGAGCCTTAGGAATCGTAGGAATTTGTTTTTAAGCATTGATTAGGGAAAGGGGTTGTGTGTGTGTATGTGTGTGTGTGTGTGTTTGTATGTGAGCGCGTGTGTATGTGTGTGTATGTGTGTGTGTGTGTGTGTGTGTGTGTGTGTGTGTGTGTGTGTGTGTGTGTGTGTGTGTGTGTGAGTGAGTGTGTGTGTGTGCGTGTGTGTGTGTGTGTGTGTGTGTGTGTGTGTGTGTGTGAGTGTGTGTGTGTGTGTGCTCGCGCGCGCGCGCGTGTGTGTGTGTGTGTTTATTTCAATAAACAGTATACAAACGTATGTACCTACTTAAGATTTTCAAGCTCAAACCTTTACTAACACTAGGAATGTAGAGCTGACAAAGAGCTTAAGACCTCCTTAGAAAGTACTGTAGATTCATATTTGTGAACTGTTTAATAGAAAAATAGATTACCCGAGAAAATAGTCTACAAAAAATAGTAATAAATATACACTTATATGACCTCTACGTTTGTGTAATACATTTTTTTATATTGTTTTTATATTCACTTAATTCTTGTAACTTTATATTATTTTATTTCTTCAGTTGTCTTTTGGGATGAAATTTATTTTAATCGTTTTACTGAAGTGACACGTATTTCATAATATGATGTTTTTCACTCCTTTCCTATATAAAAGGCAATTTGCCACTCTTCAGGCAAACACACAATCAAGCACGCGCGCACACACACATTCCTTTTACTTACATCTCGTATAAACCCTTTCTCGTTGTAATATTTATAGGTAATGTATGGGAAAACTAGGCCCGTCTTGCCGGCCTGTTTGAACACTCGTTTGGCTTCTCTGACCTTGCCTTGCGTTCGCTTCGCTTTCTCCTCAGCAGTTCCATCCTTGGCTAGGTATGCAGATGGAAACAAAGCATCGCTGCTCTTCCATAACAGGATCATTCTGGAAATGGTAAATTTGTATAAAATTGTTTGAAAATAATTGTGATTAATTTATGCATTACTATTTTCGGAATTGAATGTATAAGAGAAACAAAGAGAGATAGTCTATAATACCCATGGTTTTAGTAGATTCTAATATATTATGTATTCCCTAACCACTCCATTATTTTATAGATACATAGTAAGATGATCCTCTGCATCCTGTTACCTCTCACGTCATTTATTGTTACCTCATCTGCTTTTCAAATCATCAGTTTTGCATTTAATGAGATCTTTATCATTTAAATAATAAGTAAAACACTGAATCAAATTTAAAACCTTCAGACACATCATCACTCATCTACCTTCTTCACGTCCAATATTGACACGGTAACATAATTATGGGTTTCCTTCAACATTTTCTTGTGTTCGTAAAAGACATTTGAAAAAAATATTATTTATCGTAGCAGCTTCTAGGTCGTTGTAGTAGAAAGAAATGTTATTAAAGGCTAGTCTGTGTAGTAGTAAACAGTAGTAAAAGCACGGTAGTAGTAAATGTTAGTAAAGGTAGGTCTATGTAGTAGTAGACAGTAGTAAAGGTTAAGTAGTAGTAAATGTTAGTATAGGTAGGTCTATGTAGTAGTAGACAGTAGTTAAGGCAAGGTAGTAGTAAATGTTAGTAAAGGTAGGTCTATGTAGTGTTAGACAGTAGTAAAGGTTAGGTAGATGTAAATGTTAGTAAAGGTAGGTCTATGTAGTAGTAGACAGTAGTATAACTTAGGTAGTAGTAAATGTTAGTAAAGATAGTTCTATGTAGTAGTAAACAGTAGTAAATGTTAGGTAGTAGTAAGTGTTAGTTAAAAGTAGGACTATGTAGTAGTAGACAGTAGTAAAGGTTAGGTAATAGTTAATGTTAGTAAAAGCAGGTCTATGAAGTAGTAAACATCAATCTCTAAACTGACGTTGTAGTAACGGTTTAAGTTACAATCTCTACGTTGACATTGTAATAATATTTTGACGTAGCAGTCTCGATGATGAAGCTGTAGTAATGTTTTAGTTTTAATATATATATATATATATAATGTTGGCGATATTGTAAAAGTTTAATGAAGCAATCTCTAAGTTAATGTTAGAAATACTCCATAAGGCTAATGCTTTAAAAGCATCAAGATTTCACAGCAAAGAACATTCTCAACCTAATCAAACATCTATATCAAACAACATCATTTTTAGTGAGGCTACTAATGATACTGTCATCAGTTTCATAAAATTATTGGAACACACAAGATACCCAGAAAGTAGGATATTCCACTCGAGAAGCAGATCTACAGACAATCATAGAACTATTTCCGTTTGAAATGAATACCGAAATGTTGACTATTACCTGATTGATATAGAACTAAGTGGCATACGCCAACGTTTTGAAGTTTTCTATCCTTTCGGAAAGTGGATACAGCAAACTACAGTTAGACTTACACCTAGATAGTTTTAATGTTTGTTTTCGGTCATACACAGGTAAGATAATTAAACATGTTGGGAATTTACGTGTCATAGTCACTTATAATGGTAAACAAATAGACGGTGAATTACACATTGTACCTGTGGGACAAGCTGTTTTGTTAGTAAGAGAGTGGATAAAAATCGAGCATCGACCGGTAGACCTATATGATGAAATTTTCAAAGTAGGCCTACTTTCAAATTGCATTCCTATTCACAATGTAAACGCGGTCAATGCAGTACTGAAGAAATTTTCTACACTTTAGGAGCAAAAGTACTAACTATAATCAGATATCTGTAGTCAGTGAGTGATTATTCCATTTACCCTAATCGTCACCTCATTATAAAAACTGAAGCAAGTCCCGTAGATGTTGCAGATATATTGAAGTTGAAGGAATAGAATGACCAATACCTTACGCTTCTCGCTGTCTAAATCCAAGTGAAATGAGCTACAGTCAATTTGATTGAGACCTTGGTGTGAATCATTTTTACAACCACCTACTTTACAGAAAAATATTTTAGCTAAGGAGAAGGAGCATTAAGACCCATTTTCCACCAAAATAAAGCCCTTACACAGATGACGTCATCTCGCCTATTGCGCTATGCTTCATTTCTTTCGGGATTTGATTACATCGCTCGCTTCAAGAAAGGCAGTTGCAATAAAACCGTTGATTGTTTATCGAGAATACCAGTCAAATCCTCCAGTATTTCCGTGGATCAGCAATTTCGTGAAGAAGTGAGCCAGAGTTACTCTCAATCCGTTTTTCAAATATCAAACTATAAAATAATCTCTATGAAAATCAAAGATGAAACAGCAAATGAAAAATAAATAAATGAAATATTCCGAAATCTAGAAAAAAACTCAATGAACTCAAAATTAAACTTGCTTGATGAAATCATGTTTTTGAAAAACAAAAGCTTAATTAAAACAACTTTACGCTATAAAGTACATAACTAGTGAACTTCACGAAACTCATTTAGGCATAACAAAGATGAAAAAACTAGCCCGACGCTACGTTTAGTGGCCAGGGATTGACAGAGAAATCGAAAGACTGATAAATCCGTGTGAACGTTGTGCTGTAGTTAAATCAAGACCACAAAAACTATCAGTACATCTTTGGAATCTACCTGAAAACACCTGGTACTGTTTACACGTAGACTATATAGGCCCTTTTGAAAAACGTTATTTTCTTAAGTTAATTAGAGCTCGTGAGAACAATTCAAAATGGTAAAAATTAAAAAAACTTAACTTTACATCTCACCACACATTAGTTTATTAAAACAGACTAGTTTTCACAACGAAGTCGCCTTTATCAATGCTTGGTTGATGTGTAGTGCCATGCACTGATGAAGGTGACATTATCGTTGAAGCTAGTCTGTTTGTTTTAATAAACTAATGTGTAGTGAGATTCAGGGCCAGGTTAACATTTCTTGTTTGTATTGACGCCAGGTTAAAATTGATTGAGATTTAAATTTTAAAAAAGTCTTCTACATCTTCGAATTCAATCTATCCCATAAGAATAATATTCACAACACACGGATACATAAAAGAGTTTGTTTCAGATAATGCAATCAATTTCACGGGTAAGAAATTCAGAACTTATAGCAAGAACAACGGAATTTTCACATATTTATTACACATGGACATCCAGCAACAGGTGGTCGTGCTAAGAGCAATGTATAAACCTTGAAGAATAAACTAAAATCAGCTTCTGAAGAACCAAAAACAACGACAGACAAAGTGCGAAGAATCTTACTCCACTACAGAGCTACTCATTTGGTCGGGAATCAGACACCTGCTGAAATTTACTTGAAAAGAAAACTAAGAATTTGGCTAAAACCAACTTTTTCTTACCAACAAGCAAAACAAGCAAACTTTCGGTTTCAAAACCTGTTCGAGGGGAGAGAGTACAAGCTCAAGTATTTAGTAACAACAGATAAGTTTGGCCATTTAAGGAAATAAAGAAGAAGCTGGGAAAAAGACATCATATCTGACACTGAATAATGGTAGAATGATCAAGAGACACATAAACCAATTGGAACCATCTATAGTTGCAAAAGAGAAGACTGTAAGATTTTAACCTGAACAATCATTTGATGTACCAAGAATCCCGAACAAACCTCCAGAACATCCTTATCAAACAACCAACCATATTGACCCCAAAAGCCAATGAAAGTAAATGAACCAGGCCGTTCTTCATGGCCAGTTCGTGTACCTTGGTAACAGCCACCTGGTTCCAAGATACATGAAAATTGTATTTCTTCTCGGTAAATTGAGGACGGTGTCATTTCTCTATGTTTTAATCAGATATGCTATTATTCATGCGTTTATTAATCAGCTTCTCGCATTCTATTATTATTCTATTGTTTTTTCTTGAAAAATGTTAGAATTGGGTTCAGTTCTTGTACGAATTTCTACTTAGTCAAATAATGTTAATTTCTAATGTACGGGCTAGTTTCGCAATAAGGTCCCCACATTGACAATCTAGTGAGGGTTTTGATTGCAGTCTCTATCAGTGTTTGACATAGCAATATCTAAATTGATGTTCTAATAAAGATTTGACTTGCAGTCTCTAAGTTGACATTGTAAAGTTATGATGAAGTAATCTCTACATACGTGTAATAAAGGTTTGATAATGCAATCTTTAATTTGACGTAATAAAGATAGTCTGTAGCAATATCTGTGTTTACGTTTTAGTAAAGGATATTTATGTTGTAGTAGACTCAAAGTTGACGATGTAGTTAAGATTTGGCTCAACAATCTCCAAGTTGAATTTTAGGTAAAGGATCCTACAAGCTACGACTTTAACATTAATTATTTCAATATTAAAATAATAATAGTGCTTGACCAATTAGTGATGACTGATTGCAAGTGAATTAGGGAAAATACAGTGAAATAAAAGAAAACATTTTAAAAAATATTATATTGACAATATTGGAATATATGATTGAAAAAATGCCAGATTTTAAAATCTTCTCATAATGTAAAACATTGTACTGTTATGTATGGGTGTTAAATGTAGACTAGATGGAAACTATTCGTATACTAAAAATAAGAAAACCCTTTAGATAAAAATATAAATGACAAATGTTAATTATATAATATTGGAAAATTAAAGACTATAACTGTAAAAAAAAACGTTTTAAAGGTTAAGGTTGGAGTTGGTATTATTTATCTCATTAATATTATCTTGATAATTTTATAGCAAAAAAATATAACAGTAACCAATAGACTCTATTTGTATCGTTTTCAAGGTCAAATAAAAACAACCGTTTTTTCACTACTTTCAGTAACATAGATATTCTAATGTGCTATACTAAAGTGAAGCTTACAAACGTATTCACCATTCGCTTAACTGTTATGACTGAAAACATTTCTGACTCACTGATTATTCTCCTCCTTGGTGGCATTAGAACAGGTGTCGACGCCATTTTGGTTGAAGCACTGCGGGTACTGATAATAGCCCAATGAACAATAGGGCCTCAGCGCCTTGGCGTACTGGATTGTCTTGACAATGAAATTAGTAGCCGCCCTCTCGTATTCCAGTTTGGCCTACGCAAATTTCCCAAACGTTTTATTCTTTCATTATTGTTAAACGATTCGTAGTAGTGTTAATTATAATGTAGTTGTTTTTTTAATGAAAAAGTAATGTGTATCTTAAAACATAATAGCACTTAAAAATTGTACAGCCATCAATCTCAACGACCCAGAAGAGATCCCTTATGCAGGGGCAGCATATAAAAATCTTAAAAATTTCTTACTTTGATAAATCCCTTGAAACTTGATAGGGGTTAGAGTCTCGTTATATTTATAATTTGATGAACCGCAGGAAATATTTTTTGATTATTGTAATTTTCATACCTGATGATGTTGGTACTGTTTGCCAACGAAAAGCTTTGGATATAAATTAATAAATATTCTTGTATTTGAATAACCTATGTTGTTTTAATATATATATATATATATATATGTCTTTCGTAAATAAGAATATAAGGGAATAATTTATTTTAAAGTAATTACTATATATGGATTCTCAACTACCATTATATTCTATTGTCAATACACGTGTGTGTGTGTGTGTGTGTGTGTCAGAGTTTATGTTGTAATTTTAAACAAATTTTTTACTATATATTTTCCCCTTCGACCAGTTTATTGGAGCTCTCATTTCCAGCATTAAATAATACAGCTGTTATACTATATAGCTCTCGGAAGTCGACTCATTTCAAGTAAGATTTTTCTTTAGATATATTAGAGTACAAGGGATAATTCAACGCAATAAAACATTATTAGTATAGTTAATATACGTACAAGCAAATAAGAATGTGTTATTTTAAACAACAGGTAATTTAAAAATAAGTAATTTTGTATTACATATTCTTATATTTTTAGTATTTTAGCTAGTTTGTTATATTTTAAAAATAAATTTATTTGTTCCTAACCAAATCTGTATTTTGAATAGATTGAATTTAGTGAAAAATTTTCAGATATTCTGAGCTTAACTTACCCAATGATAAAAACTTACTATCAATATACCTTTTTTATATTATAAATTCATGCACTGCTAGCCTAATATCAGAAGTAAAAAGAACAGAATGCAAGCAATTTTAATGGTCAAGTGACTAGTCTTAAGTCTAACATTATCCTAGCCTACAACTTATAATTATTAAAATTTATCTACTACATTTATCTACTAAATTAATATTACATTTTGTATTAACGTCTTAATTTATTTTCTTTTAAAACAGTGTTGTCGAATGCTGCTAAGCATATGGAGATACAGAGGATCCCGGCCCCCTGCGATATTAATGGCTGATTTACTGTCCCTGCCACAAGGATAATAACCTCAACCCTTAGAACAGTATGTAATGCAACGTACTTTCACCAAATGGTAACCTTCACTGATGAAAGGAGACATTGCTTGTCCCGTGCGTCAAGGAGACGTTGGCAACGGCTGTTTTCGACTTGTGACTGGCTATAACGTAGTCAACTGGAATTATAGAAATAGGAGAGAACACCCCAAGACATATTGTTTGCAGTGCAAATATTTCAATGCAATGCAATGGAACATGCGGAGAATCAAAGCGAGATGTCTACATGAGTGGGCTGTATATATTGGGCTGTAAAACATGGTAGAAAATGCTACAATGGCGATGTTACAAAGTCAACCCCACCTTCCTCCCATGTTGTGAATATTCCAAGCCTTAATTTCTCGCTCTTCTCACATTATTAAAATAAACTTGTAAAATTATCTACAATATCAATATAAACAATAAAAATGACTTGTGATTATTTTACAATACGTTTCATTTAATGAACGTCATTTTAATACAACCGTATAGAAACGCGAAAGTTTGAACTTTATTTTCGTGCACAACAGGTTTACGATTCCACTTTTGCCTTTTGTAAGTTCTGCAAACAAATTGTTATAGAAACGTCTAAAACAAACTTTTGCTAGAGTGAGCTATATAAAGAGTTGAATTTGTTGGAAACAAGTGTTTTTGAAGCCTTTTCCTTTTGCATAAATCAAATATTTCCCATTCTCGAAATGGTTTTATCAGCTGTAATCTTTAACTAGCGATGAGATACTAACAACAAAAGAACAAACTCTCTTTCTCTCTCTCTCTCTCTCTCTCTCTATGTATATATATATATATATATATATATATATATATATATATATATATATATATATATATATATAGCTATAGATATGGAGAGAGAGTGAGAGAGAAAGAGAGAGAGAGAGAGAGAGAGAGAGGGAGAGAGAGAGAGAGAGAGAGACTACATACATTTTTTTATGAGAAATTCTTATTTTCATGTTTTAAGGAATTTTGCAAAAACACTTTCTCACGTACGTTATAATAAAAACTTGTGTTCACTTCCTATCTAAAACAAACTCTAACACAGTAAATGAAAACATTTTATATTAGATTTTCCAATGCAACATGTTTACTTATTCTATTTTATACACATATAAGAATATTTTAGTCGTACACAAGCTAGCTCTTTGAACTTACCTGAGCTTCCACTGTTGGGGTAATAATTGCTGAATTATTACCCTGAACACGTCTCCTAGACATTATTCTATAGATTTCCATATCGATAAAATTTTGGCCCCAAGTTGCTCCAAAATGCTCCATGTCGATAATAACCAATCCTAAAATGGACCATTGAATATATAAATTGTTCATATGGTTTCTTTTTACTCTTAATTAATACAAATATTTTCTATGTTTGAAAATAATATCTTTCGAAGTGATTTGTAGAACGCAACACTAACAGAAGGGAGAAAAAAATTGTTAAAAAACTAGATGATTATTGATAGGGGAAAAAAATTGATATCGGAATATAGTTAGGCAGCTCGGAATAATAAAAATAATTGTTAGTTAGAATTGTTTTCGTATATCATTTGAGGACCAAAGTCACAAAAAACCTATCATTGTATAACTAGTCGATTCTATCATTGTTAGGTGTAGTAAAAGTTTAACTCTATAAATTGTATATAGAATCTGCACTCTGAAAACCCATCCATTGGTTCGTTTGCGGCTAGTTCTGCCGTACCGAGACACGTGACTAATCCAGTTTCTATTTTTAAGCCAATTCTTGCACCATATTTAGCGTGGCTTGCGTTTTTTCTCATCTTTCAAACAAACGAAACCTCCACAAATAGCCACCACAGCGTTAGTATGCATTTCGCACACTATGACATAACTAGACTGTCACAGGGCCAAGAAACGCTAGAGTACTGTGCGGCGGCAACAAGCAAGTTCACAAGCATGTTCGAAAGTCTGTCGGCAACGTCAAGCATGTTCGCGAGCAGGTGTATGTGGGGCTTTACTTATTTATAGAAAATTTGTGTTGGTTAATATTCAATAAACATATGCTGGTCACACTTGCAACCCTTCATTGTAGTCTCCCTGACTGAACAATATATTCGAAATCATAATAATTACGAATTTTCGCATAGATAACCTTATTTTGTGTCATATAACGATTAATAATGCCATACTTATAGTATGTTAAATTATATATTGTATCATAGTTATCAAATTAGGATATATAATCATTCAATAATAACTACCTTAGATTAATACCATTTAATGTTCTAACAAATTTGATTTACCTCTTAAATATTTATTTTGGAATAATTTTTACTTTCTATAAATACTATAATACTCAATAAAGATTATTTTGTTATAGATTTTATTCAAATATTTTTTATCTGTTAAAATTTTAGATATATCGCATAATAATGGAATCTAACTTATATAATTAATACACATATACCAATATATTTAATTGTTTTCACCTCAGTATAACAAGAAATTATATTACTATTCAAAATAATGATTATTTTATATAAATATATATTTCATATTTATGTCACATAGCTTAAACTATATATCTGTTTGATTATAATTAATGTTTTACCTTTTAATACGACCAAATGTAGTATTCTTCCTATTGGAAATAACAATGAAGGGCCACCTGAGATTAAAATAGAAAATTGTTCAAAACCACAAAATAGGACGATATGCACAAGATTTTATCTTGTGAACAAGGTTATTTTTTATCCATTCACAGTTGGATTAAACTCAGTGTGGAGTAATACGTTGTACATCGTCCGCGGAGTGATACAGTGACGTCACAACTGTTTTAGAAATTTAAACTCTAAGAATCAAAAACGTGTCCTGAAACTATGTTGATAACTAATATTTTTGCTATGGTCAGGGTAGGTTACGTTTTATATATCTATATTGAAATGAACCTATGAAGAGTCCAGTCAGGATAGATTTGGCTGTAATTTAATACATTTAATCATTTAGATAATGTATAAAAAACAACCAAATCTTTCCTGACTGGACTGTTAAAAATGTATTTTAATAGAGTTATATAGAAATGTATATATTTAAAACCAAATGTATCCTAACTGGAGACTTTATAGGTATATTTAAATATACGTATGGAAAAACCATAAAAATTAGGCGAAAACGTAGTTTCTAAAATAGCTACACCCCTAAGGTTTGAATAGAGATAGCGTCAATGTATTACCCAACTTTAAATTCATAAAAAATAAGATTCCGTGTAGAAAAAAAATTCTTGTGCATATCGTCCGATTTTGTGATTTTGAACAACTTTCAATTTCAGTTTCAGGTGGCCCGTCATTCTCACAATTACCTTCTTATTTACATATTTCACTTATAAAAACAAACTAAATTTATTTTGATTTGATGTCCTAACGTTTAAAGTATAGTAAGTAAAACTAAATTAATACGAACTAAAAACAAATAACCTTTGTTTTTTGGGTCCGGCACAGCTTGTTTAAAATCGTCCTCAAAAGCGTCCAAATGTTTCATTATGCTACCGTCTTGGGGCAGGCCTCCGTTAATCATTTGTAACTTTCTTAGGTCGGGCACTTTCAAAGTAGGTTCGTATTTGTATCCTTTAATTTCAGGAAATAGTCCTGGATTGTACAGGATGCTTATTTCATTTCCTCTAAACTCGCCTCTGTTGTTCATTTTAATCCCGTAGTATTTCCTAACGTATTCAAATGATATATTGTGGAGTCGCTTGCACGATTCAGTTGGTACGTTCCAAATAACGTCATATCCCAAAGTTCTGGAAAAACGTTAGACCATTAGAAATATAATTCAAAAATAATTGTAAAACAGATTTTCTTTCTTTTATAATTTACGTTAAAATTCTTAATAGTGAATATAGCTATATACGTTGCAGATAGCTAATACAGTGTTTGTTTGTTTATAACTTTCTATTTTTTTATAAAATATAATAATAATGAAGATTATTGTTCATTATTATTTATTTGTTCGTTATTATTGATTTAATAAATAATAATTATACGGCACCTTGCAAAACATTGGGGGTCAAACATGAAAAATAAAACTATTACAAGTTTACAATTGTTTAATTTTTATTTTAATTAAACGCTAATATAGAGAATTGTATACGTTTTTGTACATTAAAAATTAGATTCCATATTTTTATCTAAAAAATTTTTTAATAACAAAGTATACTTGCTACTCTATTTGTA
This sequence comes from Prosapia bicincta, assembly GCA_036971475.1. NCBI lineage: Eukaryota > Metazoa > Arthropoda > Insecta > Hemiptera > Cercopidae > Prosapia > Prosapia bicincta. Next base: position 261,478,244 of record JBAIZL010000005.1, read on the forward strand.
ACCTACATCAGAAAATAAATTTAGTTTATTAAATCAATATTAAATTATACTAAAGTTATTGAATCGGCCACATAATATGTATAATCTTTCCGTTAAGTATTGCATACTTGTGCTGATACATCTAGAAAACTTTGATGAGAAAAATATATATTTATTTATTTATAAATTACCAATAATTTAAGATGGTCAAGAATTTATAGATTGACAATAACTCTCTGTTTATTACTCTCCTAATTATCACAAGAATAGCTCGTCATTTTGCTGAAAAAATACCATAAATAAGTAACTTACTTGCTTAAATTTAAGTAAAGTAAATATATTTTTCAATGCTCTGTTTATTTGTAGTATGTGTAATTTTTACTTATAAAAACAAAACAAATTTTATAAAACATTTTACGTGTGATGAGTAAGGGGCAGAAGCACATGTAATACCTCAGATTATAATTTTGCCTAGGGCTCTGCAGGTAGCAGTTACGTCCTCGATAAACCTGTTAGTAGAAGGGTTGTCAGTTTGATGAGACAAGATTAGATAAGCGAGTGTGGCAGCAGGGCACAGAGACCTAACACACTTAGATAACAAATTTTAAAATAATTTGCAGCCTGGAATATTACCAAACGAAGATGGAAGATGTGTTTCGACATTACAACTGGCATTATAAATATCATTATTCACCTCGGATATTAAAAATTACTTTCGAAATTATAATTTTTTTAAAGATGTAATGAACAGAATTTAAATATGTAGTAAGTAACTTGCTTTAGCAGTCATGTGACATAGGACATTTATTTTAATATTCGTAATTGGTAAGTTTAGATAAAGTATTTACTGTTACAAAAGTAGTATTTAAAAGCTTAATCGCGTTAGGTATTAACGAACATCAGTTTAATTAATAACGGACGGCAGTAAGTTTTTATTATATAAATCAAATATATAGTCGCAATATATATGTCGCAAAATATATAGATAAAAATAAAGAAATATAGACCCAGTAAAGATTTTGTTTATTCATTGACAAATAGAATAATAGATAAATAATTTATCATTTCTGAGTTGATAATAGTTTTGTAATATATTATTAAAAACCATTTATAATCATTTATAATAATGTTTTTTTCTAACATCAGACATTCGTTAAAATTACTTTTTTATTATTGGAAATCAAGCGCTATTTATTCAATAAAGAATTGTAATTTGACTGAGAGATATAATTCGACGCAATGAAATTGGCTAAAAAATAAACAGTATTAGCCTGTCACTAACGATGTCAACTTTGTTGATGAAACTGTAATTAATAAACAGGTGACAGTGAGATTTCGAGTTTAATGTTTTAGTTTCAAGCGCTTTGTAATGGAATTATCAAAATATTTCCAGATACGCATCACACAAATGTGTCAGCTTGCTTAAAGTGGCAAATTTTATTAAAATATCTTCTGTGTTAGCTACTTTACAACATCTGAGAGATTTTTCTACTGAATAATTCCTAAAATACACATACGACTTTGATATATATGGGTCTAATTTTAACTTTCTCATTAGTTAATTGTTTATTAAAATAATCTGTTTATTTTTTCCATATTTTATATTCGAGCTATGTTTATGTTTTATTAATTTGATATTATTTCCGGAAAACTATGTCTCTTTTCAATACAATGCTCTGTCAAATAAGATTTATAAATATGGGACTTTTTGATAGACATGATATTTGTTTTTTGAAGTGATAACTTCTATAGGCGCGGTGAATAAAACATGAGATTAAATCATTGCTTTCTCATCCATACAACATATGATTTCATGTAGCAGCTGATTTTGTGTTATTGGTTATGTTTTAGAACAGACGTTTTACACGGAGTTTATTATTAAAAGGTTTTGATCAGTTAATAAATATTTATTTATTTAAATGTTGATAAATTCCAATACAAATAATTCAGTATAACGATAATATTGAGTTATGTATTTTTTCCCAATTTTTGTTTAGGATTACGAATACTTTTTAAAGAATTTATTTGAATTGAATTTGTTAAAACAATTTGTATTTGCATTTTTGCGAAACCATTAGTCTTATTTTGATATCTCATTCCGTAAGGAATTCCCCTAGTGCCAGAACCAAATTTGTTTTAGGTTTGCCCTTGCAGTGTTATAGGCAGTCTTTGCATTGAATATAATAAACCCTACTTGCTTATAATTTATTTTCGTTTATTACATTATTATTATACTTCTAATGATATAGGCCAATTTTACGTTAATATTGTTATTGTATTAAATTATAATAACCCCAATAACACAAAAATAATCAAAAATCAACTGACAATACAAGTTACATAAGATAAAACCCTTATGTACATTCTATAGCAAATAAAAATATACCTATTACAACATGAACTATTTTAATTTTACTCTATCTTTACTAAAACGAAATACAATTCTATATATACTGTAGTCTCATTTCTATATATACTGTTTTTTATGGGCTTCTAGTTTATTAATATAAAAATTATTTTAAAGTAAATCTAAATTCAAAGAATTATATACTTGATCATTATATGTATTACATGTAATTATACAAACATTATACTCACAGGTGAGAGCAAATGATAGTCACTAAAATTACAAACGTAAATGTTGTTGTAAATGACATCTTTTCTTTTCCCATTTTACTTCAAGTCAATGTGATTATATGAGCGTGTCACTACACAAGTGATGCTTTATATACGAAAGTCGCCTAACTTACCCACCTGCTATAGTGACGTAGCTGCGTAACCATTTCCGAGATAATCAGTCTTATCTAAAGGCTTGAATACCCGAAAGAAGGTCATAATTTAACTCATTTTTTTAATCCGTCTATTAGCTCACACTCTCTTGATATATATCTTGTACAAATGTTTAGTCGTAATTAAAATACTTTTTTTAGTCACCCAATCGTGCTTAAATAAAATTTAGTTTTAACCTAAGAGTGATTACAATAGATGTTAATACAGTTTTTTCAAATATTTATTCAATTATTAAATTAATAAATTTAGGATCTAGGTCGGATTCGAACTGAGTATCTTCATGTTTAAAGCTAGCGCTTTTTGGCAACTTTTCATACCTTGAAATAAACTTCTCAAAGATATATATGAAAAACATCCATTATATAACCCTCAATTGTGGCCATTATTACCCCAAAATATCATAAATAATACTGTAGGATTTCTTTTTTAAATGGAAAGAATAAAATAAACGAACAATTGGATTAACGGTTTGGTTCACAGACGGTCAATGAGAGAGGAAAGCGAAAAGAAACTACAACACTATGCAAGCGACTTAAAGAAGAAAGTGTATAAATGGTAACAAACAAAAATAATAGTCCAACACCATACCTAGAAAGGAAAATGGAAAATTGCTAGGAAAATCGCTTTCTGTTTTACCACCTAATATTGTTATTCCGACATGTATATATATATATATATATATATATATATCGCCGTATGTTTTCTTGTGTATTAATAAAGAACAAAAGTCTAAATACAAATACAAGAATTATAATTGAATTTACAATTCAAAACTTTTCGTTGGCTAACAGTACCAACATCATCAGGAATATTAAACAATTAAAATTAACATATGTGCAAATTAGATCATATTTGCACATATGTTAATTTTAATTGTTTAATATTCCTGATGATGTTGGTGCTGTTAGCCAACGAAAAGCTTTGAATTGTAAATTCAATTATAATTCTTGTATTTGTATTTAGACTTTTGTACTTTATATATATATATATATATATATATATATATATATATATATATAATATATGTATATATAAATATATAATATATATATATATACATATATTATATATATATATATATATATATACATATATTTTATATATATATATATATATATATATATACATATTTATATCTTTTTAAAATTATAAAATAAAAAGAAACTAAAATAAAATTCTTCTTGGTTAATTTAAGTAGGAATTAACTCTTTAAAAAAATTGTAAATTACTTGTTTAGTAGCAGACAGCAATTTCTAAATTTGAAAATAAAATAAATTTACATTACCCTTTAAAATGTAAATATTTTTAACTAGGAAATAATATCGTTTTACTTATTTTCTTCAACTCTAGTTCAAGCTTGTGTTGAGATTCAGTATGAAAATAGCACAATAGCAATGGAATAAAAACCTTAATGATGAAAGCATGAATGACAATAATAAATTAGAAAAGCCTGTGGTTAATGGCAATCACAGGTAACGGCAAGTCAGTGAATAGGTAAGAGTATGGCTAGTAATAAGGTTTTGATTTGATCGATGGCAATGGGTTTCGGTGGACCTTCAGTATTCTTCAATTTTAACAATACTTAAAGATCACAAACAGATTTTTCGTCCTAATTATGAACTAAATTAGGATAAATTATAATGAAAATGAGAAAGTAAAAATATAAAACAAGTGAATTTATTTAAATAGATACCTTAAATAAGTCTTGGTACAGGAGCTGTTTTTATACATTTTTTATTCGGATTTATCCTTAAAATGAAAAAAAACCATTACGAATAGAACAACAGTGGAAATTTTATAATATTTATAAACAATACATTGTATACCATGATGACACTGACATTCAACATCAGAAAACTTTTCAAAAATATAAAGTTAGTTGCGAATTATCAAAATATAAAATAGTACAGACTCTTATTTACAAAGAATAAGAGAGTGTTGCGAGCATATTTTGGATCATGTAAACCCTCTGATACAGGATCTAGAGAGGATATTATGGAATGACATATACAGTTCCGCGACCCTGAAATTGACGTCCCAACCAGGATGAAGAGCTTAGCCTACCCGCTACACAGCTATATTTTAAGGGAAAACACATATCAATCATTATAGTAATGAAGATTATAAGTAATGCATTAATACACAAGAGCACAGTGCTACAATATATTATAATGAACATATTGGAAAGAACCCCAATCCCACAAAAATAATCAAGTAAAATAAAAGTGTGTGTGTGTTGTGTGTTTGTGTTTGTGTGTCTGTGTGTTTGTGTTTGTGCGTTTCAGCGCGCGTGTGTGTGTTTATGGATTTATATATACCTTGTAACACAGAGTTTTTAAACACACAGTATATAATGTATTATTAATATAGTTATAGTCAAATAATGTATATAGTTATGATGATGAATTAAGACTGTAAATGTAGGACTAAGAGACGGGTAGTTTACAATAAATACGCATAAGTCTTGTCTCTTTAATAAACTCATTGATTAGAAAACGTTATACAATATTAGTAATAGATGGTAATTATTTTTTTTAATGAATTTACGACTTTGATATGAAACTATTTTACAGTTATTATTAAACAACATGTTTAAATCAAATTTTCAAACCAAACCCAATTCTTGTCATCACCCACCATAAAGAATGTCTGGTACATTTATTTGTCAAGGCAAATATTGAAACGGAAACAAACCATAAAAGAAGTGATTGTTGTTGTTAACTCGACAGAAATAAGATTAGCTAACATGAACTTACATATGGGAGTGTTGTGGACGTTAATTGAAGACCTTTCCAAGTTTATTGCACCTAAATCCAGAAAAGGTTTTTGCATAACGACTTCATTTGAAAAAATTATTTCAATATATTGAATAAGTATTCTGAACCTATTTAAAAAATAGTAAAATGCAATCATCTAGTGTATATTGTATTTACTAAACAATATAATGTTAAGTGTACATGTAATACAGTTTCTTCCTGTAACAGGTTACTTCAAACTTTTAAAATCATCGTTTCAACATTATAATTAGTTTCTGAATTATGAATTTAAAATCCTAAAATTATTTTTTACTTTAAATTTCAATTTCAAATGCTGATATAGTTTTACAAACATGACCATTTGTGAAAGTGGAAAAATTGCTTTAACTACTAATTGGTAAAGATCTAATTTCTTTTTTTTTATGTAACTGTTTTTTGTAGAGGAGAGTTTGTGACAATATGTTAGGATTTTATGACAGTGACAACACATTTTATGTACCTATGCCTTACAATGAAAATATTGGAAAGAACATCAATACCACAAAAATAATCAAGTAAAAGGAAATAAACAAATGAAACAAGTTACTTAAGATTAAACCCTTATGTACATCTCGATAACCTGTCTTCATCATCAGAAGGTCTTATTACAAAATTACAATTTAATAAATTAGAATTATTTATATAGTATTTTTTTAAAAATACCATCTGACGATGATGATATGGTCATCAAAATGTACATAAGGGTTTATTCTTAAGTAACTTGTTTCATTCGTTTGAAATCCAAACAGATAATAACAAATTTATAGTTTCCAATTAGCTGTGTTTTCATTTAAAATAAAATAAGTTCACTAGGTATCCATGCATAGTCTTTAAGTCACAAATGTCTCTCAAATATTCCACAACTCCGAAAGGAGCTTAAAGAGGCTTATGGGAGGCTAATTGTTTTTCATAAAACATTCAGGAGTTGGTTCTCCTTAGAGGTTTATTCCTTGATATACAGGTCTCGAACCAAGGTTCGTAGTCAAGAAATAAACCATTACTCTCTTACGGACAAGGTATGGTCAGAGGAAGACGGGTGAAGAGTAAAAGAGAAAAGGTTAGTCGGAGGGAAAAGCAGCAGCGGGGTTGGTAAGGTCCGTGAGAGAATGTACATCTTTGATGCACAGCTATGTGAAGTTGTCCTTATGGATATTTACACTCTGGCTACTACAACGATTTGATCTTAGCATATAGATCTTGCTTTGAAATACATATCACATAATTAAATTTTACCAACAAAGTCAATGATCATTTTATAAGGTAATAAAATACGTGCGCGCGCGTGTTTGTGTGTGTGTATGTTTTTGCATACATGTGTATGTGTATGTGTTTGTGTTCGTGCGTGTGCGTTTGAGTCGTGCGTGTGTGTGTGTTTGTGTTTGTGTGTATGTGTCTGTGTGTGTTTCTGTATGTGCGCGCGCGCGCGCGTGTGTGTGTGTGTGTGTGTGTGTGTGTGTGTGTGTGTGAGTGTGTGTGTATGTGTGTGTGTGTGTGTGTGTGTGTGTGTCTGTGTGTGTGTGCGTGCGAGTGTATGTGTGTAAATGTCTAGAGGGATTTAAAATTTATTGACTCTCAATAGGTTCATATATCCCTTTTGACTTTTGTTTTTATGCTTAGAGGCGTTTACATTTAGGATCACATTGCATATCTGGACCAAAACCTATTTTTTTAATAACTTGTTCAACTGTTTCAAGTACTAAATCACTTCATATAATATAAGAAACTATATATTTTACGATATAAGAATCGAATATTTTGAAAAGTCGGGAAATAAATATAAGAATTGAGGTTTTATTTGATAAAAATGACGCTTTATTTGATTTCATTATCTTCTTAAATACAACAATCTACTAGGTTATTAGTTGGAAATGTATTTCTTGCAGATGGGGCCCACTGCCCTCTTCACGTAATCGTCGAAAGCTTTGCATTTCTCTAGTGATGATACGTCTGTGGATGATCCCCATATTACCACTCCGTTTGCTCCTTCTTCTTTGGGCACTTTAATGAGGTTTTCAAAGTCTTCCTGAAATTTAAATATTTTAATCATGATAAAATGAACTTAAAATAATCATCATTATTGTTATTTCTATTTAAATTATTATTTCTATTTAAAAGTTATGGGTCGCGTAGGATTGTCATATTATTTGTCACATTATAAATATTATGTCCAGTTTTCGTTCCCAAGAAGTATGAGGGTCCCCTTATTCTTATATATATATATATATATATATATATATATATATATATACATATATATATATATTTATATAATTTCAGAAAGGTATGCAAATTACTATAATATTATTTATATTACTATGTATAAAAAATATATTTTTCATAGGTAAACAGTCATAATTGATTTACAGTAAAGAATGTTTTATGGGGGTCAGAATTTTGCTCTTTACATACAAATATATGAGTTTTAAAAACAAGTAAAATATATAAAAAAAACACTATAATGGTTGGAAAACATTATATAGAGACATGAAAATCAATATTGTTACGTTTTTTGGTATGGTATATATTTTCTTCTAGAAAACTTAAACTAAATTAAGAAAACATAAAAGTGTGAAAAATAATAATGAATTAGAATTTTCGATATTCATACTGATATACTTTTTCTAAAAATTGTTCTCGTAAAAAAATGTCAAATACATACATTTTGTACGGAATGATTAATATAGTTAAAACAACATAATATTTACATGAAAATAACGTTGTAAAAAAATTCAAACTAAAAGAATTAGGTTTTCACGTTAGAAATTAGCATGGAATTCTAGCTGATTTGACACGAAACTTCATTATTCAGTGAAAAATATTTTTCTTTATATCGAAGGATCCTATTGAATATATTTATATTATATATATATATATATATAGACTATATATATATATATATATATATATATATATATATATATATATATATATATATTAAAACAACATAGGTTATTCATTAATTGTATTTGAATAACCTATGTTGTTTTAAATTATTAAACAAGAAAACGTATTTTATATATATATATATATATATATATATATATATATGTATTAAAAAATAAAATCATAGCTTTTCATTGGCATACTAATCGTCGCATTTAACAAAATATAACAATGTTTCAAGATAACAATGCTTGGAAACGATAAAATACGTCCTGGCTACTAGGTGTTTGAGGCAATAAATTATCTGCGGGCTATATATATGGTTACTGCTTTAGCCGGAATGGTTATACAGATATTTAAAATAATATTCATAGCAACTGGGCGTAAAATGCAAATTCTCCAGACCTAATTGCTTGTGCATGAATTTATTTACACTATAAAAACATGAAAATGAAAGATGAAATGACCAATAGAGTAACTGATAAGTATTATACTAAATATATATATATATATATATATATATATATATATATATATGTAGAATGTCAAATATGTTTTTCTGTTAGAATTATTTTTAAGATTAAATAATATACACTAATTACAGGAATAATTTATTGAAATAATACACTCAAAGCTTTTGGTTGGTTGACATTACCAACAATTCTAGTACTAGGACATTACCAACTGATTCTTAGTATTAATTCCTGAGAATAAATTATTCCTGTAATTAGTGTATATTATTTAATCTTAAGAAAATTTATATATATATATATATATATATATATATATATATATATATATATATATATATATATAATTTAAAATAAAAAAATAGAGTTAAAGAAAGAGGTCTCGGGATAGATATAGTCTGGTTATTCTTGATTTCATTTACATGCAAATCGCTATTCCTAATTGGCACCAGTAGGACAATATTTGACTAGATGATCTGGATAGCCTCTGTTCTAGACGAAATATACACATATAAATTCAAACTTGAACTTTTTTTCGAAATAAAAATTCCCTAGTTCATGCTATGGCAATGTCAAAAGTAAAGAAACAAATATCCGACATTTGGAGTAGATCGTAAAACTTACGTCAGGGATGAAGAAGTCATTAAAGTAATACTTGTAGTTGATGTAGGGATAGACCAGACCTTCAGGTTTGCTGGCGTATTTGAACACTCGCTTTGCTTCCCTCACCTTCCCCCTGCTTCGCATGGCTCTATCCTCGGCTGTACCTTCCTTAGGCAAGTACATGGAAGGATACAAGGCGTCACTCCTCTTCCATTGCAGGATCATCCTGAAAAATGTTATAATTGTTCTCGAAATATTGAATGAACGAGGTAATATAAAATTAACGTATACAAAGAGGAATTGTTAAATAATTAAATATATAAAATATAATTGTATATATTATTATTCCTATATATAGCTTACGGCTCTGAAAAACTGTGTTCAGTCAAGTTTCATTTTAATAAAACGTTCATTGATTTGGGGTGTTTAAATATCCTCAATAAATATTTTAAAGATATTGATGTTCAGCGAGCCTGAAGGTTGAGTGTTCCTTCTGCTTGGAGACAGAAAACCACTGGCTTAGATAACGTCTCTCACAGTAAATTTTAATCTTACACGTTCCCTCGTTTGTTATTGAATACAGCATATCTCCTGTAGGAATAGTCTTGCTTTAGCTATAAGTTCTAGATTTAAACCGTCTGAGAAGACGGGGTTTACGAACTGTCAGGTAATATGAAAATTATAGCCTGACTAAAAGGATTATAAATGACATCCTGTGTACGTAATTCGACACACCTGTGTACATGATAGAATACCAAGAGGTTCATAGGAACGCTTTTACAACTATCTTCCGCCAATATCATTAATATTTCACAGAGAAGCTTTAATAAAAACATGACTTTCTCAGTGAGTCTTGTTTAGAGATGATCTATATTTGCTGTCAAGGTGAATTGTAACTGATATTCGTTTGTAGCTGGTGGTAATAGTCACAAAATATGGAAAACGCCAGTTCCAGTGACAATGGATCGATCAGAAGTAGCCTCTGCTGTGATAGGGTAAAATGTCGCAGTCACTGTAGGAAACGGCTCTCATTGGTTGATTTGTCGCTGTCACTGACTCTGATCCCACCACTCAGATTTTGGCTCCGATTATCGTGTAGTGTCGTTGACTGAAGGAGAGGGTGGTTGTTTATTTTGTGATTGGGATAAATGTCGCTATCGCGAGTGAAAAGTTACTGATACTTTACCACGGGTGGCATTGTTTGATTTGTCGTAGTTACTGGTTTTACTCATTTACGTCATGTATGAGTGGACGGTTTGTGTTAGAAATCAAAAAAGTGACAATGTTGCGTACAGTAGACGCTATTTCGCATTCGGTAGTTTGGTCTTGATTACGCAGGAGTTTATTTTTAAATAATATGAGACTTCCAAAAACAAAAAAGCGAGGTGTGGAATCATTTCATCAGTGTGTAATGCCTACCAGTTATTAGCACACAAAGAGCAGTCTCAGTATCCCTTGTCACCAGTACTAAAGTCACCGTTGAAAGTCACTGATCCAAACCTGGTGGCGTCACTAATAGCACCGATCCGTTAAAGCCACTGGATCGACCATCTCTAGTCTTATGATAATGCGTTCCGTATCTATGTAGATCATAGTTTACGTGTATCAGTTTTGGAACTGTGAAGTAAGTTATGTGTATCGATTACTAAAATAATTTTCTTTTATTAGACATATTTATATTGTTTTCATTATGTTTAACTTATATACAAAGTCCGTATCATATTAACGTGAAATTGTAGTATTTATGTATGTAATGAGTGACAATCCAGAACATTATTTTTTGCATCTTTAGGTATAATTTTTCTTGTTATGTAAAATTATATGATAATAATGTTCAGGTAAAATATAGGTAAGTTTTGCTGCTAACGGTGTCGGTCTCTCTAGGCATCATGATTCTCGATAGACTTCCACAGAAAGAAAATAGTGGTGGAAAACCTATTAGATATGTCCCCGTGCAGAATACGGTAGGAGCTGATAATATTAGGAAATAATAGATAATTGTAAAAATTAAAGTAAGGGAAACATATCTATTATAGAAAACTTATTTGATTTTTCAGAAAAACATGTGTTCAATCTAATATCTGTAACACAAAATTGATCCCAAACAATGTGTATTAAAAACCTTTATCCATCTCTAAGCAAACGCAACAGAGAAGTAATAGGCTACCTGAAGAATAATACTAAAATCGTCTTACGAATTGTTAAATGTTATAGATATGAAAATGAGAGTTTAAAACGTTAAATCTTCATTTGTATGTTTTGTTCCATTTACAAAATTTTACATCGTATTTTTTCTATCAGACTTGACAAAGTTCCTTGCTATTCAAATGATTTGCATGCCAGATGGTGAATGGAAAACCGTCCGCCTATGTACCGTAAAAATTAATGCCATTCAAAATGCTTATGTCTTTAAAGCATGCATAAATTCTTGCTAAGCTCACTCTCATTACAATTTCTTTTCTAGAAGCTGATCTTATGTTTAATGAATACATAACACATTTACTAAGTTTAATGAATTACTTTGACTAAATTACGTAATATTAGAAAAACTTAACTTTGAGCTATAATTTACTCGAGGAAGTCTCTTGAATTTCATAAGCGTTTTGAGAACACAAGAAACTTATTCAGGGTCTGTGTGCGCGTATATAGATACTTAAATTTTAAACTTGAAAATTTAGATTTAATCTTGATTTTATCTCTCCTAGTAGATGGTACCAACTACCCTCAATTGCTTCAGAGCTTTTCTACTTCACATATAGGTCGTCAGGTATAGCCTGATCAGTAAAATGCGTGGTAACGGAAAGCGAGTTTGAGGGGAAGCGTAGAAGCGTTGACACTATACTATTCATTACATTGTTCACTGTAAAAGAAACTGTCTCAGCCGGTAACTCCACTACGCACATCCACTCAATTCCTCCCGTCAACCGTTCAAGCAAAACATTTCCCTCCATTTCCAGAAGATTCTTTCAATATTCCTACACATTACTAAGGGTCTGCTATAAAAGGGAATAAACGAGTAATCACCTCCTAATAACATGGATAGAAAATAGTGTCTATTTTATGTGATCTGTATTCGTATTGAATTCTCCCTGTATCCTAAACTTTGGGGTTCTTATCTCCACACCATAATTCTACATTATCCTACAATACTATATTAACAATTCTTTCCTTTTAAACCGTACTTGTTGTTAACATTTAAATTACAAAAATCAATATTAGTATTCAAAATTAATAACTTCTTTATAGGCTATAAGTCTTAACTAAGAAACAAATATAGAACCAACGGATGGAAAGCTGATGCTATTGATCTGGTAATGTTTAGCTCCTATCACGTTTATCTACTAATAAACCATTATCTAATTTTATAAATTACACATTTGGAAACTTTAAAGACTATTAGTATGTGCATTTCAAGATAAATACACAGTATCAGTAACAACAACTCGACAAGTATCAGTAACAGATATCGTTACCTGTTACAAATTCTTTAATAATACATTGTAAATTTGTGCATATTTGGAAGAAAGTTTAACAATATTTTGATACTCACTGGTTATTCTCTTCCATGGTGGCGTTGGAACAAGAGTCGACACCAACCCCGTTGAAGCACTGGGGGTACTGATAGTAGCCTATCGAGGCATATGGACGTAGAGCTTTGATGTACTGCATTGACTTAGTGATGAAGTTAGTGGCAGCCCTCTCGTATTCTAGTTTCGCCTAAATGAAAAATTTTCAAATAACATACATTATACTGCTATTTTATAAACACATATATAATTATGGAGGTTTTAAATGACATTTAGTAATTTACTTACTTCAGATTCTACTTTGGCAGTGGTGTAGGATGGATATTTGTCCTGAATACGTTTCCTGGACATTATTCTGTAGATTTCCATCTCCCCGAAATTCTGCCCCCAAGTTGCACCAAAATGTTCCATATCGATGATAAGTAGCCCTGAAGGAAGTAATTAGTCTTAGTACATGAACAAAATATACAAAATTTATTTTAATATATTTACAATAAAAACATTCTCTATTACGTAACGTATTTGATCTGTGAATATGATCCTAGTACCCAGTGAAAATGACTCCCATCGATGTAATTTTCTCCACATCAAACATCAGGTTATCTCCACTTAGTTTTCCTTCACTTTATACACTAGTTACTTTATATACTTAGTGCTTTAACGTATTATATACTTTAAATACTTTTTTTTCCTGTTCGTACCTTCTAATCTTGTTACAAGGCTCTATTAAAGAAGACGACATTATCTGAAAGAACTTCAACTATATTTCTTAAATTAATATTTAATTTCTTAGTCCAAACCTCCTTCAGTTGGCTTATTATTGAATATGTTTCAATGTCTTAGAAATATTAAAAAATAAGTATTTAGGTATAGTTTTTGACCAAAAATAATTTTGAAGCAACTGTAAGAACTGAAATTGATTCAGCACTATGTCAAACATGAAGAGCTTTCTCTTAGTGAAATTTCGAAACAAAAGTCTTTAATGTTGTGTTTTATTCTTCGATTTACCAATTTCAAAGGAAAATTAACTATCAAATTCAATTACAAGTATCTTAAAGGGTAAAAAACTATTTAAGTGTAGATTAAAAACATCAATCGCTTGAAAAAAGGAAATCTCTCCCATGAAATACGTAGAAACTACCCAGAGTGTTCACGCTAGAAAACAAATGCTTCTATAAAATGTTTAAAAAATAATTTTTTTTCACTTACACAGAAATCCTATCTCAGTGGGTATGAAAGGCCATAGAATTCGCAATAAAACATATTTAATCCTGTATCACAATTTTGAATAGTTTAAACTTTTTACATTAGCAGCAGTTGAATGAAAGAGAAATCATAATTAATAACTTATTATATAATAAATTAAAAATATGTTATATATGAAAAACATTTTAATTGTATTATTGTCTCTTTTAATTATAAAAAAATTAAGTTTATTTCATCAAAAAGTCTATATAAAAATATCCTAATAAAGTAAAAAAATCGGCAGAAATACTCTTAAAATACAAATATTGTATACATAAGAGACCTCTATAAACACTAAACACTCGTTATTATGTATTGTCATAATCTGTGTGTAAAGAGTTCTTTAATAAAATATATATACTTAAATTTTTAATTTGACACCAATGTTTTTGTAAAGTGTCATTAGATTCTGTATTATGTATAACCCATAATATTCTGGACTTTGTACCCACCTAGTCATTTTATATTTTCTTTCTTTAAATTTAAACAAACTTTAAAATGCACTATAAAGTACAAAACAAACTAACAATAAACTCTAATAACTACACCATAAACCGGAAGAGAAAGTCAGCGACACCTAGAAGTTAGTCAATTTCCATGCATAAGTTCTGCTGGATTGTATTTGTGTTCTTTATAAGGATAAATCTATTCAAACTTATATAAGTTTAATTACTCGTCCTACTATGTAAAAATATTCGCCCAAAATATAAGAGGGGAATCAGGTATATAAGAACAACTGGCTAGTTTAACCTAAGAAAGATATATCGATAGTTGAAATGTAGACGATTTATCGAGATCTAAGATACTGAAACTAATCAGAAATCTCGATCATAGCATTCGCATGAGTAATCGTCCATTATAGGGTATGATTTTATAACACACGAACCCTTGCTTATCAACCGAGGAACGGATAACCGACATATGTTACACCCATCTGCTTGATACATAAAATACCTGTAATAGAGAGGCGTCTATTGCTTATACAACGGTGTAGTGCAACAGGAATTACAACAGTATACAACTGGAATTATCACAAATTGTTGGAAATAAATGTTTTTCTTAGGAACGTTTCAAGTTTATCGTTGTAAGATTGCATTATCAGTTCTGAGGTAAGGTCTTGGAGTCGTAATAAAGTTTTAATTATATAGATTTCCTTAAAATTATTAAATTTACACACTTAAATAACTTTAAAACGATTGAGGTGTTTTATTTTGTAATTATCGCAGTTTAACTACTCTCACCATGTAACAACACATGCGAGGACGTTCTGTCTGTAAACTCTGAGGTCTAAAATTAAATCCTGCATCAGTAATCGTTCTAATTTAATAATCGGGTAATTTTATTCCCCGTTTTTATTTATAATTTTATATTTAAAATTGTATAATAAAGACCGTGTTTTGAATATTGAATATAATTGATAGGAATAAAAATCTAACCACATAACTATTGCATAAAAACTATTGTAAGCATTTTTTTAAAATTTGAAACTTTACTTACCGTTGTTTTTGGTGTCGGGAACAGTTTGATTCAGGACAACTTCTAGGGCATTTAGATGGGGCATAATTTCGCCTGCTTGGGGCAATCCTCCATTGATCATCACTAAACTAGAAAGGTCAGGAACCTTCATGGTGGGCTCATACTTCCATCCTTTGATTTCAGGAAACAAACCCGGATTGTACAGAATGCTTATTTGGTTTCCTCTGAATTTGGCATCGTCGTTTATCGTTATACCGTAGTCCGTTGCAAGGTAATTAAATGTTATGTTATACCTTAGGCACATTTCTGTTGGCACGTTCCAGTAAACATTGTATGCGGCTGACCTGAAACAATTAATTAAAGACGTAGCAACATTACGTAATCTCATAAGTAGGCAGCAGCACAATCGTTTTTTTAATAGAGAAAATCATTGAAAGACGTTAAAAAGGTTTGATAACAAATTATTTAGTCTATTTATATATATTTAAATAGTGGATACTATGTGTTCGTGAAACCTAATTTATTTGAGTTTCTTAAATATTGTTAAAAACATAGACTATATAAATAACAAGAGATGTATTGAAAATTCACTCATACTTCACTCCTTACACCTGGAAAACTATTTTTGAAAGAAATATAAATAATATATAAATCGCTCTAATAATCTATGATTTATTATTAAAATCTTACAACTATATTGCATACATCTTGTAATAATAAAAATAATAATATATACTTTTCTACATACGTAGGTAATTTAGGACTTTTCTTCTAAAAGAAGACGGCCGTTTCAGGAGGAGAGGAAGGCATACTTACCACTAAAAGGTTCTTGAAGTGACCTAATACAGTATTCTAACTCCTGCCCTATTACAAAGTACTCATTTGCAACTCGATTTTACAATGGGAAACCTCTCTTAAAACAGTCGTTCTCATTCAGACAGTAAGTAAGTGCTACTATAGGCAACTGTTAACAAATTGACTTATATTAAATCGTCTAAGGGTAAATTAGCATTTGTAGATAAAAATAGGAACAATTAATAAGTAATCTGTTAATACTTAGATTATTTTTGACATGTTGACTTATTTAACTTTACGATGAATATTTACACATTTTCTCCCAAAATGAAATTTATTTTAAATATCTTTTTTAAATAAATATTTTTAAAAAACCAAAAGAATCTCATAATTGTAAGATAATTGATAAAGGGATAAAATGTACAAAATGGTTATAAATTAGAAATAAATACAAACTACAACAAATATATCAGTGTGATAGTTCCGTAATCAGTAAGTTTGTTATTGTCAAGTTTTACTTTTTTGTTGCGTTAATGTATTAGAACTACTTTTAATAATTATTTCACTGGGTAGTCGTTAAAATCTGCAATCTCTGATAGTGTGTGACAAGACAAATGACAGTTTCCCAACTCATTAACTGACAACTTGTCATAGGTCATTGTGGGAGAACGTGCAGCCAGTACCTATGATGTATCACTTCCGTTTCCTAACAACTACAGTGTTAAGCTTCTGTTATAAATTTCAATAATTAATTTTAAACAAGGCTAACATATCGTACGGATGTGGTCGAATGCTATTTCGTTTGGCAACTGGTTTCCACTGAAACTACTTACAATAACTCTACCGTTTGTTATATACATACAGTATCTTTGAACTCGAGTTTTAGAAATAAATGGAAAATATTATTTCCTCTTTATAGATATTTAGAGTTTAAAAATTAATGTAAATTCATTAAATTATCAAATTTAGTGTTTGGAATCTGTTACTCTATAAGGACAAAATTTCCTTAGGTGTTTCCATGCATTTTGTTCTTTTACTTTAAATGATGATGAATTACTTCAAGATCACTTTACAAGATCACTTTCCACTCATTTAGGGATGTAGGCTCTGTAGAACGTCTAGGTTTTGTGGGTACTCTTGCTAAATAATGTCCCTCCAGAAAGTATTTCCAAGTATACTATGTAAATATGTAACCTTATCCTTTATTTTATATCCATTTACGATATACCTTGTTAAAAAAAAAAATTAATACATGCAAAGTAAAATTTATTTAACTTATACTTTGAAATTGTTAGGCATGGTAGAACATGTTCTGCTAATGCGAGAACACCTTACATCCGCTTCGCTAATTATGTTTTCCAAAATCTCTGGGTCTTAAAGAATCTATTACTCGAAATCTCGCTCCAAGGTGTATTCCTCTGAAACTACGTATGTATACGATCTCATCTTATCCTGTAAATTTCTTTATAATGTGTTTTGTTAGGAGACAGAGTAAGTATAAGGCACGAAGCATTTATTTATCATACTATTTGAGGATGTTAGGATTAGTAGTAACTTATTCTCTCAATGCAAGATCATTTCACACTCGGTTAGCTATTTACGTTTTCCAAAAGATCTGGATCTTAACGAATCTCTTTAAAATGTCCCTACTTGCAGTATTTTTCAGTAGACTACATTACGTAAATAAATGCCATTATTTTCTACTTTACATCCCTTTACGATTTTCTTTGTTAAAGAACGAATGAGTTCATGTCAATTAGCATTTAGTTATCTTACTCTTTGAGGATGTTAAGGTTACCTAAAAACGTATTCTCCAAATGCAAGATCCCTTTACAACCTTTTAGCTGTTTATGTTTTATATAAATTTCCGTTTAATCTTAAGGATTCTCTTGGTCAAACATTACCCTCCATGGTGTATATATATATATATATATATATATATATATATATATATATGTATACTTTTTAAGCATAAGACCTTACCTTTTCCTTTATACAGTTTCAGAATGTATTTTATTAATTAACAGAGTAAGATATATGACAAGAGGCATTTGATTATATTACTCTTCGAGGATGTTAGAGTTGGCTAGAAACGAATTCTCTCAATCGATGATCACTTTTCACCCGTTTAGCTAATTAAGGTTTCTAGAAACTCTGCAGTTACATAATTTCTTGCTTTAAGAATCACGCTATGACTTGTATTTTTACGTCAAGTACTTTAGAGTTTGAAGGCTTTGCTGTGGATTTGCGAAAAAGGTCTGAATAGTATGGTATGTAAAGATAAGTACGAAATTTTCATGGACATAAGTTAAAAATCTATAACAACCATGATAGAAATATCTTCTATGTATGCTAATGGCAGATCACTGACAAATAACATACTTTTTTAACATTAAACGTTTCGAACTTCTTTCCGATATTCCTTTTCAAGAGCTCGTTTTTATTAAACCAATATACAACATAGCTTACAATTTATAAAATTCTTACCATTACATAAAAAATAATAATAAAAATCAACAATACACAACTCTTTATAAATATTCTCATTTATAGGTTTTTTAATTCTCTGTGATCTATCATTATCCTATAAAGAATTAATAGTTATTAACAGACATAAAATAAAAATATTAAAAATATCTTCCAAAAATAGATACTTATACAACATATATAGAATAATACTGAGATTTAATCATTTTATGTTACACAAAATCAAATGATGCAGTCAATTACTACTGATACTCACCCCACACTAATGAAACCGTGATCAATTTTTTGAACCATATTTGAACTCCCTTTAAATTATTAGGAAACCGTGATTAATACCAAAATTTAAATGATTTAGTTGTTTAAAATGCTTTGTATGTAATAAGAAATAAAAATATATAATATTTGAAATAGTCCCGTACCTGGTAACCATTGGTCTAGATAAATATGTAAGCGCTTATATTGAAAGAGTCAATTTTATGAGCTCAACGGTGAGTGAAAATGACATTAAAACACTGCTTTAATGGAATCAGCAAGTTTTATGTCAGATATGCCTAAACATTTATTTACAAACCTGAGCCATGAAAACCTACGTTTATTTATATTTATTTTTAAAAAAACACACACATTCATTTGTACAAATATATTTTAACGCCCAAGGTTTAGTTTCAAAAGTTCTAACTAAATTCAATGTCATAAGAGTGGAAAATTAATTTATTTTAGCAGTCCATATTTTTTAAAAAATATAATATATATTTTTTTAAATACTAATACATACTAAATATATATGAGGTATTAATAGGTCTATATTATTTTGAATATAAGTACTAAACGTTTCAAATATATTTAATAAATAAGATACAAAAAATAACTTCTAATTATTTTAAATATTATATACATAAATACCGATCCACAGTGATGGTACTTACACGCTTGAGATACTGACAATGGCTAACAATAGCACGAGGGTAGCTCTCAGTACAAACTGGCTTTCCATCTTGCAAACCAAAGTGATTTTAGTCATATACACCAGTAGTTTATATACTATACTCGTATACCCCACCAAGTGTGTCTGTCGTGCAAAAAACACATCATTTCCTGGACATTGCGCCTACATTTTTAATCAAAACGATAAAAAAGATTGGAAAAAAGATTGGAGGCTTTTTGACACATTTGTAACCTAAATTATACTTCCTAACTAATGACTGCATATGGTTCAGTTTCCTAAGTCTGGACATGAAAGTGATACAACAAGCAGTGTGAAACATGTTCGAAATTTAATAATTTCATGTAAAAATTCTAAGAACTCTCCTACATTTTTTAACAATTTATTCTTTTCTTCATTACTTACAATAATGTATTTTTGTCCTTATTTTACCTCTTTCAATGTCATATTCTACATTTTACATCCAAATATATATGATTCCCAAACACCTTTGCCAATTTATTTTGTATGATACCCATGATACATGTTTTCGCTATAACTCACTCTCTAATTACCATCTAATTACTCCTGAACCCTTCATATTTTCGTTGTTTCAATCATACGCTATCTTATTTTCTACAATACATGAGTCAGGTAAACAGTTCTAAGCAATAAAATTTCATTTTAATAAAGAGTTAAACAATGTTTTTACAATCTTACTTCTTTTTATATTCATTTTGGTGTTTACTCCATTAGGTAATTTAGAGCCAAACAACTTATGTTTCTAGTGACAGTGTACGAGTGACGGTATTTTGACAACCGGTTACAAAAGAAAAAAATTACTTTTGTTTACATTCCAATTATTTACAATAGTTTTCTCTCCTATTTAATCTGAAGTACGAAAACTACTTCAATACATTTGCAACTGTTATTAATAATGTAATCGACACTATACAAAAAATATAATTAGATATTGTAGAATATTAAAATGTGTGTTGTAAAATTTTGTAAGATAATTGTATTACGGGAAATGTAGGGAAAACCAAATACATGAATTCGGTGTACAGACGTATAAACAATTATTTCAATAAAATGTTTTTCATTAAACATAAATTCGTCATAATCAGCCTATATGATAGATATATTTATATATTTGAAGTAAAGGCTTGGGTATAATAAATAGCAAAACAAGCCTTTATAAAATTGCAACAAAATTATAA
The DNA here is from genome assembly GCA_036971475.1 of Prosapia bicincta. NCBI lineage: Eukaryota > Metazoa > Arthropoda > Insecta > Hemiptera > Cercopidae > Prosapia > Prosapia bicincta. Next base: position 261,499,436 of record JBAIZL010000005.1, read on the forward strand.
TTAGGAGTTTAGTTCAAGAGTTAAATTCAGTTTTGGTGTCTAAATTAAAAATTTGTTTTAAACGTAATAGTTTTGGTATTACGGATACAGTTTTAAGTCAGACTAAGGGCTGTAAAAACAGAAAATTTTATCGCATTGGGGAGCAAATCTAAAAAATTGTAATAAATAATATAGTTCTCAGACCATTCACCCGCTCTACAGATATTATCAGTCCTATAAAAACAAAGTAAAACGTATCAATATTTTGAAATTTAAATAAATACATTCTAAATCAAATAAACATACATACATACACACACACATATATATATATATATATATATATATATATATATATATGTGTGTGTGTGTGTGTGTGTGTGTGCGTGTGTATACTTATCTGTTATAGCTTAGTAAAACAACTTTTAGAAGGTTTTCAATGACTAATTCACTATTCTCATCTTTTGATTGCTTGTAGTATCAATGACATAATATGATTAATAATAAATCTAATTATCATTAGAACATGCAGTAACTATTATTATCTCATTGAACATGTCATCAGACGTCCCTACAATTTCTTGGCGAGAACCTTAATATATTTTTTACATGAAATATCAATACTTGTTTATAAAAGCACTTACATTCAATTATGTACATTATACATAAAAAGTATTTCTAAAGTAGCTAGAAAGAAATAGGCTACTATTTCTATTGTTACAATTTAATCATTGATGAAACCTACTTGTGAAACAGTCAAGCATATGTAATAGATCTATTGTAATCTATAGGGTCGAGGGTTACTGTACCGTTATCTTAAACATAAAAATCATTCCAATTTATAAAAGCACTTACATTCAATTATTTCCATTATACATAAGTAGCTAGAAAGAAATAGGCTACTATTTCTATTGTTAAAATTTAATCATTGTTGAAACCTACTTGTGAAACAGTCAAGCATATGTAATAGATCTATTGTAATCTATAGGGTCAAGGGTTACTGTACCGTTATCTTAAACATAAAAATCATTCGAATTTATAAAAGCACTTACATTAAATTATTTCCATTATACATAAGTAGCTAGAAAGAAATAGGCTACTATTTCTATTGTTAAAATTTAATCATTGTTGAAACCTACTTGTGAAACAGTCAAGCATATGTAATAGATTTATTGTGATCTATAGGGTCAAGGGTTACTGTACCGTTATCTTAAACACAAAAAGCATTCGAATTTATAAAAGCATGTAACTGGGGACTCGAAAAATGAACCGTCAGACAAGCCCTTAACGAAGAGGGGAAATCTAATATAAATCCTATAATTATATACTAATATCAGTTACTAAAGTAAATACCTATTTTGTAAAAACCTTAATTTCCGGAGTGAGGGACGTGAAAACGGGACAAACAAAGAGGTACCTATTGGTAGGCAAGGTAGGGAAATGGGAAGCAATGGGAATGTCGATTGATCAAGGGATCGAGGAAGAGTGATGTGTGAAGTTTCAGTGGGCGAAGAGGGAAGTTTAAGGAGCCGGGGAGGTCAGAAGTCCGGGGATCCATAGAGGGCAGACGTTCTAGGAGCTAGAGGAGTTCAATACTAGTTGCCAGAGATGAAGGGATAAGCAAATTTCTTCCGTCATTTAGACCACAAAGTAAATCTCGACGGCATCGCACCGGAACTCTGAGGATAGATCAAGCTTTTAGTTCAGTTCGACTTATAACAATTAATTAATTCTGAATAACAAAAAATTTGTAGATTTAACACAAAAAAGTAAATTCAGAAAAACGGGCATAAGGAATAATTTTTAAAGCCCTAAAACAGTACAAAAAAATCAATTAACTATAACTTGCTTGAGATAATATAACTTTCAAGACTAACACCTGGTAATTTGTAATCAGTTTATTCCGTTTGTCTGGCCGTTTATAAATGTCTACTCTTGAAATATTACTTAGTTATTTTTTTTGTAAATGAAATTTCAATGGCATAAATAATCCGTTCAAAATACAGATTTGGCGACCAACAAATAAAAAACTAGGTAATAGATATTGACATAGAAACTTTTTATAATAAAATTGACTTATTATTTTTATTACTTTTATCGTAACAAGTATAATTGAAAGTTAATGTTGGCTCTAGTTCGTGAGGAAATCGGTATGATATAATATATAATATGTTATATATATAGTGTTCTCTACAGAGAGTGAATGAACGAAAAATGAGCTGTGGGAATCATGGACATAGAGGCTAAAAAATAATATATATTTAAAACGTCCATAAATAAATGAATTTGTATGATGCGACGTGAAAGGTCAAAACAACCGAGAGTGACTGACTGATTTCATCAAGTTAAAACCTAATTTAAGTGGCAGAGTCATGAAATGTTAACATAGCATTAGCACTTAATGTACAACTGCAAACAATAATTAATTTGTAACATCAGAAAATTAAAGCGAAATTTTTTTGTAATGTCATGATAAAGTATAATGAGAATTCTACTGCAGAGTATATTCAGCTAAATTCGTTTTAGAGGCTAGTAATGGCTGTGAGGGTTTAGTAGGCGGCACTAAATTTCAAGTACGAAAAATATAACAGCACTCTATTATAAAGATTCTGTATTGTAGAAATAATTGGTTATTTTCGAAGAATGGAATATAAAACTTTATAAATTGACACAGGTTAACAATACTCAGTTTACCTATATTCGTGTCATTCATGTTCTATCCATATCCTGCACTAACCAATTAATTTCATATTTTAAATTACCGAAATGAAAATTCAATAATTGAACTTATGAAAATGTTAGTAACTTACACGTTTGACGTAGTTTAACTGCTACCAGTTCTTAAACAATACTGTTTTGAAATAAAGGTTAGCCACTTGAGATAATGTGTTTAAAACAAAAAAATATTATTTTAATCCTTTTCAACAATTATTTTATACTCTAAACATTAGAACGTCCCATTTCTTTAATAGTAAAGTTACAGTACAATTTATTATTATTATAATCAACTTATCTCACAAATTAATTATGGTAACTGCAATAAAGAATCAATATTTATTCATCACATTGATTTGATATCTTTAGATTATCCAACTCAGCTCATACGTAAGGAATTTCCTATAAAATTTTACATTGCCATCACAATTATTAAATAGCAAGGACAGTCTTTAACAATGGAAGGAATTTCATATCTATAGAGGAAGTTAGCCTTCAGGTTGGTTCATTATAGCTCCTTGTGGAATATAATAAAGCACCCTACCCAATGTAGTTTTTCGCGATTCTGGAGCGTTATATAAAATATGTAGGTCAAAGTACATTTTATTTACTAGCAGAATTGAAAAGGATAAAGGAATGGTACTGTGTGCGTTGCAACGGGCAGTATACCTTTGATACATAAAGAAGAAAAAAATACAAATGTCTTGAGAAATAAATCAAAAACTATTACATTTTTCATATTTGGAAAAAAGTATGTTGAAGGAATTAATTAATAGAGAGAAGAAAAAAAGTATTCTATTTTAAATAAACTAATAAATTTGACCCCGAGATTGAAAAAATCGATTGATGAATACAAAACTAGAAACGAAAAACACTAACTTGTGAACAGGGCCACCTACAACCATTATTGGCATTTCTCTTGAACGAGGAATGTGGGGGACAAGCGATAGTGAAAGATATAACCATAACACTGTATTAAATAAAAAAATATATGAAAATTAATTAAGTAGACAGTTTAAAGTTATTAATGTGATTAAGGCTGGCATGCTAGATGGTACCCGAACAGAAAAACCCGTTACTACAGGTGCATAGAGTAACAATAAAAGCTAGACAAAGAAGCTGGAGAGGGTGGAGAGTTGGTAGTCGATGTTAATGCATGTATAAGGAAAAGCGGTAGTTTTTAGGGGTGTACCAAAAAATAAAAATGTGATAGTTGCTGGACGTTACTATGTTGGTTTGTGGATAAGCAGTTCTACCCATAGGCTAGATGGGACTCTGCAAGATTGTTTCTATCGTCGGCTTACAACGAAATTTATAAACCGTTTGTCGGCACTCGGTACTTCAATTTTGATCAATGTAATTGAATTCGCTAATTCCTTACCACAACCTAGAAAACAAGAAGGAACCCAGCCTCAGCGAGGTCTCTTTACGAAAGACGAAGGCAGTGAGAACTCTGGCCACTCATTTTTCAGTATAATTTATGATGAACTATAGTAAACTTTTTTCATAAAAATATAAAGTACTAAATTTGGAATTTGAAATAGATAAACAATGACTTCGCTTGAAATAGTGTTTGTTAACTAGATTTTGAACATAGAAATAAATTTTAGTATGTACAAATGAAATGTTCAAAATAACTATAATGTCTCGAAATATGTGAGGTGAACAGAAAGGCAGGTTTTTCCATATAAATTATTAAAAACTCTTTTTAACGTATCTAGACAGGCTTAATTACAAAACAAACAGCGAAAGAAAATTTAATTAAAATCAATAAAATAATTTCAACCAAAAACGATGTTATCTGCAATAAAATTAAAGGGAAAAGTAATTTTGTAAAAGTTTAAATAATGAGAAATAATAAATGTAAGTGACAATTTGATGCGATATTAGTCAATAACTTGAAACTTTCTAAAAATACCTATTAGTATAACTAGTTGTCAATTTTTTGAGGTGAACTTTATATGGAGGGATTTTTTGTTGAATGTTGAATATGAATTGCAGCATAAGTGAAGCAAAATTTAGTTATGTTATGTTTTTTACTAGATATTTTTGATCATTCAAAGTAATAAAATTACTATGCAAAATTTTTTAAATTTGATTTTAAAATATCCTATGTAATTGAATAAATAAAAACACATTTTTCGCAATTGGTGAATTAAATGGTTGAAAAATCAACCATAAATAGTATTTATATTCATAAAGACATGATGCAATAAAATAAAAACCTAATGTTACAACTGGAGAGCTTATTCTTTAGAGTAAATAAATTAAATGTTTTTGAGCTAGTTTAAAAGATAAAAGATTTTTAAATAGAGTTCAGAAACTAGTTCCACTGGCAGATGCTGCTTATAACTAACAGAGGAGTTTGCAAAACAGTAAGTTAAGCAGAATCATATTTAGCACCAACTAAAATCACCTCAGAAAAATAGCTCATGGTAAGATTACACATATGTTATATTGTTAATGATAATATGTATGTTTTTAGCTGACAAATACTCACATAATAATCTACAAAACCCTGACATGTTAGAAGTAGATATGTTTTGAAAATTAAATCAGGTCATTTTCGTGAGGTTGCACGTTGGTGTTAGAGGGGTCGACACTGAAGGGTTCATTGAAGGGATGTGTGTGTGTGTGTGTGTGTGTGTGTGTGTTTTTGTGTGTGTGTGTGTGTGTGTGTGTGTGTGTGTGTGTGTGTGTGTGTGTGTGTGTGTGTGTGTGAGTGTGTGTGTGTGTATGTGTGTGTGGTGTATTAGTATGTGTATGTGTGTTGCAACGTCCCACCCTACTTTTATTTGATATCCCTTCTCGCAGAATACCAAAATTTTGTTGTTTAAAAAACTTATTTATAAACAAACCAAACATCTGCCAATCACCCCGCTTGTTAAACCGTGCTAAGCTCCCTGGGTACGTGTATATTTCCCGCTCGTAGGGCCAGGCCCAAAACAAGCCTATTCCCGCTGACCACTATTTAAAATAAGTATAAACTCTCCAAAATTGGTTTATCAATTATATATGGTCTAGATATAGTCACACATGTCATTTCAATAGTCAGCTGGAAAGAAACACTTTTATAATAATACACAAAATAATCACAGAGTCTTACCACCTGGTGATGATCTGCAGAGACAGCAAGGGAACGTGCAAAATATGATCGTGTTTAAATTACCTATTTTAAAAGGCTCCTGTGTCCTTTTAAACACAATCTGCCAGTAGATAAATCTCTGGACTTTTATACAAAAAACCAACTAATCTTTAGGCTAGCTCATGAAGTTAGTTGAGAGAAACTCTTTAAAAACATTAAGCTTTAACTATTATCATTTAATGAAATTTAATTAAACTTGTTTACTGATTTAATAATCATTTTCATATTAGTTGGAAAAAGCTAAACAGTTTTTATTGATTATTCGACACAGGATGAAATGTAAATACTGTTGATTTTTATAACATATTTAATTTTATTTATTTAAATAAAAAAGAAAATTTATCCTTTCAAATACAACACAATTATATTGACAAAACAATTTACTAATTAACTTGTTGTTTCTCATACTTTAAAAACTTATAATTTCCATATATGTCAATTACATTTACATAAACATAAAATTATTTCCCATATTACACATAATAAAAATTTATCTTCTATATTGAATTGGTAAATTCGTATTTATGACACTTAATTTTTAAATTTAT
>JBAIZL010000005.1:261508322-261528322 GCA_036971475.1 Prosapia bicincta
CTTTCTTTTTCCTTTTGTCGTATTTCGTTCTTACTTTAGCGTCTAGATTAGTAACAGAATATTTAGCATTTATTTTCATACGGGATGATAATTCCGTTAACATACAAGAGGAGGATCTTTCAACTCTTTATTTGTCGAGTTGAAGTGATTTCACTTTTCTTCATTCAATATGTTTTCCATTTGTCAGTAAATTTTAGGACATTGTAGGCAATTTTTTGATCTCTGGACTTTAGCCGTAGATCTATAATGGTGTGATATCAATGATTTGAAAAACTGTTGTTATGGTGAACATTTTGTGTATGCACTACTGTTGCGTTTTTGTCTGTCAACAACAAATTAAAAAATTATGGTCGAAAGATGTGTGATGTAAAAGATTTTAAAATTATTTTACAATGACCATTTAATATCTGGACTACGGTATAGTGTTTGTCTGTCAACACTAATGACAACATTATGGTCAAAACATTTGTGATATAAAGGATTTTAAAATTATTGTTACAAAGAACATTTAGTATCTGGACCACGATGGAGTGTTTGTCTGGCAACACCAATGACAACATTAAGGTCAAAACATGTGTGATGTAAAAGATTTTAAAACTATTGTTACAAAGAACATTTAATATCTGGACCAAAGTGTAGTGTTTTTCTGTCAACACCAATGACAGCATTAAGGTCAAAACATGTGTGATGTAAAAGACTTTAAAACTATTGTTACAAAGAACATTTAATATCTGAACCACAGTTGATCACATTAAGGTGAAAACATAAGTGTTGTAAACATTTATTATCTGGACCACTGGTGAGTGATTTCCGTCAAGGTCAGTGACAACATTAAGGTAGAAACATGTTTGATGAAGAGGATTCTATAATTATTGTTACAATGGACATTTTATATATGCACCACAGTTAAGTGTTTGTCCGTCACTAACAATATCAAAATAAAAAACCAACATTTGTGATATGAAATATATGAAAACTATTGTTACAGTGCACCGTTTATATATGCACTACTGTTGAGTGTTTGTCTGTCATTACCAAAGAAAATGATAAGGTCAAAGCAGTGTGATATCAAAGATTTAAAAACTATTGCTGCAATAAAACATTTTATATATGCAGTACTGTTGAGTGTTTGTCTGTCACTATCAAAGCCAACATAAAAGTCAATACAGTGTGATATCAAAGATTTGATAATTGCTAAATTAAATATTTTATGTATGCACTACTGTTGAGTGATTGTCTGTCATTACCAAAGACAACACAAAAAGACAATACAGTGTGCTATAAAATTTTGAAAATAATTACTACAGTAAATATGTTATATATGCACTAATGTTCAGTGTTTGACTGTCACTATCAATGACAGCATAAAAGTCAAAACATTGTGGTATCAAAGATTTGAAAACTATTCCTACAGTAAACATTATATATATATATCCACTACTGTTGATTTTTTTTCTGTCATTACCAAAAACAACAAAAAGGTTACAACAGTGTGATATCAAAGATTTGAAAATTATTGCTACAGTAAACATTTTATATATGCACTACTGTTGAGTGTTTGTCTATCACTATTAATAATAACAAAAAGGCAAACATTTGTGATATGAAAGATGTGAACATAATTGATACAGTAAATATTTTATATATGGACTGCTGTTGAGTTTTTGTCTTTCACTACAACTGCCAACATAAAATTCAAAACAGTGTGATATCGAAGATTTAAAAACTATTGTTACAGTAAACAATTTATAAATACACTACTATTGAGTGTCTGTCTGTCACTATTGTGACAACAATCAGGTCAAAGCTGTGTGATATCGAAGAATTAAAAACTATTGTTACAGTAAACAATTTATATATACACTACTATTGAGTGTCTGTCTGTCACTATTGTGACAACAATCAGGCCAAAACTGTGTGATATCGAAGATTTAAAAACTATTGTTACAGTAAACAATTTATATATGCACTACTATTGAGTGTCTGTCACTATTGTGACAACAATCAGGTCAAAGCTGTGTGATATCGAAGATTTAAAAACTATTGTTACAGTAAAGAATTCATATATGCACTGCTGTTTAGTGTTTGTCTGTCACTATCAAGGACAACATAAAAGTCAATACAGTGTGATACCAAAGATTTGAAAACTATTGTTACAGTAAAGAATTCATATATGCACTGCTGTTTAGTTTACGTATGTCACTAATAATGACCCCATGAAAGTCAATAGTGTGAAATATCAAAGATCTGAAAAGCATTGTTGCAGTAAACAATTTATGTATCCACTACTGATGAGTGCATATCGGTCACTGCAAATGACAACATAAAAGTCAAAACCGTTTGATATCAAAGGTTTGAAAATTATTCTTCTAGTAAACAATTTATATGCACTACTGTTGAGTGTTTTTCTATCAGGAGCAATGATAAAATAAAAGTTAAAACATGTGTGATATCAAAGATTCGAAAACTATTGTTACAGTGAACATTTTATGTGTGCACTACTGTTGAGTGTTCGTCTATGGATCAAAGATATCTAATCTATTATGTAGAAATATTTGTATATTAAGTCACCAACTGAAGAGTGAACTGTTTCTAATTTCATGTATGAAACTAAATTTCGATCTTTACCAATAGAGTACGATTCAGGATCATGTAAAAGTAGTTCAGTATTAGTGTTTTCTAAAAAAAACTGAAAATACATCTCTGTTCATTCGTCTGATTGTTGGTTACGTTATAGTTTGCATCGAAAATATTTTATTTTCATAGTAATTACAAAACGAGGATAGAAGGAGAGAAACCATCCCCGTAAGAAAAACACAAGGTAGAGTATCATTACTTTAAACGGAGTAAAATCGATCAGAATCAATAAATGAATAAACGAAAACACTTTATCCATGAATAAGATGACTGCTAGCTTATTACAAGGATAAGCTTGGATGTGAAAGAAATTTAGTGTCTGATTAATGTACACTACAGCATAAAATAATAATTAAAATATGAAAAAACAATATTGTGAAATTTTCCTCAGCTGAAGGGTTTTGAATTAGGCTATAATGTATTTATTAATTTCCATGGGCCGGTAAGTAGGGGAATTTAAATCGTTTTTCAACAAAAATTACAAAGATTTTTTAAAATTTCTTTCACACTTAAACCATTATTTTAGAGTTAGTGGTGGATATTTTGTTTGATGATAAAAATATTTGGTTTGATTTATTTTTTGAGAAATAAAACATTGGAAGAGTTTTGACTTATTCGAGATAGAGTAAGCAAACTTTAAGACTTTATGATTATTACACTCAATAGATTCAACGATTTATAATATAATTTGTAAATTAATTTTTCTTCATAGAACTATATTTTATGAAAATTTAAAGTTTGCATTAAGACTTTGTTATTTAATGTGTTTAAGGTTAATGACATCACGAATTCATGTTACTACAAATACACTCTAAGTTTCGATTTTCTATCTGAAAATCATTTTCAAGAGCTAAACTAAAAGTTTATCTACCTAATATTAAACAATAGTTAACAGTTTTTAACATTCATAAACCTTATTTGAAAGTAATTAAAATCAGATATTTCATTATTGTAAAAAATAATAAAATTTACAAATCAAGTTGCACTACTAGATTAGTCCAATTTTGATCACAATGCATGATGTATACAAATCACAAATTACGACCTTGTTATTTCTATCAAGCCTTGAATCAGGTTTTTTAAATTAATGACACCCTATTCTTTGTAAACTTAAATTAAGAAAACATGTAGATATCTTATTTCTTCAATTTGTATCTAATTTCAGGAATTTGCCTTTGAATTTTGTATGAATTATGTCTCACTCTCTTGGGAAGTCAATACCACCCGCTCCCTCAAATAGATTGCAATTTCCGTCACCGGTTATTGTTAACTTAGAGCGTAACGCACAGGAATTTAGAGGCTGTAAATTTAATAAAGTATTTATGACTAGAATCCGTGGAGCAATACTTTTCAGAAAAACAAATTAAAGTAAATAATCAAATAATAAATAACACCCCCAAAAAAAACATAATGAATTCCTCAAAAGTGTCTCAATGACAGAGATATAAACAGTGAAATTACTCAAAATTATATTAGAACTAGAATTAACTAGGTTCAATGAATATGATGACTTCATGTTTGAAACGTTTTATTTTTATTTAGGTTCGTTTTTATTTAATTATTACTTGTACTCAAAAGCAAAGTTTTAAATGTTTGTTTAATTTTAACCAATATATATTAGCCAAGTGTTAGCCAACAATTATATTTCTCTTTTTCAATTCATGATTTATTGTTTATTTCGAAAGTTTTTTTATATCCAGCCTAATATGCTTTACAGTATAACAAACATTTAAATGGTTTAGAACACATTTACCTTCTGTCAGGACACTGTTATTTACCGGACGAATCTCTAGCGTGTTTCTTCTTGTTGTGTCTCATCTTCATGTCTTGTTTCTGCTGAGTTATTGAGAGGCGATTTTAATGAGGGTGAATCCATGATTGACACGAATCCCCTAAATTATGATAACAGAGTTAGTCATAGATAATGTTAAGCAAAAAAGTAGTATTGAATGGAATTAGTGTAGAGTGTCAAAAGTATTTTGTTCTACGTTTGTATGGTAAAATAACAAAGTGACAATGATTGTATGTTAAAACGAGTGTCAGTTCGGTTTAAAAAAAAAGTTGTGTTTAACCATTATATTAACGAACATAAATGTAAAAATAAATAAGAAGAAGAAGTAATAAATAAGTCAATTAAATAATGTTTAATTTTCGGGGTTTTAAAAAAATTCGTAAAGTAAATGTCATTATAATCGGACATGATAGCCACTCATCTCTTAACATATTGCTATATTACTGGGCCTATATTACTTGTCATGTAAGTCATTTTTTACTTTAGTTAGCATTCTACAGAAGACACTATTGTTAATAATTTATATGTATTATATATATATATATATATATATATATATATATATATTATAATTTGTTAATAATTTTAAAGTATTAAAATAATTTTGATTTCTGGTCAAACCGACGTTCAGATAGCTTAGTTTATCTTTGTAAGGTTTACACATTTTATTGATAAGTTAATAATAATAGCTTGGAAACTTTTTGAAATAAATAAACAAATAATTAGAATTTGATGTAAGTAACTATACTATATTAAACAGTTTTAAATTACTTTAAGCTTCAATACTCGTAAAAACCCTAGTCTAGCACAGATGTTAGTTCCGTTAGTTTATTTATCACTAAATAATTATTGGTTGGACCAATTTGGATAGTAAACAAACCTTTTTAAGTTCTTATATATATTTGACTCTTTCCATCATAAAATGTGATCAATAGGCTGAATTATTCCAGGTTAAACAAGTTCCACTCCATTGCTTCAAGCTAAAACATTACTCTAACCTCTAGAACTTCACCGAAATAGCGGGTGGTTTGAACCACTGTTGGAATATTGGGCCTCTGCGGTGCTTTTCGATCCACATTTTATAGCAGACTGTTAAAACGCCGAGAACGTGTTTATATAAACTACCGAAACAAATGTTACAATCACAAACTTAATTTTACAGACATATTCGTTTGATCCCCTCTCTAATCAGATCGGCGTTTATTGCACTTTTTACAGTTGCCGTTGCTCAGAAAACAATAATACACAAATAAAAACAATAATTCGGCGATAAAATGGTATATTACTAGTTTTAAAACGGAAATACATAAAACCGTCAATTTCCTACCTTGTGGATACAGATTTATTACCTGCATAGTATGAAAAATTAATATTAAAATTTATGGTTTATATTTAATGATAAGTACTAAAATTCTCTAATTATTATATTTTATTGTTCCATAAGATATGAATCACTTTACGATATATTGTAGATAACGCTCCTGTTTAGGTTTTAAAAGTGGGTCTCAGATGGGTTCCATTTACATCCGACTTCGCTACACTTGTTAACTTGCCACGCAGCCTTCGTTAGTAATGTACAATATATTGTTGAAAGGTATAAATTAAACATTCCAATAGAGATATGTCACTCGAAGTGACTTACGTTTGCTACTGCTAAGTGGATAAACATAAAATAAATATTTTGCAAACATAACGGAAAGTTAATGTTGTTAATTTTTGTTCTTGAAATTGCCTAATAACTACAAAAAAAAAACTTTTTGAAAAATAAATAAATTAATACAAGCGTTAATTTCAGGGAATCTATTTAAACATTATAAACAGAATGTATCCTACTTTTCTGTCAAAATGACACAAATAAAGTTTAATACACAATAAACTATTGAAATAAAAGTTTGTTTGTAATTTTCTTGACAGACTTCACATCTATCTTTTACAAAACTTCAACTTATGTTGAGATTTTTAATTTTTGCCATCCATTTTTGACAACTACTCTTTATACACAAATCAATATGTTGTTCCTCGTTGCAGACATACATATACCTAATTATTGACAGATCGAGTGAGGTGTAACATGCGGGTGCCTACAGACAACCAAAACCTACTCTAGGTCTTGTATATTTTGACATTATTGAATTATTTCAAAATTCATTACTGTCATTAAAACTTCATAATTACGTTTTTACTACGACATGATTATGTAATGGTATTGTTGTACTTTGAACGTTTATTACAATATATTAGTGCTGTCATAAGCAATTGCCAATTTATCCCTACTGAAGAGCTAGACAACGGAAAAGGTTTATTACACAACTGTTGTTCTCACAATGAATTCTGGATCCTTCATAATAGCTCCTTTTTTGCATAAGATTATTTATCAGAGACAAAAAAGGTGACCTATTTGAACCATATGCTATTCAAGAAAACCAATATGACCAGTACAAAGCTTCAACCGTACGCTATTGCCTTTGGTAATCATTTCTGCTGTCTGCTGGCCCTTTTTCAGTTACTTAAAATGTGCACAAAACAACTTTGGAGCTATACCAGGCTGTAATATTGGTACATAATGACCTACCTACTAAACAAATCAACAAATACTTTAAAAATATATATTTGTATATTTTTTTTAAGAAATGCAAACTTTTATTCACTTATACTATTTTTTATATTGTAAAGTTTAAAAAACTTATTTTATTAATCTCAATAAGTCTGAAAATAATAGGTAAAAATATTTTGTCAAGTCAATACAAAATATCAATAGTTAAAACTTAAAAACAAAATAAAAATATTATCTAACTACTAACACTTCACTTCAAGCTATTAATTTAGTAGTAACAATTTAAATTACACAAATTTACAAACTAAAACCAATTCCACAATCGTTAATTACGGTGGTTCTTTCAAGAGTCACGTGAATTTAAAGCAAGCAATTACAATAGCAGAATAATTAGGAACAATTATTCTTTAACTCCCAGTGCTTAGAATTTTTGTTTTCATGTTTAGTTTTTGTCTTAATCCTGTTGTAATTGTTCTTTTCACATTTACTGAGAAAATGTATTCTGAAACCTAAATTAAAATTACACATACTTTTTTCGTTTTATTGACTTTTCGGAACTGCAGTTACAATTTGTGTAGTTACAACAAATCTCAAAACAGTGCATAATTAATTTAACTATTTATTAAATGAACTAGGTGGAATATCTATGATTTATCTGTGAAATCGAGATGATTACAGCAACCAACTTTAAATTTCAAACGTTTTATTAATTCTGAAAATTTATCCTTAAATATTTCCTTCAAACCATTTATTTCTAATACAGTTAACATTACGAATTATTTTAAAATCCTAATATTTCTCGCTATAATCTCTTACGTCAGCGGTTCTCAAACTAAGGTACGCGTCACCATTGGGGGGGGGGGCAAGATAATGAAAATCACGCAAAGTTATAATTAAATAATGGAATCTAATTGAATACTTCTGTGGTCGAGTTATTTGGAACCAACAAATGCAATAGGTTAGTCTCATTATTATATAGATAATTTTCGTTTGATGATATTGAAACTAAGAGCAACCTGACAACACGCCAGAAAGAACCACTGATTGAACTATCATGTGATCCGACGGTAAAAAAATATTACAGTGTTACTTTGTTAGATTTTTTGGATCGGTGTTGGAAAGGGGTACGAAGAACTTCACATACTGCTGTAAAATTTCTTATTGGGTTTTCAACTACCTACCTATGTAAAAGAGGGTTTTAAAGCTTAACATATCTCAAAAGGAAGTACAGAAACAAGCCTAATGTTGAGAACGATATAAGGTTGTACTTATTAAAACCTGACCCTAGTATTGAGGAACTATGTAAAAAGGAACAAGCTCATTTTTCTCAATAATATTTTGTAATGTGTTTGAACCCGGCAAGCTGGCCTGAGCAACCGGGCGGGTCCACAGGTGGCGGATAGTGGGACGGCCTACAGAAATGTAGGTTACCTGTGAATAAGGATTGCGGAAGGTTTCTGAATATGCAGGCCTGGACCAAGGCTATGGTTCAAAGGTGAGGAATTATCCCTCCTCGTCAGTCAACCGGTTGGGCTTGGTAGAAATAACCGAGTGCTCTGACCGGGGAGACTGGGGTAGTTGGGAATTAAGTCCTCACAATGCTACTCTCACCTCCCGGGTGAACCAAGGGCAATGCGACAGTGAAGTAGGGGCGGGAAACTGCCCAAACGACACAGTTGTAAAAAAGAGAGTAAAGCAGGCTGTTCATCTGAGCAGTTAATAATGTCCTGAACTTGGGGTGTGCTTCAAGGTCAGTGACTGAATACCCAATCCAAGGTGGAAGGCATCGTGCCGAAGGATGAATGGCTGCAGGGTATAAAATGCAGTCCCAAACGATCCCCTTGAGGAACCAGACAAAACCTCATTGTATGTTGTCTTGCCAGGGCAGTGGGGGCTCTGCTGCGGTCGACCGTTATTTCCCCCATACTCGTGGGACTTTAATGGACCAAATAAGTATAAGAATCAATTTCGAGACTGCACAGACAGTGGGAGCCAATGAGATGGCAAACCGTGAGTCTGTAGCAGATGTGTCAACGGCAACCATCACTGGGGGTGCGGGGGCGGCTGTCAAGCTGCCGACTGCAGAAACCGGTGAAGTGGCTGTAGAGTTGAGCACGATGTCTAGTCCTGGGGCTGCTCTGCGGACCCAGGCGACTGCAAATTAAGCAGAACAATGATCAAGATCCTCCAAGTGAACATACAGCATAGCAGGGCGGCGAGTGCTGTCGTGTGTAGGATGCTGGACAGGGGAGAGGTGGACTTGGTGCTCATCCAGGAACCATGGATTTCTGGAGGAAAAATATGCGGGCTGGCGACATCTGGAGGTAAGTTGTTGCATGATAAGGACTCCGGTGTTCCCAGGACGTGTATCCTGGTTAGGAGGGGGTTGTGTGCTTTTGTACTAACGAACTTCTGTTGCAGGGATTTGTTAGCAGTGACGGTGGAGCTGCGGGCGGAGGGGGGGATGAAGAGGCTGAACCTGGCCACGGCATATCTCCCCTTTGACTGCGCGGGGGCTCTGCCAACACAAGAGCTGAGGAGCCTGGTCGAGCACTGCGAGGCTGTGGATGAGGAGCTGCTGGTGGGGATGGATGCTAACTCCCATCACACTTCGTGTGGCAGTACAGGTACAAACCCTACAGGTGAGGAACTTTTAGCTTATCTTAGCTCTAAGAATCTACTAGTCCTAAATCAGGAGGAAGAGCCGACGTTTGTCACTAGGGCCAGACAGGAGGTCCTGGACATTACGGTGGCATTGAACCAGATGGCTAGGTATGTACTAAATTGGCATGTGTCGGATGAACCATCTTCTTCTGATCACAGACATATTAGGTATGATATCTCTCTAAATCCAACCATGCTTCGCCCAACCAGGGATCCAAGAAGAACAGACTGGGACTCCTACAGGAGGGACCTGGGTGTTCGGATTGAGGAGGCTGGATTGGAGTATGGTGGGAGGAGAGAGCTAGAAGACTCTGCCACATTGGTTGGCGAGGCTATAATAGAATCTTTTACCGATAACTGCCCTCTCAGTGAGGGGAGGAAAGTAGGGGATCCGTCATGGTGGAACAAGAAGCTAGCCAAACTTCGGAAGACCACCAGGAGACTCTTTAATAGAGCAAAAAAGAACGGGGAGTGGGACCTGTATAGGAAAACACTAACCGAATACAACAGGGCAATTAGAGAAGCGCGCAGGAAGTCCTGGAAGGAGTTTTGTCATGATATTGACAAAACTCGGGAAGGGGCACGACTGTATAAAGTGCTCTCTAAGGACCCCGTTAACCCGGTGGGGATGCTAAGAACCCCACTGCGAAATATAACAAAAACTGCAGGGGAAACTGTGGAAGAATTAATCAGGACACATTTCCCTTCCAGTACCCTGAGGAAACTTGGGGGAGCAGACACTGAACAGGTTACCAAACTCTCCACAAGACGTGGTAAGAGGGAGGACTGGGAAGTGGCAAGGAGGATAGTAACTCCACAAAGGGTAAGATGGGCTATTGGCACTTTTAAACCCTACAAATCTCCAGGTCCAGATGGGATCTATCCTGTGCTGCTGCAGCAGGGAATGGATATGCTGGTGCTGGTACTTACTAAATTATAAAGGCTAAGCATTGCTCTAGGGCATGTGCCGGCAGCCTGGAAATCTAGTAAGGTGGTCTTTATACCTAAGCCCACTGGTAACCAATTGGAAGGGAAAGGATACAGACCTATCACACTCATGTCCTTTGTTCTCAAGGGACTTGAAAAACTGGTTGATAGGCATATTAGGGGGGGGGGTGCTTTGGCTATCAAACCACTGCATTGGAACCAGTATGCTTACCAACCGGGGAAATCTTGCGAGGGAGCTCTCCATCAAGTGGTTGGTAGGATTGAGCAAATGATCGCTAAGAAAGGTTGTGCCATAGGTGCCTTCCTCGACATTGAAGGGGCTTTCAATAACCCCTCAGTGGAGACGATGGTAAGTGGTGCAAGACGTCATGGAGTGGATGCGACCACTTGTGGTTGGATAAGTTCCATGTTAACAAACAGAAGCATTTCTGTAGAGGTGGCAGGGGAGGTCAGAAGGGCGGAGACAAGTCTGGGCTGTGCACAGGGGGGGGGTTCTCTCTCCTCTGTTGTGGTGCCTAGTGGTTGACAACCTTATTGAACTCCTGAATGAACAGGGGTACTTCTGTCTAGGATATGCGGACGACATAGTTGTCCTGATCCTGGGCAGATTCCCTGATACAGTCCTTGAGGTAATCAGAAATCCTCTACGACTGATTGAAGAGTGGTGTAAAAAGGAGAACCTTAGGGTAAATCCAAAAAAGACTGCTCTCATTAACTTCACCAGACAGCGAAAAGATCTGACGACCAGGATGCCTCGCTTGTTTGGTGAATACCTTGAGTTTGTGGGGGAAGTGAAGTACCTGGGAGTTACTCTGGACAGGAAACTCACCTGGAATCCACATCGTGAGAGGACAGTTAACAGGGCCAAAAGGGCACTGATGACTGTGAAAAGAATGGTGGGTAAGAAATGGGGACTGAAGCCATCAATGATGCACTGGATGTATCTGAGGGTGATAAGACCTATGATTACCTATGGAGCTCTGGTGTGGTGGACAAAGGCCAACCAGGCACAGACAAGAGCTAAACTGAGCTCTATCCAGAGATTGGCCTGTCTGTGCACACTGGGAGCGATGTCAACTACACCAGGTGCAGCAATGGAAGTAATGCTTAACCTCCCTCCCCTTGAGCTTGTCCTTAGGGGAGAGGCGAGGCTAGCGGCATGGAGATTGCGCAACTCGAGCAACTGGGCTAACCTCCCAGATGTCTCGGGACATATGAGTATCGAGTGCGTGGTCAAAGAACCCGTCTTGGAAATGGGCAGCGACCACATTACTCGAATGTTTGCACCTGACCAGGTCCACCAAACTGTGATGGAATGGTCAGAAACATTAACATCGGGAGCTCATATCTGCTACACAGATGGCTCCAAGATGGACTTCGGCACTGGAGCGGGGGTGTATTATAAAAACCCAAGGGTAGAACTAGTTTTTTCCTTGGAGAGGCATACCTCTGTCTTTCAGGCCGAAGTATATGCTATAAATGCCTGTCTGGGAGAGATAGCGAGAAGGGAAACACATGGGGCCCGGATTGCTATTTTCTCCGACAGTCAGGCAGCAATTAAGGCACTAAACGGACACGTGGTCACCTCGGCCATAGTCAGGGAGTGCCTAATTAACCTACAAGCTCTGGCAAGGCACAATCAAGTCAAGATTGGTTGGGTGCCAGGGCATAGGCGAATACTTGGAAATGAAGCCGCAGATGCGCTGGCCAGGGAGGGGTCCTCGACTCCCCTGATTGGATCGGAACCTGCGGTGGGTATTTCCAAATCCATGGTCAGGATGACAGTGCGAAGGTGGATGGCTGAAAGACACTGTGAGCACTGGATCAGGGCCGAAGGGATGAGACACAGTGAGCTAACCCTTAGGAGACCTTCCTTGGGGCTGCAGAAGAGTCTCATCTATCTGTCTAGGCAGGAATTAAGAATAGCCACAGGACTACTCACGGGACACTGTGGCCTAAGGAAACATTTGCATAAAATGGGTATCTACAAGGATGAACCAGTGTGCAGATTGTGCGGGCAGGAACAGGAGACTGCCACACACATTATTTACAGATGTGGAGTACTTGCTGAGAGGCGCTTCAACCTCTTTGGTGATGGAACGGCTTTGGTGGATGCTGAAGGTAAAACTCTAGTCAGGAAACTCCTAAACCTGGTAAGAGGGAAGGGGTTATTTGACTAGATCAGGGAGGTAAGTACAATATACCTTAAGGTAGCAGTGCTTCGGGCAATTCAAACCCGCTCCCAAGTTAAAAAAAAAAAAAAAAAAAAATGTGTTTGAAAAATATTTTAAAATATATTGGGTTTTAGATGGAAAATTTGTTTTTAATTTAAATGGAACAAGTGGGTTCCCAAAATTTTAATTTTTCATTAAAGGGTACATTCTTTGAAAAAGATTGAGAACCCCTGTTTTAAGATATGAGTTACATTTATTTTTTATAAATAAGTTTTATTCAAACAACGAATTTTCAATTTAAAAAATAAATATAATAACTTTTTTTACATTATTTTTATTTATTATAAATAGCATTACAATTTTTAAAAATTTTCCCCCGATTTCATATTTATTTCTATTCGAATTAAAAAAAAAAAACTCTTTACTCACAACCGTTGAAATTTCCGAATTTTATTTCGTGTTTTCCCTCTATAATTAACCTAAAAATATAGTTTCTTATATTTAAGAACAATAATACCCAATTTTCTCATTTATATTTCTTGAAAAAAGCATGTTTCCTACACAAAATAAATTGAAATCACAATAAATTTATACCATCTATTAAAATATCCCAAGTCCTTAATTTATATAATTTATTTTCTAAAAACATAAAAATATATATTAATTACAAATTATTTCAATGCAAATTATGAAACAGGTGAGTAATGTGTCTATAACTTACAAAATTTGATTAAAATTAAACATTTTATGATTTATGTTTGTAACTAAATTACTTTAAAAACAAACGTCGACAATGATTTATAAAACCAATACTGCACATTTCATTTTCCAAATCTGAAAACTAAAATTACAATTCTACAACTAAATTTCCAAATTTTTAGGTAGTAAACTTTTAACTCTGATTAATCTTAATAAATGAATTGATTGATTTTATAAAGAGTTTTGTAATGTTTATGCCACAAAATTAAAGGAGAGTCTTATTTGCCTATCCGTGTCAAATTGCAAAAACTTCAGCTCAACGAAGCTAGGATCTATTCAGAAGCGAGCTATTCATAGGCGATCTATTCAGAAGCGAGCTATTCATAGGCGATCTATTCAAAAGCGAGCTACTCATAGGCGATCTATTCAAAAACGAGCTACTCATAGGCAATCTATTCAGAAGTGAGCTATTCATAGGCGATCTATTCAGAAGCGAGCTACTCATAGGCGATCTATTCAGAAGCGAGCTACTCATAGGCGATCTATTCAGAAACGAGCTACTCATAGGCGATCTATTCAGAAGCGAGCTTCTCATAGGCGATCTATTCAGAAGCGAGCTACTCATAGGCGATCTATTCAGAAGCGAGCTACTCATAGGCGATCTATTCAGAAGCGAGCTACTCATAGGCGATCTATTCAGAAGCGAGCTATTCATAGTGTTAGGGCGAGCTCCATTTTCAACTTGTTAAACTATCGTTCATCTCGTTTGCCCTGACATTTTGACACTTATGTGTAACTGAACAAAGGTTAGCTCATTCTTGATCATGTATACTGGAGATATCAATATATTCGCGGTATTTCTGTAGGTTTGTTCTTATTCTTTTGTGTTATTCTGCGGCAATAATAACATTTTTAAGGAGTTATTAAACTAAAGAAAATGTTACATTAACAACTTCGAGCAATTGTCGTGTAATTTTTAATTTAAATGAATAAAATCTGTTATTCACAAATACATTGTTTTATATATTCCCTTTAATCGTAAAGCAATGATCTTCAGAATATATTACAACGCTTTATTCTGATGAGGTTTTAGTAATATTTTCCTACGACGTTGATAGCTATACAATTAAAATGAACAAGGAATTAAAGAGTTTATTTGTGATGAAGAGATTTTATTTATTTAAATTATAAAGTTAAGTTATTTCCTTGAAAAACTATTTGTTCACATCGTAATATTCATAATCAACTAATAAACCGTAAATATCTTTTTTTTATATTTTTTATGAGAATAGCAACTCATGTTCTTTCTATTTCCCCTAATTTAACATTGTTACATTACCGTAATGTAGACAAAAGGTTTTTAATGTCACTACAACTTAGTAAAATTCAGGGTTAAATTCGTGAATGCGTGTCAACAGAGACAATTTTAACTATATTTTTTATGGAAATTCTGGCATTGGGTTAAAAGTGTAGTGAATTGGTTATAGATAGGTGAATTGTTATTATATCCTCGATACTGTTTAACAATCGATAGGCTAAATAGTTTATAATTATAGATCCTATTTCAACATTTATAGTAAATAATAAAAAATACTTGTTCATATTCCTGAAGATATTAAAACAGAATGGAACGAAAACCCCGCTAACCTTACTTTCTTTCACCACAACACGACAGACCGCATCACATTAATTCGGTATAAACCTTATATGCGAATAGCAACACGCTATTTGTATTGCTTATGAGACACGAGTATATACAAGTTTACGTCTCACATGCAAATTATTTACTGTATCTAACATTGTTGAAAAGGACTTAAAAGTATATATGAAGGGCACATGAGAAACACACGTTAGTTCAATGAACCAAATCTTCATTTGCTCTTTGTTCATTTACCATGTTTTCTATAACAATGAAAAATCGAATAAATTTTTTTCCAACTTTACATAGGTATACCTAATTGAATAACAGTTTCCAAGTTTACTATAACTATGAAGAACAGAAAAATATTTCCCCAGTTTTCTGCAACTATGAAGAATCAAATTATATTTTCAAAGCTTTCTATAACTACGACAAAATGAGTAACATTTTCCAAGTTTTATATAACTATGAATAATCGAATTACATTTTCAAAGATATCTATAACTATAAAGGGTCGAATTACAATTTCAAAGATTACTATAACTATTGCGAATTGAATAAGATTTTAAAATATTTCAATAACTTTCACGAATTGAAGAAGATTTTCAAATATTTCTATGTCTATGACGAATTGAATAACATTTTCCAAGTTTTATATAACTATGAAGAACCGAATTACATTTACCAAGATTTCTATAACTATAACGAATTGAGTAACATTTTACAAGTTTTATAATGTGTTAACAAATAACGTGATATTGTAGAGGGAAATATACATAGGCAAATCGAAGTTATGTCAGAATCAATAAATAGATTAAACAAAAGGATATATAAATAGAAGACATTTAAGTTTTGAAGTATGGCCTAGCAACAATTAAGAGTATCGAAGATACGTTGGATGGCTGATTGTAAAATGTATGTAAATAAATTTGTTTTACAGGTTTAGTAGGCTAAGCATACAATTTCTAAATATTTCCCCTAAATATTTCACACTAAATTTAATAATATTACGTTAAGCGTAAGTGTTTGCGTGGTAATTCAACCGAATGAGCTAAAAGTAAACCAAATAAAGTATAAATTATATAAAATTTAATTAGACATTACATAACATACTCTATAATCCTCATAAGACTATAATCCTCATAGGCACTAGTACCTGTTGTACAGTAGTGACAAAAGTTTTTTTTTTGTTACTTATTAAAAGCTGAAAAGAGATTCTAAACAATAAAACATATAAAATGATACAAGGACATTTCATTTGATGGTTAAAATATTTCAGTAACAATTGATGTCGACAGTAATTTTAAGAGCAAAGTTAGATAAAAAAATTGGATATGCATCATTATGTGTTTCAAGAATGTGGTTTTTGAAATTTTAGTTTAATGTTATACTTCAATAAAATCGTCATCTATTTCTACATATAATAACCTGAGTATTTTATATGATTTGTTTAAACTTTAATATTTTGTGTTGCCAATCTTCTATTTAAAATAAACTTTATATTCTTGCAGTTTTTTTTATACATCTTGGGGTGTTCCTATAAATTACACTTTTTTGTATTACCTTACTTACTAAAACCACTATTTACTGATTTATTCAGCAGACGCGTTTCGCAATAGGTCAGCGCATTATTCAATGCTGTGAGTGTCATGAGTACATACCTGACGAAAAACCCGCAATCGAAGACACATGATGTCATGATGTCCCCTTGTCATCTTTTAGGCGTTATGTTCTTACTTTCAATATGTTTATATTTTCTATAGTTTGGAAGCCATAAGTTAATAAAATGAACAATTGTTAAAGCATTTTGAGACGAGAATAATATAAGTAACGCAGTAGAGTAACCAAAAGTTTAAATTACAACTTAATTAATAATATGTTCAACTGGCAAAGAATTGTGGCGGTAGAGACAAAACTCTAGTTGGTGATCAGTAGATCGACAATTATGAGAGTAACATATTAAAAGTGTTTAAAAGTAAATTCGAAACCTGTCAATCATAAAATATATTGTGTAATTTTCAAAGTTTGTAATTCAACTCGAAATTTCAAATTGTTTACTGTAATTTATTGCAATATCTCTAAAGCAGTTTGTAACATGAAAATTTTCTGTTGCAGTGTGTAATGCAACAGTATATTTGTTACCTAAAACGTTTTAATGTAAGTTGCATCATAAACGATTGTAATGCAATCTGTAAGTTGCAAATTTTTAAATTCGAAACCTGCGAAGTATTCATCCAATCTATAACCTACGAAGTTTGTAGTGCTATCTGTTACAAAGTATTAGGTCAATATGTTCTCTGCAAGGTTTTATTGCTATCTTTAACCTGATAATATCTACCAGTATATGATATAAGTTTTTGTGATACAGTACTAATAATAATCTAACCTGCTAATATTTAACAATCTTATCTGAAAGGTTTTAATGCAATCTGTAATTTCTTGGACGCTCGAATACAATTTATAACCTACAAATTTTGAATGCTATATATAGCCTGCAAATTTTGTAATATAATCTAAGACTGCGAAATTTGTAATGGAATCTGTAACCGGCAAAGTTTGTAATGTAATCTAAAACCTGCAAAGCTTTTAATCCAGTCTGTAATCAGAGTCTTATTACAATATCTAACCTACTATTATCTACCTGCTAATAATAAAATTTAATGCAGCCTGTAGCTTGCATAGTTTTAATGCAGTCTGTAACTTGATATTATTTAACCATATGAAACCTCCAAAGTATAATTGGTTTCTGTAACATGCCAAAATTTGATGCATTCTGTAATTTACAAGATTCATAAAAAAATCATTATTTCAATCCTCATACATAAATAAAAACTGTCGAAGGTTTATTCCAAATCTAAGTATTAAATTCATAAAATAATCATGTTTTTATTAGAATGTCCCTACGTACCTTGAATTTTAAAGGCATGATCAGTACAGTAATACAAAAAAATATTAGTTGAGTGTATTTCAGGATCTTAAAGTTTGTAATTGGCCTTTTTATTGTTTCGGTTACGCTGTAACCAAGATAATGGCAATTACGCACGAGCTGTTGGTAATTTCGGAAAATGTACAAACAATAATACCCATAATTGCCGTGTAATTATTTAATGACCGATGGCGGATGTACTAGCTATATCCGGTGTCAAAAAGCAGTTCGGAACAGAGCCTGTATTACATTGTGACAAGTTTTTGGCCTACAAACACAATGTTTTGAGTTTTAAAAATAAAATTGAAAATTATTCACACTAGACATTATTGTTATTAAAGTACATTACTTGGTCAGTTTTGGAAATGTTCTTTCTTGAAGAATTAATAGACAATGTTGAAGTTCGGATACATATACACTCAAATAGTTCAATTGATAACATAACAAAACACATCTCTGAAATATAAAGTATAAATTTAAATAACGTCTAGGCTATATATGCCGTAGCCCCATATCACTTCCCGGAAGCAAAACCTTCAACTAGTGAAGAATTAAAATAGTTTTATTTTGTGAAAAACCACAAAAAGAATATTACTTTTTTTGGATGAACTATTTTCGAATCACAGATCCTCTCCCCTCTCTCTTTCGTACTTTTCTTCTCCTTCTTGGACGCACACACGTATTTTTAATGAGAACGGAAAAATATTGTTAGGAAGTCAAAATAAAAATAACCAAACTACTATTTAAAAGTTAGTTAAAAAATTATGAAATTTAAATATACGTCCTGGTAAAGAATGTTAACGCTTATAGTTTTGGTCAGTACTTAAGAACAATGTTTTCTCTTGATATACTATACTGATCGATATCTTAGAACAATGTTTTCTCTTGATATACTACACTGATCGAAATCTCAGAACAATGTTTTCTCTTGATATACTAGACTGATCAATATCTTAGAACAATGTTTTCTCTTGATATACTAGACTGATCGAAATCTTAGAACAATGTTTTCTCTTGATATACTACACTGATCGATATCTTAGAACAATGTTTTCTCTTGATATACTACACTGATCGAAATCTTAAAACAATGTTTTCTCTTGATATACTAGACTGATCGATATCTTAGAACAATGTTTTCTCTTGATATACTAGACTGATCGATATCTTAGAACAATGTTTTCTCTTGATATACTAGACTGATCGAAATCTTAGAACAATGTTTTCTCTTGATATACTACACTGATCGATATCTTAGAACAATGTTTTCTCTTGATATACTAGACTGATCGATATCTTAGAACAATGTTTTCTCTTGATATACTACACTGATCAATATATTAGGACAATGTTTTCTCTTGATATACTGGCCTGGTCGATATCTTAAAAGACGTTTTCTTTTTGTATACTAGACTGATCGATATCTTAGAAACAGTTTTCTCTTGATATACTAGACTTATCGATATTTTAGAAAGACGTTTTCTCTTGAAATACTAGACAGATCGATATTTCAGAAACAAGTTTTGTCTCGAAATATTATACTCAACGATATCTTAGAACAATGTTTTCTCTTGATATGCTAGACTGATTAACTTCATAGAAAGACATTTTTTCTTGATATACTAGACTGATCGGTATCTTAGAAAGAAGTTTTTTTTGATATATTAGACTGATCGATATCTTAGAAAGACGTTTTATTTTGATATGCTAGACTGATCGATATCTTAGAAAAAGGTTTTCTCTTGACCCACTAGACTTAACGATATCTTAGAAAGAAGTTTTCTCTTGATATACTAAACTGATCGATATCTTAGAAAGACGTTTTCTCTTGAAATACTAGACAGATCGATATCTTAGAAAGAGGTTTTGTCTTGAAATATTATGCTAGACTGATTAATTTCATAGAAAGACGTTTTCTCTTGAAATACTATACTGATCGATATCTTGGAAAGAGGTTTTCTCTTTAA
>JBAIZL010000005.1:261533322-261735822 GCA_036971475.1 Prosapia bicincta
TTTTCGCCAGCTACAGTGCCGGCATCATGATGAACGATTAATTCTAATGGACGTACATGTCTAAACACGACTATATGTACAACACTATTGCCAAATCATTTACACTGTTTCGGAAACTATCACATTCCTGCCATGTTAGAATCAATAATATAGCATCGAATTACTTGCTAATACAAATTGCATTTGTATCAATTACGAAGCGTTAACGAAGGGGTTCCAGATCTAAGCTTACATGAATATTGCTATTAGTTTCAAGTGAGGAATAGCTCTACACCCCTCTCCGTAGAATAATACCCTCTCCCCTTTGTGGAGAATTATAGTAATAAACTATATTTAATTACACAATATCAAGAGCACAGTGGTACAATATATTACAATAAAAATATTGAAAAAACCCCAATACGACAAAAATAATCAAAAATAACAAATAAAACTAGATCATTCTAGTTTTCTAACTTCTTGTGTGCTAGATTGTATTTTATAACAAGACCCTCTGATGATGATGATGACATGGTCATCGAAATGTACATAAGGTCTTAAATAACTTGTTTTATTTGTTATTTTTTATTATTTTTGTGGTTTTGGAGTTCTTTTCAATATTTTTATTGTAACATTTTTAATTAGTTTTATATATAACTTAATTCATATTGTAAACATTTGAATGTTTTCCTCTTATAATAAACAAATAAACATCATATACATACGGAAATATATTTATATTTCGAAACAAAATTTTTAAATTTTTTTGCCAGTCTCAGTGCCGGAATCATAAAGAACAATAAATTCAGAACATACATGCCTATATATTACAACCCTTTTGCCAAATCTCTTCGCCAGTCTCAGTGCCGGAATCATAAAGAACAACAGATTCTGAACATACATGGTTATATATTACAACCCTTTTGCCAAATCTCTTCGCAGTCTCAGTGGCGGAATCATAAAGAACAACAAATTCTGAACATTCATGGTTATATATTACAACCCTTTTGCCAAATCTCTTCGCCAATCTCAGTGGCGGAATCATAAAGAACAACAAATTCTGAACATACATGGTTATATATTACAACCCTTTTGCCAAATCGCTTCGCAGTCTCAGTGGCGGAATCATAAAGAACAACAAATTCTGAACATTCATGGTTATATATTACAACCCTTTTGCCAAATCTCTTCGCAGTCTCAGTGGCGGAATCATAAAGAACAACAAATTCTGAACATTCATGGTTATATATTACAACCCTTTTGCCAAATCTCTTCGCCAATCTCAGTGGCGGAATCATAAAGAACAACAAATTCTGAACATACATGGTTATATATTACAACCCTTTTGCCAAATCTCTTCGCCAATCTCAGTGGCGAAATCATAAAGAACAACAAATTCTGAACATACATGGTTATATATTACAACCCTTTCGCCAAATCTCTTCGCCAGTCTCAGTGGCGGAATCATAAAGAACAACAAATTCTGAATATACATGGTTATATATTACAACCCTTTTGCCAAATCTCTTCGCCAGTCTCAGTGGCGGAATCATAAAGAACAACAAATTCTGAACATACATGGTTATATATTACAACCCTTTCGCCAAATCTCTTCGCCAGTCTCAGTGGCGGAATCATAAAGAACAACAAATTCTGAATATACATGGTTATATATTACAACCCTTTTGCCAAATCTCTTCGCCAGTCTCAGTGGCGGAATCATAAAGAACAACAAATTCTGAACATACATGGTTATATAATACAACCCTTTTGCCAAATCTCTTCGCAGTCTCAGTGGCGGAATCATAAAGAACAACAAATTCTGAACATTCATGGTTATATATTACAACCCTTTTGCCAAATCTCTTCGCCAATCTCAGTGGCGGAATCATAAAGAACAACAAATTCTGAACATACATGGTTATATATTACAACCCTTTTGCCAAATCTCTTCGCAGTCTCAGTGGCGGAATCATAAAGAACAACAAATTCTGAACATTCATGGTTATATATTACAACCCTTTTGCCAAATCTCTTCGCAGTCTCAGTGGCGGAATCATAAAGAACAACAAATTCTGAACATACATGGTTATATATTACAACCCTTTTGCCAAATCTCTTCGCCAGTCTCAGTGGCGGAATCATAAAGAACAACAAATTCTGAACATTCATGGTTATATATTACAACCCTTTTGCCAAATCTCTTCGCAGTCTCAGTGGCGGAATCATAATGAACAACAAATTCTGAACATTCATGGTTATATATTACAACCCTTTTGCCAAATCTCTTCGCCAGTCTCAGTGGCGGAATCATAAAAAACAACAAATTCTGAACATTCATGGTTATATATTACAACCCTTTTGCCAAATCTCTTCGCAGTCTCAGTGGCGGAATCATAAAGAACAACAAATTCTGAACATACATGGTTATATATTACAACCCTTTTGCCAAATCTCTTCGCCAATCTCAGTGGCGAAATCATAAAGAACAACAAATTCTGAACATACATGGTTATATATTACAACCCTTTTGCCAAATCTCTTCGTCAGTCTCAGTGGCGGAATCATAAAGAACAACAAATTCTGAACATACATGGTTATATATTACAACCCTTTTGCCAAATCTCTTCGTCAGTCTCAGTGGCGGAATAATAAAGAACAATAAATTCTGAACATACATGGTTATTTGTTACAACCCTTTTGCCAAATCTCTTCGCCAGTCTCAGTGACGGAATCATAAAGAACAATAAATTCTGAACATTTATTTATCTTCAATTCTTCATTACCGGGGGGGTATATACCACTATCACCGCAGTCACTACGCCAGTATTACGTTACTTTCTCAAGAACATTATTTTACATAAAACTTATCTGTACTATTTTCAACACTAATGAAAGTTTATTTTAGTTGTGGTTTATTAGTAAGTTGATAAAATGGTTCCCGCCTGTATATTATGTCAATAATAATAGAAAATGACGAAGATAAATGTAATACGATATTAGAATTTGATATCAAGTGGTATACAATCATGAATAAAGAAAATTAATTTTAGTTATTATAATACACTATATTGTTATTAGAGGCAAATGAAGAAAATGTATTTTATGAAGTATTTTTTACGATGGGTTGACTGTAAAACTGTGAAAACAATCATTAAAAATATGTCATACCATAATAAACTAAATTATAATATTATAAGATTTGACTTTTTTACCACAAACGTTCTGCAGTGTCGCCAAAGATTTATTAACGTAACATAAATGTTAATATGAAATAAATAAAACCTTTTTATATGTTTTTCAAGTTTTAATATGTATGTATAATCTTGGCTGAAACGAGAGTTGAAAAAGATCTGATTTTACTACCTTGACGGAACCAAGGTACGGATAACCGGGTCGATCGGATAGCTCTACTGGTTTCGAGTAGTTGTAGGAAAGCAGGTGAAACCATAGTGTCTGGTTGGAGTATCGTCTTGTCCTAGAGTCTGTAAGACTTTCTGATACATACTGGTATTGCGACGAAGAACTCCTTATATTGGGTCTGACACTGGTTACCCGGCCGGGAGTCTCGGGATTGGTGGCGGAACGCTTATGTACCCTTCGTCTACAATCTCTTGTTCCGCATCTTTTTTATTAACAACATCTTCACAAACATATTAGTAATTGTAAGAGTAGTTAAGTGGAAACAATAACATTATTCTTTTGATTAAATTATTGTGAACATTTTAAAATTAATTTCTTGTTCTTTCCGTTGTATACTTAGTAAAATAAAAAATACTGATACGTTTCCTCCTGCACTGTTCTTCTACCTGTCTCTCTCTTTCATCTTCTCTTGAGATATATTTAAAATTTTTATTTTATTTTTTTATACTTATTTTTAATATATTGCTATTCTTTCATAATGTTTGAGCATTTCGTTCAGTAAATTTTAGAAGGGATGTAGATGATAAGTCAAATCTAGATGATTATAGAAATATTAACACATTACACATACTTTATACTCATTCCATTTCTTACACAACATATGTAAAGGTAAAGGTGTACAGGTATATGTAAAAGTTATTCTAAGAAACGTTATCTTCGATTTAGAAGGTTGTGGGTGACTCCCTTATTCCTCCTGTTGTATCTGATGAGTTACTATCATCTGTTGCCAGATTTACTACCTAAGCATTAAGAGACAACATATATCTTGTATAAAGTAATAAAACTTAAAATGAATGGTTGTTGAACAGGTAATGATTCCCAACACGATCATCTTTTAAGTTGGAATTGGATAAAGGATTGTCTTAACCTATACTTAAAGCCTTATATACTACACAAATAAACCACAATAGATCAATGATACACATGTAAATATATAACCATATAAATAAATTTAAAGGTTGACCTTATATTAGGTCGGTTATTCTTACTACAAACAGAACAAATATAAGGTATATAAAAGGCAAG
Source organism: Prosapia bicincta (assembly GCA_036971475.1). NCBI lineage: Eukaryota > Metazoa > Arthropoda > Insecta > Hemiptera > Cercopidae > Prosapia > Prosapia bicincta. The sequence continues at coordinate 261,537,751 of JBAIZL010000005.1, forward strand.
TAACGTTTATTTAATTATTTAAAATCTATTTATAGGGAAATACGTAATATTTAATGTAAATTATTAAATTAATTTAACTTAAAATAACGAAACCAACCTCTAATGAAAACTTCAATATTTGAACAAAATAAATCCCATCTAAATCTTGTTTTCAATGTAGTCCTGCCATTTACTTATTTTTTTAAATTTCATTATTTGTTTTTATAAAGAAAGAATAGAATTAAAAACAAATTACATGGAGTTAATCTTTGTTATCCAAAGAAATGTAAAATGTTGCCTACATTTTATTAGAGATGAACACCTTTAATGTAATAACAACAGTTTAAACAGTTTGTGCTAAACATTGATTGTACAACGCTATTGTATACTTATCAATATGCATTATTTAACGATATTGCATTTCTAACTATAAACAATAAATCTACAAATATATATTTCTGTGTTTACATTTTAAATAATTTGTCATAAATAATACAACTTACAACAACCCAAAACCACATTGCAAAAATAATAAACAAATAATAAATAGTACAATGTTATATGAGATTAAATAAACTTTTGCAATTTTAAAATTCCTTCGTTATAATTTTTTAATTATGAACTCTGATTTAATATTAATCGTATTATATAACATTACCACACATCCCAATGAGTTTTACTGCTATTTTATAAAATTATTGTTATAAAACCTATACCCATATAATAAAAATTCAAATTTAATTTATTTTATAAATCCAGAAAATTCCACAACAGTTAATACGTTTAGATTCGTCTGTTATAGAGTTTAAAATGGCTCATTTTAACAATAAAACTACTATTTCCAAAGAACCTCGTTTACGTACCGTAGCGGTACCTAGCAATGAATATTTAAAACTCTACAACTGCAAAAGACTCGTCCTAAAAGTAGAACTATAATATTATTAATTTCCTTTGTGCTTCTTTATTATTATTTTTAATTTTATTAAGATGCAAGCTGGACGTGGAACGACCCTAAATATTCGGTCAGTCTCCCAAATATTTTCCAAAATCAAACGTAATCTGAGAGACTAAATAAAGTTTATTGTATTAGACAGCGGAATTTATCAAACCTAATTATATTTTCTTTCAATTTTGTGTTTTTGTAAAACGGATTTATTCCTAGCTGTATCTTTTTATATGTAACACATAGTATTAATTAATAATAACAATTATTCAACCGATTTCTTACGTTCGTTTGACAAAAATTATTTGAAATTTGTTATTAAACCTTATATGTAATTTAATTGTAATGAAAGTTGAGTAATTTGTAGTTCGTAATTTTTAAACGAAATTTAGAAAATATATTCAATTATTTTCCATTTTTTTTCAACCAACATTTGAGATAAAAGTTAAATGAGCAAACACATTCAACACTTCATTAAATGTTCATTGTGGATGAAGTTATTCCACTATTTTACAGTTTCACTCGATATTTAAATTAAAAAATGTGTGAAATATAAAAATATTTAACATTTGTATTTATTTATAGATTAAATATTGTAATAATTTTGAATGCTACGCCACGACGGCTAGTTTATTTGTGAACTAGAATATTAGACTCATTCATAAATAATATATATAATTAGTAGGTTTAATATGTATATATACACATTTACATAGACTTTATTATTGTTTTATTATGTTACTTCAACAGAGGCATACTTGTACTCAGTAATTTTAAAGATGTTTAATTATTTCTACTTTAAATAGTAAAACACATCTTCATTATTTATATTGTGTTTTCATAGTATTATTTACAAAATATATTATTAACTATTAAACAGAAACCAGTTTAAATATAAATCCATTATTTCACAAACATCTAGCATGCCATTAGCGTATAATGCCTTTGAGTCAGAGCCATTAAACATCTCAATTTTATCGACAGCTTCTGATCAAACATTCTTTCTACGCTTGTTAACAAATGTAAAAACAACACCTAAAATAAAAACAAAAGACTAATTTGTAATAATGAAAACCACTGTTGAATATATTTAAACATTTGACACAATTACCTTTCTTTTGTTATTTATAATAATGAAATTGTTCAAAAGTTAAAAATAGTCTGCAATTATCTTAGCTCTGTTAAATCAGGCAATATTTCACAATTACCTGTCTAGAAGTTATGAACGCTATACTTTGAACAAGAAAACGTGATAAATACAAGACTAAAGACTTTCAGACTAACCTGATTATATACACAAGTACTAAACCGAAAATACGCAATATATTTAATGAATAAACTTGAAATTGATGTAACTTACGGTTAAATGCTGTTTACCGTAAAGCATTTATACGTATTTGTCGTGGTTCATAAGGTTACGTACCTGTGATAATGGTAGCGATGGAATTGTGCATCCTATCATTACATTCGTTTATTCGATAAATATATTGAGATATTAGATTTATTATTTATCTTAACAACATCTTGATCTAACACTAATGAATCAGGAAGAAGCATATTAAAACAAATATTTCGGTGCTACATTCATTCGAACCCAGGATCTTTCTGTAAGTAAATATAAGCCCTAAACAGTAAACAACATAGCCGCATATAGTCACACTAAACGCAGATGATTTTGTTCTTATATAAAGTTTACTTTATAGGAAATATGCTCAAAACATATACCAAAATCTATCACTGAGCCAATTTCTCATAATTATAAATATATATATATATATATATATATATATATATATATATATATATATATATATATATATTAAATATGGTGATATGTTTTCTTGTATTATAGTTAATAAATTTAAAATATTTCAAAAACAAGAATACTTGTAATGAATATATTTATTCAAAGCTTTTCGCCGATAAACGTATCTTTTTAAGTATTGAAAGATACAAAGAACATTTAAATGCTTAGATCAAACCAAACATATACAAATCAAATTTAGCTACTCATTGTATTAATAATGAACACGAATTTCCAGAAATAGAAATTATGAAATTAATAAATGAATTAAATAAAGGATTAAAGATTAATATATGTGAAACATTAGAAATTTATAAGCATAAAGTTAAAGACAAATTAATTGATGAACAAATTCAAGTGAGATCAAAGCACCAAACTATTTATAAAGTCATTGATGTTATATAAAAAATTACATAAATGCAATACTTATAAACAATACTTATGGTTCTTTGTAGTACATATGATTTAATTTTGTAAAAATATTTTGATAGATAATTATTTTCCTGAAAATGCTGGTACTATTTTACGGTTTAAAATAAGATTTGAAGAACATTACAGAGCATTCAAAAATAAAAATACAAAAGTATCAAATGTTGCAGCACACCTAATATCACTTAAACATGAAATAACAAACTACGAAAATAACCTAACAATACTCGAAATAAATAATAACCCAATAGAACTAAACTCACTAGAAAAATACCACATTTATAAAAACACAACAATTTAATGAACCTACAGACCACATATACAGAAGACATACTATATAAAAACATCATACACGCAGACCAAGAAAAAAATGCTTGTAACGTCAACAAATACCAACATCACGGACCGAACATCTACACCAGAAAAATAATCAGTGATTCGACAATGGTCAAGCGACCGAAAGGTGCCTCATCACAAGGTAAAATTATTGCACTTAGTGGTGGATAAAAGTATTTACAATAGTAATTTATAAACTTCATAAAGTCAGTGTAACGGAAAAATAATGGACAACGTAAAATATCAAAATATATATAAATATATATATATATATATATATATATATATATATATATATATATATATATAGAATATCAAATGTGTTTTCCTGTTAGAATATTTTTAAGATCAAATAATACACACAAATACAGGAATATTTAATTTATTGAACAATAAACTCAAAGCTTTTCGTTGGTTTACATTACCAACATCTTCAGGAGTTACAATAGTAAGAATGATCTTATGATTCTTACTATTGTAACTCCTGAAGATGTTGGTAATGTAAACCAACGAAAAGCTTTGAGTTTATTGTTCAATAAATTAAATACTCCTGTATTTGTGTGTATTATTTGATCTTAAAAATATATATATATATATATATATATATATATATATATATATATATATATATATATATATATATATACATATATATATATATATATATATATATATATATATATATATATACAGATTTATAGATATGCACGCTCATATTTATATATATAGTGATGTTACACTGAAATATTTTATATACAAAACTGCCTATCATTTACCTGGTAGTATCCCAACTAGTATCCCAAGAATTATTATTAAATCGAAGTTTTTCTTAGAGTGAAAATTAAATAGCGTTTAAATTCAAACAATAATGTTTATTTATCGAATCGGAAATTTTAAAATGTTTAGTTTACGCCAAGTACTTACCAGGGAAATACATCGGGAAAAATTTCCTGTGAAAATATACAGGGATTCTTCATATTTTACATTAGTAATAGTCAACACTAAAAATCTTTGTAAATTGATATAACCTTTTAGGCCAGTAGATAGAGTATACTAAATCTTTCTGGTGCACAGGCGATACAACCAGTGACAATAATAGTTCCTACGGTGAAAACTGCAGTAATGACGTAGAGTTGATGAGTAGTGCGGTACGTTACTATGATGCACAGGTCGATACAACCAGTGACAATGATAGTTACTATGGTGAATCCAGCAGTATATATGTAGAGTTCAGGACTAGCGCCCTTTGATACGTTTGGTGCACAGATCGATACAACCTGTGACAATGATAGTTCCTATGGTGAAACCTCCAGTAATGATGTAGAGTGGATGTGTAGTGCACTACATTACTATCGGTGCACTGGCCGATCTAACCAGATTTAGGGATAGTTCATATGATGAGACCTCCAATAATGATGTAGAGTTGATGAGTAGTGCACTACATTACTATCGGTGAACAGGCCGATATAACCAGAATTAGTGATAGTTCCTATGGTGAAACCTCCAGTAATGATGTAGAGTTAATGAGTAGTGCACTACATTACATTCGGTGCACAGGCCGATACAACCAGATTTAGTGATAGTTCATATGATGAAACCTCCCGTAATGATGTAGAGTTAATGAGTAGTGCACTACATTACTTTCGGTGCACAGACCGATACAACCAGATTTAGTGATAGTTCATATGATGAAACCTCCCGTATTGATGTAGACTTGATGAGTAGTGCACTACATTACTATCGGTGCACAGGCCGATACAACCAGATTTAGTGATAGTTCATATGATGAAACCTCCCGTAATGATGTAGACTTGATGAGTAGTGCACTACATTACTTTCGGTGCACAGACCGATACAACCAGATTTAGTGATAGTTCCTATGATGAAACCTCCCGTAATGATGTAGACCTGATGAGTAGAGCACTATAATACTATCGGTGCCCAGGCCGATATAACCAGATTTAGTGATAGTTCATATGATGAAACCTCCATTAATGATGCAGAACTGATGAGTAGTGCACTACATTACTTTCGTTGCACAGGCCGATATGACCAGATTTAGTGATAGTTCATATGATGAAACCTCCAGTAATGATGCTGACTTGATGAGTAGTGCACTACATTACTTTCGGTGGACAGGCCGATATAACCAGATTTAGTGATAGTTCATATGATGAAACCTCCAGTAATGATGTAGACTTGATGAGTAGTGCACTACATTACATTCGGTGCACAGGCCGATACAACCAGATTTAGTGATAGTTCATATGATGAAACCTCCAGTAATGATGCAGACCTGATGAGTAGTGCACTACATTACTTTCGTTGCACAGGCAGATATGACCAGATTTAGTGATGGTTTATATGATGAAACCTCCAATAATGATGCTGACTTGATGAGTAGTGCACTACATTACTTTCGGTGCACAGGCCGATACAACCAGATTTAGTGATAGTTCCTATGATGAAACCTCCAGTAATGATGTAGACTTGATGAGTAGTGCACTACATTACTTTCAGTGCACAGGCCGATACAACCAGATTTAGTGATAGTACCTATGAAGAAGCCTCCCGAAATGATGTAGACTTGATGAGTAGTGCACTACATTACTTTCGGTGCACAGGCCGATACAACCAGATTTAGTGATAGTTCCTATGATGAAGCCTCCCGAAATGATGTAGACTTGATGAGTAGTGCACTACATTACTTTCGGTGCACAGGCCGATCCAGCCAGATTTAGTGATAGTTCCTATGATGAATCCTCCCGTAATGATGTAGACTTGATGAGTAGTGCACTACATTACTTTCGGTGCACAGACCGATACAACCAGATTTAGTGATAGTTCCTATGATGAAACCTCCTGTAATGATGTAGACTTGATGAGTAGTGCACTACATTACTATCGGTGCACAGACCGATACAACCAGATTTAGTGATAGTTCATAAGATGAAACCTCCCGTAATGATGTAGACTTGATGAGTAGTGCACTACATTACTATGGGTGCACAGACCGATACAACCAGATTTAGTGATAGTTCATATGATGAATCCTCCCGTAATGATGTAGACTTGATGAGTAGTGCGCTACATTACTATCGGTGCACAGGCCGATATAACCAGATTTAGTGATAATTCATATGGTGAAACCTCCAGTAATGATGTAGAATTAATGAGTAGTGAACTACATTACTTTCGGTGCACAGGCCGATACAACAAGATTTAGTAATAGTTCATATGATGAAACCTCCCGTAATGATGTAGACCTGATGAGTAGTGCACTACATTACTATCGGCGCACAGGCCGATATAACCAGATTTAGTGATAGTCCATATGGTGAAACCTCCAGTAATGATGTAGAGTTAATGAGTAGTGAACTACATTACTTTCGGTGCACAGGCCGATACAACCAAATTTAGTGATAGATCATATGATGAAACGTCCCGTAATGATGTAGACTTGATGAGTAGTGCGCTACATTACTTTCGGTGCACAGGCCGATACAACCAGATTTAGTGATAGTTCCTTTGGTGAAACCTCCAGTAATGATGTAGAGTTGATGAGTAGTACACTACATTACTTTCGGTGCACATGCCGATACAACCAGATTTAGTCATATTTCAGATTATGAATCCTTCAGTAATGATGTAGAGTTGATGAGTAGAGCACTTCATTACTTTCGGTGCACAGGCCGGTACAACCAGATTTAGTGATAGTTCCTATGGTGAAACCTCCAGTAATGATGTAGAGGTAATGAGTAGAGCACTACATTACTTTCGGTGCACAGGCCGATACAACCAGATTTAGTGATAGTTCCTATGGTGAAACCTCCAGTAATGATGTAGAGTTCATGAGTAGTGCGCAACATTACTTTCCGTGCACAGGCCGATACAACCAGATTTAGTGATAGTTCATATTATGAAACCTTCAGTAATGATGTAGAGTTGATGAGTAGAGCACTACATTACTTTCGGTGCACAGGCGATACAACCAGTGACAATAATAGTTCCTATTGTGAAACCTCCAGTAACGATGTAGAGTTAATGAGTAGTGCACTTCATTACATTCGGTGCACAGGCCGATACAACCAGTGACAATAATAGTTCCTATTGTGAAACCTCCAGTAATGATGTAGAGTTAATGATTAGTGCGCTACATTACTTTCGGTGCACAGGCCGATACAACCAGATTTAGTGATAGTTCATATTATGAAACATTCAGTAATGATGTAGAGTTGATGAGTAGTGCACTACATTACTTTTGGTGCACAGGCGATACAACCAGTGCCAATAATAGTTCCTATTGTGAAACCTCCAGTAATGATGTAGAGTTAATGAGTAGTGCACTACATTACTTTCGGTGCACATACCGATACAACCAGATTTAATGATAGTTCCTTTGGTGAAACCTCCAGTAATGATGTAGAGTTCATGAGTAGTACACTACATTACTTTCGGTGCACAGGCCGATACAACCAGATTTGGTGATAGTTCATATTATGAAACCTTCAGTATTGATGTAGAGTTGATGAGTAGTGCACTACATTACTTTCGGTGCACAGGCCGATACAACCAGATTTAGTGATAGTTCATATTATGAAACCTTCATGTAATGATGTAGAGTTTATGAGTAGTGCACTACATTACTTTCGGCGCACAGGCCGGTACAACCAGATTTAGTGATAGTTCCTATGGTGAAACCTCCAGTAATGATGTAGAGTTAATGAGTAGGGCACTACATTACTTTCGGTGCACAGGCCGATACAACCGGTTTTATATATAGTTCCTATGGTGAAACCTCCAGTAATAATGTAGAGTTGATGAGTAGTGCAGTACATTACTTTCGGTGCACAGGCCGGTACAACCAGAATTAGTGAAAGTTCCTATGGTGAAACCTCCAGTAATAATGTAGAGTTGATGAGTAGTGCAGTACATTACTTTCGGTGCACAGGCCGGTACAACCAGATTTAGTGATAGTTCCTATGGTGAAACCTCCAGTAATGATGTAGAGTTGATGAGTAGTGCACTACATTACTTTCGGTGCACAGGCCGATACAACCAGATTTAGTGATATTTCATATGGTGAAACCTCCAGTAATGATGTAGAGTTGATGAGTAGTGCACTACATTACTTTCGGTGCACAGGCCGGTACAACCAGATTTAGTGATAGTTCCTATGGTGAAACCTCCAGTAATGATGTAGTGTTGATGAGTAGTGCACAACATTACTTTCGGTGCACAGGCCGATACAACCAGATTTAATGATAGTTCCTATGGTGAAACCTCCAGTAATGATGTAGAGTTCATGAGTAGTGCGCAACATTACTTTCGGTGCACAGGCCGATACAACCAGATTTAGTGATAGTTCATATTATGAAACCTTCCGTAATGATATAGAGTTCATGAGTAGAGCACTGCATTACTTTCGGTGCACAGGCGATACAACCAGTGACAATAATAGTTCCTATTGTGAACCCTCCAGTAATGATGTAGAGTTAATGCGTAGTGCACTACATTACTTTCGGTGCACAGGCCGATACAAACAGATTTAATGATAGTTCCTTTGATGAAACCTCCAGTAATGATGTAGAGTTCATGAGTAGTGCACTACATTACTTTCGGTGCACAGGCCGATACAACAATATTTACTGATAGTTCCTATGGTGAAACCTCCAGTAATGATGTAGAGTTGATGAGTAGTACACCACATTACTTTCGGTGCACAGGCCGATACAACCAGATTTAGTGATAGTTCATATTATGAAACCTTCAGTAATGATGTAGAGTTGATGAGTAGTGCACTACATTACTTTCGGTGCCCAGGCCGGTACAACCAGATTTAGTGATAGTTCCTATGGTGAAACCTCCAGTAATGATGTAGAGTTAATGAGTAGTGCACTACATTACTTTCGGTGCACAGGCCGATACAACCAGATTTAATTATAGTTTCTATGGTGAAACCTCCAGTAATGATGTAGAGTTCATGAGTAGTGCACTACATTACATTCGGTGCACAGGCCGGTACAAGCAGATTTAGTGAAAGTTCCTATGGTGAAACCTCCAGTAATATTGTAGAGTTGATGAGTAGTGCAGTACATTACTTTCGGTGCACAGGCCGGTACAACCAGATTTAGTGATAGTTCCTATGGTGAAACCTCCAGTAATGATGTAGAGTTAATGAGTCGTGCACTACATTACTTTCGGTGCACAGGCCGATACAACCAGATTTAGTGATAGTTCATATGATGAAACCTCCCGTAATGATGTAGACTTGATGAGTAGTGCTCTACATTAGTTTCGGTGCACAGACCGATACAACCAGATTTAGTGATAGTTCATATGATGAAACCTCCCGTAATGATGTAGACTTGATTAGTAGTGCACTACATTACTATCGGTGCACAAGCCGATATAACCAGATTTAGTCATAGTTCATATATTGAAACCTCCAGTAATGATGTAGAGTTGATGAGTAGTGCACTACATTACTTTCGGTGCACAGGCCGATACAACCAGATTTAGTGATATTTCATATGGTGAAACCTCCAGTAATGATGTAGAGTTGATGAGTAGTGCACTACATTACTTTCGGTGCACAGGCCGATACAACCAGATTTAGTGATAGTTCATATTATGAAACCTTCAGTAATGATGTAGAGTTGATGAGTAGTGCACTACATTACTTTCGGTGCACAGGCGATACAACCAGTGACAATAATAGTTCCTATTGTGAAACCTTCAGTAATGATGTAGAGTTAATGAGTAGTGCACTACATTACTTTCGGTGCACAGGCCGATACAACCAGATTTAATGATAGTTCCTTTGGTGAAACCTCCAGTATGATGTAGAGTTCATGAGTAGTGCACTACATTACTTTCGGTGCACAGGCCGATACAACAATATTTACTGATAGTTCCTATGGTGAAACCTCCAGTAATGATGTAGAATTGATGAGTAGTACACTACATTACTTTCGGTGCACAGGCCGATTCAACCAGATTTAGTGATAGTTCATATTATGAAACCTTCAGTAATGATGTAGAGTTGATGAGTAGTGCACTACATTACTTTCGGTGCACAGGCCGGTACAACCAGATTTAGTGATAGTTCCTATGGTGAAACCTCCAGTAATGATGTAGTGTTAATGAGTAGTGCACTACATTACTTTCGGTGCACAGGCCGATACAACCAGATTTAATTGTAGTTCCTATGGTGAAACCTCCAGTAATGATGTAGAGTTCATGAGTAGTGCACTACATTACTGTCGGTGCACAGGCCGGTACAACCAGATTTAGTGAAAGTTCCTATGGTGATACCTCCAGTAATAATGTAGAGTTGATGAGTAGTGCAGTACATTACTTTCGGTGCACTGGCCGATACAACCAGATTTAGTGATAGTTCATATGATGAAACCTCCCGTAATGATGTAGACGTGATTAGTAGTGCACTACATTACTATCGGTGCACAGGCCGATACAAGCAGATTTAGTGATATTTCATATGGTGAAACCTCCCGTAATGATGTAGACTTGATTAGTAGTGCACTACATTACTATCGGTGCACAGGCCGATATAACCAGATTTAGTGATAGTTCATATGGTGAAACCTCCAGTAATGATGTAGAATTAATGAGTAGTGAACTACATTACTTTCGGTGCACAGGCCGATACAACAAGATTTAGTAATAGTTCATATGATGAAACCTCCCGTAATGATGTAGACCTGATGAGTAGTGCACTACATTACTATCGGCGCACAGGCCGATATAACCAGATATAGTGATAGTCCATATGGTGAAACCTCCAGTAATGATGTAGAGTTAATGAGTAGTGAACTACATTACTTTCGGTGCACAGGCCGATACAACCAAATTTAGTGATAGATCATATGATGAAACGTCCCGTAATGATGTAGACTTGATGAGTAGTGCGCTACATTACTTTCGGTGCACAGGCCGATACAACCAGATTTAGTGATAGTTCCTTTGGTGAAACCTCCAGTAATGATGTAGAGTTGATGAGTAGTACACTACATTACTTTCGGTGCACATGCCGATACAACCAGATTTAGTCATATTTCAGATTATGAATCCTTCAGTAATGATGTAGAGTTGATGAGTAGAGCACTTCATTACTTTCGGTGCACAGGCCGGTACAACCAGATTTAGTGATAGTTCCTATGGTGAAACCTCCAGTAATGATGTAGAGGTAATGAGTAGAGCACTACATTACTTTCGGTGCACAGGCCGATACAACCAGATTTAGTGATAGTTCCTATGGTGAAACCTCCAGTAATGATGTAGAGTTCATGAGTAGTGCGCAACATTACTTTCCGTGCACAGGCCGATACAACCAGATTTAGTGATAGTTCATATTATGAAACCTTCAGTAATGATGTAGAGTTGATGAGTAGAGCACTACATTACTTTCGGTGCACAGGCGATACAACCAGTGACAATAATAGTTCCTATTGTGAAACCTCCAGTAACGATGTAGAGTTAATGAGTAGTGCACTTCATTACATTCGGTGCACAGGCCGATACAACCAGTGACAATAATAGTTCCTATTGTGAAACCTCCAGTAATGATGTAGAGTTAATGATTAGTGCGCTACATTACTTTCGGTGCACAGGCCGATACAACCAGATTTAGTGATAGTTCATATTATGAAACATTCAGTAATGATGTAGAGTTGATGAGTAGTGCACTACATTACTTTTGGTGCACAGGCGATACAACCAGTGCCAATAATAGTTCCTATTGTGAAACCTCCAGTAATGATGTAGAGTTAATGAGTAGTGCACTACATTACTTTCGGTGCACATACCGATACAACCAGATTTAATGATAGTTCCTTTGGTGAAACCTCCAGTAATGATGTAGAGTTCATGAGTAGTACACTACATTACTTTCGGTGCACAGGCCGATGCAACCAGATTTGGTGATAGTTCATATTATGAAACCTTCAGTAATGATGTAGAGTTGATGAGTAGTGCACTACATTACTTTCGGTGCACAGGCGATACAACCAGTGACAACAATAGTTCTTATTGTGAAACCTCCAGTAATGATGTAGAGTTAATGAGTAGTGCACTACATTACTTTCGGTGCACAGGCCGATACAAACAGATTTAATGATAGTTCCTTTGGTGAAACCTCCAGTAATGATGTAGAGTTCATGAGTAGTGCACTACATTACTTTCGGTGCACAGGCCGATACAACTATATTTACTGATAGTTCCTATGGTGAAACCTCCAGTAATGTTGTAGAGTTGATGAGTAGTACACTACATTGCTTTCGGTGCACAGGCCGATACAACCAGATTTAGTGATAGTTCATATTATGAAACCTTCATGTAATGATGTAGAGTTTATGAGTAGTGCACTACATTACTTTCGGCGCACAGGCCGGTACAACCAGATTTAGTGATAGTTCCTATGGTGAAACCTCCAGTAATGATGTAGAGTTAATGAGTAGGGCACTACATTACTTTCTGTGCACAGGCCGATACAACCGGTTTTATATATAGTTCCTATGGTGAAACCTCCAGTAATAATGTAGAGTTGATGAGTAGTGCAGTACATTACTTTCGGTGCACAGGCCGGTACAACCAGAATTAGTGAAAGTTCCTATGGTGAAACCTCCAGTAATAATGTAGAGTTGATGAGTAGTGCAGTACATTACTTTCGGTGCACAGGCCGGTACAACCAGATTTAGTGATAGTTCCTATGGTGAAACCTCCAGTAATGATGTAGAGTTAATGAGTCGTGCACTACATTACTTTCGGTGCACAGGCCGATACAACCAGATTTAGTGATAGTTCATATGATGAAACCTCCCGTAATGATGTAGACTTGATAAGTAGTGCTCTACATTACTTTCGGTGCACAGACCGATACAACCAGATTTAGTGATAGTTCATATGATGAAACCTAACGTAATGATGTAGACTTGATTAGTAGTGCACTACATTACTATCGGTGCACAGGCCGATATAACCAGATTTAGTGATAGTACATATGGTGAAACCTCCAGTAATGATGTAGAGTTGATGAGTAGTGCACTACATTACTTTCGGTGCACAGGCCGGTACAACCAGATTTAGTGATAGTTCCTATGGTGAAACCTCCAGTAATGATGTAGTGTTGATGAGTAGTGCACAACATTACTTTCGGTGCACAGGCCGATACAACCAGATTTAATGATAGTTCCTATGGTGAAACCTCCAGTAATGATGTAGAGTTCATGAGTAGTGCGCAACATTACTTTCGGTGCACAGGCCGATACAACCAGATTTAGTGATAGTTCATATTATGAAACCTTCAGTAATGATATAGAGTTCATGAGTAGAGCACTGCATTACTTTCGGTGCACAGGCGATACAACCAGTGACAATAATAGTTCCTATTGTGAACCCTCCAGTAATGATGTAGAGTTAATGCGTAGTGCACTACATTATTTTCGGTGCACAGGCCGATACAAACAGATTTAATGATAGTTCCTTTGATGAAACCTCCAGTAATGATGTAGAGTTCATGAGTAGTGCACTACATTACTTTCGGTGCACAGGCCGATACAACAATATTTACTGATAGTTCCTATGGTGAAACCTCCAGTAATGATGTAGAGTTGATGAGAGGTTAACCACATTACTTTCGGTGCACAGGCCGATACAACCAGATTTAGTGATAGTTCATATTATGAAACCTTCAGTAATGATGTAGAGTTGATGAGTAGTGCACTACATTACTTTCGGTGCACAGGCTGGTACAACCAGATTTAGTGATAGTTCCTATGGTGAAACCTCCAGTAATGATGTAGAGTTAATGAGTAGTGCACTACATTACTTTCGGTGCACAGGCCGATACAACCAGATTTAATTATAGTTTCTATGGTGAAACCTCCAGTAATGATGTAGAGTTCATGAGTAGTGCACTAAATTACATTCGGTGCACAGGCCGGTACAACCAGATTTAGTGAAAGTTCCTATGGTGAAACCTCCAGTAATATTGTAGAGTTGATGAGTAGTGCAGTACATTACTTTCGGTGCACAGGCCGGTACAACCAGATTTAGTGATAGTTCCTATGGTGAAACCTCCAGTAATGATGTAGAGTTAATGAGTCGTGCACTACATTACTTTCGGTGCACAGGCCGATACAACCAGATTTAGTGATAGTTCATATGATGAAACCTCCCGTAATGATGTAGACTTGATGAGTAGTGCTCTACATTAGTTTCGGTGCACAGACCGATACAACCAGATTTAGTGATAGTTCATATGATGAAACCTCCCGTAATGATGTAGACTTGATTAGTAGTGCACTACATTACTATCGGTGCACAGGCCGATATAACCAGATTTAGTCATAGTTCATATGGTGAAACCTCCAGTAATGATGTAGAGTTGATGAGTAGTGCACTACATTACTTTCGGTGCACAGGCCGATACAACCAGATTTAGTGATATTTCATATGGTGAAACCTCCAGTAATGATGTAGAGTTGATGAGTAGTGCACTACATTACTTTCGGTGCACAGGCCGATACAACCAGATTTAGTGATAGTTCATATTATGAAACCTTCAGTAATGATGTAGAGTTGATGAGTAGTGCACTACATTACTTTCGGTGCACAGGCGATACAACCAGTGACAATAATAGTTCCTATTGTGAAACCTTCAGTAATGATGTAGAGTTAATGAGTAGTGCACTACATTACTTTCGGTGCACAGGCCGATACAACCAGATTTAATGATAGTTCCTTTGGTGAAACCTCCAGTATGATGTAGAGTTCATGAGTAGTGCACTACATTACTTTCGGTGCACAGGCCGATACAACAATATTTACTGATAGTTCCTATGGTGAAACCTCCAGTAATGATGTAGAATTGATGAGTAGTACACTACATTACTTTCGGTGCACAGGCCGATTCAACCAGATTTAGTGATAGTTCATATTATGAAACCTTCAGTAATGATGTAGAGTTGATGAGTAGTGCACTACATTACTTTCGGTGCACAGGCCGGTACAACCAGATTTAGTGATAGTTCCTATGGTGAAACCTCCAGTAATGATGTAGAGTTAATGAGTAGTGCACTACATTACTTTCGGTGCACAGGCCGATACAACCAGATTTAATTGTAGTTCCTATGGTGAAACCTCCAGTAATGATGTAGAGTTCATGAGTAGTGCACTACATTACTGACGGTGCACAGGCCGGTACAACCAGATTTAGTGAAAGTTCCTATGGTGATACCTCCAGTAATAATGTAGAGTTGATAAGTAGTGCAGTACATTACTTTCGGTGCACTGGCCGATACAACCAGATTTAGTGATAGTTCATATGATGAAACCTCCCGTAATGATGTAGACGTGATTAGTAGTGCACTACATTACTATCGGTGCACAGGCCGATACAAGCAGATTTAGTGATATTTCATATGGTGAAACCTCCCGTAATGATGTAGACTTGATTAGTAGTGCACTACATTACTATCGGTGCACAGGCCGATATAACCAGATTTAGTGATAGTTCATATGGTGAAACCTCCAGTAATGATGTAGAGTTGATGAGTAGTGCACTACATTACTTTCGGTGCACAGGCCGATACAACCAGATTTAGTGATATTTCATATGGTGAAACCTCCAGTAATGATGTAGAGTTGATGAGTAGTGCACTACATTACTTTCGGTGCACAGGCCGGTACAACCAGATTTAGTGATAGTTCCTATGGTGAAACCTCCAGTAATGATGTGGTGTTGATGAGTAGTGCACAACATTACTTTCGGTGCACAGGCCGATACAACCAGATTTAATGATAGTTCCTATGGTGAAACATCCAGTAATGATGTAGAGTTCATGAGTAGTGCGCAACATTTCTTTCGGTGCACAGGCCGATACAACCAGATTTAGTGATAGTTCATATTATGAAACCTTCAGTAATGATGTAGAGTTGATGAGTAGTGCACTACATTACTTTCGGTGCACAGGCCGGTACAACCAGATTTAGTGATAGTTCCTATGGTGAAACCTCCAGTAATGATGTAGAGTTAATGAGTAGTGCACTACATTACTTTCGGTGCACAGGCGATACAACCCGTGACAATAATAGTTCCTATTGTGAAACCTCCAGTAATGATGTAGAGGTAATGAGTAGTGCGCTACATTACTTTCGGTGCACAGGCCGATACAACCAGATTTAGTGATAGATCATATTATGAAACCTTCAGTAATGATGTAGAGTTGATGAGTAGTGCACTACATTACTTTCGGTGCACAGGCCGGTACAACCAGATTTAGTGATAGTTCCTATGGTGAAACCTCCAGTAATGATGTAGAATTAATGAGTAGTGCACTACATTACTTTCGGTGCACAGGCCGGTACAACCAGATTTAGTGATAGTTCCTATGGTGAAACCTCCAGTAATGATGTAGAGGTAATGAGTAGTGCACTACATTACTTTCGGTGCACAGGCCGATACAACCAGATTTAATTGTAGTTCCTATGGTGAAACCTCCAGTAATGATGTAGAGTTCATGAGTAGTGCACTACATTACTGTCGGTGCACAGGCCGGTACAACCAGATTTAGTGAAAGTTCCTATGGTGATAACTCCAGTAATAATGTAGAGTTGATGAGTAGTGCACTACATTACTTTCGGTGCACAGGCCGATACAACAATATTTACTGATAGTTCCTATGGTGAAACCTCCAGTAATGATGTAGAATTGATGAGTAGTACACTACATTACTTTCGGTGCACAGGCCGATACAACCAGATTTAGTCATAGTTAATATTATGAAACCTTCAGTAATGATGTAGAGTTGATGAGTAGTGCACTACATTACTTTCGGTGCACAGGCCGGTACAACCAGATTTAGTGATAGTTCCTATGGTGAAACCTCCAGTAATGATGTAGAGTTAATGAGTAGTGCACTACATTACTTTCGGTGCACAGGCCGATACAACCAGATTTAATTGTAGTTCCTATGGTGAAACCTCCAGTAATGATGTAGAGTTCATGAGTAGTGCACTACATTACTGTCGGTGCACAGGCCGGTGCAACCAGATTTAGTGAAAGTTCCTATGGTGATACCTCCAGTAATAATGTAGAGTTGATGAGTAGTGCAGTACATTACTTTCGGTGCACTGGCCGATACAAAAAGATTTAGTGATAGTTCATATGATGAAACCTCCCGTAATGATGTAGACGTGATTCGTAGTGCACTACATTACTATCGGTGCACAGGCCGATACAAGCAGTTTTAGTGATATTTCATATGGTGAAACCTCCCGTAATGATGTAGACTTGATTAGTAGTGCACTACATTACTATCGGTGCACAGGCCGATATAACCAGATTTAGTGATAGTTCATATGGTGAAACCTCCAGTAATGATGTAGAGTTGATGAGTAGTGCACTACATTACTTTCGGTGCACAGGCTGGTACAACCAGATTTAGTGATAGTTCCTATGGTGAAACCTCCAGTAATGATGTGGTGTTGATGAGTAGTGCACAACATTACTTTCGGTGCACAGGCCGATACAACCAGATTTAATGATAGTTCCTATGGTGAAACATCCAGTAATGATGTAGAGTTCATGAGTAGTGCGCAACATTACTTTCGGTGCACAGGCCGATACAACCAGATTTAGTGATAGTTCATATTATGAAACCTTCAGTAATGATGTAGAGTTGATGAGTAGTGCACTACATTACTTTCGGTGCACAGGCCGGTACAACCAGATTTAATGATAGTTCCTATGGTGAAACATCCAGTAATGATGTAGAGTTCATGAGTAGTGCGCAACATTTCTTTCGGTGCACAGGCCGATACAACCAGATTTAGTGATAGTTCATATTATGAAACCTTCAGTAATGATGTAGAGTTGATGAGTAGTGCACTACATTACTTTCGGTGCACAGGCCGGTACAACCAGATTTAGTGATAGTTCCTATGGTGAAACCTCCAGTAATGATGTAGAGTTAATGAGTAGTGCACTACATTACTTTCGGTGCACAGGCGATACAACCCGTGACAATAATAGTTCCTATTGTGAAACCTCCAGTAATGATGTAGAGGTAATGAGTAGTGCGCTACATTACTTTCGGTGCACAGGCCGATACAACCAGATTTAGTGATAGATCATATTATGAAACCTTCAGTAATGATGTAGAGTTGATGAGTAGTGCACTACATTACTTTCGGTGCACAGGCCGGTACAACCAGATTTAGTGATAGTTCCTATGGTGAAACCTCCAGTAATGATGTAGAATTAATGAGTAGTGCACTACATTACTTTCGGTGCACAGGCCGGTACAACCAGATTTAGTGATAGTTCCTATGGTGAAACCTCCAGTAATGATGTAGAGGTAATGAGTAGTGCACTACATTACTTTCGGTGCACAGGCCGATACAACCAGATTTAATTGTAGTTCCTATGGTGAAACCTCCAGTAATGATGTAGAGTTCATGAGTAGTGCACTACATTACTGTCGGTGCACAGGCCGGTACAACCAGATTTAGTGAAAGTTCCTATGGTGATAACTCCAGTAATAATGTAGAGTTGATGAGTAGTGCACTACATTACTTTCGGTGCACAGGCCGATACAACAATATTTACTGATAGTTCCTATGGTGAAACCTCCAGTAATGATGTAGAATTGATGAGTAGTACACTACATTACTTTCGGTGCACAGGCCGATACAACCAGATTTAGTCATAGTTCATATTATGAAACCTTCAGTAATGATGTAGAGTTGATGAGTAGTGCACTACATTACTTTCGGTGCACAGGCCGGTACAACCAGATTTAGTGATAGTTCCTATGGTGAAACCTCCAGTAATGATGTAGAGTTAATGAGTAGTGCACTACATTACTTTCGGTGCACAGGCCGATACAACCAGATTTAATTGTAGTTCCTATGGTGAAACCTCCAGTAATGATGTAGAGTTCATGAGTAGTGCACTACATTACTGTCGGTGCACAGGCCGGTGCAACCAGATTTAGTGAAAGTTCCTATGGTGATACCTCCAGTAATAATGTAGAGTTGATGAGTAGTGCAGTACATTACTTTCGGTGCACTGGCCGATACAAAAAGATTTAGTGATAGTTCATATGATGAAACCTCCCGTAATGATGTAGACGTGATTCGTAGTGCACTACATTACTATCGGTGCACAGGCCGATACAAGCAGTTTTAGTGATATTTCATATGGTGAAACCTCCCGTAATGATGTAGACTTGATTAGTAGTGCACTACATTACTATCGGTGCACAGGCCGATATAACCA
The DNA here is from genome assembly GCA_036971475.1 of Prosapia bicincta. Taxonomy (NCBI): domain Eukaryota; kingdom Metazoa; phylum Arthropoda; class Insecta; order Hemiptera; family Cercopidae; genus Prosapia; species Prosapia bicincta. The sequence continues at coordinate 261,557,545 of JBAIZL010000005.1, forward strand.
GATTTAGTGATAGTTCATATGGTGAAACCTCCAGTAATGATGTAGAGTTGATGAGTAGTGCACTACATTACTTTCGGTGCACAGGCTGGTACAACCAGATTTAGTGATAGTTCCTATGGTGAAACCTCCAGTAATGATGTGGTGTTGATGAGTAGTGCACAACATTACTTTCGGTGCACAGGCCGATACAACCAGATTTAATGATAGTTCCTATGGTGAAACATCCAGTAATGATGTAGAGTTCATGAGTAGTGCGCAACATTACTTTCGGTGCACAGGCCGATACAACCAGATTTAGTGATAGTTCATATTATGAAACCTTCAGTAATGATGTAGAGTTGATGAGTAGTGCACTACATTACTTTCGGTGCACAGGCCGGTACAACCAGATTTAGTGATAGTTCCTATGGTGAAACCTCCAGTAATGATGTAGAGTTAATGAGTAGTGCACTACATTACTTTCGGTGCACAGGCGATACAACCCGTGACAATAATAGTTCCTATTGTGAAACCTCCAGTAATGATGTAGAGGTAATGAGTAGTGCGCTACATTACTTTCGGTGCACAGGCCGATACAACCAGATTTAGTGATAGATCTTATTATGAAACCTTCAGTAATGATGTAGAGTTGATGAGTAGTGCACTACATTACTTTCGGTGCACAGGCCGGTACAACCAGATTTAGTGATAGTTCCTATGGTGAAACCTCCAGTAATGATGTAGAGTTAATGAGTAGTGCACTACATTTCTTTCGGTGCACAGGCCGATACAACCAGATTTAATTATAGTTCCTATGGTGAAACCTCCAGTAATGATGTGGAGTTCATTAGTAGTGCACTACATTACTTTCGGTGCACAGGCCGATACAACTAGATTTAATGATAATTCCTATGGTGAAACCTCCAGTAATGATGTAGAGTTCATGAGTAGTGCACTAGATTACTTTCGGTGCACAGGCCTATACAACAATATTCACTGATAGTTCCTATGGCGAAACATCCAGTAATGATGTAGAGTTGATGAGTAGTGCATTAAATTACTTTCGGTGCACAGGCCGATACAACAGTATTAATTGATAGTTCCTATGGTGAAACCTCCAGTAATGATGTAGAGTTGATGAATAGTACATAACATTAGTTTCGGTGCACAGGCCGATACAACCAGATTTAAATGATAGTCCCTATGGTGAAACCTCCACTAAAGATGTAGAGTTTATGAGTAGTCCACACTACATTACTTTCGGTGCACAGGCCGATACAACAATATTTACTGATAGTCCCTATGGTGAAACCTCCAGTAATGATGTAGAGTTGATGAGTAGTGCACTACATTACTTTCGGTGCACAGGCCGATACAACCAGTTTTAATTATAGTTCTTATGGTGAAACCTCCAGTAATGATGTAGAGTTCATGAGTAGTGCACTACATTACTTTCGGTGCACAGGCCGATACAACCAGATTTAATTATAGTTCATAATTTGAAACCTTCAGTAATGATGTAGAGTTGATGAGTAGTGCACTACATTACTTTCGGTGCACAGGCCGGTACAACCAGATTTAGTGATAGATCCTATGGTGAAACCTCCAGTAATGATGTAGAGTTAATGAGTAGTGCACTACATTACTTTCGGTGCACAGGCCGATACAACCAGATTTAATTATAGTTCCTATGGTGAAACCTCCAGTAATGATGTAGAGTTCATGAGTAGTGCACTACATTACTTTCGGTGCACAGGCCGGTACAACCAGATTTAGTGAAAGTTCCTATGGTGAAACCTCCAGTAATAATGTAGAGTTGATGAGTAGTGCAGTACATTACTTTCGGTGCACAGGCCGGTACAACCAGTATTAGTGATAGTTCCTATGGTGAAACCTCCAGTAATGATGTAGAGTTAATGAGTCGTGCACTACATTACTTTCGGTGCACTGGCCGATATAAACAGATTTAGTGATAGTTCATATTGTGAAACCTCCAGTAATGATGTAGAGTTGATGAGTAGTGCACTACATTACTTTCGGTGCACAGGCCGATACAACCAGATTTAGTGATATTTCATATGGTGAAACCTCCAGTAATAATGTAGAGTTGATGAGTAGTGCACTACATTACTTTCGGTGCACAGGCCGGTACAACCAGATTTAGTGATAGTTCCTATGGTGAAACATCCAGTAATGATGTAGTGTTGATGAGTAGTGCACAACATTACTTTCGGTGCACAGGTCTATACAATCAGATTTAATGATAGTTCCTATGGTGAAACCTCCAGCAATGATGTAGAGTTCATGAGTAGTGCGCAACATTACTTTCAGTGCACAGGCCGAAACAACCAGATTTAGTGATAGTTTATATTATGAAACCTTCAGTAATGATGTAGAGTTGATGAGTAGAGCACTACATTACTTCCGGTGCACAGGCGATACAACCAGTGACAATAATATTTCTTATTGTGAAACCTCCAGTAATGATGTAGAGTTAATGAGTAGTGCACTACATTACTTTCGGTGCACAGGCCGATACAACCAGATTTAGTGATAGTTCATATTATGAAATCTACAGTAATGATGTAGAGTTGATGAGTAGTGCACTACATTACTTTCGGTGCAGAGGCGATACAACCAGTGACAATAATAGTTCCTATTGTGAAACCTCCAGTAATGATGTAGAGTTAATGAGTAGTGCACTACATTACTTTTGGTGCACAGGCCGATACAACTAGATTTAATGATAGTTCCTTTGGTGAAACCTCCAGTAATGATGTAGAGTTCATGAGTAGTGCACTACATTACTTTCGGTGCACAGGCCGATACAACAATATTTACTGATAGTTCCTATGGTGAAACCTCCAGTAATGATGTAGAGTTGATGAGTTGTACACTACATTACTTTCGGTGCACAGGCCGATACAACAATATTTACTGATAGTTCCTATGGTGAAACCACCAGTAATGATGTAGAGTTGATGAGTAGTGCACTGCATTACTTTCGGTGCACAGGCCGGTACAACCAGATTTAGTGATAGTTCCTATGGTGAAACCTCCAGTAATGATGTAGAGTTGATGAATAGTGCACAACATTACTTTCAGTGCACAGGCGGATACAACCAGATTTAGTGATAGTTGCAATGGTGAAACCTCCAATAATGATGTAGAGTTGATGAATAGTGCACTATATTACTTTCGGTGCACAGGCTGATACAACCAAATTTAATGATAGTTCCTATAGTGAAACCTTCAGTAAAGATGTAGAGCTGATGAAGAGTGCACTACATTACTTTCGGAGCACAGGCCGAAATACCCAGGTTTAGTGATAGTTCATATGATGAAACCTCCAGTAATGATGTAGAGTTGATGAGTAGTGCACTTAATTTACTTTCGGTGCACAGGCCGATACAACCAGATTTAGTAATAGTTCATATTATGAAACCTTCAGTAATGATGTAGGGTTGACGAGTATTGCACTACATAACTTTCGGTGCACAGGCCGGTACAACCAGATTTAGTGATAGTCCCTATTGTGAAACGTCCAGTAATGATGTAGAGTTAATGAGTAGTGCACTACATTACTTTCGGTGCACAGGCCGATACAACTAGATTTAATGATAATTCCTATTGTGAAACCTCCAGTAATGATGTAGAGTTGATGAGTAGTGCACTACATTTCTTTCGGTGCACAGGCCGGTACAACCAGATTTAGTGATAGTTCCTATGGTGAAACCTCCAGTAATGATGTAGAGTTAATGAGTAGTGCACTACATTACTTTCGGTGCACAGGCCGATACAACCAGATTTAATTATAGTTCCTATGGTGGAACCTCCAGTAATGATGTAGAGTTCATGAGTAGTGCACTACAGTACTTTCGGTGCACAGGCCGGTACAACCAGATTTAGTGAAAGTTCCTATGGTGAAACCACCAGTAATAATGTAGAGTTGATGAGTAGTGCAGTACATTACTTTCGGTGCAGAGGCCGGTACAACCAGATTTAGTGATAGTTCCTATGGTGAAACCTCCAGTAATGATGTAGAGTTAATGAGTCGTGCACTACATTACTTTCGGTGCACAGGCCGATACAACCAGATTTAGTGATAGTTCATATGATGAAAACTCCCGTAATGATGTAGACTTGATGAGTAGTGCTCTACATTACTTTCGGTGCACAGACCGATACAACCAGATTTAGTGATAGTTCATATGATAAACCTCCCGTAATGATTCAGACTTGATTAGTGGTGCACTACATTACTATCGGTGCACAGGCCGATATAAACAGATTTAGTGATAGTTCATATGGTGAAACCTCCAGTAATGATGTAGAGTTGATGAGTAGTGCACTACATTACTTTCGGTGCACAGGCCGGTACAACCAGATTTAGTGATAGTTCCTATGGTGACACCTCCAGTAATGATGTAGAGTTAATGAGTAGTGAACTACATTACTTTCGGTGCACAGGCCGATACAACCAGTGTCAATAATAGTTCCTATTGTGAAACCTCCAGTAATGATGTAGAGTTAATGAGTAGTGCACTACATTACTTTCGGTGCACAGGCCGATACAACCAGTGACAATAATAGTTCCTATTGTGAAACCTCCAGTAATGATGTAGAGTTAATGAGTAGTGCGCTACATTACTTTCGCTGCACAGGCCGATACAACCAGATTTAGTGATAGTTCATATTATGAAAACTTCAGTAATGATGTAGAGTTAATGAGTAGTGCACTACATTACTTTTGGTGCACAGGCCGATACAACCAGATTTAATGATAGTTCCTTTGGTGAAAACGCCAGTAATGATGTAGAGTTCATGAGTAGTGCACTACATTACTTTCGGTGCACAGGCCGATACAACAATATTTACTGATAGTTCCTATGGTGAAACCTCCAGTAATGATGTAGAGTTGATGAGTAGTACACTTCATTACTTTCGGTGCACAGGCCGATACAACAATATTTACTGATAGTTCCTATGGTGAAACCTCCAGTAATGATGTAGAGTTGATGAGTAGTGCACTACATTACTTTCGGTGCACAGGCCGATACAACCAGTTTTAATTATAGTTCTTATGGTGAAACCTCCAGTAATGATGTAGAGTTCATGAGTAGTGCACTACATTACTTTCGGTGCACAGGCCGATACAACCAGATTTAATTATAGTTCATATTATGAAACCTTCAGTAATGATGTAGAGTTGATGAGTAGTGCACTACATTACTTTCGGTGCACAGGCCGGTACAACCAGATTTAGTGATAGATCCTATGGTGAAACCTCCAGTAATGATGTAGAGTTAATGAGTAGTGCACTACATTACTTTCGGTGCACAGGCCGATACAACCAGATTTAATTATAGTTCCTATGGTGAAACCTCCAGTAATGATGTAGAGTTCATGAGTAGTGCACTACATTACTTTCGGTGCACAGGCCGGTACAACCAGATTTAGTGAAAGTTCCTATGGTGAAACCTCCAGTAATAATGTAGAGTTGATGAGTAGTGCAGTACATTACTTTCGGTGCACAGGCCGGTACAACCAGTATTAGTGATAGTTCCTATGGTGAAACCTCCAGTAATGATGTAGAGTTAATGAGTCGTGCACTACATTACTTTCGGTGCACTGGCCGATATAAACAGATTTAGTGATAGTTCATATTGTGAAACCTCCAGTAATGATGTAGAGTTGATGAGTAGTGCACTACATTACTTTCGGTGCACAGGCCGATACAACCAGATTTAGTGATATTTCATATGGTGAAACCTCCAGTAATGATGTAGAGTTGATGAGTAGTGCACTACATTACTTTCGGTGCACAGGCCGGTACAACCAGATTTAGTGATAGTTCCTATGGTGAAACATCCAGTAATGATGTAGTGTTGATGAGTAGTGCACAACATTACTTTCGGTGCACAGGTCGATACAATCAGATTTAATGATAGTTCCTATGGTGAAACCTCCAGCAATGATGTAGAGTTCATGAGTAGTGCGCAACATTACTTTCAGTGCACAGGCCGAAACAACCAGATTTAGTGATAGTTTATATTATGAAACCTTCAGTAATGATGTAGAGTTGATGAGTAGAGCACTACATTACTTCCGGTGCACAGGCGATACAACCAGTGACAATAATATTTCTTATTGTGAAACCTCCAGTAATGATGTAGAGTTAATGAGTAGTGCACTACATTACTTTCGGTGCACAGGCCGATACAACCAGATTTAGTGATAGTTCATATTATGAAACCTACAGTAATGATGTAGAGTTGATGAGTAGTGCACTACATTACTTTCGGTGCAGAGGCGATACAACCAGTGACAATAATAGTTCCTATTGTGAAACCTCCAGTAATGATGTAGAGTTAATGAGTAGTGCACTACATTACTTTTGGTGCACATTCCGATACGACTAGATTTAATGATAGTTCCTTTGGTGAAACCTCCAGTAATGATGTAGAGTTCATGAGTAGTGCACTACATTACTTTCGGTGCACAGGCCGATACAACAATATTTACTGATAGTTCCTATGGTGAAACCTCCAGTAATGATGTAGAGTTGATGAGTGGTACACTACATTACTTTCGGTGCACAGGCCGATACAACAATATTTACTGATAGTTCCTATGTTGAAACCACCAGTAATGATGTAGAGTTGATGAGTAGTGCTCTGCATTACTTTCGGTGCACAGGCCGGTACAACCAGATTTAGTGATAGTTCCTATGGTGAAACCTCCAGTAATGATGTAGAGTTGATGAATAGTGCACAACATTACATTCAGTGCACAGGCGGATACAACCAGATTTAGTGATAGTTGCAATGGTGAAACCTCCAATAATGATGTAGAGTTGATGAATAGTGCACTATATTACTTTCGGTGCACAGGCTGATACAACCAAATTTAATGATAGTTCCTATAGTGAAACCTTCAGTAAAGATGTAGAGCTGATGAAGAGTGCACTACATTACTTTCGGAGCACAGGCCGAAATACCCAGGTTTAGTGATAGTTCATATGATGAAACCTCCAGTAATGATGTAGAGTTGATGAGTAGTGCACTTAATTTACTTTCGGTGCACAGGCCGATACAACCAGATTTAGTAATAGTTCATATTATGAAACCTTCAGTAATGATGTAGGGTTGATGAGTATTGCACTACATAACTTTCGGTGCACAGGCCGGTACAACCAGATTTAGTGATAGTCCCTATTGTGAAACGTCCAGTAATGATGTAGAGTTAATGAGTAGTGCACTACATTACTTTCGGTGCACAGGCCCATACAACTAGATTTAATGATAATTCCTATTGTGAAACCTCCAGTAATGATGTAGAGTTGATGAGTAGTGCATTAAATTACTTTCGGTGCACAGGCCGATACAACAGTATTAATTGATAGTTCCTATGGTGAAACCTCCAGTAATGATGTAGAGTTGATGAATAGTACATAACATTAGTTTCGGTGCACAGGCCGATACAACCAGATTTAAATGATAGTCCCTATGGTGAAACCTCCAGTAAAGATGTAGAGTTGATGAGTAGTCCACACTACATTATTTTCGGTGCACAGGCCGATACAACAATATTTACTGATAGTCCCTATGGTGAAACCTCCAGTAATGATGTAGAGTTCTTGAGTAGTGCACTACATTACTTTCGGTGCACAGGCCGATACAACCAGATTTAATTATAGTTCATATTATGCAACCTTCAGTAATGATGTAGAGTTGATGAGTAGTGCACTACATTTCTTTCGGTGCACAGGCCGGTACAACCAGATTTAGTGATAGTTCCTATGGTGAAACCTCCAGTAATGATGTAGAGTTAATGAGTAGTGCACTACATTACTTTCGGTGCACAGGCCGATACAACCAGATTTAATTATAGTTCCTATGGTGGAACCTCCAGTAATGATGTAGAGTTCATGAGTAGTGCACTACATTACTTTCGGTGCACAGGCCGGTACAACCAGATTTAGTGAAAGTTCCTATGGTGAAACCACCAGTAATAATGTAGAGTTGATGAGTAGTGCAGTACATTACTTTCGGTGCAGAGGCCGGTACAACCAGATTTAGTGATAGTTCCTATGGTGAAACCTCCAGTAATGATGTAGAGTTAATGAGTCGTGCACTACATTACTTTCGGTGCACAGGCCGATACAACCAGATTTAGTGATAGTTCATATGATGAAAACTCCCGTAATAATGTAGACTTGATGAGTAGTGCTCTACATTACTTTCGGTGCACAGACCGATACAACCAGATTTAGTGATAGTTCATATGATGAAACCTCCCGTAATGATTCAGACTTGATTAGTGGTGCACTACATTACTGTCGGTGCACAGGCCGATATAAACAGATTTAGTGATAGTTCATATGGTGAAACCTCCAGTAATGATGTAGAGTTGATGAGTAGTGCACTACATTACTTTCGGTGCACAGGCCGGTACAACCAGATTTAGTGATAGTTCCTATGGTGACACCTCCAGTAATGATGTAGAGTTAATGAGTAGTGAACTACATTACTTTCGGTGCACAGGCCGATACAACCAGTGTCAATAATAGTTCCTATTGTGAAACCTCCAGTAATGATGTAGAGTTAATGAGTAGTGCACTACATTACTTTCGGTGCACAGGCCGATACAACCAGTGACAATAATAGTTCCTATTGTGAAACCTAGAGTAATGATGTAGAGTTAATGAGTAGTGCGCTACATTACTTTCGCTGCACAGGCCGATACAACCAGATTTAGTGATAGTTCATATTATGAAAACTTCAGTAATGATGTAGAGTTAATGAGTAGTGCACTACATTACTTTTGGTGCACAGGCCGATACAACCAGATTTAATGATAGTTCCTTTGGTGAAAACGCCAGTAATGATGTAGAGTTCATGAGTAGTGCACTACATTACTTTCGGTGCACAGGCCGATACAACAATATTTACTGATAGTTCCTATGGTGAAACCTCCAGTAATGATGTAGAGTTGATGAGTAGTACACTTCATTACTTTCGGTGCACAGGCCGATACAACAATATTTACTGATAGTTCCTATGGTGAAACCTCCAGTAATGATGTAGAGTTGATGAGTAGTGCACTACATTAGTTTCGGTGCACAGGCCGAAATACCCAGGTTTAGTGATAGTTCATATAATGAAACCTCCCGTAATGATGTAGACTTGATGAGTAGTGCTCTTCATTACTTTCGGTGCACAGACCGATACAACCAGATCTAGTGATATTTCATATGGTGAAACCTCCAGTAATGATGTAGAGTTGATGAGTAGTGCACTACATTACTTTCGGTGCAAAGGCCGGTACAACCAGATTTAGTGATAGTTCCTATGGTGAAACCTCCAGTAATGATTTTGAGTTGATGAATAGTGCACAACATTACTTTCGGTGCACAGGCCGATACAATCAGATTTAATGATAGTTCCTATGGCGAAACCTCCAGTAATGATCTAGAGTTGATGAGTAGTGCACTACATTACTTTCGGTGACAGGCCGGTACAACCAGATTTAATGATAGTTCCTATAGTGAAACCTTCATTAAAGATGTAGAGCTGATTAGTAGTGCACTACATTAGTTTCGGTGCACAGGCCGAAATACCCAGGTTTAGTGATAGTTCATATAATGAAACCTCCCGTAATGATGTAGACTTGATGAGTAGTGCTCTACATTACTTTCGGTGCCCAGGCCGATACAACCAGATTTAATGATAGTTCCTATAGTGAAACCTTCATTAAAGATGTAGAGCTGATTAGTAGTGCACTACATTACTTTCGGTGCACAGGCCGAAATACCCAGGTTTAGTGAAAGTTCATATGATGAAACCTCCCGTAATGATGTAGACTTGACGATTAGTGCTCTACATTACATTCGGTGCACAGACCGATACAACCAGATTTAGTGATATTTCATATGGTGAAACCTCCAGTAATGATATAGAGTTGATGAGTAGTGCACTACATTACTTTCGGTGCACAGGCCGGTACAACCAGATTTAGTGATAGTTCCTATGGTGAAACCTCCAGTAATGATGTAGAGTTGATGAGTAGTGCACAACATTACTTTCGGTGCACAGTCCGATACAACCAGATTTAATGATAGTTCCTATGGCGATACCTCCAGTAATGATCTAGGGTTGATGAGTAGTGCACTACATTACTTTCGGTGCACAGGCCGATACAACAATATTTAGTGATAGTTCATATGGCGAAACCTCCAGTAATGATGTTGAGTTGATGAGTAGTGCACTTCCTTTACTTTCGGTGCACAGGCCGATACAATCAGATTTAGTAATAGTTCATATTATGAAACCTTCAGTAATGATGTAGAGTTAATGAGTAGTGCACTATATTACTTTCGGTGCACAGGCCGATACAACCAGATTTAATGATTGTTCCTATGGTGAAACCTCCAGTAATGTTGTGGAGTTCATGAGTAGTGCACTACATTACTTTCGGTGCACAGAACGATACAACTAGATTTAATGATAATTCCTATGGTGAAACCTCCAGTAATGATGTAGAGTTCATGAGTAGTGCACTACATTACTTTCGGTGCACAGGCCTATACAACAATATTTACTGATAGTTCCTATGGCGAAACCTCCAGTAATGATGTAGAGTTGATGAATAGTGCACTACATTACTTTCGGTGCACAGGCCGACACAACCAGATTTGTGATATTTCCAATGGCGAAACCTCCAGTAATGATGTAGAGTTGATGAGTAGTGCATTAAATTACTTTCGGTGCACAGGCCGATACAACAGTATTAATTGATAGTTCCTATGGTGAAACCTCCAGTAATGATGTAGAGTTGATGAATAGTACATAACATTAGTTTCATTTCACAGGCCGATACAACCAGATTTAAATGATTGTCGTCCCTATGGTGAAACCTCCAGTAAAGATGTAGAGTTGATGAGCAGTCCACACTACATTACTTTCAGTGCACAGGCCGATACTACCAGATTTAGTGATAGTTCCTATGGTGAAACCACCAGTAAAGATGTAGAGTTGATGAGTAGTGCACTACATTACTTTCTGTGCACAGGCCGACACAACCAGATTTGTGATATTTCCTTTGGCGAAACCTCCAGTAATGATGTAGAGTTGATGAGTAGTGCATTAAATTACTTTCGGTGCACAGGCCGATACAACAGTATTAATTGATAATTCCTATGGTGAAACCTCCAGTAATGATATAGAGTTGATGAATAGTACACTACATTAGTTTCGGTGCACAGGCCGATACAACCAGATTTAAATGATAGTCCCTATGGTGAAACCTCCAGTAAAGATGTAAAGTTGATGAGTAGTGAACTACATTACTTTCGGTGCACAGGCCGATCCAACCAGACTTAGTGATAGTTCATATTATGAAACCTTCAGTAATGATGTAGAGTTGATGAGTAGAGCACTACATTACTTTCGGTGCACAGACGATACAACCAGTGACAATAATAGTTCCTATTGTGAAACCTCTAGTAATGATGTAGAGTTAATGAGTAGTGCACTACATAACTTTCGGTGCACAGGCCGATACAACCAGTGACAATAATAGTTCCTATTGTGAAACCTCCAGTAACGATGTAGAGTTAATGAGTAGTGAGCTACATTACTTTCGGTGCACAGGCCGATACAACCATATTTAGTGATAGTTCATATTATGAAACCTTCAGTAATGATGTAGAGTTGATGAGTAGTGCACTACATTACTTTCGGTGCACAGGCCGATACAACCAGTGACAATAATAGTTCCTATTGTAAAACCTCCAGTAATGATGTAGTGTTGATGAATAGTACACAACATTAGTTTCGGTGCACAGACCGATACAACCAGATTTAAATGATAGTCCCTATGGTGAAACCTTAAGTAAAGATGTAGAGTTGATGAGTAGTCCACACTACATTACTTTCGGTGCACAGGCCGATACAACAATATTTACTGATAGTCCCTATGGTGAAATCTCCAGTAAAGATGTAGAGTTGATGAGTAGTCCACACTACATTACTTTCGGTCCACAGGCCTATATAACAATATTTACTGATAGTTCCTATGGCGAAACCTCCAGAAATGATGTAGAGTTGATGAGTAGTGCACTACATTACTTTCGGTGCACAGGCCGACACAACCAGATTTGTGATATTTCCTATGGCGAAACCTCCAGTAATGATGTAGAGTTGATGAGTAGTGCATTAAATTACTTTCAGTGCACAGGCCGATACAACAGTATTAATTGATAGTTCCTATGGTGAAACCTCCAGTAATGATGTAGAGTTGATGAATAGTACACTACATTAGTTTCGGTGCACATACCGATACAACCAGATTTAAATGATAGTCCCTATGGTGAAACCTCCATTAAAGATGTAGAGTTGATGAGTAGTCCACACTACATTACGTTCGGTGCACAGGCCGATACAACAATATTTACTGATAGTCCCTATGGTGAAACCTCCAGTAAAGATGTAGAGTTGATGAGTAGTCCACACTAAATTACTTTCGGTGCACAGGCCGATACAACAATATTTACTGATAGTCCCTATGGTGAAACCTCCAGTAAAGATGTAGAGTTGATGAGTAGTCCACACTACATTACTTTCGGTGCACAGGCCGATACAACCAGATTTAGTGATAGTTCCTATGGTGTAACCTCCAGTAAAGATGTAGAGTTGATGAGTAGTCCACACTACATTACTTTCGGTGCACAGGCCGATACAACCAGATTTAGTGATAGTTCATATTATGAAACCTTCAGTAATGATGTAGAGTTGATGAGTAGAGCACTACATTACTTTCGGTGCACAGGCTGATACAACCAGTGACAATAATAGTTCCTATTGTGAAACCTCCAGTAATGATGTAGAGTTAATGAGTAGTGCACTACATTACTTTCGGTGCACAGGCCGATACAACCAGTGACATTAATAGTTCCTATTGTGAAACCTCCAGTAATGATGTAGAGTTAATGAGTAGTGAGCTACATTACTTTCGGTGCACAGGCCGATACAACCAGATTTAGTGATAGTTCATATTATGAAACCTTCAGTAATGATGTAGAGTTGATGAGTAGTGCACTACATTACTTTCGGTGCACAGGCGATACAACCAGTGACAATAATAGTTCCTATTGTGAAACCTCCAGTAATGATGTAGATTTGATGAGTAGTACACTACATTACTTTCGGTGCACAGGCCGATACAACCAGATTTAATGATAGTTCCTATGGTGAAACCTCCAGTAATGATGTAGAGTTCATGATTAGTGCACTACATTACTTTCGGTGCACAGGCCGATACAACAATATTTACTGATAGTTCCTATGGTGAAACCTCCAGTAATGACGTAGAGTTAATGAGTAGTGCAATACATTACTTTCGGTGCACAGGCCGATACAACCAGATTTAATTATAGTTCCTATGGTGAAACCTCCAGTAATGATGTAGAGTTCATGAGTAGTGCACTACATTACTTTCGGTGCACAGGCCGGTACAACCAGATTTAGTGAAAGTTCCTATGGTGAAACCTCCAGTAATAATGTAGAGTTGATGAGTAGTGCAGTACATTACTTTCGGTGCACAGGCCGGTACAACCAGATTTAGTGATAGTTCCTAAGGTGAAACCTCCAGTAATGATGTAGAGTTAATGAGTCGCACACTACATTACTTTCGGTGCACAGGCCGATACAACCACATTTAGTGATAGTTCATATGATGAAACCTCCAGTAATGATGTAGAGTTGATGAGTAGTGCACAACATTACTTTCGGTGCACAGTCCGATACAAGCAGATTTAATGATAGTTAATATGGCGATACCTCCAGTAATGATCTAGAGTTGATGAGTAGTGCATTAAATTACTTTCGGTGCACAGGCCGATACAACAGTATTAATTGATAGTTCCTATGGTGAAACCTCCAGTAATGATGTAGAGTTGATGAATAGTACATAACATTAGTTTCGGTGCACAGGCCGATACAACCAGATTTAAATGATTGTCCCTATGGTGAAACCTCCAGTATAGATGTAGAGTTGATGAGCAGTCCACACTACATTACTTTCGGTGCACAGGCCGATACAACAATATTTACTGATAGTCCCTATGGTGAAACCTCCAGTAATGATGTAGAGTTGATGAGTAGTCCACACTACATTACTTTCAGTGCACAGGCCGATACAACCAGATTTAGTGATAGTTCCTATGGTGAAACCTCCAGTAAAGTTGTAGAGTTGATGAGTAGTGCACTACATTACTTTCGGTGCACAGGCCGACACAACCAGATTTGTGATATTTCTTATGGCGAAACCTCCAGTAATGATGTAGAGTTGATGAGTAGTGCACTACATTACTTTTGGTGCACAGGCCGATACAACTAGATTTAATGATAGTTCCTTTGGTGAAACCTCCAGTAATGATGTAGAGTTCATGAGTAGTGCACTACATTACTTTTGGTGCACAGGCCGATACAACTAGATTTAATGATAGTTCCTTTGGTGAAACCTCCAGTAATGATGTAGAGTTCATGAGTAGTGCACTACATTACTTTCGGTGCACAGGCCGATACAACAATATTTACTGATAGTTCCTATGGTGAAACCTCCAGTAATGATGTAGAGTTGATGAGTTGTACACTACATTACTTTCGGTGCACAGGCCGATACAACAATATTTACTGATAGTTCCTATGGTGAAACCACCAGTAATGATGTAGAGTTGATGAGTAGTGCTCTGCATTACTTTCGGTGCACAGGCCGGTACAACCAGATTTAGTGATAGTTCCTATGGTGAAACCTCCAGTAATGATGTAGAGTTGATGAATAGTGCACAACATTACATTCAGTGCACAGGCGGATACAACCAGATTTAGTGATAGTTGCAATGGTGAAACCTCCAATAATGATGTAGAGTTGATGAATAGTGCACTATATTACTTTCGGTGCACAGGCTGATACAACCAAATTTAATGATAGTTCCTATAGTGAAACCTTCAGTAAAGATGTAGAGCTGATGAAGAGTGCACTACATTACTTTCGGAGCACAGGCCGAAATACCCAGGTTTAGTGATAGTTCATATGATGAAACCTCCAGTAATGATGTAGAGTTGATGAGTAGTGCACTTAATTTACTTTCGGTGCACAGGCCGATACAACCAGATTTAGTAATAGTTCATATTATGAAACCTTCAGTAATGATGTAGGGTTGATGAGTATTGCACTACATAACTTTCGGTGCACAGGCCGGTACAACCAGATTTAGTGATAGTCCCTATTGTGAAACGTCCAGTAATGATGTAGAGTTAATGAGTAGTGCACTACATTACTTTCGGTGCACAGGCCCATACAACTAGTTTTAATGATAATTCCTATTGTGAAACCTCCAGTAATGATGTAGAGTTGATGAGTAGTGCATTAAATTACTTTCGGTGCACAGGCCGATACAACAGTATTAATTGATAGTTCCTATGGTGAAACCTCCAGTAATGATGTAGAGTTGATGAATAGTACATAACATTAGTTTCGGTGCACAGGCCGATACAACCAGATTTAAATGATAGTCCCTATGGTGAAACCTCCAGTAAAGATGTAGAGTTGATGAGTAGTCCACACTACATTATTTTCGGTGCACAGGCCGATACAACAATATTTACTGATAGTCCCTATGGTGAAACCTCCAGTAATGATGTAGAGTTCTTGAGTAGTGCACTACATTACTTTCGGTGCACAGGCCGATACAACCAGATTTAATTATAGTTCATATTATGCAACCTTCAGTAATGATGTAGAGTTGATGAGTAGTGCACTACATTTCTTTCGGTGCACAGGCCGGTACAACCAGATTTAGTGATAGTTCCTATGGTGAAACCTCCAGTAATGATGTAGAGTTAATGAGTAGTGCACTACATTACTTTCGGTGCACAGGCCGATACAACCAGATTTAATTATAGTTCCTATGGTGGAACCTCCAGTAATGATGTAGAGTTCATGAGTAGTGCACTACATTACTTTCGGTGCACAGGCCGGTACAACCAGATTTAGTGAAAGTTCCTATGGTGAAACCACCAGTAATAATGTAGAGTTGATGAGTAGTGCAGTACATTACTTTCGGTGCAGAGGCCGGTACAACCAGATTTAGTGATAGTTCCTATGGTGAAACCTCCAGTAATGATGTAGAGTTAATGAGTCGTGCACTACATTACTTTCGGTGCACAGGCCGATACAACCAGATTTAGTGATAGTTCATATGATGAAAACTCCCGTAATAATGTAGACTTGATGAGTAGTGCTCTACATTACTTTCGGTGCACAGACCGATACAACCAGATTTAGTGATAGTTCATATGATGAAACCTCCCGTAATGATTCAGACTTGATTAGTGGTGCTCTACATTACTGTCGGTGCACAGGCCGATATAAACAGATTTAGTGATAGTTCATATGGTGAAACCTCCAGTAATGATGTAGAGTTGATGAGTAGTGCACTACATTACTTTCGGTGCACAGGCCGGTACAACCAGATTTAGTGATAGTTCCTATGGTGACACCTCCAGTAATGATGTAGAGTTAATGAGTAGTGAACTACATTACTTTCGGTGCACAGGCCGATACAACCAGTGTCAATAATAGTTCCTATTGTGAAACCTCCAGTAATGATGTGGAGTTAATGAGTAGTGCACTACATTACTTTCGGTGCACAGGCCGATACAACCAGTGACAATAATAGTTCCTATTGTGAAACCTAGAGTAATGATGTAGAGTTAATGAGTAGTGCGCTACATTACTTTCGCTGCACAGGCCGATACAACCAGATTTAGTGATAGTTCATATTATGAAAACTTCAGTAATGATGTAGAGTTAATGAGTAGTGCACTACATTACTTTCGGTGCACAGGCCGGTACAACCAGATTTAGTGAAAGTTCCTATGGTGAAACCACCAGTAATAATGTAGAGTTGATGAGTAGTGCAGTACATTACTTTTGGTGCACAGGCCGATACAACCAGATTTAATGATAGTTCCTTTGGTGAAAACGCCAGTAATGATGTAGAGTTCATGAGTAGTGCACTACATTACTTTCGGTGCACAGGCCGATACAACAATATTTACTGATAGTTCCTATGGTGAAACCTCCAGTAATGATGTAGAGTTGATGAGTAGTACACTTCATTACTTTCGGTGCACAGGCCGATACAACAATATTTACTGATAGTTCCTATGGTGAAACCTCCAGTAATGATGTAGAGTTGATGAGTAGTGCACTACATTACTTTCGGTGCAAAGGCCGGTACAACCAGATTTAGTGATAGTTCCTATGGTGAAACCTCCAGTAATGATTTAGAGTTGATGAATAGTGCACAACATTACTTTCGGTGCACAGGCCGATACAATCAGATTTAATGATAGTTCCTATGGCGAAACCTCCAGTAATGATCTAGAGTTGATGAGTAGTGCACTACATTACTTTCGGTGACAGGCCGGTACAACCAGATTTAATGATAGTTCCTATAGTGAAACCTTCATTAAAGATGTAGAGCTGATTAGTAGTGCACTACATTAGTTTCGGTGCACAGGCCGAAATACCCAGGTTTAGTGATAGTTCATATAATGAAACCTCCCGTAATGATGTAGACTTGATGAGTAGTGCTCTACATTACTTTCGGTGCCCAGGCCGATACAACCAGATTTAATGATAGTTCCTATAGTGAAACCTTCATTAAAGATGTAGAGCTGATTAGTAGTGCACTACATTACTTTCGGTGCACAGGCCGAAATACCCAGGTTTAGTGATAGTTCATATGATGAAACCTCCCGTAATGATGTAGACTTGACGATTAGTGCTCTACATTACATTCGGTGCACAGACCGATACAACCAGATTTAGTGATATTTCATATGGTGAAACCTCCAGTAATGATATAGAGTTGATGAGTAGTGCACTACATTACTTTCGGTGCACAGGCCGGTACAACCAGATTTAGTGATAGTTCCTATGGTGAAACCTCCAGTAATGATGTAGAGTTGATGAGTAGTGCACAACATTACTTTCGGTGCACAGTCCGATACAACCAGATTTAATGATAGTTCCTATGGCGATACCTCCAGTAATGATCTAGGGTTGATGAGTAGTGCACTACATTACTTTCGGTGCACAGGCCGATACAACAATATTTAGTGATAGTTCATATGGCGAAACCTCCAGTAATGATGTTGAGTTGATGAGTAGTGCACTTCCTTTACTTTCGGTGCACAGGCCGATACAATCAGATTTAGTAATAGTTCATATTATGAAACCTTCAGTAATGATGTAGAGTTAATGAGTAGTGCACTATATTACTTTCGGTGCACAGGCCGATACAACCAGATTTAATGATTGTTCCTATGGTGAAACCTCCAGTAATGTTGTGGAGTTCATGAGTAGTGCACTACATTACTTTCGGTGCACAGAACGATACAACTAGATTTAATGATAATTCCTATGGTGAAACCTCCAGTAATGATGTAGAGTTCATGAGTAGTGCACTACATTACTTTCGGTGCACAGGCCTATACAACAATATTTACTGATAGTTCCTATGGCGAAACCTCCAGTAATGATGTAGAGTTGATGAATAGTGCACTACATTACTTTCGGTGCACAGGCCGACACAACCAGATTTGTGATATTTCCAATGGCGAAACCTCCAGTAATGATGTAGAGTTGATGAGTAGTGCATTAAATTACTTTCGGTGCACAGGCCGATACAACAGTATTAATTGATAGTTCCTATGGTGAAACCTCCAGTAATGATGTAGAGTTGATGAATAGTACATAACATTAGTTTCATTTCACAGGCCGATACAACCAGATTTAAATGATAGTCCCTATGGTGAAACCTCCAGTAAAGATGTAAAGTTGATGAGTAGTGAACTACATTACTTTCGGTGCACAGGCCGATCCAACCAGACTTAGTGATAGTTCATATTATGAAACCTTCAGTAATGATGTAGAGTTGATGAGTAGAGCACTACATTACTTTCGGTGCACAGACGATACAACCAGTGACAATAATAGTTCCTATTGTGAAACCTCTAGTAATGATGTAGAGTTAATGAGTAGTGCACTACATAACTTTCGGTGCACAGGCCGATACAACCAGTGACAATAATAGTTCCTATTGTGAAACCTCCAGTAACGATGTAGAGTTAATGAGTAGTGAGCTACATTACTTTCGGTGCACAGGCCGATACAACCATATTTAGTGATAGTTCATATTATGAAACCTTCAGTAATGATGTAGAGTTGATGAGTAGTGCACTACATTACTTTCGGTGCACAGGCCGATACAACCAGTGACAATAATAGTTCCTATTGTAAAACCTCCAGTAATGATGTAGTGTTGATGAATAGTACACAACATTAGTTTCGGTGCACAGACCGATACAACCAGATTTAAATGATAGTCCCTATGGTGAAACCTTAAGTAAAGATGCAGAGTTGATGAGTAGTCCACACTACATTACTTTCGGTGCACAGGCCGATACAACAATATTTACTGATAGTCCCTATGGTGAAATCTCCAGTAAAGATGTAGAGTTGATGAGTAGTCCACACTACATTACTTTCGGTCCACAGGCCTATATAACAATATTTACTGATAGTTCCTATGGCGAAACCTCCAGAAATGATGTAGAGTTGATGAGTAGTGCACTACATTACTTTCGGTGCACAGGCCGACACAACCAGATTTGTGATATTTCCTATGGCGAAACCTCCAGTAATGATGTAGAGTTGATGAGTAGTGCATTAAATTACTTTCAGTGCACAGGCCGATACAACAGTATTAATTGATAGTTCCTATGGTGAAACCTCCAGTAATGATGTAGAGTTGATGAATAGTACACTACATTAGTTTCGGTGCACATACCGATACAACCAGATTTAAATGATAGTCCCTATGGTGAAACCTCCATTAAAGATGTAGAGTTGATGAGTAGTCCACACTACATTACGTTCGGTGCACAGGCCGATACAACAATATTTACTGATAGTCCCTATGGTGAAACCTCCAGTAAAGATGTAGAGTTGATGAGTAGTCCACACTACATTACTTTCGGTGCACAGGCCGATACAACAATATTTACTGATAGTCCCTATGGTGAAACCTCCAGTAAAGATGTAGAGTTGATGAGTAGTCCACACTACATTACTTTCGGTGCACAGGCCGATACAACCAGATTTAGTGATAGTTCCTATGGTGTAACCTCCAGTAAAGATGTAGAGTTGATGAGTAGTCCACACTACATTACTTTCGGTGCACAGGCCGATACAACCAGATTTAGTGATAGTTCATATTATGAAACCTTCAGTAATGATGTAGAGTTGATGAGTAGAGCACTACATTACTTTCGGTGCACAGGCTGATACAACCAGTGACAATAATAGTTCCTATTGTGAAACCTCCAGTAATGATGTAGAGTTAATGAGTAGTGCACTACATTACTTTCGGTGCACAGGCCGATACAACCAGTGACATTAATAGTTCCTATTGTGAAACCTCCAGTAATGATGTAGAGTTAATGAGTAGTGAGCTACATTACTTTCGGTGCACAGGCCGATACAACCAGATTTAGTGATAGTTCATATTATGAAACCTTCAGTAATGATGTAGAGTTGATGAGTAGTGCACTACATTACTTTCGGTGCACAGGCGATACAACCAGTGACAATAATAGTTCCTATTGTGAAACCTCCAGTAATGATGTAGATTTGATGAGTAGTACACTACATTACTTTCGGTGCACAGGCCGATACAACCAGATTTAATGATAGTTCCTATGGTGAAACCTCCAGTAATGATGTAGAGTTCATGATTAGTGCACTACATTACTTTCGGTGCACAGGCCGATACAACAATATTTACTGATAGTTCCTATGGTGAAACCTCCAGTAATGACGTAGAGTTAATGAGTAGTGCAATACATTACTTTCGGTGCACAGGCCGATACAACCAGATTTAATTATAGTTCCTATGGTGAAACCTCCAGTAATGATGTAGAGTTCATGAGTAGTGCACTACATTACTTTCGGTGCACAGGCCGGTACAACCAGATTTAGTGAAAGTTCCTATGGTGAAACCTCCAGTAATAATGTAGAGTTGATGAGTAGTGCAGTACATTACTTTCGGTGCACAGGCCGGTACAACCAGATTTAGTGATAGTTCCTAAGGTGAAACCTCCAGTAATGATGTAGAGTTAATGAGTCGCACACTACATTACTTTCGGTGCACAGGCCGATACAACCACATTTAGTGATAGTTCATATGATGAAACCTCCAGTAATGATGTAGAGTTGATGAGTAGTGCACAACATTACTTTCGGTGCACAGTCCGATACAAGCAGATTTAATGATAGTTAATATGGCGATACCTCCAGTAATGATCTAGAGTTGATGAGTAGTGCATTAAATTACTTTCGGTGCACAGGCCGATACAACAGTATTAATTGATAGTTCCTATGGTGAAACCTCCAGTAATGATGTAGAGTTGATGAATAGTACATAACATTAGTTTCGGTGCACAGGCCGATACAACCAGATTTAAATGATTGTCCCTATGGTGAAACCTCCAGTATAGATGTAGAGTTGATGAGCAGTCCACACTACATTACTTTCGGTGCACAGGCCGATACAACAATATTTACTGATAGTCCCTATGGTGAAACCTCCAGTAATGATGTAGAGTTGATGAGTAGTCCACACTACATTACTTTCAGTGCACAGGCCGATACAACCAGATTTAGTGATAGTTCCTATGGTGAAACCTCCAGTAAAGATGTAGAGTTGATGAGTAGTGCACTACATTACTTTCGGTGCACAGGCCGACACAACCAGATTTGTGATATTTCTTATGGCGAAACCTCCAGTAATGATGTAGAGTTGATGAGTAGTGCATTAAATTACTTTCGGTGCACAGGCCGATACAACAGTATTAATTGATAATTCCTATGGTGAAACCTCCAGTAATGATGTAGAGTTGATGAATAGTACACTACATTAGTTTCGGTGCACAGGCCGATACAACCAGATTTAAATGATAGTCCCTATGGTGAAACCTCCAGTAAAGATGTAGAGTTGATGAGTAGTCCACACTACATTACATTCGGTGCACAGGCCGATACAACAATATTTACTGATAGTCCCTATGGTGAAACCTCCAGTAAAGATGTAGAGTTGATGAGTAGTCCACACTACATTACTTTCGGTGCACAGGCCTATACAACAATATTTACTGATAGTTCCTATGGCGAAACCTCCAGTAATGATGTAGAGTTGATGAGTAGTGCACTACATTACTTTCGGTGCACAGGCCAAAACAACCAGATTTGTGATATTTCCTATGGCGAAACCTCCAGTAATGATGTAGAGTTGATGAGTAGTGCATTAAATTACTTTCGGAGCACATTCCGATACAACAGTATTAATTGATAGTTCCTAGGGTGAAACCTCCAGTAATGATGTAGAGTTGATGAATAGTACACTACATTAGTTTCGGTGCACAGGCCGATACAACCAGATTTAAATGATAGTCCCTATGGTGAAACCTCAGTAAAGATGTAGAGTTGATGAGTAGTCCACACTACATTACGTTCGGTGCACAGGCCGATACAACAATATTTACTGATAGTCCCTATGGTGAAACCTCCAGTAAAGATGTAGAGTTGATGAGTAGTCCACACTACATTACTTTCGGTGCACAGGCCGATACATCAATTATTACTGATAGTCCCTATGGTGAAACCTCCAGTAAAGATGTAGAGTTGATGAGTAGTCCACACTACATTACTTTCGGTGCAAAGGCCGGTACAACCAGATTTAGTGATAGTTCCTATGGTGAAACCTCCAGTAATGATTTAGAGTTGATGAATAGTGCACAACATTACTTTCGGTGCACAGGCCGATACAATCAGATTTAATGATAGTTCCTATGGCGAAACCTCCAGTAATGATCTAGAGTTGATGAGTAGTGCACTACATTACTTTCGGTGACAGGCCGGTACAACCAGATTTAATGATAGTTCCTATAGTGAAACCTTCATTAAAGATGTAGAGCTGATTAGTAGTGCACTACATTAGTTTCGGTGCACAGGCCGAAATACCCAGGTTTAGTGATAGTTCATATAATGAAACCTCCCGTAATGATGTAGACTTGATGAGTAGTGCTCTACATTACTTTCGGTGCCCAGGCCGATACAACCAGATTTAATGATAGTTCCTATAGTGAAACCTTCATTAAAGATGTAGAGCTGATTCGTAGTGCACTACATTACTTTCGGTGCACAGGCCGAAATACCCAGGTTTAGTGATAGTTCATATGATGAAACCTCCCGTAATGATGTAGACTTGACGATTAGTGCTCTACATTACATTCGGTGCACAGACCGATACAACCAGATTTAGTGATATTTCATATGGTGAAACCTCCAGTAATGATATAGAGTTGATGAGTAGTGCACTACATTACTTTCGGTGCACAGGCCGGTACAACCAGATTTAGTGATAGTTCCTATGGTGAAACCTCCAGTAATGATGTAGAGTTGATGAGTAGTGCACAACATTACTTTCGGTGCACAGTCCGATACAACCAGATTTAATGATAGTTCCTATGGCGATACCTCCAGTAATGATCTAGGGTTGATGAGTAGTGCACTACATTACTTTCGGTGCACAGGCCGATACAACAATATTTAGTGATAGTTCATATGGCGAAACCTCCAGTAATGATGTTGAGTTGATGAGTAGTGCACTTCCTTTACTTTCGGTGCACAGGCCGATACAATCAGATTTAGTAATAGTTCATATTATGAAACCTTCAGTAATGATGTAGAGTTAATGAGTAGTGCACTATATTACTTTCGGTGCACAGGCCGATACAACCAGATTTAATGATTGTTCCTATGGTGAAACCTCCAGTAATGTTGTGGAGTTCATGAGTAGTGCACTACATTACTTTCGGTGCACAGAACGATACAACTAGATTTAATGATAATTCCTATGGTGAAACCTCCAGTAATGATGTAGAGTTCATGAGTAGTGCACTACATTACTTTCGGTGCACAGGCCTATACAACAATATTTACTGATAGTTCCTATGGCGAAACCTCCAGTAATGATGTAGAGTTGATGAATAGTGCACTACATTACTTTCGGTGCACAGGCCGACACAACCAGATTTGTGATATTTCCAATGGCGAAACCTCCAGTAATGATGTAGAGTTGATGAGTAGTGCATTAAATTACTTTCGGTGCACAGGCCGATACAACAGTATTAATTGATAGTTCCTATGGTGAAACCTCCAGTAATGATGTAGAGTTGATGAATAGTACATAACATTAGTTTCATTTCACAGGCCGATACAACCAGATTTAAATGATTGTCGTCCCTATGGTGAAACCTCCAGTAAAGATGTAGAGTTGATGAGCAGTCCACACTACATTACTTTCAGTGCACAGGCCGATACTACCAGATTTAGTGATAGTTCCTATGGTGAAACCACCAGTAAAGATGTAGAGTTGATGAGTAGTGCACTACATTACTTTCTGTGCACAGGCCGACACAACCAGATTTGTGATATTTCCTATGGCGAAACCTCCAGTAATGATGTAGAGTTGATGAGTAGTGCATTAAATTACTTTCGGTGCACAGGCCGATACAACAGTATTAATTGATAATTCCTATGGTGAAACCTCCAGTAATGATATAGAGTTGATGAATAGTACACTACATTAGTTTCGGTGCACAGGCCGATACAACCAGATTTAAATGATAGTCCCTATGGTGAAACCTCCAGTAAAGATGTAAAGTTGATGAGTAGTGAACTACATTACTTTCGGTGCACAGGCCGATCCAACCAGACTTAGTGATAGTTCATATTATGAAACCTTCAGTAATGATGTAGAGTTGATGAGTAGAGCACTACATTACTTTCGGTGCACAGACGATACAACCAGTGACAATAATAGTTCCTATTGTGAAACCTCTAGTAATGATGTAGAGTTAATGAGTAGTGCACTACATAACTTTCGGTGCACAGGCCGATACAACCAGTGACAATAATAGTTCCTATTGTGAAACCTCCAGTAACGATGTAGAGTTAATGAGTAGTGAGCTACATTACTTTCGGTGCACAGGCCGATACAACCATATTTAGTGATAGTTCATATTATGAAACCTTCAGTAATGATGTAGAGTTGATGAGTAGTGCACTACATTACTTTCGGTGCACAGGCCGATACAACCAGTGACAATAATAGTTCCTATTGTAAAACCTCCAGTAATGATGTAGTGTTGATGAATAGTACACAACATTAGTTTCGGTGCACAGACCGATACAACCAGATTTAAATGATAGTCCCTATGGTGAAACCCTAAGTAAAGATGTAGAGTTGATGAGTAGTCCACACTACATTACTTTCGGTGCACAGGCCGATACAACAATATTTACTGATAGTCCCTATGGTGAAATCTCCAGTAAAGATGTAGAGTTGATGAGTAGTCCACACTACATTACTTTCGGTCCACAGGCCTATATAACAATATTTACTGATAGTTCCTATGGCGAAACCTCCAGAAATGATGTAGAGTTGATGAGTAGTGCACTACATTACTTTCGGTGCACAGGCCGACACAACCAGATTTGTGATATTTCCTATGGCGAAACCTCCAGTAATGATGTAGAGTTGATGAGTAGTGCATTAAATTACTTTCAGTGCACAGGCCGATACAACAGTATTAATTGATAGTTCCTATGGTGAAACCTCCAGTAATGATGTAGAGTTGATGAATAGTACACTACATTAGTTTCGGTGCACATACCGATACAACCAGATTTAAATGATAGTCCCTATGGTGAAACCTCCATTAAAGATGTAGAGTTGATGAGTAGTCCACACTACATTACGTTCGGTGCACAGGCCGATACAACAATATTTACTGATAGTCCCTATGGTGAAACCTCCAGTAAAGATGTAGAGTTGATGAGTAGTCCACACTACATTACTTTCGGTGCACAGGCCGATACAACAATATTTACTGATAGTCCCTATGGTGAAACCTCCAGTAAAGATGTAGAGTTGATGAGTAGTCCACACTACATTACTTTCGGTGCACAGGCCGATACAACCAGATTTAGTGATAGTTCCTATGGTGTAACCTCCAGTAAAGATGTAGAGTTGATGAGTAGTCCACACTACATTACTTTCGGTGCACAGGCCGATACAACCAGATTTAGTGATAGTTCATATTATGAAACCTTCAGTAATGATGTAGAGTTGATGAGTAGAGCACTACATTACTTTCGGTGCACAGGCTGATACAACCAGTGACAATAATAGTTCCTATTGTGAAACCTCCAGTAATGATGTAGAGTTAATGAGTAGTGCACTACATTACTTTCGGTGCACAGGCCGATACAACCAGTGACATTAATAGTTCCTATTGTGAAACCTCCAGTAATGATGTAGAGTTAATGAGTAGTGAGCTACATTACTTTCGGTGCACAGGCCGATACAACCAGATTTAGTGATAGTTCATATTATGAAACCTTCAGTAATGATGTAGAATTGATGAGTAGTGCACTACATTACTTTCGGTGCACAGGCGATACAACCAGTGACAATAATAGTTCCTATTGTGAAACCTCCAGTAATGATGTAGATTTGATGAGTAGTACACTACATTACTTTCGGTGCACAGGCCGATACAACCAGATTTAATGATAGTTCCTATGGTGAAACCTCCAGTAATGATGTAGAGTTCATGATTAGTGCACTACATTACTTTCGGTGCACAGGCCGATACAACAATATTTACTGATAGTTCCTATGGTGAAACCTCCAGTAATGACGTAGAGTTAATGAGTAGTGCAATACATTACTTTCGGTGCACAGGCCGATACAACCAGATTTAATTATAGTTCCTATGGTGAAACCTCCAGTAATGATGTAGAGTTCATGAGTAGTGCACTACATTACTTTCGGTGCACAGGCCGGTACAACCAGATTTAGTGAAAGTTCCTATGGTGAAACCTCCAGTAATAATGTAGAGTTGATGAGTAGTGCAGTACATTACTTTCGGTGCACAGGCCGGTACAACCAGATTTAGTGATAGTTCCTAAGGTGAAACCTCCAGTAATGATGTAGAGTTAATGAGTCGCACACTACATTACTTTCGGTGCACAGGCCGATACAACCACATTTAGTGATAGTTCATATGATGAAACCTCCAGTAATGATGTAGAGTTGATGAGTAGTGCACAACATTACTTTCGGTGCACAGTCCGATACAAGCAGATTTAATGATAGTTAATATGGCGATACCTCCAGTAATGATCTAGAGTTGATGAGTAGTGCATTAAATTACTTTCGGTGCACAGGCCGATACAACAGTATTAATTGATAGTTCCTATGGTGAAACCTCCAGTAATGATGTAGAGTTGATGAATAGTACATAACATTAGTTTCGGTGCACAGGCCGATACAACCAGATTTAAATGATTGTCCCTATGGTGAAACCTCCAGTATAGATGTAGAGTTGATGAGCAGTCCACACTACATTACTTTCGGTGCACAGGCCGATACAACAATATTTACTGATAGTCCCTATGGTGAAACCTCCAGTAATGATGTAGAGTTGATGAGTAGTCCACACTACATTACTTTCAGTGCACAGGCCGATACAACCAGATTTAGTGATAGTTCCTATGGTGAAACCTCCAGTAAAGATGTAGAGTTGATGAGTAGTGCACTACATTACTTTCGGTGCACAGGCCGACACAACCAGATTTGTGATATTTCTTATGGCGAAACCTCCAGTAATGATGTAGAGTTGATGAGTAGTGCATTAAATTACTTTCGGTGCACAGGCCGATACAACAGTATTAATTGATAATTCCTATGGTGAAACCTCCAGTAATGATGTAGAGTTGATGAATAGTACACTACATTAGTTTCGGTGCACAGGCCGATACAACCAGATTTAAATGATAGTCCCTATGGTGAAACCTCCAGTAAAGATGTAGAGTTGATGAGTAGTCCACACTACATTACATTCGGTGCACAGGCCGATACAACAATATTTACTGATAGTCCCTATGGTGAAACCTCCAGTAAAGATGTAGAGTTGATGAGTAGTCCACACTACATTACTTTCGGTGCACAGGCCTATACAACAATATTTACTGATAGTTCCTATGGCGAAACCTCCAGTAATGATGTAGAGTTGATGAGTAGTGCACTACATTACTTTCGGTGCACAGGCCAAAACAACCAGATTTGTGATATTTCCTATGGCGAAACCTCCAGTAATGATGTAGAGTTGATGAGTAGTGCATTAAATTACTTTCGGAGCACATTCCGATACAACAGTATTAATTGATAGTTCCTAGGGTGAAACCTCCAGTAATGATGTAGAGTTGATGAATAGTACACTACATTAGTTTCGGTGCACAGGCCGATACAACCAGATTTAAATGATAGTCCCTATGGTGAAACCTCAGTAAAAATGTAGAGTTGATGAGTAGTCCACACTACATTACGTTCGGTGCACAGGCCGATACAACAATATTTACTGATAGTCCCTATGGTGAAACCTCCAGTAAAGATGTAGAGTTGATGAGTAGTCCACACTACATTACTTTCGGTGCACAGGCCGATACATCAATTATTACTGATAGTCCCTATGGTGAAACCTCCAGTAAAGATGTAGAGTTGATGAGTAGTCCACACTACATTACTTTCGGTGCACAGGCCGATACAACCAGATTTAGTGATAGTTCCTATGGTGAAACCTCCAGTAATGATGTAGAGTTCATGAGTAGTGCACTACATTACTTTCGGTGCACAGGCCGATACAACAATATTTACTGATAGTTCCTATGGTGAAACCTCCAGTAATGATGTAGATTTGATGAGTAGTACACTACATTACTTTCGGTGCACAGGCCGATACAACCAGATTTAGTGATAGTTCCTATGGGGAAACCTTCAGTAATGATGTAGAGTTAATGAGTAGTGCACTACATTACTTTCGGTGCACAGGCCGATACAACCAGATTTAATTATAGTTCCTATGGTGAAACCTTCAGTAATGATGTAGAGTTGATGAGTAGTGCAATACATTACTTTCGGTGCACAGGCCGGTACAACCAGATTTAGTGACAGTTCCTATGGTGAAACCTCCAGTAATAATTTAGAGTTGATGAGTAGTGCAGTACATTACTTTCGGTGCACAGGCCGGTACAACCAGATTTAGTGATAGTTCCTAAGGTGAAACCTCCAGTAATGATGTAGAGTTAATGAGTCGCACACTACATTACTTTCGGTGCACAGGCCGATACAACCAGATTTAGTGATAGTTCATATGATGAAACCTCCCGTAATGATGTAGACTTGATTAGTAGTGCACTTCATTACTATCGGTGCACAGGCCGATATAACCAGATTTAGTGATAGTTCATATGGTGAAACCTCCAGTAGTGATGTAGAGTTGATGAGTAGTGCACTACACTACTTTCGGTGGACAGGCCGGTACAACCAGATTTAGTGATAGTTCCTATGGTGAAACTCCAGTAATGATGTAGAGTTGATGAGTAGTGCACAACTTTACTTTCGGTGCACAGGCCGATACAACCAGATATAATGATAGTTCCTATGGCGAAACCTCCAGTAATGATCTAGAGTTGATGAGTAGTGCACTACATTACTTTCGGTGCACAGGCCGATACAACAATATTTAGTGATATTTCCTATGGTGAAACCTCCAGTAATGATGTAGTGTTGATGAGTAGTGCACTACATTACTTTCGGTGCACAGGCCGATACAACCAGATTTAATGCTAGTTCCTATAGTGAAACCTTCATTAAAGATGTAGAGCTGATTAGTAGTGCACTACATTACTTTCGGTGCACAGGCCGAAATACCCAGGTTTAGTGATAGTTCATATGATGAAACGTCCCGTAATGATGTAGACTTGATGAGTAGTGCTCTACATTACTTTCGCTGCACAGACCGATACAACCAGATTAAGTGATATTTCATATGGTGAAACCTCCAGTAATGATGTAGAGTTGATGAGTAGTGCACTACATTACTTTCGGTGCACAGACCGGTACAACCAGATTTAGTGATAGTTGCTATGGCGAAACCTCCAGTAATGATCTAGAGTTGATGAGTAGTCCACTACATTACTTTCGGTGCACAGGCCGATACAACAATATTTAGTGATAGTTCCTATGGTGAAACCTCCAGTAATGAGGTAGTGTTGATGAGTAGTGCACTACATTACTTTCGGTGCACAGGCCGATACAACCAGATTTAATGATAGTTCCTATAGTGAAACCTTCAATAAAGATATAGAGCTGATTAGTAGTGCACTACATTACTTTCGGTGCACAAGCCGAAATACCCAGGTTTAGTGATAGTTCGTATGATGAAACCTCCCGTAATGATGTAGACTTGATGAGTAGTGCACTACATTACTTTCGGTGCACAAGCCGAAATACCCAGGTTTAGTAATAGTTCATATGATGAAATCTCCCGTAATAATGTAGACTTGATGAGTAGTGCTCTACATTACTTTCGGTGCACAGACCGATACAACCAGATTTAGTGATATTTCATATGGTGAAACCTCCAGTAATGATGTAGAGTTGATGAGTAGTGCACTACATTACTTTCGGTGCACAGGCTGGTACAACCAGATTTAGTGATAGTTCCTATGGTGAAACCTCCAGTAATGATGTAGAGTTGATGAGTAGTGCACAACATTACTTTCGGTGCACAGGCCGATACAACCAGATTTAATGATAGTTCCTATGGCGATACCTCCAGTAATGATCTAGAGTTGATGAGTAGTGCACTACATTACTTTAGGTGCACAGGGCGATACAACAATATTTAGTGATAGTTCATATGGCGAAACCTCCAGTAATGATGTAGAGTTGATGAGTAGTGCACTACATTACTTTCAGTGCACAGGCGGATAAAACCAGATTTAGTGATAGTTGCTATGGTAAAACCTCCAATAATGATGTAGAGTTGATGAATAGTGCACTACATTACTTTCGGTGCACAGGCTGATACAACCAAATTTAATGATAGTTCCTATAGTGAAACCTTCAGTAAAGATGTAGAGCTGATGAGTAGTGCACTACATTACTTTCGGTGCACAGGCCGAAATACCCAGGTTTAGTGATAGTTCATATGATGAAACCTCCAGTAATGATGTAGAGTTGATGAGTAGTGCACTACATTACTTTCGGTGCACAGGCCGATACAACCAGATTTAGTAATAGTTCATATTATGAAACCTTCAGTAATGATGTAGGGTTGATGAGTATTGCACTATATAACTTTCGGTGCACAGGCCGGTACAACCAGATTTCGTGATAGTCCCTATTGTGAAACGTCCAGTAATGATGTAGAGTTAATGAGTAGTGCACTACATTACTTTCGGTGCACAGGCCGATTCAACCAGATTTAATGATTGTTCCTATGGTGAAACCTCCAGTAATGATGTGGAGTTCATGAGTAGTGCACTACATTACTTTCGGTGCACAGGCCGATACAACTGAATTTAATGATAATTCCTATGGTGAAACCTCCAGTAATGATGTAGAGTTCATGAGTAGTGCACTACATTAGTTTCGGTGCACAGGCCCATACAACAATATTTACTGATAGTTCCTATGGCGAAACCTCCAGTAATGATGTAGAGTTGATGAATAGAGCACTACATTACTTTGGGTGCACAGGCCGACACAACCAGATTTGTGATATTTCCAATGGCGAAACCTCCAGTAATGATGTAGAGTTGATGAGTAGTGCACTACATTAGTTTCGGTGCACAGGCCGATACAACCAGATTTTCATGATAGTCCCTATGGTGAAACCTCCAGTAAAGATGTAGAGTTAATGAATAGTACACTACATTAGTTTCGGTGCACAGGCCGATACAACAATATTTACTGATAGTCCCTATGGTGAAACCTCCAGTAATGATGTAGAGTTGATGAGTAGTCCATACTACATTACTTTCGGTGCACAGGCCGATACAACCAGATTTAGTGATAGTTCCTATGGTGAAACCTCCAGTAAAGATGTAGAGTTGATGAGTAGTGCACTACATTACTTTCGGTGCACAGGCCGACACAACCAGATTTGTGATATTTCCTATGGCGAAACCTCCAGTAATGATGTAGAGTTGATGAGTCGTGCATTAAATTACTTTCGGTGCACAGGGCGATACAACAGTATTAATTGATAATTCCTATGGTGAAGCCTCCAGTAATGATGTAGAGTTGATGAATAGTACACTACATTAGTGTCGGTGCACAGGAAGATACAACCAGATTTAAATGATAGTCCCTATGGTGAAACCTCCAGTAATGATGTAGAGTTAATGAGTCGCACACTACATTACTTTCGGTGCACAGGCCGATACAACCAGATTTAGTGATAGTTCATATGATGAATCCTCCCGTAATGATGTAGACTTGAAGAGTAGTGCTCTACATTACTTTCGGTGCACAGACCGATACAACCAGATTTAGTGATAGTCCATATGATGAAACCTCCCGTAATGATGTAGACTTGATTAGTAGTGCACTACATTACTATCGGTGCACAGGCCGATATAACCAGATTTAGTGATATTTTATATGGTGAAACCTCCAGTAATGATGTAGAGTTGATGAGTAGTGCACTACATTACTTTCGGTGCACAGGCCGATACAACCAGATTTAATGATAGTTCCTATGGCGAAACCTCCAGCAATGATCTAGAGTTGATGAGTAGTGCACTACATTACTTTCGGTGCACAGGCCGATACAACAATATTTAGTGATATTTCCTATGGTGAAACCTCCAGTAATGCTGTAGTGTTGATGAGTAGTGCACTACATTACTTTCGGTGCACAGGCCGATACAACCAGATTTAATGATAGTTCCTATAGTGAAACCTTCATTAAAGATGTAGAGCTGATTAGTAGTGCACTACATTACTTTCGGTGCACAGACCGAAATACCCAGGTTTAGTGATAGTTCATATGATGAAACCTCCCGTAATGATGTAGACTTGATGAGTAGTGCTCTACATTACTTTCGGTGACAGACCGATACAACCAGATTTAGTGATATTACATATGGTGAAACCTCCAGTAATGATGTAGAGTTGATGAGTAGTGCACTACATTACTTTCGGTGCACAGACCGGTACAACCAGATTTAGTGATAGTTCCTATGGTGAAACCTCCAGTAATGATGTAGAGTTGATGAGTAGTGCACAACATTACTTTCGGTGCACAGGCCGATACAACCAGATTTAATGATAGTTCCTATGGCGAATCCTCCAGTAATGATCTAGAGTTGATGAGTAGTCCACTAAATTACTTTCGGTGCACAGGCCGATACAACAATATTTAGTGATAGTTCCTATGGTGAAACCTCCAGTAATGAGGTAGTGTTGATGAGTAGTGCACTACATTACTTTCGGTGCACAGGCCGATACAACCAGATTTATTGATAGTTCCTATAGTGAAACCTTCAATAAAGATGTAGAGCTGATTAGTAGTGCACTACATTACTTTCGGTGCACAAGCCGAAATACCCAGGTTTAGTAATAGTTCATATGATGAAACCTCCCGTAATGATGTAGACTTGATGAGTAGTGCTCTACATTACTTTCGGTGCACAGGCCGAAATACCCAGGTTTAGTGATAGTTCATATGATGAAACCTCCAGTAATGATGTAGAGTTGATGAGTAGTGCACTACATTACTTTCGGTGCACAGGCCGATACAACCAGATTTAGTAATAGTTGATATTATGAAACCTTCAGTAATGATGTAGGGTTGATGAGTATTGCACTACATAACTTTCGGTGCACAGGCCGGTACAACCAGATTTAGTGATAGTCCCTATTGTGAAACGTCCAGTAATGATGTAGAGTTAATGAGTAGTGCACTACATTACTTTCGGTGCACAGGCCTATACAACAATATTTACTGATAGTTCCTATGGCGAAACCTCCAGTAATGATGTAGAGTTGATGAATAGTGCACTACATTACTTTCGGTGCACAGGCCGACACAACCAGATTTGTGATATTTCCTATGGCGAAACCTCCAGTAATGATGTAGAGTTGATGAGTAGTGCACTACATTAGTTTCGGTGCACAGGCCGATACAACCAGATTTAAATGATAGTCCCTATGGTGAAACCTCCAGTAAAGATGTAGAGTTAATGAATAGTACACTACATTAGTTTCGGTGCACAGGCCGATACAACAATATTTACTGATAGTCCCTATGGTGAAACCTCCAGTAATGATGTAGAGTTGATGAGTAGTCCATACTACATTACTTTCGGTGCACAGGCCGATACAACCAGATTTAGTGATAGTTCCTATGGTGAAACCTCCAGTAAAGATGTAGAGTTGATGAGTAGTGCACTACATTACTTTCGGTGCACAGGCCGACACAACCAGATTTGTGATATTTCCTATGGCGAAACCTCCAGTAATGATGTAGAGTTGATGAGTAGTACATTAAATTACTTTCGGTGCACAGGCCGATACAACAGTATTAATTGATAATTCCTATGGTGAAACCTCCAGTAATGATGTAGAGTTGATGAATAGTACACTACATTAGTTTCGGTGCACAGGAAGATACAACCAGATTTAAATGATAGTCCCTATGGTGAAACCTCCAGTAAAGATGTAGAGTTGATGAGTAGTCCACACTACATTACTTTCGGTGCACAGGCCGATACAACAATATTTACTGATAGTCCCTATGGTGAAACCTCCAGTAAAGATGTAGAGTTGATGAGTAGTCCACACTACATTACTTTCGGTGCACAGGCCGATACAACCAGATTTAATGATTGTTCCTATGGCGAAACCTCCAGTAATGATGTGGAGTTCATGAGTAGTGCACTACATTACTTTCGGTGCACAGGCCGATACAACTAGATTTAATGATAATTCCTATGGCGAAACCTCCAGTAATGATGTAGAGTTCATGAGTAGTGCACTACATTACTTTCGGTGCACAGGCCTATACAACAATATTTACTGATAGTTCCTATGGCGAAACCTCCAGTAATGATGTAGAGTTGATGAATAGTGCACTACATTACTTTCGGTGCACAGGCCGACACAACCAGATTTGTGATATTTCCTATGGCGAAACCTCCAGTAATGATGTAGAGTTGATGAGTAGTGCACTACATTAGTTTCGGTGCACAGGCTAATACAATAGTAATAATTGATAGTTCCTATGGGGAAACCTCCAGTAATGATGTAGAGTTGATGAATAGTACACTACATTAGTTTCGGTGCACAGGCCGATACAACCAGATTTAAATGATAGTCCCTATGGTGAAACCTCCAGTAAAGATGTGAAGTTTATGAGTAGTCCACACTACATTACTTTCGGTGCACAGGCCGGTACAACAATATTTACTGATAGTCCCTATGGTGAAACCTCCAGTAATGATGTAGAGTTGATGAGTAGTCCATACTACTTTACTTTCGGTGCACAGGCCGATACAACCAGATTTAGTGATAGTTCCTATGGTGAAACCTCCAGTAAAGATGTAGAGTTGATGAGTAGTGCACTACATTACTTTCGGTGCACAGGCCGACACAACCAGATTTGTGATATTTCCTATGGCGAAACCTCCAGTAATGATGTAGAGTTGATGAGTAGGGCATTAAATTACTTTCGGTGCACAGGCCGATACAACAGTATTAATTGATAATTCCTATGGTGAAACATCCAGTAATGATATAGAGTTGATGAATAGTACACACTACATTACTTTCGGTGCACAGGCCGATACAACAATATTTACTGATAGTCCCTATGGTGAAACCTCCAGTAAAGATGTAGAGTTGATGAGTAGTCCACACTACATTACTTTCGGTGCACAGGCCGATACAACAATATTTACTGATAGTCCCTAAGGTGAAACCTCCAGTAAAGATGTAGAATTGATGAGTAGTCCACACTACATTACGTTCGGTGCACAGGCCGATACAACCAGATTTAGTGATAGTTCCTATGGTGAAGCCTCCAGTAAAGATGTAGAGTTGATGAGTAGTCCACACTACATTACTTTCGGTGCACAGGCCGATACAACCAGATTTAGTGATAGTTCCTATGGTGTAACCTCCAATAATGATGTAGAGTTGATGAGTAGTGCACTACATTACTTTCGGTGCACAGGCCGATACAACAATATTTACTGATAGTCCGTATGGTGAAACCTCCAGTAAAGATGTAGAGTTGATGAGTAGTCCACACTACATTACTTTCGGTGCACAGGCCGATACAACCAGATTTAGTGATAGTTCCTATGGTGTAACCTCCAGTAAAGATGTAGAGTTGATGAGTAGTCCACACTACATTACTTTCGGTGCACAGGCCGATACAACCAGATTGAGTGGTAGTCCCTATGGTGAAACCTTCAGTAATGATGTAGAGTTGATGAGTAGTTCACACTACATTACTTTCGGTTCACGGGCTGATACAACCAGATTTAGTGATAGTTCCTATGGTGAAACCTCCAGTAATGATGTAGAGTTCATGAGTAGTGCACTACATTACTTTCGGTGCACAGGCCGATACAACCAGATTTGTGATATTTCCTATGGCGAAACCTAAAGTAATGATGTAGAGTTGATGAGTAGTGCATTTAATTACTTTCAGTGCACAGGCCGATACAACAGTATTAATTGATAATTCCTATGGTGAAACCTCCAGTAATGATGTAGAGTTGATGAATAGTACACTACATTAGTTTCGGTGCACAGGAAGATACAACCAGATTTAAATGATAGTCCCAATGGTGAAACCTCCAGTAAAGATGTAGAGTTGATGAGTAGTCCACACTACATTACTTTCGGTGCACAGGCCGATACAACAATATTTACTGATAGTCCCTATGGTGAAACCTCCAGTAAAGATGTAGAGTTGATAAGTAGTCCACACTACATTACTTTCGGTGCACAGGCCGATACAACAATATTTACTGATAGTCCCTATGGTGAAAACTCCAGTAATGATGTAGAGTAGATGAGTAGTGCACTACATTACTTTCGGTGCACAGGCCGATACAAACAGATTTAAATGATAGACCCTATGGTGAAACCTCCAGTAAAGATGTAGAGTTAATGAATAATACACTACATTAGTTTCGGTGCACAGGCCGATACAACAATATTTACTGATAGTCCCTATGGTGAAACCTCCAGTAATGATGTAGTGTTGATGAGTAGTCCATACTACATTACTTTCGGTGCACAGGCCGATACAACCAGATTTAGTGATAGTTCCTATGGTGAAACCTCCAGTAAAGATGTAGAGTTGATGAGTAGTGCACTACATTTCTTTCGGTGCACAGGCCGACACAACCAGATTTGTGATATTTCCTATGGCGAAAGCTCCAGTAATGATGTAGAGTTGATGAGTAGTACATTAAATTACTTTCGGTGCACAGGCCGATACAACAGTATTAATTGATAATTCCTATGGTGAAACCTCCAGTAATGATGTAGAGTTGATGAATAGTACACTACATTAGTTTCGGTGCACAGGAAGATACAACCAGATTTAAATGATAGTCCCTATGGTGAAACCTCCAGTAAAGATGTAGAGTTGATGAGTAGTCCACACTACATTACTTTCGGTGCACAGGCCGATACAACAATATTTACTGATAGTCCCTATGGTGAAACCTCCAGTAAAGATGTAGAGTTGATGAGTAGTCCACACTACATTACTTTCGGTGCACAGGCCGATACAACCAGATTTAATGATTGTTCCTATGGCGAAACCTCCAGTAATGATGTGGAGTTCATGAGTAGTGCACTACATTACTTTCGGTGCACAGGCCGATACAACTAGATTTAATGATAATTCCTATGGCGAAACCTCCAGTAATGATGTAGAGTTCATGAGTAGTGCACTACATTACTTTCGGTGCACAGGCCTATACAACAATATTTACTGATAGTTCCTATGGCGAAACCTCCAGTAATGATGTAGAGTTGATGAATAGTGCACTACATTACTTTCGGTGCACAGGCCGACACAACCAGATTTGTGATATTTCCTATGGCGAAACCTCCAGTAATGATGTAGAGTTGATGAGTAGTGCACTACATTAGTTTCGGTGCACAGGCCAATACAATAGTAATAATTGATAGTTCCTATGGTGAAACCTCCAGTAATGATGTAGAGTTGATGAATAGTAGACTACATTAGTTTCGGTGGAAAGGCCGATACAACCAGATTTAAATGATAGTCCCTATGGTGAAACCTCCAGTAAAGATGTGAAGTTTATGAGTAGTCCACACTACATTACTTTCGGTGCACAGGCCGGTACAACAATATTTACTGATAGTCCCTATGGTGAAACCTCCAGTAATGATGTAGAGTTGATGAGTAGTCCATACTACTTTACTTTCGGTGCACAGGCCGATACAACCAGATTTAGTGATAGTTCCTATGGTGAAACCTCCAGTAAAGATGTAGAGTTGATGAGTAGTGCACTACATTACTTTCGGTGCACAGGCCGACACAACCAGATTTGTGATATTTCCTATGGCGAAACCTCCAGTAATGATGTAGAGTTGATGAGTAGTGCATTAAATTACTTTCGGTGCACAGGCCGATACAACAGTATTAATTGATAATTCCTATGGTGAAACCTCCAGTAATGATGTAGAGTTGATGAATGGTACACACTACATTACTTTCGGTGCACAGGCCGATACAACAATATTTACTGATAGTCCCTATGGTGAAACTTCCAGTAAAGATGTAGAGTTGATGAGTAGTCCACACTACATTACTTTCGGTGCACTGGCCGATACAACAATATTTACTGATAGTCCCTATGGTGAAACCTCCAGTAAAGATGTAGAGTTGATGAGTAGTCCACACTACATTACTTTCGGTGCACAGGCCGATACAACCAGATTTAATGATTGTTCCTATGGCGAAACCTCCAGTAATGATGTGGAGTTCATGAGTAGTGCACTACATTACTTTCGGTGCACAGGCCGATACAACTAGATTTAATGATAATTCCTATGGCGAAACCTCCAGTAATGATGTAGAGTTCATGAGTAGTGCACTACATTACTTTCGGTGCACAGGCCTATACAACAATATTTACTGATAGTTCCTATGGCGAAACCTAGAGTAATGATGTAGAGTTGATGAATAGTGCACTACATTACTTTCGGTGCACAGGCCGATACAACAGTATTAATTGATAATTCCTATGGTGAAACATCCAGTAATGATATAGAGTTGATGAATAGTACACACTACATTACTTTCGGTGCACAGGCCGATACAACAATATTTACTGATAGTCCCTATGGTGAAACCTCCAGTAAAGATGTAGAGTTGATGAGTAGTCCACACTACATTACTTTCGGTGCACAGGCCGATACAACAATATTTACTGATAGTCCCTAAGGTGAAACCTCCAGTAAAGATGTAGAATTGATGAGTAGTCCACACTACATTACGTTCGGTGCACAGGCCGATACAACCAGATTTAGTGATAGTTCCTATGGTGAAGCCTCCAGTAAAGATGTAGAGTTGATGAGTAGTCCACACTACATTACTTTCGGTGCACAGGCCGATACAACCAGATTTAGTGATAGTTCCTATGGTGTAACCTCCAATAATGATGTAGAGTTGATGAGTAGTGCACTACATTACTTTCGGTGCACAGGCCGATACAACAATATTTACTGATAGTCCGTATGGTGAAACCTCCAGTAAAGATGTAGAGTTGATGAGTAGTCCACACTACATTACTTTCGGTGCACAGGCCGATACAACCAGATTTAGTGATAGTTCCTATGGTGTAACCTCCAGTAAAGATGTAGAATTGATGAGTAGTCCACACTACATTACTTTCGGTGCACAGGCCGATACAACCAGATTGAGTGGTAGTCCCTATGGTGAAACCTTCAGTAATGATGTAGAGTTGATGAGTAGTTCACACTACATTACTTTCGGTTCACGGGCTGATACAACCAGATTTAGTGATAGTTCCTATGGTGAAACCTCCAGTAATGATGTAGAGTTCATGAGTAGTGCACTACATTACTTTCGGTGCACAGGCCGATACAACCAGATTTGTGATATTTCCTATGGCGAAACCTAAAGTAATGATGTAGAGTTGATGAGTAGTGCATTAAATTACTTTCAGTGCACAGGCCGATACAACAGTATTAATTGATAATTCCTATGGTGAAACCTCCAGTAATGATGTAGAGTTGATGAATAGTACACTACATTAGTTTCGGTGCACAGGAAGATACAACCAGATTTAAATGATAGTCCCAATGGTGAAACCTCCAGTAAAGATGTAGAGTTGATGAGTAGTCCACACTACATTACTTTCGGTGCACAGGCCGATACAACAATATTTACTGATAGTCCCTATGGTGAAACCTCCAGTAAAGATGTAGAGTTGATAAGTAGTCCACACTACATTACTTTCGGTGCACAGGCCGATACAACAATATTTACTGATAGTCCCTATGGTGAAACCTCCAGTAATGATGTAGAGTAGATGAGTAGTGCACTACATTACTTTCGGTACACAGGCCGATACAAACAGATTTAAATGATAGACCCTATGGTGAAACCTCCAGTAAAGATGTAGAGTTAATGAATAATACACTACATTAGTTTCGGTGCACAGGCCGATACAACAATATTTACTGATAGTCCCTATGGTGAAACCTCCAGTAATGATGTAGTGTTGATGAGTAGTCCATACTACATTACTTTCGGTGCACAGGCCGATACAACCAGATTTAGTGATAGTTCCTATGGTGAAACCTCCAGTAAAGATGTAGAGTTGATGAGTAGTGCACTACATTACTTTCGGTGCACAGGCCGACACAACCAGATTTGTGATATTTCCTATGGCGAAACCTCCAGTAATGATGTAGAGTTGATGAGTAGTACATTAAATTACTTTCGGTGCACAGGCCGATACAACAGTATTAATTGATAATTCCTATGGTGAAACCTCCAGTAATGATGTAGAGTTGATGAATAGTACACTACATTAGTTTCGGTGCACAGGAAGATACAACCAGATTTAAATGATAGTCCCTATGGTGAAACCTCCAGTAAAGATGTAGAGTTGATGAGTAGTCCACACTACATTACTTTCGGTGCACAGGCCGATACAACAATATTTACTGATAGTCCCTATGGTGAAACCTCCAGTAAAGATGTAGAGTTGATGAGTAGTCCACACTACATTACTTTCGGTGCACAGGCCGATACAACCAGATTTAATGATTGTTCCTATGGCGAAACCTCCAGTAATGATGTGGAGTTCATGAGTAGTGCACTACATTACTTTCGGTGCACAGGCCGATACAACTCGATTTAATGATAATTCCTATGGCGAAACCTCCAGTAATGATGTAGAGTTCATGAGTAGTGCACTACATTACTTTCGGTGCACAGGCCTATACAACAATATTTACTGATAGTTCCTATGGCGAAACCTCCAGTAATGATGTAGAGTTGATGAATAGTGCACTACATTACTTTCGGTGCACAGGCCGACACAACCAGATTTGTGATATTTCCTATGGCGAAACCTCCAATAATGATGTAGAGTTGATGAGTAGTGCACTACATTAGTTTCGGTGCACAGGCCAATACAATAGTAATAATTGATAGTTCCTATGGTGAAACCTCCAGTAATGATGTAGAGTTGATGAATAGTAGACTACATTAGTTTCGGTGGAAAGGCCGATACAACCAGATTTAAATGATAGTCCCTATGGTGAAACCTCCAGTAAAGATGTGAAGTTTATGAGTAGTCCACACTACATTACTTTCGGTGCACAGGCCGGTACAACAATATTTACTGATAGTCCCTATGGTGAAACCTCCAGTAATGATGTAGAGTTGATGAGTAGTCCATACTACTTTACTTTCGGTGCACAGGCCGATACAACCAGATTTAGTGATAGTTCCTATGGTGAAACCTCCAGTAAAGATGTAGAGTTGATGAGTAGTGCACTACATTACTTTCGGTGCACAGGCCGACACAACCAGATTTGTGATATTTCCTATGGCGAAACCTCCAGTAATGATGTAGAGTTGATGAGTAGTGCATTAAATTACTTTCGGTGCACAGGCCTATACAACAGTATTAATTGATAATTCCTATGGTGAAACCTCCAGTAATGAT
The DNA here is from genome assembly GCA_036971475.1 of Prosapia bicincta. NCBI lineage: Eukaryota > Metazoa > Arthropoda > Insecta > Hemiptera > Cercopidae > Prosapia > Prosapia bicincta. Next base: position 261,599,836 of record JBAIZL010000005.1, read on the forward strand.
GTAGAGTTGATGAATAGTACACACTACATTACTTTCGGTGCACAGGCCGATACAACAATATTTACTGATAGTCCCTATGGTGAAACTTCCAGTAAAGATGTAGAGTTGATGAGTAGTCCACACTACATTACTTTCGGTGCACTGGCCGATACAACAATATTTACTGATAGTCCCTATGGTGAAACCTCCAGTAAAGATGTAGAGTTGATGAGTAGTCCACACTACATTACTTTCGGTGCACAGGCCGATACAACCAGATTTAATGATTGTTCCTATGGCGAAACCTCCAGTAATGATGTGGAGTTCATGAGTAGTGCACTACATTACTTTCGGTGCACAGGCCGATACAACTAGATTTAATGATAATTCCTATGGCGAAACCTCCAGTAATGATGTAGAGTTCATGAGTAGTGCACTACATTACTTTCGGTGCACAGGCCTATACAACAATATTTACTGATAGTTCCTATGGCGAAACCTAGAGTAATGATGTAGAGTTGATGAATAGTGCACTACATTACTTTCGGTGCACAGGCCGACACAACCAGATTTGTGATATTTCCTATGGCGAAACCTCCAGTAATGATGTAGAGTTGATGAGTAGTGCACTACATTAGTTTCGGTGCACAGGCCAATACAATAGTGATAATTGATAGTTCCTATGGGGAAACCTCCAGTAATGATGTAGAGTTGATGAATAGTACACTACATTAGTTTCGGTGCACAGGAAGATACAACCAGATTTAAATGATAGTCCCTATGGTGAAACCTCCAGTACTGATGTAGAGTTAATGAGTCGCACACTACATTACTTTCGGTGCACTGGCCGATACAACCAGATTTAGTGATAGTTCATATGATGAATCCTCCCGTAATGATGTAGACTTGAAGAGTAGTGCTCTACATTACTTTCGGTGCACAGACCGATACAACCAGATTTAGTGATAGTCCATATGATGAAACCTCCCGTAATGATGTAGACTTGATTAGTAGTGCACTACATTACTATCGGTGCACAGGCCGATATAACCAGATTTAGTGATATTTCATATGGTAAAACCTCCAGTAATGATGTAGAGTTGATGAGTAGTGCACTACATTACTTTCGGTGCACAGGCCGATACAACCAGATTTAATGATAGTTCCTATGGCGAAACCTCCAGCAATGATCTAGAGTTGATGAGTAGTGCACTACATTACTTTCGGTGCACAGGCCGATACAACAATATTTAGTGATATTTCCTATGGTGAAACCTCCAGTAATGCTGTAGTGTTGATGAATAGTACACACTACATTACTTTCGGTGCACAGGCCGATACAACAATATTTACTGATAGTCCCTATGGTGAAACCTCCAGTAAAGATGTAGAGTTGATGAGTAGTCCACACTACATTACTTTCGGTGCACAGGCCGATACAACCAGATTTAATGATTGTTCCTATGGCGAAACCTCCAGTAATGTTGTGGAGTTCATGAGTAGTGCACTACGTTACTTTCGGTGCACAGGCCGATACAACTAGATTTAATGATAATTCCTATGGCGAAACCTCCAGTAATGATGTAGAGTTCATGAGTAGTGCACTACATTACTTTCGGTGCACAGGCCTATACAACAATATTTACTGATAGTTCCTATGGCGAAACCTCCAGTAATGATGTAGAGTTGATTAATAGTGCACTACATTACTTTCGGTGCACAGGCCGACACAACCAGATTTGTGATATTTCCTATGGCGAAACCTCCAGTAATGATGTAGAGTTGATGAGTAGTGCACTACATTAGTTTCGGTGCACAGGCCAATACAATAGTGATAATTGATAGTTCCTATGGGGAAAGCTCTAGTAATGATGTAGAGTTGATGAATAGTACACTACATTAGTTTCGGTGCACAGGAAGATACAACCAGATTTAAATGATAGTCCCTATGGTGAAAAATCCAGTAATGATGTAGAGTTAATGAGTCGCACACTACATTACTTTCGGTGCACAGGCAGATAGAACCAGATTTAGTGATAGTTCATATGATGAATCCTCCCTTAATGATGTAGACTTGAAGAGTAGTGCTCTACATTACTTTCGGTGCACAGACCGATACAACCAGATTTAGTGATAGTCCATATGATGAAACCTCCCGTAATGATGTAGACTTGATTAGTAGTGCACTACATTACTATCGGTGCACAGGCCGATATAACCAGATTTAGTGATATTTCATATGGTGAAACCTCCAGTAATGATGTAGAGTTGATGAGTAGTGCACTACATTATTTTCGGTGCACAGGCCGATACAACCAGATTTAATGATAGTTCCTATGGCGAAACCTCCAGCAATGATCTAGAGTTGATGAGTAGTGCACTACATTACTTTCGGTGCACAGGCCGATACAACAATATTTAGTGATATTTCCTATGGTGAAACCTCCAGTAATGCTGTAGTATTGATGAGTAGTGCACTACATTACTTTCGGTGCACAGGCCGATACAACCAGATTTAATGATAGTTCCTATAGTGAAACCTTCATTAAAGATGTAGAGCTGATTAGTAGTGCACTACATTACTTTCGGTGCACAGGCCGAAATACCCAGGTTTAGTGATAGTTCATATGATGAAACCTCCCGTAATGATGTAGACTTGATGAGTAGTGCTCTACATTACTTTCGGTGACAGACCGATACAACCAGATTTAGTGATATTTCATATGGTGAAACCTCCAGTAATAATGTAGAGTTGATGAGTAGTGCACTACATTACTTTCGGTGCACAGGCCGATACAACCAGATTTAATGATAGTTCCTATGGCGAAACCTCCAGCAATGATCTAGAGTTGATGAGTAGTGCACTACATTACTTTCGGTGCACAGGCCGATACAACAATATTTAGTGATATTTCCTATGGTGAAACCTCCAGTAATGCTGTAGTGTTGATGAATAGTACACACTACATTACTTTCGGTGCACAGGCCGATACAACAATATTTACTGATAGTCCCTATGGTGAAACCTCCAGTAAAGATGTAGAGTTGATGAGTAGTCCACACTACATTACTTTCGGTGCACAGGCCGATACAACAATATTTACTGATAGTCCCTATGGTGAAACCTCCAGTAAAGATGTAGAGTTGATGAGTAGTCCACACTACATTACTTTCGGTGCACAGGCCGATACAACCAGATTTAATGATTGTTCCTATGGCGAAACCTCCAGTAATGATGTGGAGTTCATGAGTAGTGCACTACATTACTTTCGGTGCACAGGCCGATACAACTAGATTTAATGATAATGCCTATGGCGAAACCTCCAGTAATGATGTAGAGTTCATGAGTAGTGCACTACATTACTTTCGGTGCACAGGCCTATACAACAATATTTACTGATAGTTCCTATGGCGAAACCTCCAGTAATGATGTAGAGTTGATTAATAGTGCACTACATTACTTTCGGTGCACAGGCCGACACAACCAGATTTGTGATATTTCCTATGGCGAAACCTCCAGTAATGATGTAGAGTTGATGAGTAGTGCACTACATTAGTTTCGGTGCACAGGCCAATACAATAGTGATAATTGATAGTTCCTATGGGGAAACCTCCAGTAATGATGTAGAGTTGATGAATAGTACACTACATTAGTTTCGGTGCACAGGAAGATATAACCAGATTTAAATGATAGTCCCTATGGTGAAACCTCCAGTAATGATGTAGAGTTAATGAGTCGCACACTACATTACTTTCGGTGCACAGGCCGATACAACCAGATTTAGTGATAGTTCATATGATGAATCCTCCCTTAATGATGTAGACTTGAAGAGTAGTGCACTACATTACTATCGGTGCACAGGCCGATATAACCAGATTTAGTGATATTTCATATGGTGAAACCTCCAGTAATGATGTAGAGTTGATGAGTAGTGCACTACATTACTTTCGGTGCACAGGCCGATACAACCAGATTTAATGATAGTTCCTATGGCGAAACCTCCAGCAATGATCTAGAGTTGATGAGTAGTGCACTACATTACTTTCGGTGCACAGGCCGATACAACAATATTTAGTGATATTTCCTATGGTGAAACCTCCAGTAATGCTGTAGTGTTGATGAGTAGTACACTACATTACTTTCGGTGCACAGGCCGATACAACCAGATTTAATGATAGTTCCTATAGTGAAACCTTCATTAAAGATGTAGAGCTGATTAGTAGTGCACTACATTACTTTCGGTGCCAGGCCGAAATACCCAGGTTTAGTGATAGTTCATATGATGAAACCTCCCGTAATGATGTAGACTTGATGAGTAGTGCTCTACATTACTTTCGGTGACAGACCGATACAACCAGATTTAGTGATATTTCATATGGTGAAACCTCCAGTAATGATGTAGAGTTGATGAGTAGTGCACTACATTACTTTCGGTGCACAGACCGGTACAACCAGATTTAGTGATAGTTCCTATTGTGAAACCTCCAGTAATGATGTAGAGTTGATGAGTAGTGCACAACATTACTTTCGGTGCACAGGCCGATACAACCAGATTTAATGATAGTTCCTATGGCGAATCCTCCAGTAATGATCTAGAGTTGATGAGTAGTCCACTACATTACTTTCGGTGCACTGGCCGATACAACAATATTTAGTGATAGTTCCTATGGTGAAACCTCCAGTAATGAGGTAGTGTTGATGAGTAGTGCACTACATTACTTTCGGTGCACAGGCCGATACAACCAGATTTATTGATAGTTCCTATAGTGAAACCTTCAATAATGATGTAGAGCTGATTAGTAGTGCACTACATTACTTTCGGTGCACAAGCCGAAATACCCAGGTTTAGTGCTAGTTCATATGATGAAACCTCCCGTAATGATGTAGACTTGATGAGTAGTGCACTACATTACTTTCGGTGCACAAGCCGAAATACCCAGGTTTAGTAATAGTTCATATGATGAAACCTCCCGTAATGATGTAGACTTGATGAGTAGTGCTCTACATTACTTTCGGTGCACAGGCCGGTACAAAATGATTTAGTGATAGTTCATATTATGAAACCTTCAGTAATGATGTAGAGTTGATGAGTAGAGCACTACATTACTTTCGGTGCACAGGCTGATACAACCAAATTTAATGATAGTTCCTATAGTGAAACCTTCAGTTAAGATGTAGAGCTGATGAGTAGTGCACTACATTACTTTCGGTGCACAGCTCGAAATACCCAGGTTTAGTGATAGTTCATATGATGAAACCTCCAGTAATGATGTAGAGTTGATGAGTAGTGCACTACATTACTTTCGGTGCACAGGCCGATACAACCAGATTTAGTAATAGTTCATATTATGAAACCTTCAGTAATGATGTAGGGTTGATGAGTATTGCACTACATAACTTTCGGTGCACAGGCCGGTACAACCAGATTTAGTGATAGTCCCTATTGTGAAACGTCCAGTAATGATGTAGAGTTAATGAGTAGTGCACTACATTACTTTCGGTGCACAGGCCTATACAACAATATTTACTGATAGTTCCTATGGCGAAACCTCCAGTAATGATGTAGAGTTGATGAATAGTGCACTACATTACTTTCGGTGCACAAGCCGACACAACCAGATTTGTGATATTTCCTATGGCGAAACCTCCAGTAATGATGTAGAGTTGATGAGTAGTGCACTACATTAGTTTCGGTGCACAGGCCGATACAACCAGATTTAAATGATAGTCCCTATGGTGAAACCTCCAGTAAAGATGTAGAGTTAATGAATAGTACACTACATTAGTTTCGGTGCACAGGCCGATACAACAATATTTACTGATAGTCCCTATGGTGAAACCTCCAGTAATGATGTAGAGTTGATGAGTAGTCCATACTACATTACTTTCGGTGCACAGGCCGATACAACCAGATTTAGTGATAGTTCCTATGGTGAAACCTCCAGTAAAGATGTAGAGTTGATGAGTAGTGCACTACATTACTTTCGATGCACAGGCCGACACAACCAGATTTGTGATATTTCCTATGGCGAAACCTCCAGTAATGATGTAGAGTTGATGAGTAGTACATTAAATTACTATCGGTGCACAGGCCGATACAACAGTATTAATTGATAATTCCTATGGTGAAACCTCCAGTAATGATGTAGAGTTGATGAATAGTACACTACATTAGTTTCGGTGCACAGGAAGATACAACCAGATTTAAATGATAGTCCCTATGGTGAAACCTTCAGTAAAGATGTAGAGTTGATGAGTAGTCCACACTACATTACTTTCGGTGCACAGGCCGATACAACAATATTTACTGATAGTCCCTATGGTGAAACCTCCAGTAAAGATGTAGAGTTGATGAGTAGTCCACACTACATTACTTTCGGTGCACAGGCCGATACAACCAGATTTAATGATTGTTCCTATGGCGAAACCTCCAGTAATGATGTGGAGTTCATGAGTAGTGCACTACATTACTTTCGGTGCACAGGCCGATACAACTAGATTTAATGATAATTCCTATGGCGAAACCTCCAGTAATGATGTAGAGTTCATGAGTAGTGCACTACATTACTTTCGGTGCACAGGCCTATACAACAATATTTACTGTTAGTTCCTATGGCGAAACCTCCAGTAATGATGTAGAGTTGATGACTAGTGCACTACATTGCTTTCGGTGCACAGGCCGACACAACCAGATTTGTGATATTTCCTATGGCGAAACCTCCAGTAATGATGTAGAGTTGATGAGTAGTGCACTACATTAGTTTCGGTGCACAGGCCAATACAATAGTAATAATTGATAGTTCCTATGGGGAAACCTCCAGTAATGATGTAGAGTTGATGAATAGTACACTACATTAGTTTCGGTGCACAGGCCGATACAACCAGATTTAAATGTTAGTCCCTATGGTGAAACCTCCAGTAAAGATGTGAAGTTTATGAGTACTCCACACTACATTACTTTCGGTGCACAGGCCGGTACAACAATATTTACTGATAGTCCCTATGGTGAAACCTCCAGTAATGATGTAGAGTTGATGAGTAGTCCATACTACTTTACTTTCGGTGCATAGGCCGATACAACCAGATTTAGTGATAGTTCCTATGGTGAAACCTCCAGTAAAGATGTAGAGTTGATGAGTAGTGCACTACATTACTTTCGGTGCACAGGCCGACACAACCAGATTTGTGATATTTCCTATGGCGAAACCTCCAGTAATGATGTAGAGTTGATGAGTAGTGCATTAAATTACTTTCGGTGCACAGGCCGATACAACCAGATTTGTGATATTTCCTATTGCGAAACCTCCAGTAATGATGTAGAGTTGATGAGTAGTGCATTAAATTACTTTCAGTGCACAGGCCGATACAACAGTATTAATTGATAATTCCTATGGTGAAACCTCCAGTAACGATGTAGAGTTGATGAATAGTACACTACATTAGTTTCGGTGCACAGGAAGATACAACCAGATTTAAATGATAGTCCCAATGGTGAAACCTCCAGTAAAGATGTAGAGTTGATGAGTAGTCCACACTACATTACTTTCGGTGCACAGGCCGATACAACAATATTTACTGATAGTCCCTATGGTGAAACCTCCAGTAAAGATGTAGAGTTGATAAGTAGTCCACACTACATTACCTTCGGTGCACAGGCCGATACAACAATATTTACTGATAGTCCCTATGGTGAAACCTCCAGTAAAGATGTAGAGTTGATGAGTAGTCCAAACTACATTACTTTCGGTGCACAGGCCGATACAACCAGATTTAGTGATAGTTCCTATGGTGTAACCTCCAGTAATGATGTAGAGTTGATGAGTAGTCCACACTACATTACGTTCGGTGCACAGGCCGATACAACCAGATTTAGTGATAGTTCCTATGGTGAAGCCTCCAGTAAAGATGTAGAGTTGATGAGTAGTCCACACTACATTACTTTCGGTGCACAGGCCGATACAACCAGATTTAGTGATAGTTCCTATGGTGTAACCTCCAATAATGATGTAGAGTTGATGAGTAGTCCACACTACATTACTTTCGGTGCACAGGCCGATACAACCAGATTTAGTGGTAGTCGCTATGGTGAAACCTCCAGTAATGATGTAGAGTTGATGAGTAGTTTACACTACATTACTTTCGGTTCACGGGCTGATACAACCAGATTTAGTGATAGTTCCTATGGTGAAACCTCCAGTAATGATGTAGAGTTCATGAGTAGTGCACTACATTAGTTTCGGTGCACAGGCCGATACAACCAGATTTAAATGATAGACCCTATGGTGAAACCTCCAGTAAAGATGTAGAGTTAATGAATAATACACTACATTAGTTTCGGTGCACAGGCCGATACAACAATATTTACTGATAGTCCCTATGGTGAAACCTCCAGTAATGATGTAGAGTTGATGAGTAGTCCATACTACATTACTTTCGGTGCACAGGCCGATACAACCAGATTTAGTGATAGTTCCTATGGTGAAACCTCCAGTAAAGTTGTAGAGTTGATGAGTAGTGCACTACATTACTTTCGGTGCACAGGCCGACACAACCAGATTTGTGATATTTCCTATGGCGAAACCTCCAGTAATGATGTAGAGTTGATGAGTAGTACATTAAATTACTTTCGGTGCACAGGCCGATACAACAGTATTAATTGATAATTCCTATGGTGAAACCTCCAGTAATGATGTAGAGTTGATGAATAGTACACTACATTAGTTTCGGTGCACAGGAAGATACAACCAGATTTAAATGATAGTCCCTATGGTGAAACCTCCAGTAAAGATGTAGAGTTGATGAGTAGTCCACACTACATTACTTTCGGTGCACAGGCCGATACAACAATATTTACTGATAGTCCCTATGGTGAAACCTCCAGTAAAGATGTAGAGTTGATGAGTAGTCCACACTACATTACTTTCGGTGCACAGGCCGATACAACCAGATTTAATGATTGTTCCTATGGCGAAACCTCCAGTAATGATGTGGAGTTCATGAGTAGTGCACTACATTACTTTCGGTGCACAGGCCGATACAACTAGATTTAATGATAATTCCTATGGCGAAACCTCCAGTAATGATGTAGAGTTCATGAGTAGTGCACTACATTACTTTCGGTGCACAGGCCTATACAACAATATTTACTGATAGTTCCTATGGCGAAACCTCCAGTAATGATGTAGAGTTGATGAATAGTGCACTACATTACTTTCGGTGCACAGGCCGACACAACCAGATTTGTGATATTTCCTATGGCGAAACCTCCAGTAATGATGTAGAGTTGATGAGTAGTGCACTACATTAGTTTCGGTGCACAGGCCAATACAATAGTAATAATTGATAGTTCCTATGGTGAAACCTCCAGTAATGATGTAGAGTTGATGAATAGTACACTACATTAGTTTCGGTGCACAGGCCGATACAACCAGATTTAAATGATAGTCCCTATGGTGAAAGCTCCAGTAAAGATGTGAAGTTTATGAGTAGTCCACACTACATTACTTTCGGTGCACAGGCCGGTACAACAATATTTACTGATAGTCCCTATGGTGAAACCTCCAGTAATGATGTAGAGTTGATGAGTAGTCCATACTACTTTACTTTCGGTGCACAGGCCGATACAACCTGATTTAGTGATAGTTCCTATGGTGAAACCTCCAGTAAAGATGTAGAGTTGATGAGTAGTCCACACTACATTACTTTCGGTGCACAGGCCGATACAACAATATTTACTGATAGTCCCTATGGTGAAACCTCCAGTAATGATGTAGAGTTGATGAGTAGTGCATTAAATTACTTTCGGTGCACAGGCCGATACAACAGTATTAATTGATAATTCCTATGGTGAAACCTCCAGTAATGATGTAGAGTTGATGAATAGTACACACTACATTACTTTCGGTGCACAGGCCGATACAACAATATTTACTGATAGTCCCTATGGTGAAACCTTCAGTAAAGATGTTGAGTTGATGAGTAGTCCACACTACATTACTTTCGGTGCACAGGCCGATACAACAATATTTACTGATAGTCCCTATGGTGAAACCTCCAGTAAAGATGTAGAGTTGATGAGTAGTCCACACTACATTACTTTCGGTGCACAGGCCGATACAACCAGATTTAATGATTGTTCCTATGGCGAAACCTCCAGTAATGATGTGGAGTTCATGAGTAGTGCACTACATTACTTTCGGTGCACAGGCCGATACAACCAGATTTAATGATAATTCCTATGGCGAAACCTCCAGTAATGATGTAGAGTTCATGAGTAGTGCGATACATTACTTTCGGTGCACAGGCCTATACAACAATATTTACTGATAGTTCCTATGGCGAAACCTCCAGTAATGATGTAGAGTTGATGAATAGTGCACTACATTACTTTCGGTGCACAGGCCGACACAACCAGATTTGTGATATATCCTATGGCGAAACCTCCAGTAATGATGTAGAGTTGATGAGTAGTGCACTACATTAGTTTCGGTGCACAGGCCAATACAATAGTGATAATTGATAGTTCCTATGGGGAAACCTCCAGTAATGATGTAGAGTTGATGAATAGTACACTACATTAGTTTCGGTGCACAGGCCGATACAACCAGATTTAAATGATAGTCCCTATGGTGAAACCTCCAGTAAAGATGTGAAGTTTATGAGTAGTCCACACTACATTACTTTCGGTGCACAGGCCGGTACAACAATATTTACTGATAGTCCCTATGGTGAAACCTCCAGTAATGATGTAGAGTTGATGAGTAGTCCATACTACTTTACTTTCGGTGCACAGGCCGATACAACCAGATTTAGTGATAGTTCCTATGGTGAAACCTCCAGTAAAGATGTAGAGTTGATGAGTAGTGCACTACATTACTTTCGGTGCACAGGCCGACACAACCAGATTTGTGATATTTCCTATGGCGAAACCTCCAGTAATGATGTAGAGTTTTTGAGTAGTGCATTAAATTACTTTCGGTGCACAGGCCGATACAACAGTATTAATTGATAATTCCTATGGTGAAACCTCCAGTAATGATGTAGAGTTGATGAATAGTACACACTACATTACTTTCGGTGCACTGGCCGATACAACAATATTTACTGATAGTCCCTATGGTGAAACCTCCAGTAAAGATGTAGAGTTGATGAGTAGTCCACACTACATTACTTTCGGTGCACAGGCCGATACAACAATATTTACTGATAGTCAATATGGTGAAACCTCCAGTAAAGATGTAGAGTTGATGAGTAGTCCACACTACATTACTTTTGGTGCACAGGCCGATACAACCAGATTTAGTGATAGTTCCTATGGTGTAACCTCCAATAATGATGTAGAGTTGATGAGTAGTGCACTACATTACTTGCGGTGCACAGGCCGATACAACAATATTTACTGATAGTCCCTATGGTGAAACCTCCAGTAAAGATGTAGAGTTGATGAGTAGTCCACACTACATTACTTTCGGTGCACAGGCCGATACAACCAGATTTAGTGATAGTTCCTATGGTGTAACCTCCAGTAAAGATGTAGAGTTGATGAGTAGTCCACACTACATTACTTTCGGTGCACAGGCCGATACAACCAGATTGAGTGGTAGTCCCTATGGTGAAACCTTCAGTAATGATGTAGAGTTGATGAGTAGTTCACACTACATTACTTTCGGTTCACGGGCTGATACAACCAGATTTAGTGATAGTTCCTATGGTGAAACCTCCAGTAATGATGTAGAGTTCATGAGTAGTGCACTACATTACTTTCGGTGCACAGGCCGATACAACCAGATTTGTGATATTTCCTATGGCGAAACCTCCAGTTATGATGTAGAGTTGATGAGTAGTGCATTAAATTACTTTCGGTGCACAGGCCGATACAACAGTATTAATTGATAATTCCTATGGTGAAACCTCCAGTAATGATGTAGAGTTGATGAATAGTACACTACATTAGTTTCGGTGCACAGGAAGATACAACCAGATTTAAATGATAGTCCCAATGGTGAAACCTCCAGTAAAGATGTAGAGTTGATGAGTAGTCCACACTACATTACTTTCGGTGCACAGGCCGATACAACAATATTTACTGATAGTCCCTATGGTGAAACCTCCAGTAAAGATGTAGAGTTGATGAGTAGTCCACACTACATTACTTTCGGTGCACAGGCCGATACAACCAGATTTAGTGATAGTTCCTATGGTGTAACCTCCAGTAAAGATGTAGAGTTGATGAGTAGTCCACACTACATTACTTTCGGTGCACAGGCCGATACAACCAGATTGAGTGGTAGTCCCTATGGTGAAACCTTCAGTAATGATGTAGAGTTGATGAGTAGTTCACACTACATTACTTTCGGTTCACGGGCTGATACAACCAGATTTAGTGATAGTTCCTATGGTGAAACCTCCAGTAATGATGTAGAGTTCATGAGTAGTGCACTACATTACTTTCGGTGCACAGGCCGATACAACCAGATTTGTGATATTTCCTATGGCGAAACCTCCAGTTATGATGTAGAGTTGATGAGTAGTGCATTAAATTACTTTCGGTGCACAGGCCGATACAACAGTATTAATTGATAATTCCTATGGTGAAACCTCCAGTAATGATGTAGAGTTGATGAATAGTACACTACATTAGTTTCGGTGCACAGGAAGATACAACCAGATTTAAATGATAGTCCCAATGGTGAAACCTCCAGTAAAGATGTAGAGTTGATGAGTAGTCCACACTACATTACTTTCGGTGCACAGGCCGATACAACAATATTTACTGATAGTCCCTATGGTGAAACCTCCAGTAAAGATGTAGAGTTGATGAGTAGTCCACACTACATTACTTTCGGTGCACAGGCCGATACAACAATATTTACTGATAGTCCCTATGGTGAAACCTCCAGTAAAGATGTAGAGTTGATGAGTAGTCCACACTACATTACTTTCGGTGCACTGGCCGATACAACCAGATTTAGTGATAGTTCCTATGGTGTAACCTCCAGTAATGATGTAGAGTTGATGAGTAGTCCACACTACATTACGTTCGGTGCACAGGCCGATACAACCAGATTTAGTGATAGTTCCTATAGTGAAGCCTCCAGTAAAGATGTAGAGTTGATGAGTAGTCCACACTACATTACTTTCGGTGCACAGGCCGATACAACCAGATTTAGTGATAGTTCCTATGGTGTAACCTCCAATAATGATGTAGAGTTGATGAGTAGTCCACACTACATTACTTTCGGTGCACAGGCCGATACAACCAGATTTAGTGGTAGTCCCTATGGTGAAACCTCCAGTAATGATGTAGAGTTGATGAGTAGTTCACACTACATTACTTTCGGTTCACGGGCTGATACAACCAGATTTAGTGATAGTTCCTATGGTGAAACCTCCAGTAATGATGTAGAGTTCATGAGTAGTGCACTACATTACTTTCGGTGCACAGGCCGATACAACCAGATTTGTGATATTTCCTATGGCGAAACCTCCAGTTATGATGTAGAGTTGATGAGTAGTGCATTAAATTACTTTCGGTGCACAGGCCGATACAACAGTATTAATTGATAATTCCTATGGTGAAACCTCCAGTAATGATGTAGAGTTGATGAATAGTACACTACATTAGTTTCGGTGCACAGGAAGATACAACCAGATTTAAATGATAGTCCCAATGGTGAAACCTCCAGTAAAGATGTAGAGTTGATGAGTAGTCCACACTACATTACTTTCGGTGCACAGGCCGATACAACAATATTTACTGATAGTCCCTATGGTGAAACTTCCAGTAAAGATGTAGAGTTGATGAGTAGTCCACACTACATTACTTTCAGTGCACAGGCCGATACAACAATATTTACTGATAGTCCCTATGGTGAAACCTCCAGTAAAGATGTAGAGTTGATGAGTAGTCCACACTACATTACTTTCGGTGCACAGGCCGATACAACCAGATTTAGTGATAGTTCCTATGGTGTAACCTCCAGTAATGATGTAGAGTTGATGAGTAGTCCACACTACATTACGTTCGGTGCACAGGCCGATACAACCAGATTTAGTGATAGTTCCTATGGTGTAACCTCCAATAATGATGTAGAGTTGATGAGTAGTCCACACTACATTACTTTCGGTGCACAGGCCGATACAACCAGATTTAGTGGTAGTCCCTATGGTGAAACCTCCAGTAATGATGTAGAGTTGATGAGTAGTTCACACTACATTACTTTCGGTTCACGGGCTGATATAACCAGATTTAGTGATAGTTCCTATGGTGAAACCTCCAGTAATGATGTAGAGTTCATGAGTAGTGCACTACATTACTTTCGGTGCACAGGCCGATACAACCAGATTTGTGATATTTCCTATGGCGAAACCTCCAGTAATGATGTAGGGTTGATGAGTAGTGCATTAAATCTCTTTCGGTGCACAGGCCGATACAACAGTATTAATTGATAATTCCTATGGTGAAACCTCCAGTAATGATGTAGAGTTGATGAATAGTACACTACATTAGTTTCGGTGCACAGGAAGATACAACCAGATTTAAATGATAGTCCCTATGGTGAAACCTCCAGTAAAGATGTAGAGTTGATGAGTAGTCCACACTACATTACTTTCGGTGCACAGGCCGATACAACAATATTTACTGATAGTCCCTATGGTGAAACCTCCAGTAAAGATGTAGAGTTGATGAGTAGTCCACACTACATTACTTTCGGTGCACAGGCCGATACAACCAGATTTAGTGATAGTTCCTATGGTGTAACCTCCAATAATGATGTAGAGTTGATGAGTAGTCCACACTACATTACTTTCGGTGCACATGCCGATACAACCAGATTTAGTGGTAGTCCCTATGGTGAAACCTCCAGTAATTATGTAGAGTTGATGAGTAGTTCAAACTACATTACTTTCGGTTCACGGGCTGATACAACCAGATTTAGTGATAGTTCCTATGGTGAAACCTCCAGTAATGATGTAGATTTCATGAGTAGTGCACTACATTACTTTCGGTGCACAGGCCGATACAACCAGATTTGTGATATTTCCTATGGCGAAACCTCCAGTAATGATGTAGAGTTGATGAGTAGTGCATTAAATTACTTTCGGTGCACAGGCCGATACAACAGTATTAATTGATAATTCCTATGGTGAAACCTCCAGTAATGATGTAGAGTTGATGAATAGTACACTACATTAGTTTCGGTGCACAGGAAGATACAACCAGATTTAAATGATAGTCCCTATGGTGAAACCTCCAGTAAAGATGTAGAGTTGATGAGTAGTCCACACTACATTACTTTCGGTGCACAGGCCGATACAACAATATTTACTGATAGTCCCTATGGTGAAACCTCCAGTAAAGATGTAGAGTTGATGAGTAGTCCACACTACATTACTTTCGGTGCACAGGCCGATACAACCAGATTTAGTGATAGTTCCTATGGTGAAGCCTCCAGTAAAGATGTAGAGTTGATGAGTAGTCCACACTACATTACTTTCGGTGCACAGGCCGATACAACCAGATTTAGTGATAGTTCCTATGGTGTAACCTCCAATAATGATGTAGAGTTGATGAGTAGTCCACACTACATTACTTTCGGTGCACAGGCCGATACAACCAGATTTAGTGGTAGTCCCTATGGTGAAACCTCCAGTAATGATGTAGAGTTGATGAGTAGTTCACACTACATTACTTTCGGTTCACGGGCTGATATAACCAGATTTAGTGATAGTTCCTATGGTGAAACCTCCAGTAATGATGTAGAGTTCATGAGTAGTGCACTACATTACTTTCGGTGCACAGGCCGATACAACCAGATTTGTGATATTTCCTATGGCGAAACCTCCAGTAATGATGTAGAGTTGATGAGTAGTGCATTAAATCTCTTTCGGTGCACAGGCCGATACAACAGTATTAATTGATAATTCCTATGGTGAAACCTCAGTAGATGGCAAAACCACAGTTTCGCCACAAAAACAGGTGGTTTTGACGGAAAATACGTTACTTTTCCGTTAAAAACGGTTAGGTGGGGTATGAGGGGTTGGTTTCAGCGATTATTGGAGGGTGACGTGTATGGTACGAGGTCTGGAATGTGGGCGGTTGTGCGCGGTTGTGCGTGTGTGTATGTGGCAGGTGTTTTTTTTAGAAATACGTTAATTTTCCGTTAAAGACCGTTAGGTGAGGTAGTATGGGTTGGTTGGTGATATGGGTGTTGGCTGTTGTGTGATGTAATTAGAAGCCTGTTCGGACATGTTGGGGGGTAATGTAAAAACCGTTGTTTACCTAGAGAATGTGTGTATTATATTCTGTACCCAGTTCGTTGCTGACCTATATTTTTACTATAACGTCGCGTTTGTACGGTTGAAATCCGTTACGAGGTGATGGGATTATTTTCGCAATAAATGTGTCAGTCGCAAAGACTGAACGGTGACTTCTCTGTTTGTTCTCCAGATCTTTACTGGTTAAAAAATGTAAAAGCATGTTAATTTATTGATATAGGTTCCTCGCTCGTGAGCTAATGTGTTTACACATCGTTGTGCTAGCGATTGTTTGTTGTAACAGGTATTTGGCCTGAATAAATTGTTTTTAAAAACCTACCTCTGTTTCGAGTTATAATCATGTTCGGACCATTGAAAAGTGTTTTTAAGACTTTACCTGCGCGCTTGTACGTGCGAGTGCTCACGATTGTGTGACGTAATTAAAAACATGTTCGGGCATGTTGTGGGCAATGTAAAACGTCATTGGGAACTTGTATAGATGATGACGACGACATACTTGTGTTATAGTTGTGGGATAAGTAGTTGGTTAGTAGGTTAAGGTCATAGGAAGATGTTTTTTAAAAGAGTCGCAAGCAGAAGTGCTTGCGACATTAATATTAATTTTTTTATTTATTTATTTATTATTTTTTTTTTTTTTTTTTACACAAATACAATAGCATCTTATAATTACATCGCTATATTATAACAAAAATACAATTTTTTTTAGACTAATACAGCTACTGATGTAAAGTCAGTTCGGTGGACCCACATCCGGACGGTCCGTTGGAGACTATGTGAAATTCGCCGGCACCCACCTCATCCAAATCCATGTTCGCCAACAGCGTGATGAAGCGTCTAGGTAGGAATATCTGGAATTTCGGGTCTTCTCCTTCCTTGTATGGGAAACCTCCGAGCGCAGCAACAACTGCTTCCCCGTAGGTAGTGTCGATTTTTCTGAGGTAGTGCACCGAATACTTTTTACCTTCCTTCAGTTCTGAACATTTCTTTATGGGCAACCCGTCAGCTTTAGACTTTGAGTTGAACTGTTGAATTATTGACTGTAAAGTTGCTTCGCGGTTCATAGTTACGGAGGAGAAGTAACTGTATCGTGTAGCTCTGCCTGAGGTCTATAAGGAAATGATGTCTAACCACCGCTCTCTTTGGTTTATATAATGCGTTTCCCCCTCCCTTATTATTGTAGTCATAGTCTTAAGACTGTCGCGACTTTCATCGCACGTAGAAGCGCGCAATTCGTTTCTTTGTGTTGCGGGTCTATAACGCTTTTACAAACGTTCTGGATTCCTCTCAGGAAGGTCCATTCTCTTGAGGAACCGATATCGATAACTTCAGCAGAAGTGAAACCACGAATCCATTTCGCCTTTTCGTCACCCGTTGTAAATATCAGATCGAACTGTTTCACGTAGTGTAACATAACGTTACGAAGCTCTACGTAATCGGTGAACCCTTCCTCCCACGATATGTGATGATAATTCTTACTCAACCAATTGTTGGTTTTCTTGTATTTATTGCTCAAGGTAGAGTATTCGAAAGGCGGTTTAAACAGGAACGTGTAGGTAGCGTTTGTTTGTAGGTCCAATAATACGAGTTCCTTCACTATAAACGCGTTACACTCTCCTTTAAAACATTGCATCTCTAACACGCAAGCAGATCGTTCCATTATTTCTTTTTCCTTGTCCTCTATTCTCCAAAACGTCCGGACGCAGACTGCAAATAGGTCTCGATCCTTTTCACCTTTTATACCTCTTCCTGCTTAGGAAGAATGCTCGTAGCGTTCTCATCTTCCCCCGACGTTATCGGTTCAACGTTCTTGATATCTTCCTCCTCGTCTTCTACGCTCGTTTCTTGATCCAGCATAAGCAACAGCTGTCTATTGAGTTCAACCTCTTGTGGCAACCGGTTGTATATGCTATAATCAATGTACCCGTACTCTGGTGGCTCACCAATCCCACCTTTTAAACAAGCCTCTACATAGTCTCTAATACTATCCTCAGACAACTTCAACTGTTCCAAGTACCTTTCAACGGCAGGAACCACACCATTTAGTACGTAAAATTCTCTAGGCGTCAACATAACCTTTTGCCCGTTCCGATGATAATCTTTAATACGAACGTAGTGTTTACCATATATCTTTACGGTGTCAACTTCGATATCTGTTCCGGGTAATATCAAACGTGTCTTCTTTCCGCTTTCTCGACAGGCTAGGAAGGTTTCAAAAACGTTCAAGTAGCCGACAAAGGTCTTGAACGAATCCGCTGTAAATAATATGTATCTTTTGGAGTGGTTGATGAGCACTCCTGGCAAAAGAGACAGAGACTCAAAAACCCCTACTGTCACGTTCTTTCCCATGCACGCAGTTAGTGGGTACACAGCACGGAGATAGGCACCGATAAACATATCGCTTATGTCGTCTTCAAGATCGTCTTCCCTGTTCCTTTTCATTTCCGTTAGACGTATTGCGTTGTTATAGAGCGAGGTTAGAGCGTTGTCAACGTCTTTAAACTCTGGTATTTCTACACGAGTTTCTTTTGAATTTTCATTAGAAACCGTATCATCCACGTTTTCGTCCAACTTAACACCACCCGCTAAAGGTGCGTCCGTCTCACTACATGTGTTCATTATGTGCGTTCAAGGTCCTTTCTAACTATGAATGTCTGGAAAGTGATCTTGACTGGCCGAGATCAAAGTTTTAAATGAAAACAACTCCATCCGACTTTCTTATATACATCGCCACCCCCTCCCACTGATCAAAACAAAACACCTCTACGACACTCTCTTTACACTCCCTGTGAGAGGCGTATAAGTTACTATCGTATCGTGTAAAATCAAACAGTAAGCAGCCGTTTTGTCAGGAATATTTTCTGCTGTCTCAAATTCTAACCTGATATCAACTGTTGAGCTCTTCACAGATTCGTTCTGTTTCGAACAATCAATAACCACTATTGGTGAATATTCCTCATACGAATCCGGAGAAAACAGAGGCACGTTCTTACGCCCGTAATACGATGATTGAAACTTAGCGTACATCTCGTACAGCATTGAATAACGTTTTTTCGAAAAATCGGCGCTAACGTTGTCGTACGGGAAAAACTGCGAGTTTAGGAACAGTTTTACGTTTTTAAGATTGCAATGATCGAAATTAGTTGAATATCTTGTAATGACGTGCTTCCTGTTAGTCTGAAATGCAAAAATTACAAATCTTGGTTTCTCCATTTGGTTCGACGTTTTTATCGTCCATGAATGTCTCTGAGTTTGCGGCAGTACGGGGTATTCGTGCAACTCCCAACTCCGAAATGGTACCACGATCTCGTGGTCATCGTTTAGCTCTCTCAAAAGCCTGACCTTGTGTTCATCAGACAATCTCACGTGCGGCACCCGCCATACTATCTTTTCCAAAACGCATTTCCAATCCAATGTGGCATCGGTTGCACCGGTAGCTCCTATTATGCAATCGTTGTCTGAAGAAGATCTTATTAGAACCAACTCTTGACGGACGTTCATTATTATTCTACGGTAATCCTCTGCAAACCCCAACAACAATTGAAGCGGAATACAAAAGTCAAAATTCCCTGTTGAGTTTGGTTTTTCATTAATATCGGTAGGAAACAACCAACCGGACATTCTTATAATGTTGCGATCTGGAGCCGAAAGAGATACTAGGCCTTTTAGAGTGCTGGTTATTCCCACGCGTTTCACGGAATCAACCGTAACACCGGAAATTTCATATCTAATCTCCTCGAACAGATACGACATCGCGTTATTCACAAACGGGACTTCCGTTCCCAAAGTCCCATCTTTTTTCGTCACCTTTCCTTCGATGTACAGGTAGCTCTCCGACGGCAGAGTGTACGCATCTTGCGATTGAATAGGAATACGGATTTCGTCGTTATTTCCTAATCTGGATGAAGCGTAAGGGTTGTGGCTGTGATACTCCTTCTCCCAAATCGTTTCGTCGAACACCGGACCGTGGCCTATGTCTAATATATCCATCGTTAAGAACTGTGAAACCTATTCTTTCTAGAAACGTCTTGTTCTCACTTGTTATCCTTTCTATCTGTTCACAAGAACTGAATTTCGTTCCACCAAGAGTATCGTTAATAAAGTCTAACCCCATACTCATACGCGTTTTATATGCAACCTGATGCTTATAGTTTCTCCTCTAAAATCAACTGGATCCCCGTTTTGATCAAGCACTCTCACTACGACTTCTGAAATCAAACTGAATTTTATGGGCAAGTAAACCAGATTTTGTGGTACTTCTATTATTTTATATCCCGGCGGAACCGATGGAAAAAACGAATGTATAATATGTTCCCTCTTTCCGTTTTTGTAAGAACCGTCTATGATGTTACAGGAAATTTCGATGTTGTTTACCTTTATAATATTGACCTCTTCATCGCCCAAATGAGGTTTCTTTTCTTCGTTCGGTGCGAGGTTTCTTTTAAACCCCAACAGCGATCCTATAGAATGTGGTTGATCGAAATGTATGTTGAATTTAGTAACTATTTCGCATCGAAGGAGGCTGTTATTTGCCGTAAGCGAAAAGTTGCTGTAACCTATGGACCTCTGTAACACTCTGTTCACTTCGTCAATTTCGTAAGACCCTGTAGGCAATTCTATCTCGTATATTTTATTGTTTTTTACGTCACCCGCTTTGCTGTAGTGTAATTTGTTGTTAATGCCTTTGGTGACGTTTGGTATGGAATTGTATGTAGTGAATTCTAATAGAGCCGCTTCCCACTGGCTTTCTTCGTGCAGCCTTAAGGGTGGAAACAGCACGCTCCTCAGTATAGACTCGTCCCCAGTAAGGGATACCGTGTACGAAGACATCTTAAATGACACTGACTTTATTTGCCAGGAATTCTAAACATAAATGGCCGCAAATTAACGAGTCTTCCGGTTGTCTTCTTTCATAATTGTATAGAATTGTTTTTGCCGATCGTAAATACTGATTCAATTCCGATGGTGGTGGCAAGTTGCCGAAACTATCGAAGTAAAACACTGTGCTTCCTAATTTTTTGTAACAGACCCAATGCGTTCCCGACCCGACGGTGCTGTCCAAGTTCACTATAGCTGATTCGTTTACACGAGGTTTTGACGGAAGATTGTCTCTCATAAAGACGCCTCTGAAATTCGGTATAGAAAGGCAGTATGCGTAACGTTCGAGCTCTTCATTCGTCAATGCCTTGTTCGGTAATACGAGTTTTCTACTACTATTTAATACACATTTCTGTACGGTCGCAGGTACAACCCCCTCCCGTTTTTTGAACCATTGTTCCTACGTCTTCTCCTGTACTTACTGTCTGTCCTCTTTCGACCAACTCTTCTGACAGGCACCCTTTTACGTCTTTTTCTTATTCTCCTTTTCATCCGTCCACCTCCGATTGCACTTTTTGCCTTCATCGCTCCGGCCACCGCTAAAGCAGCCGCTCTTTCACCAATACTAGCGTCACTAGACTTAGCCCTTTGCCAAGCTTTTTCTGCTAAAACCCTGTCTGCTACAGAACGTGATGCTGAATCAGAATATCGGGAATAAACTATGTCGTGGACCTTACAGGCTTCGTCTAACTTATTTATACCCCGATCTCCTCGTGCCAAACGTTTTTTCAACTTTGTACCTGGTCCGCAATATCTATACCCACCCGGTATGTGTAATTCCACCGGTAAAGCGTCGATAGCCCTGTTGACTACGGCACTAACTGGAATAATACCGACTGCTTTTTTCGCAAGTCTTACAAGTGATGATGATAAACCACTTCCTTCTCTTACAAACTTCTTTCCGTTACTAAATGTTTTACCGTTTAACATATTAAATATATATGTATCTATTATTTATCTACACGGTTACTTCATATAGAATGTCCATTTGTTGTAGAAACTTGTTACTTTATAATAACGAACCACTTCATACCAAGTTTTTTTTAAAAATAAAGAAATACCTCTATCACATCCAAATGCTTGCAATAATTATTTCTTGTTTTATTTTGTTTATTATTTTTTTATATTTTTTTTGTAGCATATATTTAATAATTGTTATTCTTTTTACAACAATAATTACTAACACATGTATCACATTAACTTTTTATTGAACAAAAAAATAATATTTACATTGTATTACACTTAACTAAATAGTAAATGGAAGTAACAGCTCTTCTCCGGTCAATTCCCCTCCTCCGCAATACCGTCAACGGCTGGTTTTTCCGCTTCTGGAGGATAACATATTGGTGACGTTCCACGAGCGTCGGTAGTATCCTTTCCATAGTTCGAGGCGCCGACTGTAACTCTCATGCTGAATCCTTGATCCAATAGCTTATTCATCTCGGTTGAGAAAACGTTAACAGCATCTTTTTGTTCGATGCGTAGCGGATAATACTCTATATATCTAGCAGTCAAAGCCATCTTGTAAGTTTATGACGGATGTTTCCTCTTCAAGAAGTAAATTTGAAATATGTATTATTTTTAGTTTCGCTCTCTATATAACAATATATTACATTAGCCTTGTACAATAAAGGCGTTGCTTATCCCTGTTTCCTCTTCTTTGCGGGGTGTATTGGTAATGGGTCTAAGTAACGCAGAGCATAACATCGTGCCCCAAAATCCTCACCCTTTACTAATTTTAAATAACCGCACCTCGGAAACCATCCACCATGTTCGATCCATGGAAATTCATGTGCTTCCCAATCCTTTAAACCACCACCACAGTAAAAGCATATAACGCCATCAGGTGGAGAGTGAAAGAAAAAACCGGCTTCTGCAAATTGCCAAGCATAAGGGCGGGAATATACAAATCTGGTGTTGTTGAACGATTCCAGCCTGCTTCCAGGTGTACTGTATCTCGGGTATGCAACCATATCTCCTATATTATAAACTGAAATATTTTCTTGAATATATACTATCTATTTGCAGACTAGGTGCAACTCTCCACTTCCTTCGTGCGTGTGTACTCTGCATCTTGTGTTATCGTATCTATTTATATTATCCGTTGTATCCCCTCCACTGCTCAATTTTCGATTTTCTCCTTCAGAAAAGTCGTTCTTATATGTTTCCCCAGGTTCTGCTATAGCTTTCGGTTGTCTGACTGAATCCTGCTTCTGTCTCTTGTTTGCGACTGGTTCCTCTTTTGGAATAAACTTTAACTTTGTACCACTGACTGAATCCTGCTTCTGTCTCTTGTTTGCGACTGGTTCCTCTTTTGGAATAAACTTCAACTTTGTACCACCAAAGATGTACTTCCAGTTTAAATAGGTACGTCCATCTACACCCGGTAAAGCTACTCTTCTCCCGTCTCCAGTATGCATGTAATGGAAGAGTGAAGACGCGAACCTTTCTAGAGTTTCTATGTTTACGGCATCCAACTGTTCTATAGGGTTACCAACTCCGCTCAAACGTTTGTTGTAGAACTCGAAACCATCTTTCGATAATAACGGTGTCACAGATCTGACGTATTCCAATGTAGCAGCATCGTTTGATGACACAGGCCTACCAACATTTTCGATAATTTTGTTTTGCATATCGTAATTTCCGTTTCTAGTGAGTTTAAATCCTACGCCTGAAGGTCCTTTGGGACCCCGTTCACCTGGCTGAGCTCTAACAGCGATTTTACTCTTGGAGATTTGATGACGACCAAACTTGTCCACGCTCATCTTTATAAATGAAGTTAAGCAATAACGTTTCTTCGTTTTAATTCTTCTGTCAACGACACTACCTCGTTCTCTAGCCCCGTGTGTCCTGCAGACATAGAGTCATATAACAAACGCAGACGATTCACTAACTCGTTTGCATTATTGTAATAAACAACGTTGGTATGCTGAGTGTCTTTTAAATTCACACCAGCTCCTGATTTGCTCTTGTCTTCTCTCGGAGGAAATAGATGTGCTATAATTCTTTTATATTTCTTTGACCTGTTCCTGTACACAGGTGCGTTAGAACTGTATCCCTTTCTATGAGCGTTGGTCAGTTGGCAAATGCGTTTAAAATTTTCGAGATCTCTTTTTGTATATTTCTCTGGAATATAATTGAAGATTAGCTCGAACAGACCGCGCGTACCTCGAAAAGTTTTATTCTTTACCAGTATGTTATCTTTGTTGGTGATCTCCAATTTCGCGTCACCTATATCCAATGTACCGTCTTTAGCCAACCGAGCGCCGAACGTATGGTATTGTTTCTTCCTGCTTGTATCAGACATTGAATCTAACATCTTTAATAAATACTTTTTACCCATAGGACCTTTACTCGATATATTGTCGCTCAATATACTGACGTCTTTAGTTGACTCGTGAACAGACGTTCTTCCATCATCTTCATCCGTTACATAGTCTGCTGATGTATCCGTCAACTCAGCGCCCGACTCCTGTTTAAAGGGTATTATGTCTTGCGCGTCACCATCAATCCATGCGTTTTCACCGAGTTTTTCAGATATCTTCTTTAACGGTTCTACTATCGGTTTGAAAGTGGTCTCCAAGTATTTATCCCTTTCGCTTATGCCTAATTTCAAGGCTTCATTTTTTTTTCTGATGGTATCGCTCAACACTTTTATTTCGTTTACCAACTTCCTTTGTTTCTCCATGTATTTACTTAGCGCTTGTTATCCAGTTGAATAGCTGTATCGTAATGTTAACATTGTAAATCGCTCTGCGAGTTTATTACAACGTATCTGTCAAATCCCAGTCTGTATCGACCTTCATCGATGTTACGCTCCTTATCGACGACTAGGAATCCGAAATGATCGTTCCACGCTGTAGAACATATCTGTTTAAATCTGTTGTATTCCATATCAGCACCTACGTGATCGTTGTATACGTGTCTCGTGTTAGTCTCATCCTGCTTGAACATTATAATGAGATTGGCGTTATCTCGTAATAGCTGCTTAGGGATTTTGCTATAGGTTTGCCCTATGTAAATACAATCTATCATGTTATGTCGCCCCATGGCAAAGTACGTGGTTATGTGATGATGTCTTTCCGAGCTAACGTCATCGAATAAAAATACAGAATACGGTCGAGCTTTACTTGGTCCCATGATTTCTTCGTTTACATCAAATTTGAACCAATTGACGCCTGGCACCTCGGATATAACCTTTTCCAAAAGTAGATACTTTGGTTGGTTGAGCGACTTGGAAAATATGTATACATTATTGAATCGCAGTCCGTTAGCTTGCGTGAGCAGGTTAAACACTACGTTTGTTTTCCCGCAGTTTGATGGCCCCGAGACTATGCATCTTACAGTGTCAGGAAGTAATGCACCGTGTTTCCCTTCACTGTGGGTGGTTTTATCAGCAGTCAGAAGATCTATATTTTTAACAACAAATTTATCCTTTTGCTCTAATATTTCCATTTCTTGCCTGCTTACAGACTCATATTATACTGTACATCCGTTATTAGATTAAATCTTTTTTATTTATCCACGTATCCTGGCTGCGGTCGAAACCTAACCAACGCACAAGAACTTTATCGCCCTTTCTGCGGAGTATTTTCTCAACTAAATATACGTTTCCAACTGTAGACGGTGATAGCTCGTGCCCGTAGAAACCACCTTGTATGATATCCCCTTTGTGATCTTTCAAAAGATAAGTCTCAGGAAACGTCGGTTGTATCCTGTAAACTGTAAACACTTCATTCGAAAAATTAGGAAGGTATCCTTTGGTAAAAACGCGCTTGTGTTTGCTAATACGCACTTGATCACCGAGGAAAAACCTTTTCGGCATTCGTTTTTCCGTATGCGGTTTTGTTTGCCGGACTATACGATCAAACACCTTTCGTTCGTTCTTTTTATTAACGTCTACAGGTTTCACGCCGATAGTCCTGTGTACCGTATTATTGTATTCGTTTATCAAAACAGGTAATACGTCATGCCAGACGTATGATCCTCTTTTTGAGAAAACCTTGTACATCTTACTCTTTAGCGTTCTATTGAAACGTTCTATTATTGCAGCTTTAATTTCGCTCTTGCTAGAGTAATGATTGATACGATATTTCTTCATTAATTGTTTGAATGGATTATTGAAAAATTCTTTACCATCATCCGTCTGGAGTTTCTTAATCCTCTCTTGAAGCAATAGCCCCTCTACAGCATTAGCAACGTTTTCCGAAGACTTGTTTTTTAATGGAATAGCGTGCGCAATTTTAGTAAAACAATCTATAAGTGTAAGTATGTAATTAAAACCTTTATTATCCTTAGCGTATGGTCTCATCTCTACAAGATCAGCTTGGAAAAATTTATCGTCTAGTCCTTTTAAGATAGTATTTCGTCTAGGAAATTTTCTTCTTGCTGGTGCGTGTAATTCGCGTACAATCTTTTCCCTTAACTCCATCGTTACCGTTAGTGACTATAGGAAACAAATAATAGAATTTAGATTTTTTTATATATAACTGTTGTTACGTTAACATTCGGATATATCTCGCAAGGAATAGTGCCCGTACGGTAACGTGTTTATGCAGTCTGAAAGTATTTTTCTTTTGTCGTCTCTTGTTGATAGTGATCTTTTGCGTTGTAACATGGTGTAAAGCTCATGGCCGAAGCTACGAATTGTGTTGAAAGTAGCCTTGTACTCTACGTTTTCGAACAGACATTTCCTGTAGTGTTCAAACATAATAGATTTCTTCAAGTAGCTCTTTTTTATTCCTTTAGCCTTTTTTATTACTCCTTCCTCCTCTTCACAGTTGTGTCCACCTACGGCGGTAGTCATAGCGTACATCTTCGGCATCAACGCTATGAGTTCGATTATTGGGATGCTGTTTAGCTCGTCCTTAAATTTACCTAGAACCTTTTTATTAACGCCTCCGTCGTAAGTGGGATGGTGCGGTGGGTATTCGGAGAAATCAAAATCGTTTTTATGTTGAAATGTCTTGAGGTCTTCGTAAAGATCATTTGTTCGAATCCAGTAGAGAAACGCGTCTGTATCCATATACGATATTCCGATTTTATCTCTTCCGTAATGACGTACCATCTTTTCGTAGTGGAAGTCGTACATGTGCGTCTTGGAGATGTCTAAGATGGACATACCGATATAAAGTGGTCTGTCGAGAACTATCTTAGTCTTATTCATACAAACCAATACCAGATCTTTATTTATAATAATAGACGTATTAAAGTTGTCTCGCTTCACAAGTTTCATTAGTTTCTTTTCGTCTGTAACAAGCCTAACATCTATATGTTTTCGTTTGTTTTCCAGAGTTTTTCCGAAAATTGCGTTGTTCATTAATTTGAAGAAATCTCTCTGGAAAGCAGATTTAGCGGCGGATCTCCTAGCAGTGTTCGAATCGATGTACGGCTTTAACCAATATGATTGTGCAAAACGTATGACTCTATGAACTTTGGTAATACGAAGTCCTAGTTGTATGGCTTGTTGCACGGTCCAATAGTGAGCGACGTAATGATCTTTCGATTCAACAGTCATCAAAAGCTTTTTGTATTTACCTCCAGGCGGAACTTCGCTTTTTGGTAGAAGAGGGAGATCGTAGTGATGATCATGGAGCGCCTCCGGGTATTCAAAGTCGAACTCCAAAATATACCCGAAACAACCGTAACGAGGGATATGTTGAATTTCTTCTATCGTAGTTGGATCTACCCATTCGAATCCTCCAGATGGCAAGGGCATCGACATGGCCCACCCGTAAAGGTTGTTTGCGTCGAAGTACCCCAGGTAGACAGACTCTTTCTCACTATCAAAGTCAGGCAAATGCTTGTTGTTGGCTCTAACATGTTTCCTAACGCACTGCGTTAGACCGCCTCGGACGCCCGACTCTACCATGAGGATCATATCGACATCCATCATCAATTCCAAAGTGCATCCTGTTTCTCTCAACATAGCCTGCCACGCCAGTCCTGGTGAGGTGTAAGAATGGAGGGGATCAAGCCCGTAAGCGTTCATACAGGTGTTTCTAAATTCCTCCATAACATCGCAAAGAAGGGTCACGTCGAGTTGTACATAAAAATCACTGTACTCTCCCAAAGTCTTAAACTCCATTCCGTTCCATACGTTACATGCGTGTTGGTATTCTTCATCACTAATTCCGCATTCATTTAGCTTGCTGTAAAAACATTCTATGGGAGGAAGCGAAGTTTCGTTGAACCTATCTGCATCGTCTATATAATCGTAAGGGAAAACACCTTTTCTTAACACTAGTTCAAGCTTCCCTTCAGGTACAAGTTTCTTCGTCTCCAGCAGATCGTCCCGTGATAGATTTTCGCTAAGTTTCATAAGGCTTGAAGGTAAAAACCTATAAGAGTCGATGAATCTCAATTTTAGTTTACCGACCTTTTTCGAAAAACTTATAAACTTTTCTTTCGACGAGGCTAACACATCGATTTGTCCTTTCCATAAGTTCAATTCATGTATTATAAAATGTGAATCGTATCCACTTAAATTGTGCAGCACGACAGGTATAAAACTAGGTAGCTTATAATTTATGTTGCACGAGTTACAAGCCGATCCTCTATACTTTCCTGTGAGATGGTCATGGTCACGGACTTTATGATTTATGTCTGTAAAAGATTTTTTACACAAGTAACAAGTAGTTGCGGATGTGTATGCAAGTATTTCGTCATCACTCATCTCTAACATGGGAACAATATTTGAGTACATCCCTTCAACTTTCTCGGCAACAAGTTTCAGCTGTTGTAGAAAGTTCTTTACCGCATCACAACCCCTGTAAACAAGCGGTTTTGATGTTAACCCATACCTCGTGAGATGGTTTTCGTCTAAAGTAGACTTTACCATCATGCAGTAGCTATTAGGCTCGTGTTTTTGGTATAAATGTTTGGTGACGTCTTCAGGATCTTCCATAACCGTTTTAATAGGTATCAAAGTAGATTCAAAGTCGGCGTATATCACTATAGGTACACTGTATAGCTGATTCGTTTTGTTGAAAGAAACAAACCGTTTATCACGATGAGGTAATTCCATTTTAATGGGGGCATGTACTCCGCATAAGCGGTTGTGTTCGGTCAACCACCGTCGCCCTCCGAGTTCCATTGAAAGAGATTTGAAAGCAAAACATTTCTTACATACCGTCACGCTACTATCATATCTTTTCATTTGCCTACTTACCAATCTGTTAAAATTCTTAATGTAGACGTAATGCGAGACATCACCATCGTGTAGTAGTAGTAAGTCTGTGTGGCGAATATCTTCAGTTTCTACTACTCTCAGCGGATAAACATTATGACTTTCGTCGAGACTAAAAACGTTCACGGATACTCCAGGATTTCGTTTTTCAAAGAGTTTTATATCCTCAACTGAGACAGGATATTGCAATCCAGCAAAGTTGTACTTATTGCCAACTTGTTCGTATTTGTAGTCAACTCTAAATGCGCTTTTTGGTTCAACATATTTTGCTAGCATTGCATATCGAAAACATTTGTTGTCGGAGTTATGGACATTAATGCAAGACAAGGTGGATGCTATCTTCTTAGGTAACGGGATATAACTACTTCCACGATCCCCATATCCATGTTTATGTACTCTTACCACCAAGCTCTTAACTTTACCTAATGTCCATCCAGACCCCCGACTTTCGTGTTCGGTTATTTTCAAAACAATCTCCTGCATACATTTCCTGACTACGTTTTCCAGGTCTGATGCAAAAGTAATTTTTCTGTTCCTAGTTATAAACGCTCTCTGAGATATTTCTCCTTCCACATTTACAAATTCGGACTCCATCACAAGTCCAAACTTTATAAAATTTAAACGAATGAGCTCCTCTTTCAACAGCTCCACTACAACATCGCTCGCTTCAATTATGTAATCGTCCAAATAGAGTTCGGTTACGTTCCTTATAAGGAAATGTTTAACATATGACCTAGGTAACGCTTGAGATAGAAGTTCGTGTTTCAACTTTTGTCTTGGGGGAGCGTAATGTATGACTGTTGCTCTGTCAGCTACTGATTCCTTTCTAGTTTCCGGCAAGTCCTGTAAGCTGTATAATTCGTTGTTTTCTTGATCGAGAAAAGGTGTATGGAATATCTCAACATGCGACAACAGGAGTAAGCGGTCGTTGAATTCTTCTCCACAAATCTCGCACGAGAATAAGCTATTCCTTTCTCCATCAGCTGGAATAGTTCCTTCATAGTCGGGAATTGTGTAAACTTCTCTGTCTTCATTTTCCTGTGTGCAGACTCTGTGAAATAACTCAAAATGCATCAGATACAGTAACTCATCTTTGAATTCATCTCTGCAAATTTCACAGCAGAAAACATTGTTAGATTCCATTTTTTAGTATATTTGTTCTACTCAAATTCAAGTTAGAAACTAAAATGATACTAAAATCATGCATGTCTTATATATATATCCTGAACTACATCCCCCCACCACTATATATTTTAAAAAAGCATTATCCTTGTTACCCCCCCCCCTTCTATCACTGTCCTTTCAAAAAGTTATTGCGCACGTATAAAAGAGCAAAAAAACTGCAAACAAGCGAATTATAATTGTTCAAACCTAACTATAATTAACATGGCTCCTCTGAATATAGAACAACCTATTCATTGTATAGAATGGTCGTGGATAGCCACTTTATCAGAGGAAGAAGTTGAACAAGTTTTTGCTGTTTTCACGGCTGTCGATATACAAAACATGACAACCGTAATGAATACCTCGTTGGAAGACTTTTTACAAACTACTGTAGACTCACTTGAGGACGATGAAGATCCTTCGTTGAAGGAAAATGCAGTATCTTATGCTGAAGATGCAACAGATTCATATGATGGTCAACCGCAGGCTACTAGCACACCGATAAGTAGCAATCCTCGGCGTGACGGTGTATGCTCCGCAAGAAGACGACTTTCGTTCGAAGACAGTGATCAAAGCTCTCAGTAATAACCCAAAGTACTGAAAATTTCAAAACCTTTTCCAAACCAATCCTCTCAATATCACCCATCCCTCTATCCCTCGCTTCCTTCCCTTCCCAAGAATAGAGCAGCTGATGGGAGAACCCATCAGCTGATCTATTCTATTAACTATATATAACCTTGACATACTGACCTAGTGCCTAGAACTGTGTTACGTTATTCAGTATGATTATATCTTTAAGGGTTTGAGTAAAGTTACCCGCTTTAGCTGGAACTATCATTAAGTGTCTGCTGTTGCTATTGCTGTATCGCATCCCTGATCCGTAGTATGTTGTGGGAAACATTTGAGCTAATACAGTCCTATATTTAAAGGAATTTACTTGGCGATTAATCCTGTTGTTTCGCAAATATCCAATCCTATGAGCGTTGGTCTTGACTAATATATCTTTATAGGCTGCGATATCATTCTCGTCATAGACGTCATCATCAGGTATTCTCTTGAAAAGAAGCTCATACAATCCTTTAGTCGGATTGTAAACGGTATCACCCAATCGCAGACCACCATCTTCTTCGAACAACAATTGCGTGTCACCAACAAAGATGTTATCTTTCTCCAAACGTGGACCGTATGTATGATCAATACTCTTTTTATTACCGGCAGCGTCATTCATGAATTTCTTCATGTAAGATTTAGTGAGCGGATTAACGAAAGTCTCCTCTAACCACTCTGTTGCTACGTCATAAGCACCCGGAGTTGATATAACTTCGCCGACACTGGGTTCTGGGGGATCGGATGTCTCAGCTATTACATTTAAGTCTGTAAATTCAGGATATAACAAGGAGGCATGGTCTGTTTTCACCCTTTCTAACACTGTGTCGTCCGTCAAAGAGTGGGTCGTAGGAGATGACACCGCTTTAGGAATAAAACTATACTTTGCAAAACGTTCTCCCGAATCACACGCGGTTAGCGTTTTGGATTTATACAAAGCTTTTTCAGATAGTATTTTATCTAAAGCGGTTTTAATCAACTCTCTGATAGGTTCTATAATATAATGTAAACGTTTTTGTACTCTACTTTCGCTCTCAATTTTTCGTATCTTAAACCGATTATACTTTAACTTTATCAATTTCCTAAGCGAGGTTATTTCATTGAGAAGGTTTTCCTCAGACATATTCCCACACCTGTAAACAAAATAATACTGAGAATTCAGATAGTGAGTTTATAATATAATATGAAGTTGCATAAATAGATAAAAAGCTTGTGTTCTATACATGCTGCTCTTGTGTGCTCATGCGGCTCTAGTAGCCTTGGTAAATATGTGTCAAGGTCGTTTATAATAAAGAGAATAGAGCAGCTGATGGGCGAACCCATCAGCTGCTCTATTCTTGGAAAGGAAAGCAAAGGAAAGGAGGGTGTGTATGAGGAAACAGTTGCTGAGAAGATGAATCGTATTATTTTTTAACCCAATGTAGAAGCTTCTTTTTGGAGTTGTGATCTGCAAACTTTACTTCAAGATACCATCCGTCTTTAAGAGGTTGTTTTTTAAACTTCTTAAAAGGGAAATGTATGATGAAGGCACCTTTTGTAGTTCCCACGATGGCCTCATCATCGTTCAAGTATGATAGAAGTCGATATTTGGTGTTAGTTTTGAGTCTGGATATTTTTATTTTCGGCAAAATATTTTTTGAAGACTTATTTGTGGAAGATTTTGTTTCTTTCAGGCCTGTTGTATTACGCTCGCGATGACGGCTGCACAGTATAACACCATCACCTGCAATACGAGCGTTGCATATTCCGTTTCTCTTTATCCCTTTCGAAAATCTGTATGTACAAAGTCGGAATTGCTTTTGGGAATTGGAGGGTAGAGTAGGTAAAAACTCAAGTTTTTTGGCTGCAGTAGGTTTCGGAGAAATAGTCGAGGATGTGTTTTTACAATTTTTAACAGGACTATCTGTTAGCAGTAGGTCCTTAACCAGGTTGTTGAAATGATAGGCTGCGGTATTTGAAGTGCTTGCGGTTTCAGTTCTCCTATGTATGGTGGACATTTTTAGAGGAGCTGTAGAAATCCTGACGGTTGGATCCATTCTTCAGCTATAACATTGAGAAGCAAAATGATGATGTTATCGCGAGTCTATGCTATTTATACGATTTAAAACGAAGGAGGGGTTATACTGTATCACTAGGAAGGGAGGGGGAGAATGACGTTTTGGATGTGAAGAGGTAGGTGAGGTTTAACATAGTAGAATAGTTGAGTAAAGAAGATATCGGGGGAGGTGGAAGGAATTGAAGTGTTCCAAATCACAAATTGAAGTAACTCTGCGGGGGGAATTGAACTTATTATTATTTTTTTCGGTGTAGGAGGTAACAGAACGTATTATAACTTTAATACAAGCTTTGGAAAATGTGTGAAGCATTTTCTTCCAGCTAAAAACTGGGTCAAGGTCGTTTGAATATTAAAAATTTTTTTTCCTTAAAACTATGGGAAAGAATAGGAAGGAGTGACTCTAAGCAGAATGTACTGAATATCCTCCTTGTAACACTCTGCACAAAGGGATCCCTAGGCGCTCTACTAGACTGGAACGCAATTCTTCACGTCACCAGCCGAATAGACCAACGGCAACCTAGAGGGATTGGGGTGTAAGTGAATAATAGACATACGCTGAATTCGTTCTTGCTGTATGACTATTGGAAGCCGGGTGACGCAACGAATGACGCGAAATTCATCTCGCCAATCATCCGCTACGTTTACTCACCTCGGGGAAAAGACAAAAAAGGTGGGTGGGGTGGGGGGTTGGATATCAAGCTCCCAGTGAACAGAAACAATGATGTCCAGGAGAACACGCTTTGCCCGGGTTGCCCCCAGACAAACTATCCGGAGATAGCCTTAGCGTGCGTGAAAGAGGAAGGAGTATTAGGGATATTAATGATGTAAACCTGGAAGTAAGAAACATATATTATTTTACCTGAAAAGTAAACAATAAAAAAATGTTATTAAATTCCCCCCCAAATATGTGATTTTCGGTATTTTGAATAACAATTTATGTATTCCACAAGACTAAATCAACAATAATTTTACGAAATTGATTTTCACCTCATGAGATACCCCATTCTGTTCCAACTACATATATAGCACGTGCTTATGTGTAATATACTCCAGACATGGGCTTGAAGTAATTAAAAGATACCCAATAAAAATCACATTAGGGGGGATTGATCAAAATCAGAAACAATCAAGATTCCTGAGGTAAACATGAAAGTAGGAGTAATATTGTTTATAATACCTGAAAAATAAACAAGAATAAATATTGGTATTATTTATATAAAACCTGAAATAAATAAAGATATAATTATTTTAACCTGAAAAAACTGCTGAAACAAGAATAAATATTGGTATTATTTATATAAACCTGGAAGAAATACATATATAATTATTTTAACCTGAAAAACATGCTGTGTTTATGCTATAATTATAAAAATAAAATTTAACATGCAACCACAAAATACATCTAAACATTTAGTCTAACATGCACAAAAAAATTAAATAATATAATGTAAACCAAAGTGAGCTATATAAAGTACAACAAGGAATAAACATATATTATAATTGTATTTCTTAACAAGCTAACAAAAACTCACAATACAGAGATGTTATCTCAAATTATATGCTTTGGAAATAAGATATGACCAAGATATGCGAACAATATACAACTGGCGATATTGTGGCAGATTTTTTGGGTTTCAAGCATGGTTACTTATTTTGAACCGCAAAAAACCGTTATCTCTGGGTGCATACCTTCTTTACAAAGCATAAAACCAAATTAACCTATATAAAATACAAGGGAATAAAAAATATATTAAAACATTGAAATATCTTAAAAGCTAACAAGAACATAGTATTCACTCTATAAAGTCATGCATAGAAGTGAACAGTCTCTAAACGTTTCGCTCGTTTATATAGAGCTATACCTACATGCAGTGCAACACCTGCCCCCCTATGAGTTCATCAAACCTAGTTTTACCCGTCCCCCACAACACCTGTCTTAACACCTGTCAGTGTGAGTTTTATTAATCCTAACGTAATTGCATTGTATTTCAAAACAAACACACACAAGTATGTCGTGGATATCAACTATGCCCAACACTTGTGTGTGTGTGTGTGTGTGTGTGTGTGTGTGTGTGTGTGTGTGTGTGTGTGTATTGTTTGATGTTTGAATATTAATAAAATAGAGGATTTTTAGTTGAGCAAAGGTGTAAAATGACTTAAGCTTGGTCAAAGCAAACACAAAATTACATTTTTTCTACAAGACATAATATATATTTTTTAAATAATAAGTTACAATAATTATACTATTAAAAAGAAATATTGTTGTTAAACAAAAAATTATTACAAATGTTAGGAAAGATAAATTCTCATAATAGAGTCAACAGTTTCTCTGCAAATTCCGCAAGTTTTGCAGGCTAATCCGCAAAGCAAACAAGCAATAACGTGTCTGCAGGGTAAATAAACCACTTGAACTTCTTCTGATAGACAGATTTTACATTCTGCACGAAGTATATCTGCTGCCAATGAGGTCTTCCTAGTAACTAAAGCCTTCTCCCTGAAACTGTCAACGGGAACGAATGCCTTGCTTTTCCCCATTTGTACGATGCCCATCGCTAGTCAATCTGAACGGCAAATGTTACTTTTTTGATAGCTATTGCAGTTTATATACGCTACTCTTTTAATTACGTCACACAATCGTGAGCACTCGCACGTACAAGCGCGCAGGTAAAGTCTTAAAAACACTTTTCAATGGTCCGAACATGATTATAACTCGAAACAGAGGTAGGTTTTTAAAAACAATTTATTCAGGCCAAATACCTGTTACAACAAACAATCGCTAGCACAACGATGTGTAAACACATTAGCTCACGAGCGAGGAACCTATATCAATAAATTAACATGCTTTTACATTTTTTAACCAGTAAAGATCTGGAGAACAAACAGAGAAGTCACCGTTCAGTCTTTGCGACTGACACATTTATTGCGAAAATAATCCCATCACCTCGTAACGGATTTCAACCGTACAAACGCGACGTTATAGTAAAAATATAGGTCAGCAACGAACTGGGTACAGAATATAATACACACATTCTCTAGGTAAACAACGGTTTTTACATTACCCCCCAACATGTCCGAACAGGCTTCTAATTACATCACACAACAGCCAACACCCATATCACCAACCAACCCATACTACCTCACCTAACGGTCTTTAACGGAAAATTAACGTATTTCTAAAAAAAACACCTGCCACATACACACACGCACAACCGCGCACAACCGCCCACATTCCAGACCTCGTACCATACACGTCACCCTCCAATAATCGCTGAAACCAACCCCTCATACCCCACCTAACCGTTTTTAACGGAAAAGTAACGTATTTTCCGTCAAAACCACCTGTTTTTGTGGCGAAACTGTGGTTTTGCCATCTACTAACCTCCAGTAATGATGTAGAGTTGATGAATAGTACACTACATTAGTTTCGGTGCACAGGAAGAAACAACCAGATTTAAATGATAGTCCCTATGGTGAAACCTCCAGTAAAGATGTAGAGTTGATGAGTAGTCCACACTACATTACTTTCGGTGCACAGGCCGATACAACAATATTTACTGATAGTCCCTATGGTGAAACCTCCAGTAAAGATGTAGAGTTGATGAGTAGTCCACACTACATTACTTTCGGTGCACAGGCCGATACAACCAGATTTAGTGATAGTTCCTATGGTGTAACCTCCAATAATGATGTAGAGCTGATGAGTAGTCCACACTACATTACTTTCGGTGCACATGCCGATACAACCAGATTTAGTGGTAGTCCCTATGGTGAAACCTCCAGTAATTATGTAGAGTTGATGAGTAGTTCAAACTACATTACTTTCGGTTCACGGGCTGATACAACCAGATTTAGTGATAGTTCCTATGGTGAAACCTCCAGTAATGATGTAGATTTCATGAGTAGTGCACTACATTACTTTCGGTGCACAGGCCGATACAACCAGATTTGTGATATTTCCTATGGCGAAACCTCCAGTAATGATGTAGAGTTGATGAGTAGTGCATTAAATTACTTTCGGTGCACAGGCCGATACAACAGTATTAATTGATAATTCCTATGGTGAAACCTCCAGTAATGATGTAGAGTTGATGAATAGTACACTACATTAGTTTCGGTGCACAGGAAGATACAACCAGATTTAAATGATAGTCCCTATGGTGTAACCTCCAGTAAAGATGTAGAGTTGATGAGTAGTCCACACTACATTACTTTCGGTGCACAGGCCGATACAACAATATTTACTGATAGTCCCTATGGTGAAACCTCCAGTAAAGATGTAGAGTTGATGAGTAGTCCACACTACATTACTTTCGGTGCACAGGCCGATACAACAATATTTACTGATAGTCCCTATGGTGAAACCTCCAGTAAAGATGTAGAGTTGATGAGTAGTCCACACTACATTACTTTCGGTGCACAATCCGATACAACCAGATTTAGTTATAGTCCCTATGGTGTAACCTCCAGTAATGATGTAGAGTTGATGAGTAGTCCACACTACATTACTTTCGGTGCACAGGCCGATACAACCAGATTTAGTGATAGTTCCTATGGTGTAACCTCCAGTAAAGATGTAGAGTTGATGAGTAGTCCACACTACATTACTTTCGGTGCACAGGCCGATACAACCAGATTTAGTGATAGTGCCTATGGTGTAACCTCCAGTAATGATGTAGAGTTGATGAGTAGTCCACACTACATTACTTTCGGTGCACAGGCCGATACAACCAGATTTAGTGATAGTCCCTATGGTGTAACCTCCAGTAAAGATGTAGAGTTGATGAGTAGTCCACACTACATTACTTTCGGTGCATAGGCCGATACAACCAGATTTAGTGATAGTTCCTATTGTGTAACCTCCAGTAATGATGTAGAGTTGATGAGTAGTACACTACATTACTTTCGGTGCACAGGCCGATACAACAATATTTACTGATAGTCCCTATGGTGAAACCTCCAGTAAAGATGTAGAGTTGATGAGTAGTCCACACTACATTACTTTCGGTGCACAGGCCGATACAACCAGATTTAGTGATAGTTCCTATGGTGTAACCTCCAGTAAAGATGTAGAGTTGATGAGTAGTCCACACTACATTACTTTCGGTGCACAGGCCGATTTAACCAGATTTAGTGGTAGTCCCTATGGTGAAACCTTCAGTAATGATGTAGAGTTGATGAGTAGTTCACACTACATTACTTTCGGTTCACGGGCTGATACAACCAGATTTAGTGATAGTTCTTATGGTGAAACCTCCAGTAATGATGTAGAGTTCATGAGTAGTGCACTACATTACTTTCGGTGCACAGGCCGATACAACCAGATTTAATGCTAGTTCCTATGGTCAAACCTCCAATAATGATGTGGGCAGTTAACTAGTAGTGCACTACGTTACGTTTGGTACACAGGTCGATACAACCACTGACAATGATAGTTCCTGAGGTAAAGCCTCCAGTAATGTCGTTCGTAGTAAATGAGTAATGCCATACGTTACTTTTGTTGCATTATTAACATTCGCTTAGCGCTAGGTATATCAGGAGCCTTGTACACAGTGTCGTTGTTAGTAACATAAATATGTACAAATGAGAACAATTAATAACTTTAAAAAAGGCTAATACACGAAAGTAATAATAATATTTGCATTTATAAAACTAAATTCGTAATTTCTACAATCTTAAAGTAGTGATTTTAAAATGGCGGCTCTTTATATATTTTATAAATACTAACTTTGCATTGTAACTTGATGAAGTAATTATGTAGCTTATGTAACATTCTGAACTCACCTGAATTTAGGGAAATTCTAATTTGTTTTTAAATGCTTCCATAGCTGTCTTGATGGTCAAACAACTGCATAGCATGGACCGTGTGGCAAGGAGCATACAAATTGCCAATTCGACTTGAAATGACAAATACGTTCACAGTAATTTTTATCCTGAAGGTACCTCATAGTGAAATCGAACCTCACATATCAGCCTGATGAGGAGGACTCATATCCTTCTCTACAATAGGAATGTACTTTCTACTCGTGTATGCAGTTTGAAACAAATTCTGGATCGTTCTCAAGGAATGCTTGTTAGATAAAACTATCTATTTGAACCTACACTTCAAGCTGAAGTTTAATTTTAATTATCTAAATAATTTTCCTCAATAAAAGTAATAATGTCCAATAAAACCAATAACTATAGACAAACGTCCTTCACCAATAATTACAATAAGTGCAAACTACGCAATCTTATTCATATATTTTGTTAACAGAAATACCAGTGTGATTTCGATATGTTGATTCGTGTTTAAGCTAAACTTTAGGAACATAAAATTACGAATTGCAATGTTACATTTGATATTAAATTTTATGTCCAAGGAAGTAATAATACTAGGCACGCCATTTTTTTGGTGGGGTTATAAATATTTCGCTATATAAAAACAACAATCCGAGTTCAAAATCACATTGGCTCCAAGCAAAATGAGTCGTAGAACGGCATTGATGGCTTCTGCATTTTTACTTTTAGCCTTTGTCATTTTTCCACTTGCGTAAGTAATCAACGCACACAAAATTGAAAACATTTTATTCCTAAAGTACCACGTAAAAGATTTTAAGTTATTATTCGAATTAATTCTAATTTGTATCAAAAATTGTAATGATAATATTTAAACATTTCATAAAGAATAACATTAAAAGCACAAATTATTACCTAAAATTTAACAGTTATTTTTCAGTTAAATTTACTGATCCTATTATGAAAAACAAATAGTCTTTAGAAGAATAGAATCTAAACTAATGCACTAAATTAATATGTTTTTAAAATAATTTTGTTAATCAATATGTATTTAAAATATTTCTATATTTTATCAAAAAACTGTAACAATAATATTACATAAGATATAACTATAGGAAACACATAACGCATAACTATTTTTATTTTATATAGGCCTACTCATCTCTTTATGAAATTTCAATACGAAATTTACTTTAAAGAGTTGTAGAACTCTTTCAAAAAAAGGAATATAATCTAAACTAATTGACAACGTATATGTTATTAAAATCATTTAAAGCACGCATGACTTTTGTGATCAACCAGATTAAAAGCTATTATAACTACTAACTATAATTATCCTAAGTTGTGTTATATATGGAAATTGATATCTTAAATTATTTCTAATAAATAAACACATGTACTTTTTTACTAGTTAATTTATTATTTATAAAATTATTTTTAGAATGATATATGTAACACAAAAATATATGAATAACACTTAATAGAAATAACTATAGAAAATTTGTAATTCTTCACGAAAATAAAAATTTGTCCTTTGCGTATAATTTATTATCGTACAGCATGGAATTTTATTTTTAGTTACTACTAGAAAGGAATTTTGTTATTAAAAAAATTTTGAAAAGTTGTGAGCAAAAAGATTATAAAGAAGAATAACTATTCACAATAGCTATTTTAAATTTGGTTACACTTGGAAATTGTTATCCTAAATTATTTCTTATAAATAAATACATAACTTTTTTTTGAAAACTGGTTTACTTATAATTATTAAAGTTATTCGATAGAAAAAAATTTCAAACAAAGTTAATTTCATTTGAGTTTATATAAATTTATACACACACACACACACACACACATATATATATATATAAAATTTATTTAATTTATGTATTTATATATTTCCGAAAAAACATGGAAATTGCATTCCATATTTATAATTTTGTAAAGTTGCCAACAAAAATTATAAACTTTTATCGCTATTAAAAATTGTTATCCCACATTTGGTTACACTTGGAAATTGTTATCCTACAAAATTTCTTATAAATGATTACATATATTTTTCTTAAAACTGGTTTAGTTATTATAATTATTTAAAAACGTAACACAAAGATATGAGTAGGACATAAATATATTAATGGCGATCAATAGAAACTAGTATAATAAAAGTTAATTTGTTTAAAAACCATTTTCATTGCATCCATTACGTTTTTTCAAACAAGTTATTCGCCAAGAAAAAAAATGTCAAAGTTAATTTCATTTCAATTTATATTAATATATATATATATATATATATATATATATATATATATATATATGTATATATATAAATATGTAAAATATTTATTTGTTTCATATATGTATTTATATATATTATCGAAAAACATGGAAATTGCATTCCATATTTAGGTAAGGAAATGTTACGAAAGCAAATCTAACAGTACTCTCTGTTGCAGATCCGCAGCTTATGACGTCTACTGGAATGTGCCTACAGAAATGTGCCAAGCTCGGTTTAACATGTCCTTCGATTTCATCTCCAAGGACTACGGAATTAAGATGAACGACAAGGGCGCATTTAAAGGGAACGAGATTACCATCATGTACAACCCGGGGTTATTTCCAGAATATAGAGGATATAAATACGACCCATCCGTGAAGGTACCAGATCTGTCCACATTAGAAGTCATTAACGGAGGTCTCCCGCAGGAGGGTAACATGCTGAAACATCTAGACGCTTTCGAAGTTTCAGTGAATCAATCCGTCCCGGACATTAAAAACAGTGGTCAGTATACTTGTTTTTTTATTAGCCACATATCGTTTTCACTTTTGATAGTTCATAGACTTTAAGTACAAGTGATATTTTGTTACTATAAAACAGTTCTCACCCTCAATAAACAACATCAAACATTTTTCTGAACAGAAGAAATACAAAAATATCAAAATACAACTACATATTATGTTATAGAGATTTATATCCTAGTTTAAAACTCCATGTGAAATTTCTATGGTTATAATATATAACATAAAGTTTAATAAACATACAACTAGTAATTTAGTTTGATACTAGCTTAGGTTAGTACAGAAACCATTTTATTATAAATAATATACTTTCAGGAATAATTATAATTGATATGGAACACTTTGGAGCAACCTGGGGCCAAAATTTCGGAAATATGGAAATCTACAGAATAATGTCCAGGAAACGTGTCCAGGACAATAATCCAACTTATACAACGGCTAAAGTGGAAGCCCAGGTTAGTGAAGCTAAATATTCCAGCACTCAGGTCAAGGAGGTTTTCGGTTTTTACAACTTAAAAGTTGGTCCTATTCAACGTACTATGAGTTTAGGCCTGTCAAATAGCTACTACCTACCTGTTAGCACTATTACCTACCAATAAAAATCTCCTATTGTTATGAAAAATCAATTACTTTTTTTCAAATTTTATTTTTATTCCATTTTTAACTCCAGAGTTATATTAAGAAAATGATTCAAACGTTGGTTGTTATGAATAGAATTATTGGAATATTGGTTTTGTGTAAAATACATGACAATGGAAGTTGTGTCAAGGTCTTAATGTTTCTTTGTTAGGCAAAACTGGAATACGAGAAGGCAGCGACTAATTTCTTTGTGAAGACACTCCAGTATGCAAAGGCATTAAGATCTTACGCCTCATGGGGTTACTATATATACCCTCAGTGCTTCAATCCAGTAGGAGTAGACCAATGTTCCAATGCCACACAACAAGAAAACAATCAGTAAGTTATTGATATAGTGTTAATAATAGTGTTATAAAAACAAGGGAACAGCTTGATACAACAGTTATATAATTTTATTAGTTATCCGTTTTATATTTTATTAATCAATACATTGGCTATTTTATTGTTCTTACACTCTTATTAACCAAAACTATTATTTTCATAATCTTGAATATGACGTTGCTTTAGAATAAATAAATAAATCATAAATCTAAATAAAAATATTTTTTTTTAGTGCAGAAAGAATAAATTAGCTTTCGAAATTTCACTGTTTAATAAAATAAATTTCGTTGGAAATAAATGTCCAATTACTTCTACTTTCTTATATCATAT
Source organism: Prosapia bicincta (assembly GCA_036971475.1). Taxonomy (NCBI): domain Eukaryota; kingdom Metazoa; phylum Arthropoda; class Insecta; order Hemiptera; family Cercopidae; genus Prosapia; species Prosapia bicincta. The sequence goes on from JBAIZL010000005.1 coordinate 261,642,841, forward strand.
TATTTCAATTTCTCTATTATCTCATCATAAATTTTGCAACTAAATTTTATTTATCTATTTATTGGTCACCATATTTTTTATATCTAAAGCAATGAACAGTTTTGTAAAAGTGATATATACTACTTCTAGGATGATACTTACCTGGAAGAAATCTGACGCCTTGTACCCTTCAGCATATTTGCCTAACGAAGGGTCCGCCGAAGACAAAGCGAAGAGGACGATAGGAAAGGTTCGCGAAGCTAAGAGACTGTTCAGTCTTGTCAACAAACCAGACGGTAAAATCTATCCTTACATATCCTACAAGTACTATCACATGAACGGATTTATACAGGATGTAAGTCAGCAAGAATGTCGACCATGTCGATGTCTGTATTTACAAATATTTTATTTCTAAATATCTTGAGTGCATCTATTAGAACCATATCTCTATACGTGAGAGATTTTTTGCAAGATTTTGTCTCTCGGTCTTACGGTTTTTCACCTACAAAGCATTAAAAAAATTACTCAATAAACCGTAATAGAATGTTTGTGTTGAATGTTAAAATGATTTTGAACTGTAGCACTGAGTTATCATCACTACTCTAGCTAACAATACAAACCTCTACAAAACCATATGTTTTTACACATGCGTCGTTCATTCCTCAAAACGTTTAAATTCATGTCTTTGCCAACTTATAATTTAGAGACTTTAAGTATTTTAATCAAACAATATAAATAAATTCCCTTTTTACAATTTAATAAATCTGATATCCGATGCAGTATTTATAACTTTTTCAATGGCAGCCATAGATTTATTCATCACTATCTAGATGATCGTTGATAATGTTAATTTTATATTCAATAATTCAGCTACTGGGGATGTAACACATCTTATCCATGTCGCATGCCACGAAAAGAAAAATCATGTATAACTACAAGAAATATATTAATTCCAATTGTAATGAAAATGGAATATTTATATTTTCATATCAAGATTTGCATTTGCAATGTGTAAAAGACAGACAGAGAGGCACAAATCGCATCATCAATACAGATTGTTAATTATACAGTATATGTACAAGATAAGATTTACGAAGATCATAGATAGACTATTGTGTAGAAAAAAATAAAAACACGTCTTAAAATATTTATCAAATTACAGTCTGTAAAACCTGATAATCGTTGAAGAAAAACTCTTTAATGCATTCATTACTGCCTGATCGTATAACATTAACAATTGTTTAATTCCAGATTGACCTTGAGAACCTGATAGCAGCGCCTAAGCCAGAGGGAGCGAATGGAGTAGTGCTGTGGGGATCAGCTGGTGACTTGTCTTCTCTAGAAAAATGCAACATAATGGCTGATTACGCGAGGAAAACTGTAGGACCAATAGCAAAAAAGTACATTTCTAAATGATGAATTGATCGAATTGTTATATAACTAATGAATTAAAGATGAAAAAACTTTGAATACAAAACTTTTGTTGCTTTGCTTCACACCAGTTCAATTCCAATGCTACTGCTTGTGTTTATTAGAAAACAATGAGTATTATATTAAGACAGTTGAGAGAGGTAAATAGAAGCTAATAATAATGTTATTACCTCAACTAAAACTATTAGTAATGACTTTATTAACTTATAACATTCTCAACGTATTTGATGTCCAAATGATGAAATGTATTCTGGTAATGATCAGAGGTTATCAATTTGCATTTATTTTCCACTCTTGTGTTTTCATTCCAACTCTTTTTATAATATAACAATTACATTTACACGAAAAATTGTAATATATCTAACACAGCATTCTTGAAAATAATATAAAAATGACTCATTCCTAGTCAAGAAATTCATAACAGTTGCAAAATGTAATTTTAAAACGACAGTGAGAGATATGAAATATTTCCCCCCACAAAAACTGGAGGTCTAATTTGGTACCGAAGGTGAGTAAAAACGTTTTCGTCAACACTCTTTTTCTAGTATAACAATTAGATTTACATTGAAAACTGTAATACATAATTATAATGAGCAAAACATTCTTGAAAATAATATAAAAATGACTCATTTCTAGTCAAGAGAGCTCAAAATAGTTGCAAACTGTAATTTTTCTCTAACAGTGAGGGATATGAAATATTTCAGGAAGCAAACAAAAACTGGAGATCTAAATCGGTACCGAAGCTGGATAAGTAGAACTTTCTAAACTCAACCTATATTCAAGGGGATTCTGACTCGATAGGGGATGAGAGATCGTATGCCATAGCCAGGCAAGCGTATATGATCTAACCCCTTTGCAGAGAGCTGTAGCTTGTATATCGAGGATTTTCGCAAGAGGATCCCTGGCCACTTTGACACATCGAGCAGGAATTAAAGGTATGCATCCATGGGTTCTGGTCAAACCAAGGCCATGTAATTGTTATCAACCAAAGATACTTGTGACTACTCTCTAGAAACCAATTGTCGCACGAGGCTTGTTTTAGGAACTAGTTATCGCTAAGAGATCTGGCAACGCTAGTAGCTGGTTTCAGTGCTCTAGAAATCTATACAGACAGAGCAGCCAAAATATCTAAAAACCGCTCTGGTAATTGCCACTGTGAGGGTCTGCCTAAAACTATGTGTTGGCATTAGAGGTGATGTTTTAGTACGTATAACCAGAATGGAAGTAAATGAATCTTTGTTAGAGTGGTTAAGAAGGGAGAGGAAATAGATGCGGCAAAGGACCAAAAGAATGATTTGTTGTAAGCAATGCCATTTCCTCTTTGTCAGCGTGCAGCAAAATGCCAAATTTACATATGAATAAGATGAGATTGTCAAAATTAAAATTTCACGACCATCTTGAAATGGTATCATTAGTTATACAGAAAAAGGACTGCAACATGAGCATTAACTTGTTAAAAAACACTAGAAATTACTCTAGAGTTCTCGGCAAACTAGTGAAATTTAAAGTCACTTCAATAGAGTTTTCTGTTTGTATGAATGTGTTCTGACTCTGTTCCACTATTTTGACTAATAAACTTTAATCAGCTGAAATCTATATCCCTGTGTTTTAATTATCAATATGAATATTTTAAATCCCTTCCTATTCATAATCGCTTGCTTGTTTATAAATTTCTACTTTATTCGATTTTAGATAATCTTCGGAAGAAACATCGCATACACAAATATAATGTTTGTAAATCCCAAGAAATTAATGTTCCGCTTTAAATCCGACATTTTGTAAAGGATATCTATAAAACTCACATGAAACCAAAACAGCCAACAGCGCACGCCATGATGTTGTGTAGGCCTAGTTAGACCCAATCTAGGACTGGCAGGAAAATCCGATATCAGGCAAACGGGGCTGGATTGAAGCTAGAGACTTCAGCTAAACGTCACGTGACCTGTTAGTGACCCTGCAAACGCTAGTATTACTAAATGGTTTAAAGTGATTGCATTTAAAACGCAATATTAAACCTATTAGGACCGTCAAAATACAAGCGATAAGGACCACCCCGTTGTTTTTCGTATTTGTTGTATTATTTTTAATGTTGTGTAGATTCCATATAAATACATATGGAAATCCGTTGTTTACAATGATAAAAAATTACAATTACAATTTTAGTCTATATCCTCACTTTTATTATGAATCTGAATATAACTATGCCTATATTTTCAATATATTTAAAGTAGCGTAGGGCACTACCCATTTACTCTATATCATATCTGGAGGTTTTACCATAGGATTTATCATTGTCACTTTTATCTTTACTGAAAACAGTTAGTACAATTTAATAACTAGCATAAAAATGTACATCAATTGAGAAAAATATATAATTTAAACTCCTTTGTTTCATTTCCTTTGCATAACTAATTGATAAAAAGTTTTTTTGGAAGCCCGGCTCATTTCCTTTGCATACCTTACTGCTATATACATTTTCGGAAGCCCGTTTCAATTTCTTAACTACTTGATATAAACATTACTTGGAAACCCAACCCTTTGCATGCCGTATTGCTATATACATTTTTCGGAAGCCCGTTGCATACCTTATTGATATAAACGTCTTTTGGAAGACTGATTTATTTCCTTTGCATACCGTATTGCTATAAACATTTCTTTGAACCCCGCCTCTTTTCCTTTGCATACCGTTTTGCTATAAACATTTTTTAAGCCCGTTTCATACCTTATTGATATAAACGTCTTTTGGAAGACTGATTTATTTCCTTTGCATACCGTATTGCTATAAACATTTCTTGGAATCCCTCCTCTTTGTCTCAGCATACCTTGTTGATACAAACATTTCTTGGAATCGTGTCTCATTTACTTTACATACCGTTTTGCTAAAAACATATTTTGAAGCCGTTGCATATTTTATTCGTTGCAAACCCTATTGATAAAAAAACATTTTTTTCCGTTAAACGTTTCATTGCCTTTTCATAACTTATTGATATAAATGTTTCTTGGAAGCCCGACACATATTCTTTGCATACCTTATTGATATAAACATTTTTCGAAAGCCTGTTTCATTTCCTTTCCATAACACTTTGATATAAAGTATTCATGGAAGCCCGACGCATTTCCTTTACATACCATATTTCTATATACATTTTTCCGTTGCATACCTTGTTGATATAAACGTTGAATGTCCGTTGCATACCTAGTTGATATAAACGTTTCTTATAAGTCTGACTCATTTACGGATTATCGAGACTCTACTGTACTGTAAATAAAAGTTATATTGAAAATATAGGCATAGCTATATTCAGAATCATAATAAAGGTGGGGTATAGACTATAATTTTTATTGTAATTTTTTATCATTGTAAACAACGGATTTCCATCCGTTTTGTGTATTTATATGGAATCTACACAACATTAAAAATAATACCACAAATACCAAAAACAACGGGGTGGTCCTTATCGCTTGTTTTTTGACGGTCCTAATAGTTTTATTATTGCGTTTTAAATGCAATCACTTTAAACCATTTAGTAATACTAGCGTTTGCAGGGTCACTAACAGGTCACGTGACGTTTAGCTGATGTCTCTAGCTTCAATCCAGCCCCGTTTGCCTGATATCGGATTTTCCTGCCAGTCCTGGATTGGGTCTAACTAGGCCTACACAACATCGTGGCGTGCGCTGTTGACTGTTTTGGTTTCATGTGAGTTTTATAGATATCCTTTACAAAATGTCGGATTTAAAGCGGAACATTTAATTTCTTGGGATTTATAAACATTATATTTGTGTATGCGATGTTTCTTCCGAAGATTATCTAAAGCCGAATAAAGTAGAGATTTAGAAACAAGTAAGCGATTATGAATAGGAAGGGATTTAAAATATTTATATTGAAAATAAAAACACAGGGATATAGATTTCTGCTGATTAAAGTTTATTAGTCAAAATAGTGGAACAGAGTCAGAACACACTCATACAAACAGAAAACTCTATTGAAGTGATTTTAAATTTTACTAGTTTGCCGAGAACTTTAGAGTAATTTCTAGATTCGTTTTACAAGTTAATGCTCCAACAAATCATTCTTTTGGTCCTTTGCCGCAACTATTTCCTCTCCATTCTTAACCACTCTAACAAAGATTCATTTACTTCCATTCTGGTTATACGTACTAAAACATCACCTCTAATGCCAACAGATGGTATTAGGCAGACCCTCACAGTGGCAATAACCAGAGCGTTTTTAGATATTTTGGCTGCTCTGTCTGTATAGACTTCTAGAGCACTGAAACCAGCTACTAGCGTTGCCAGATCTCTCAGCGATAACTAGTTCCTAAAACAAGCCTCGTGCGACAATTGGTTTCTAGAGAGTAGTCACAAGTATCTTTGGTTGATAACAATTACATGGCCTTGGTTTGACCAGAACCCATGGATGCATACCTTTAATTCCTGCTCGATGTGTCAACGTGGCCAGCGATCCTCTTGCGAACATCCTCGATATACAAGCTACAGCTCTCTGCAAAGGGGTTAGATCATATACGCTTGCCTGGCTATGGCATACGATCTCTCATCCCCTATCCAGTCAGAATCCCCTGGAAAATAGGTTGAGATTAGAAAGTTCTACTTACCCAGCTTCGGTACCAATTTAGATCTCCAGTTTTTGTTTGCTTCCTGAAATATTTCATATCCCTCACTGTTAGAGAAAAATTACAGTTTGCAACTATTATGAGTTCTCTTGACTACTAATGAGTCATTTTTATATTATTTTCAAGAATGCTTTGTTCATTATATTTATGTATTACAGTTTTTCCTGTAAATATATTTGTTATACTAGAAATAGAGTGGGGACGAAAACTTTTTAAGCACCTTCGGACCCAATTTAGACCTCCAGTTTTTGTGGGGGGAAATATTTCATATCTCTCACTGTTGGTAATAAAAACTACATTTTACAACTGTTATGAATTTTTTTGACTAGGAATAAGTCATTTTTTATATTATTTTCAAGAATGCTGTGTTAGATATATTTATGTATTACAGTTTTTGTGTAAATGTAATTGTTATATTAGATAAAGAGTTGGAATTAAAACACAAGAGTGGAAATAAATGTAAATTGATAACCTCTGATCATTACCAGAATACATTTCATCATTTGAACATCAAATACGTTGAGAATGTTATAGGTTAATAAAGTCGTTACGAATAGTTTTAGTTGAGGTAATAACATTAGTATTAGCTTCTAGTTACCTCTCTCAACTGTCTTAATATAATACTCATTGTTTTCTAATAAACACAAGCAGTAGAATTGGCATAGCACTGGTGTGAAGCAAAGCAACAAGAGTTTTGTATTCAAAGTTTTTTCATCTTTAATTCATTACTTATATAACAATTCTATCAATTCATCATTTAGAAATGTACTTTTTTGCTATTGGTCCTACAGTTTTCCTCGCGTAATCAGCCATTATGTTGCATTTTTCTAGAGAAGACAAGTCACCAGACGATCCCCACAGCACTACTCCATTCGCTCCCTCTGGCTTAGGCGCTGCTATCAGGTTCTCAAGGTCAATCTGGAATAAACATTTGTTTACGTTATTCGATCAGACAGTAATGAATGCATTAAAGAGTTTTTCTTCAACGATTATCAGGTTTTACAGACTGTTTTTTGATAAAAATTTTAAGACGTGTTTTTATTTTTCTCTACACAATAGTCTATCTATGAGCTTCGTAAGTCGTAACTTGTGCATATACTTTATAATTAACAATCTGTATTGACGATGTGATTTGTGCCTCTCTGTCTGTCTTTTACACATTGCAAATGCAAATCTTGATATGAAAATATAAATATTCCATTTTCATTACAATTGGAATTAATATATTTCTTGTAGTTATACATGATTTTTCTTTTCGTGGCATGCGACATGGATAAGATGTGTTACATCCCCAGGAGCTGAATTATTGAATATAAAATTAACATTATCAACGATCATCTAGATAGTGATGAATAAATCTATGGCTGTCAATGAAAAAGTTATAAATACTGCATCGGATATCAGAATTATTAAATTGTAACAAGGGAATTTATTTATATTGTTTGATTCAAATACTTAAAGTCTCTAAGTTATAAGTTGGAAAAAACATGAATTTGAACGTTTTGAGGAATGAATGACGCATGTGTAAAATCATATGGTTTTGTAGAGGTTTGTATTGTTAGCTAGAGTAGTGATGGAAACTCAGTGCTACAGTTCAAAATCATTTTAACATTCAACACAAATATTCTGTTAACGTTTTTATGAGTAATTTTTTTAATGCTTTGTAGGTGAAAAACCGTAAGACTGAGAGACAAAATCTTGCAAAAAATCCCTAACATATAGAGATATGGTTCTAATAGATGCACTCAAGATATTTAGAAATAAAATATTTGTAATTACAGACATCGACATGGTCGACATTCTTGCTGACTTACATCCTGTATAAATCCGTTCATGTGATAGTACTTGTAGGATATGTAAGGATAGATTTTACCGTCTGGCTTGTTGACAAGACTGAACAGTCTCTTAGCTTCGCGAACCTTTCCTATCGTCCTCTTCGCTTTGTCTTCGGCGGACCCTTCGTTAGGCAAATATGCTGAAGGGTACAAGGCGTCAGATTTCTTCCAGGTTAGTATCATCCTAGAAGTTGTAAATATCACTTTTACAAAACTGTTCAATGCCTCAGATATAAACATTATGGTGATCAATAAATAAATAAATAAAATTTAGTTGCAAAATTTATGATGAGATAATAGAGAAATTGAAATAATATGATATAAGAAAGTAGAAGTAATTGAACATTTATTTCCAACGAAATTTATTTTATTAAACAGTGAAATTTCGAATGAAAATAATGAAAATAATAGTTTTGGTTAATAAGAGTGTAAGAACAATAAAATAGCCAATGTCTTGATTAATAAATATAAAACGGATAACTAATAAAATTATATAACTGTTGTATCAAGTTGTTCCCTTGTTTTTATAACACTATTATTAACACTATATCAATAACTTACTGATTGTTTTCTTGTTGTGTGGCATTGGAACATTGGTCTACTCCTACTGGATTGAAGCACTGAGGGTATATATAGTAACCCCATGAGGCGTAAGATCTTAATGCCTTTGCATACTGGAGTGTCTTCACAAAGAAATTAGTCGCTGCCTTCTCGTATTCCAGTTTTGCCTAACAAAGAAACATTAAGACCTTGACACAACTTCCATAGTCATGTATTTTACACAAAACCAATATTCCAATAATTCTATTCATAACAACCAACGTTTGAATCATTTTCTTAATATAACTCTGGAGTTAAAAATGGAATAAAAATAAAATTTGAAAAAAAGTAATTGATTTTTCATAACAATAGGAGATTTTTATTGGTAGGTAATAGTGCTAACAGGTAGGTAGTAGCTATTTGACAGGCCTAAACTCATAGTACGTTGAATAGGACCAACTTTTAAGTTGAAAAAACCGAAAACCTCCTTGACCTGAGTGCTGGAATATTTAGCTTCACTAACCTGGGCTTCCACTTTAGCCGTTGTATAAGTTGGATTATTGTCCTGGACACGTTTCCTAGACATTATTCTGTAGATTTCCATATTTCCGAAATTTTGGCCCCAGGTTGCTCCAAAGTGTTCCATATCAATTATAATTATTCCTGAAAGTATATTATTTATAATAAAATGGTTTCTGTACTAACCTAAGCTAGTATCAAACTAAATTACTAGTTGTATGTTTATTAAACTTTATGTTATATATTATAACCATAGAAAGTTCACATGGAGTTTTAAACTAGGATATAAATCTCTATAACATAATATGTAGTTGTTTTTGATATTTTTGTATTTCTTCTGTTCAGAAAAATGTTTGATGTTGTTTATTGAGGATGAGAACTGTTTTATAGTAACAAAATATCACTTGACCTTAAAGTCTATGAACTATCAAAAGTGAAAACGATATGTGGCTAATAAAAAAACAAGTATACTGACCACTGTTTTTAATGTCCGGGACGGATTGATTCACTGAAACTTCGAAAGCGTCTAGATGTTTCAGCATGTTACCCTCCTGCGGGAGACCTCCGTTAATGACTTCTAATGTGGACAGATCTAGTACCTTCACGGATGGGTCGTATTTATATCCTCTATATTCTGGAAATAACCCCGGGTTGTACATGATGGTAATCTCGTTCCCTTTAAATGCGCCCTTGTCGTTCATCTTAATTCCGTAGTCCTTGGAGATGAAATCGAAGGACATGTTAAACCGAGCTTGGCACATTTCTGTAGGCACATTCCAGTAGACGTCATAAGCTGCGGATCTGCAACAGAGAGTACTGTTAGATTTGCCTTCGTAACATTTCCTAACCAAATTTTGTAATAAATTATTTACTATGTTAGTAATACAATTTTTAATGCTTATTATAATTAAATTATTTACAAATTTAATAAATATGGAATGCAATTTCCATGTTTTTCGGAAATATATAAATACATAAGTGAAACAAATAAATATTTTATATATATATATATATATGTATGTATATATATATATATATATATATATATATATATATAAAGAACAAAAGCCTAAATAAAAATACAAGAATTCTAATTGAATTTACAATTCAAAGCTTTTCGTTGGCTAACAGTACCAATCATCAGGAATATTAAACAAATAAAATTAACATATGTGCAAATTAGATCAAATAAATAGCTATGCCAAATCAATTACAATGTTGTTAAACTTATATTTTGCTGCCCTAACATTACAAACACTGAATATATTATCAAATTTAGATTTTACTTGTATTTGTTCATTTATCAAGTCATTATTAGTATTATATTTATGTATTTCTAAAGCTCCATAAATATTCACTCTCAGGCCTTTTTAATTTCTTTTACAAGTATCATATTATCTATATTAGGAAATACGTAATTATTAATAATACAATTACTAGCAAAATTTGATTTATAAATTTCCGGCTTTTTATATGCATTAAAATGTTCTTTATGTCTATCTAACTTTTTTCTTAGTTTGCCCTATATAAACCTTATTACAACAGTCACATTCCAATGTATATACACAGTTTTTTTCATGCATATTATTAATTTAATTATTATTTATTATGTTTATTAATTTATTATTAGTATTATATGTGAATTTTATTTTGCTACCTTTAAACAATTTTGTAATATTTTTTATTTCATTACCAAAAAATGTAAATGAAGTCCATATAACATTTTCATCATTATTTGTGTAATTTAAATTATTATTTTGTCTCTTTAAAATATTATAACTAAGTTTATCAACAGTTTTCTTTTTATAGCCATTCTCAATTGCAATTTGATAGATAATGTTTTTCTCTCTTATCTTATTTTCATTATTCATAGGTATTTTACGTAATCTGTATAATAAATTATATAAGCAGCAATTTGTTGATTATACAGATGGTTAGAATTATTAGGTGTTATTTATATAGACTGTATATATATATATATATATATATATATATATATATATATATATAAACAATGCTGTACGATAATAAATTATACTCAAAGGACAAATTTTTATTTTCGTGAAGAATTAAAAATTTTATATACATATTTCTATTAAGTGTTATTCATATATTTTTGTGTTACATATATCTTTCTAAAAATAATTTTATAAATAATAAATTAACTAGTTAAAAACACATGTATTTATTTATTAGACATAATTTAAGATATCAATTTCCATATATAACAAACCTTAGGATAATTATTGTTAGAAGTTATAATAGCTTATAATCTGGTTGATCACAAAAGTCATGAGTGCTTTAAATGATTTTAATAACATATACGTTGTCAATTAGTTTAGAATATATTCCTTTTTTTAAAAGAGTTCTACAACTCTTTAAAGTAAATTTCGTATTGAAATTTCAAAAAGAGATCAGTAGGCTTATATAAAATAAAAATGGTTATGCATTATGTGTATTTTATAGTTATATCTTATGTAATATTATTGTTAGAGTTGTTTGATAAAATATAGAAATATTTTAAATACATATTGATTAACAAAATTATTTTAAAAACATATTAATTTAGTGCATTAGTTTAGATTCTATTCTTCTAAAGACTATTTGTTTTCATAATAGGATCAGTAAATTTAATTGAAAAATAACTCTTAAATTTTAGGTAATAATTTGTGCTTTTAATGTTATTCTTTATGTAATATTTAAATATTATCATTACAATTTTTGATACAAATTAGAATTAATTCGAATAAAAACTTAAAATCTTTTACGTGGTACTTTAGGAATAAAATGACTTCAATTTTGTGTGCGTTGATTACTTACGCAAGTGGAAAAATGACAAAGGCTAGAAGTAAAAATGCAGAAGCCATCAATGCCGTCCTACGACTCATTTTGCTTGGAGCCAATGTGATTTTCAACTCGGATTGTTGTGTTTATATAGCGAAATATTTATAACCCCACCATAAAAAATGGCGTGCCTAGTATTATGACTTCCTTGGACATAAAATTTAATCTCTTCAGGATGAAGTGTAGTTTTAAATAGATAGTTTTATCTAACAAGCATTCCTTGAGGACGATTCAGGATTTGTTTCAAACGGCATAAGCGAGTAGAAAGTACATTCATATTGTGGAGAAAGATATGAGTCCTCCTCATTAGGCTGATACGTGAGGTTCGATTTCACTATGAGGTACATTCAGGATAAGAATTACTGTGAACGTATTTGTCATTTCAAGTCTAATTGGCAATTTGTATGATCCTTGCCATAAGGTCCATACTATGCAGCTGTTTTACCATCAGGAGAGCTATGGAAACATTTAAAAACAAATTAGAATTTCCCTAAATTCAGGTGAGATTAGAATGTTACATGAGCTACATAATTACTTCATCGGGTTACATTGCAAAGTTAGTATTTGTAAAATTTATAAAGAGCCGCCATTTTAAAATCACTACTTTAAGATTGTAGAAATTATGATTTTAGTTTTATTAATGCAAATTTTATTATTACTTTGGTATAGTAGGCCTTTTTAGTTAATCATTGTTCTCATTTGTACATATCTATAATACTAACAATGAGACTGTGTACAAGGCTCCTGCTATACCTAGCGCTATGCGAATGTTACTAATGCAACAAAAGAAACGTATGTCATTACTCATTTACTACACACGTCATTACTGGAGGCTTTACCTTAGGAACTATCATTGTCAGTGGTTGTATCGACCTGTGTACCAAAAGTAACGTAACGCACTACTAGTTAACTGCTCACATCATTACTGGAGGTTTCACCATATGAAGTATCACTAAATCTGGTTGTATCTGCCTGTGCACCGAAAGTAATGTAGTGCGCTACTCATCAACTCTACATCATTACTGGAGGTTTGACCATAGGAACTAACATTAAATCTGGTTGGATCGGCCTGTGCACCGAATGTAATGTAGTGCACTATTCATCAACTCTACATCATTTCTGGTGGTTTCACCATAGAAACTATCATTAAGTCTGGTTGTATTAGTCTGTGCTCCGAATGTAATGTAGAACACTATTCATCAACTCTACATCATTACTGGAAGTTTCACCATAGAAACTATCATTAAATCTGGTTATATTGGCCTGTGCACCGAAAGTTATGTAGTGCACTATTCATCAACTCTACATCATTACTGGAGGTTTCACCATAGAAACTATTATTAAATCTGGATGTATCAGACTGTGCAACGAAAGTAATGTTGTGCACTACTCATCAACTCTACATCATTACTGGAGGTTTCACCATAGGGACTATCATTAAATCTGGCTGTATCGGCCAGTGCACCGAGAGTAATGTAGTGCACTACTCATCTACTCTACATCATTACTGGAGGTTTCACAATAGGAACTAACATTGCCAATGGTTTTATCGATCTGTGCACCGAAAGTAATGTAGTGCTCTACTCATCAACTCTACATCATTATTGGAGGTTTGACCATAGGAACTATCATTAAATCTGGTTGTATCAGCCTGTGCACCGAAAGTATTGTAGTACACTATTCATCAACTCTACATCATTACTGGAAGTTTCACCATAGAAACTATCATTAAATCTGGTTATATTGGCCTGTGCACCGAAACTTATGTAGTGCACTATTCATCAACTCTACATCATTACTGGAGGTTTCACCATAGAAACTATTATTAATTCTGGATGTATCAGCCTGTGCACCGAAAAAAATGTAGTACACTAATCATCAACTCTACATCATTATTGGATTTATGACCATAGGAACTATCAATAAATCTGGTTGTACCAGCCTGTGCACCGAAAGTAATGTAGTGCTCTACTCATCAACTCTACATCATTATTGGAGGTTTGACCATAGGAACTATCATTAAATCTGGTTGTATCAGCCTGTGCACCGAAAGTAATATAGTGCACTACTCATCAATTCTACATCATTACTGGAGGTTTCAGCATAGGGACTATCATTAAATCTGGCTGTATCGGCCAGTGCACCGAAAGTAATGTAGTGCACTATTCATCAACTCTACATCATTTCTGGTGGTTTCACCATAGAAACTATCATTAAATCTGGTTGTATAAGTCTGTGCACCGAATGTAATGTAGTGCACTATTCATCAACTCTACATCATTACTGGACGTTTCACCATAGAAACTATCATTAAACCTGGTTATATTGGCCTGTGCAACGAACGTTATGTAGTGCACTATTCATCAACTCTACATCATTACTGGAGGTTTCACCATAGAAACTATTATTAAATCTGGATGTATCAGCCTGTGCACCGAAAGTAATGTAATGCATTACACATCAACTCTAAATCATTACTAGAGGTTTCACCATAGGGACTATCATTAAATCTTTCTATATCGGCCTGTGCACCGAAAGTAATGTAGTGCACTATTCATTAACTCTTCGTCAATACTGGAGTTTTCACCATAGGAACTATCACTAAGTCTGGTTGGATCGGCCTGTGCACCGAAAGTAATGTAGCGCACTACTCATCAACTCTACATCATTACTGGAGGTTTCACCATATGAACTATCACTAAATCTGGTTGTATCGGCCTGTGCACCGAAAGTAATGTAGCGCACTACTAGTTAACTGCCCACATCATTTTTGGAGGTTTCACCATAGGAACTATCATTTAATCGGGTTGTATCAGCCTGTGCACCGAAAGTAATGTAGTGCACAACTCATCAACTCTACATCATTACTGGAGGTTTCACCATAGGAACTATCACTAAGTCTGATTGGATCGGCCTGTGTACCGAAAGTAATGTAGTGCACTACTCATCAACTCTTCGTCAATACTGGAGAGTTCACCATATGAACTATCACTAAATCTGGTTGGATCGGCCTGTGCACCGAAAGTAATGTATTGTACTACTCATCAACTCTACATCATTACTGGAGGTTTCACCATAGGAAATATCACTAAATCTGGTTGTATCGGCCTGTGCACCGAAATTAATATAGTGCACTACTCATCAACCCTTTGTCAATACTGGAGGTTTCACCATAGGAACTATCACTAAGTCTGGTTGGATCGGCCTGTGCACCGAAAGTAATGTAGTGCACTACTCCTCAACTCTACATCATTACTGGAGGTTTCACCATATGACCTATCACTAAATCTGGTTGTATCGGCCTGTGCACTGAAAGTAATGTAGCGCACTACTAGTTAACTGCCCACATCATTACTGGAGGTTTCACCATAGGAACTATCACTAAATCTGGTTGTATCGGCCTGTGCACCGAAAGTAATGTAGTGCACTACTCCTCAACTCTACATCATTACTGGAGGTTTCACCATATGACCTATCACTAAATCTGGTTGTATCGGCCTGTGCACCGAATGTAATGTAGCGCACTACTAGTTAACTGCCCACATCATTACTGGAGGTTTCACCATATGAACTATCACTAAATCTGGTTGTATCGGCCTGTGCACCGAAAGTAATGTAGTGCATTACTCATCAACTCTACATCAATACTGTAAGATTCACCATAGGCACTATCACTAAGTCTGGTTGGATCGGCCTGTGCACCGAAATTAATATAGTGCACTACTCATCAACCCTTTGTCAATACTGGAGGTTTCACCATAGGAACTATCACTAAGTCTGGTTGGATCGGCCTGTGCACCGAATGTAATGTAGCGTACTACTAGTTAACTGCCCACATCATTACTGGAGGTTTCACCATATGAACTATCACTAAATCTGGTTGTATCTGCCTGTGCACCGAATGTAATGTAGCGCACTACTAGTTAACTGCCCACATCATTACTGGAGGTTTCACCATATGAACTATCACTAAATCTTTTTGTATCGGCCTGTGCACCGAATGTAATGTAGCGCACTACTAGTTAACTGCCCACATCATTGCTGGAGGTTTCACCATATGAACTATCACTAAATCTGGTTGTATCTGCCTGTGCACCGAATGTAATGTAGCGCACTACTAGTTAACTGCCCACATCATTACTGGAGGTTTCACCATATGAACTATCACTAAATCTGGTTGTGTCGGCCTGTGCACCGAAAGTAATGTAGCGCACTACTAGTTAACTGCCCACATCATTACTGGAGGTTTCACCATAGGAACTATCACTAAATCTGGTTGTATCGGCCTGTGCACCGAAAGTAATGTAGCGCACTACTAGTTAACTGCCCACATCATTACTGGAAGTTTCACCATATGAACTATCACTAAATCTGGTTGTATCTGCCTGTGCACCGAATGTAATGTAGCGCACTACTAGTTAACTGCCCACATCATTACTGGAGGTTTCACCATATGAACTATCACTAAATCTGGTTGTATCGGCCTGTGCACCGAAAGTAATGTAGTTCACTATTCATCATCTCTTCGTCAATACTGGAGGTTTCACCATAGGAACTATCACTAAGTCTGGTTGGATCGGCCTGTGCACCGAGAGTAATGTAGTGCACTACTCATCAACTCTACATCATTACTGGAGGTTTCACCATATGAACTATCACTAAATCTGGTTGTATCGGCCTGTGCACCGAAAGTAATGTAGTTCACTATTCATCATCTCTTCGTCAATACTGGAGGTTTCACCATAGGAACTATCACTAAGTCTGGTTGGATCGGCCTGTGCACCGAGAGTAATGTAGTGCACTACTCATCAACTCTACATCATTACTGGAGGTTTCACCATATGAACTATCACTAAATCTGGTTGTATCGGCCTGTGCACCGAAAGTAATGTAGTGCATTACTCATCAACTCTACATCAATACTGTAGGATTCACCATAGGCACTATCACTAAGTCTGGTTGGATCGGCCTGTGCACCGAAATTAATGTAGTTCACTATTCATCATCTCTTCGTCAATACTGGAGGTTTCACCATAGGAACTATCACTAAGTCTGGTTGGATCGGCCTGTGCACCGAGAGTAATGTAGTGCACTACTCATCAACTCTACATCATTACTGGAGGTTTCACCATATGAACTATCACTAAATCTGGTTGTATCGGCCTGTGCACCGAAAGTAATGTAGCGCACTACTAGTTAACTGCCCACATCATTTTTGGAGGTTTCACCATAGGAACTATCATTTAATCGGGTTGTATCTGTCTGTACACCGAAAGTTATGTAGTGCACTACTCATCAACTCTACATCATTACTGGAGGTGTCACCTTAGGAACTATCACTTAATCTGGTTGTATCGCCCTGTGCACCGAAAGTAAAGTAGTGCACTACTCAATAACTCTACGTCAATACTGAAGGGTTCACCATATGAACTATCACTAAATCTGGTTGCATCGGCTTGTGCACCGAAAGAAATGCAGTGCACTACTCATCAACTCTACATCATTACTGGAGGTTTCACCATAGGAACTATCACTAAATCTGGTTGTGTCGGCCTGTGCACCGAAAGTAATGTAGTGCACTATTCATCAACTCTACATCATTACTGGAGGTTTTACCATACTAACTATCACTAAATCTGGTTGTTTCGGCCTGTGTACCGAAAGTAATGTAGTGCACTTTTCATCAACTCTACATCATTACTGGAGGTTTCACCATAGGAACTATCATTGTCACAGTTTTTATCGACCTGTACACCGAAAGAAATGTAGTGCACAACTCAATAACTCTACGTCATTACTGCAGGTTTCACCATAGGATCTATCATTGTCACAGGTTGTATCGACCTGTGCACCGAAAGTAATGTAGTGCACTACTCAATAACTCTACGTCATTACTGGAGGTTTCACCATAGGAACTATCACTAAATCTGGTTGCATCGGCTTGTGCACCGAAAGAAATGCAGTGCACTACTCATCAACTCTACATCATTACTGGAGGTTTCACCATAGGAACTATCACTAAATCTGGTTGTGTCGGCCTGTGCACCGAAAGTAATGTAGTGCACTATTCATCAACTCTACATCATTACTGGAGGTTTTACCATACTAACTATCACTAAATCTGGTTGTTTCGGCCTGTGTACCGAAAGTAATGTAGTGCACTTTTCATCAACTCTACATCATTACTGGAGGTTTCACCATAGGAACTATCATTGTCACAGTTTTTATCGACCTGTACACCGAAAGAAATGTAGTGCACAACTCAATAACTCTACGTCATTACTGCAGGTTTCACCATAGGATCTATCATTGTCACAGGTTGTATCGACCTGTGCACCGAAAGTAATGTAGTGCACTACTCAATAACTCTACGTCATTACTGGAGGTTTCACCATAGGAACTATCACTAAATCTGGTTGTATCGGCCAGTGCACCGAAAGTAATGTAGTGCACTATTCATCAACTCTACATCATTTCTGGTGGTTTTACCATACTAACTATCACTGAATCTGGTTGTATCGGGCTGTACACCGAAAGTAATGTAGTGCACTATTCATCAACTCTACATCATTACTGGAGGTTTCACCATAGGAACTATCATTGACACAGGTTGTATCGGCCTGTGCACCGTATGTAATGTAGTGCACTACTCAATAACTCTACGTCATTATTGCAGGTTTCACCATAGGAACTATTATTGTCACTACATTGTCAAAGCAAACACTAAAATACATTTTTTCTACAAGACATAATATATATATATATATATATATATATATATATATATATATATATATATATATTTAATCATAAGTTACAATACTTATACTATTAAAAAGAAATATTGTTGTTAAACAAAAAATTATTACAAATGTTGAGAAATATAAATTCTCATATCAGAGTCCACAGTCTCTCTACAAATACCGCACGTTTTGCAAGCTAATCCGCAAAACAAACGGGCAATAACGTGTCTGCAGGGTAAATAGGCCACTTGAACTTCTGATCTACAGATTTTACATTCTGCACGAAGTATATCTGCTGCCAATGAGGTCTTCCTAGTGACTAAAGCCTTCTCACTGAAACTGTCAACGAATGCCTTGCCTTTTACTAGTAATACGATGGAACATGTACCATGCCAAGTTGCGTGTTCAATCCATGGGTCATCTTCGTCATTTAGCAACCCTCCGCAACAGAAACAAAGAGTATTGTCACAATTATTTATATAGAAGAAGCCGGTAGAACTCAACTCTTTTTTTTTCTCTCTCAACATAGGCGGTGCTTTATCAAAGGTTTTTATTCTGGACTAAATGGCTACGTATTGCGAGTAATGCAATTTTCCGACTTGTACAATGTCCATCGCTAGTCGATATGAAGGGCAAATGGTACCTTTTTGATAGCTCTTGCAGTTTATATACACTCCTCTTTAAAGTTAACTGTATTTGGGTGAACATTAATTATATTCAAGATGCGGAACCTATCTTAATAAATTAACATGCTTTTAAATTTTGTAACCAGTCAAGATTTTTGTAGAAGAAACACATAAGAGACGGTTCAGGCAAAGACTGCCACATTTATCGCTAAAATAAATTACACACTCGGCAAAAATCAACCCATCACCTCATAACGGATTTCAACGGTTTTTTAAAAATACTTTAACCGTACACACGCAGACACACTTACGAGCACACGGACGATATAGTAAAATATAGGTCAGCAACGAACGGGTACGGGATATAATCACACACGTTCCTTTACCCCCCCCCCAACATGTCAAAATGACGTCATTCTCTATGACGTTCTCGGTAACCAACGGTTTTTACATTGCCCCAACATGTCCGAACATGTTTTTAATTACGTCATACAATAGTGGGCACACACAAATTCACACATGTGCGCGCACATACACAAACGCACAAGCGCGCCTCTTTAACGGTTTCTCCTTCACCCCAACATTCACGTCACGCTACATTATTTTCGAAACCATCCCCCATCAACTCCCTTAACGATTTTTAACGGAAATTTACAATTTTTCAAAAAAACACGTTTACCCTCTGAAGGAAAGCGGCGATTTGTATCTACTTACAACCATTGACAATGATAGTTCCTATGGTAGAATCTGCAGTAATAACTTGGGCAGTTAATGGGAAGTGTGCTTAGTTACTTTTGGTGTACAGGTCAATACAGCCAGTGACAATGATTATTCTTATGCTGAAATCCGCAGTAATAACTTGGGCAGTTAATGAGTAGCGCGTTAGGTTACCTTTGGTAACAGGCCGATACAACCAGAGACAATGATAGTTCCTATGGTGAAATCCGCAGTAATAACTTTGACAGTTAATGAGTAGCGCGTTAGGTTACCTTTGGTGTACAGGTCGATACAGTCAGTGACAATGATAGTTCCTATGGTGAAATCCGCAGTAATAACTTTGACAGTTAATGAGTAGCGCGTTAGGTTACCTTTGGTAACAGGCCGATACAACCAGTGACAATGATAGTTCCTATGGTGAAACGTGCGGTAATAACGCGGGCAGTTAATGGAAGGTGTGCTAGGTTTCCTTTTTTTAACAGGCCGATACAACCAGTGACAATGATTGTTCCTATGGTAAAATCTGCAGTAATTACTGGAGCAGTTAATGAGTAGTGCGCTAGGTTACTTTTGGTATACAGGTCACTACATCCATTGAAAATGATAGTTTTTATGGGGATTGCTTCGGTCAATATGTAGAGTTAATGAGAAGTGAGATACAGTGCTTTTTGTACATCAGCTGATACAACCAGTGACAATGACAGTTCCTTTGTTTTTGGGTAGTGCGCTACGTTTTCATTGGTTCATAGGTCGATACAGCTAGTGACAATGATTGTTGATATGGTGAAACCTGCAGCAATAACGCGGGCAGTTGATGAGAAGTGCGATTCGTTTTATTTTGGTAACAGGTCCATACAACATAATACAATGATTGTTCCTATTGTGAGATCTATAATAATATTTTGGGCAGCTCTTCAGTAGTGCACTACGCTACATTAGGTGCACAGGCTCATCCAACCAGTGACAATGATAGCTCCTATAGGTGAAACGTGCGGTAATAACGCGGGCTGTTTATAGAAAGTGTGCTACGTTTCCTTTTGGTAACAGGCCGATACAACCAGTGACAATGATAGTTCCTATAGGTGAAAGGTGCGGTAATAATGCGGACAGTTAATGGAAAGTGTGCTACGTTTCCTTTTGGTAACAGGCTGATACAACCAGTGGCAATGATAGTTCCTATAGGTGAAAGGTGCGGTAATAACGCGCGCAGTTAATGGGAAGTGTGCTACGTTTCCTTTTGGTAACAGGCTGATACAACCAGTGGCAATGATAGTTCCTATAGGTGAAAGGTGCGGTAATAACGCGCGCAGTTAATGGGAAGTGTGCTACGTTTCCTTTTGGTAACATTCCGATACAACCAGTGACAATGATCGTTCCTATGGTAAAACCTGCAGTAATAACTGGAGCAGTTAATGAGTAGTGCACTAGGTTACTTTTGGTGTACAGGTCGATACAGCCATGGACAATGATTGTTCCTATGGTAAAATCTGCGGTATTAACTTGGGCAGTTAATGAGTAGTGCGCTAGGTTACTTTTGGTGTACAGGTCAATACAACCAGTGGCAATGATAGTTCCTATGGTAAAATCTGCGGTAATAACTTGGGCAGTTAATGAGTAGTGCGCTAGGTTACCTTTGGTAACAGGCCCTTACACCCATTGACAATGATTGTTCCTATGGTAAAATCTGCAGTAAAAAGTTGGGCAGTTAATGAGTAGTGCGCTAGGTTACCTTTGGTAACAGGCCAATAAAACCAGTGACAATGATAGTTCCTATGGTAAAATCTGCGGTAATAATTTGGGCAGTTAATGGGTAGTGCGCTAGGTTACTTTTGGTAACAGGCCAATACAACCAGTGACAATGATAGTTCCTATGGTAAAATCTGCGGTAATAACTTGGGCAGTTAATGGGTAGTGCGCTAGGTTACTTTTGGTAACAGGCCGTTACAACCAGTGACAATGATAGTTCCTATGGTAAAATCTGCGGTAATAAGTTGGGCAGTTAATGGGTAGTGCGCTAGGTTACTTTTGGTGTACAGGTCAATACATCCAGTGACAATGATTGTTCCTATAGGTGAAACGTGCTTACGCGGGCAGTCAATGGGAAGTGTGCTAATTTTCCTTTTGTTAACAGGCCGATGCAACCAGGGACAATGATTGTTCCTATGGTAAAACCTGCAGTAATTACTTGGGCAGTAAATGAGTAGTGCTCTACGTTACTTTTGATGCATAACGTAAAGTTCGCAAGTTATATCAGGAACCTCATGCACCGTCTCACAGTTAGTAACATAAATTTGTACCTCAATAGTTAATAAACATTACAAGTAATAACTTTAAAAAAGCCTACTACACCAAATTAATAAAACCTTTGCCATTAATAAAACTCAAGTCATAATGACTACAATCTTAAAGTATTGCTTGTAAAATGGCGGCTCTTTATAAATTTTATAAATATTAACTTGGCAATGTAACCTGATGTAACATTCTAAACTTTGAATTTAGAGAAAATATAATTTTATTTTAATGCTTCCATCTTGGTGGTGAAACTGATACATAGCATAAACCGTGTGGCAATGAGCATAAAAATTGGCAATGAGACTTAAATTGAGAAATACGGTCACAGTAGATCTTGTGCTGAATGTACCTCATAGTGAAATCGAACCTCACCTATCAGCCTGATGAGGACTCGTATACTTTTCTACACCAGACTGTTCTTCCTACTCGCGTTTGAAGGTTGAAACAAATCCTGAAACATCCTCAAGGAATGCTTGTTAAATGAAATTATCTATTTAAAGCTACACTTCAAGCTGAAGTTTAATTTCAATTATTTGAATATTTTCCTCAAAAGTATTAATATTAGCAGAAAACGCTATCACCATATTATATATATATATATATATATATATATATATATATATATATATATATACATATATATATATATATATATATATATATATATAAATCATAAACAACTGAGGTTTTAGAAACACAAAACTTAATTATTACTTTTTTCATTTAAAGCTTTTCGTTGATAAACATGAATAATGCAAGATATATATAATATATGTCCATATGTTCTATAGAACACATGTTTTATATCTTGCATTATTGTATTATTCATTTCTGATTATGTTGGTAATGTTTATCAACGAAAAGCCTTGAATAGAAATTAATAAATAATTCTTGTATTGGAACATCCTCAGTTGTTTTTATTATATTACATAAAATATAATCGATATATATATATATATATATATATATATATATATCATAACATAATTATAAAAAAGACGCAACGGGGTTTATTATTATTATTTTATTGAATGATATTTAAATTCTATTTAAACAACAAAAAAACTACTCAGGAACAATTCATAATTCTTTATTATAATAATTTTTATTTCAACATTTAAACAATACTCAGAACAAAAATAAACTTAACAAATTTTAACACAATATACTAAACTCACTTTCTTTGATTTTTAGTTAAAATTTTCATATACCCTAGGCTAATTTTAAGATCTCTTACTATACTTTAAGATCAGACAAAAGGTATAAATTAAAAATACCTAATTAAATAAAAATCTGCAACTTATAGATATATTTGGAATATAATTTATTCTTACGCAGAATTTTTTGCAATTTCTTAAATAATATTCTCTTTGAGTATTTGAGCTACCAGGAAATTAAAATATTCTTCTAAAAATATTATTTTTTGTTTTATAATAATAATTATAAATGTTATTTTTTAAATAATGTTATCAATAGTATTAACATAATTATTATATATATTAAATAAATATAATGATATTATTTTTTAAATAATATGTAGTATTATGTATAGTTGTGCTAAAAACTGATGGGTAGTTATTAAATTTTTAAACATTCTCTTATCAGTTCCTTTAAAAAGTCTTTCTTTTGAAAAAAAACATGGTAAGATGTTCAAACGGAGAGGCTACTAGAATAAACGCCGTCCATCAAGAGTATTTTTAAACTTCGTTTCATCGAAGAATTATTGAGATTTATCGGACATGTGTTTAGAGACCTTTTGCATAATTGTGATATTAAAGGCTATGAATATATCACAAGGATAGCTTAGAGGCCCCGTAAATTTAAAACTATTGAGAACCTATTGTAAATAATAACTTTAGATAACCAATAACTATAGACAAACGTCTTCCTCCAATAATTACAATAAGCACAAACTACGAAATCTTTATCATATATTTTGTTAACACAAATACCAGTGGGATTTCGATATGTTGATTCGTGTTCAAATTAAACTATTGGAGCATAAAATCACAAATTGCAATGTTACACTTGTTAATAAATTTTAATATCCAAGGAAGTAATAATACTGAGCACGCCATTTTTTTGGTGGGGTTATAAATATTTCGCTATATAAACACAACAATCCGAGTTGAAAATCACATTGGCTCCACGCAAAATGAATCGACGGATGGCATTGATTTCTTCTGGATTTTTACTTTTAGCCTTTGTCATTTTCCCACTTGCGTAAGTAAACAACGCACACAAAATTTAAAAATTTTATTCCTAAAGTACCACGTAAAAGATTTTAAGTTATTATTCGAATTAATTCTAATTTGTATCAAAAATTGTAATGATAATATTTAAACATTTCATAAAGAATAACATTAAAAGCACAAATTATTACCTAAAATTTAACAGTTATTTTTCAGTTAAATTTACTGATCCTATTATGAAAACAAATAGTCTTTAGAAGAATAGAATCTAAACTAATGCACTAAATTAATATGTTTTTAAAATAATTTTGTTAATCAATATGTATTTAAAATATTTCTATATTTTATCAAAAAACTGTAACAATAATATTACATAAGATATAACTATAGAAAACACATAACGCATAACTATTTTTATTTTATATAGGCCTACTCATCTCTTTATGAAATTTCAATACGAAATTTACTTTAAAGAGTTGTAGAACTCTTTCAAAAAAAGGAATATAATCTAAACTAATTGACAACGTATATGTTATTAAAATCATTTAACAGTACCACGTGAAAGTTTATAAGTTATTATTCAAATTAATTTTATAATGTATGCAAAATTGTAATGATATAATATTTAAACATTACGTAAAGTAGAACATTAAAAACAAAAATTATTACTTAACATTTAACAGGTATTTTTCAATTAAATTTATTGATCTAGTTATGAAATTATTTTTAAAAGAATATATTCTAAGCTAAGGACTAAACTAATATGTGCATAAAATAATTTTGTAAATCACTATGTATTTATTATGATATTAATTAAATATTTTATCAAAATATTCTAACAATTATGTTACATATGGTATTACATTAGTAAATACATGTTACATAACTATTTTCATTTTATATACGCCCAATGATCTCGTTATGAAAATCCAAAACGAAATTTAGTTTAAAATTTCATTAAAATCACAAAGTTAAGGAAAGTCATAAAGTTAAATAATTTAAAGTAAAGTTGATTTACTTTAAACTAAAATCATTTTGAAACACTATGAAACAAATATGAAATTGCATTCCAAATTTATTAAATTTGCAAATAATTTAATTACAATAAGCATTAAAAATTTCATTACTAACATTGTAAATAATTCATTTGAAATTTGGTTAGGAAATGTTACGAAAGCAAATCTAACAGTACTCTCTGTTGCAGATCCGCAGCTTATGACGTCTACTGGAATGTGCCTACAGAAATGTGCCAAGCTCGGTTTAACATGTCCTTCGATTTCATCTCCAAGGACTACGGAATTAAGATGAACGACAAGGGCGCATTTAAAGGGAACGAGATTACCATCATGTACAACCCGGGGTTATTTCCAGAATATAGAGGATATAAATACGACCCATCCGTGAAGGTACCAGATCTGTCCACATTAGAAGTCATTAACGGAGGTCTCCCGCAGGAGGGTAACATGCTGAAACATCTAGACGCTTTCGAAGTTTCAGTGAATCAATCCGTCCCGGACATTAAAAACAGTGGTCAGTATACTTGTTTTTTTATTAGCCACATATCGTTTTCACTTTTGATAGTTCATAGACTTTAAGTACAAGTGATATTTTGTTACTATAAAACAGTTCTCACCCTCAATAAACAACATCAAACATTTTTCTGAACAGAAGAAATACAAAAATATCAAAATACAACTACATATTATGTTATAGAGATTTATATCCTAGTTTAAAACTCCATGTGAAATTTCTATGGTTATAATATATAACATAAAGTTTAATAAACATACAACTAGTAATTTAGTTTGATACTAGCTTAGGTTAGTACAGAAACCATTTTATTATAAATAATATACTTTCAGGAATAATTATAATTGATATGGAACACTTTGGAGCAACCTGGGGCCAAAATTTCGGAAATATGGAAATCTACAGAATAATGTCCAGGAAACGTGTCCAGGACAATAATCCAACTTATACAACGGCTAAAGTGGAAGCCCAGGTTAGTGAAGCTAAATATTCCAGCACTCAGGTCAAGGAGGTTTTCGGTTTTTACAACTTAAAAGTTGGTCCTATTCAACGTACTATGAGTTTAGGCCTGTCAAATAGCTACTACCTACCTGTTAGCACTATTACCTACCAATAAAAATCTCCTATTGTTATGAAAAATCAATTACTTTTTTTCAAATTTTATTTTTATTCCATTTTTAACTCCAGAGTTATATTAAGAAAATGATTCAAACGTTGGTTGTTATGAATAGAATTATTGGAATATTGGTTTTGTGTAAAATACATGACAATGGAAGTTGTGTCAAGGTTTTAATGTTTCTTTGTTAGGCAAAACTGGAATACGAGAAGGCAGCGACTAATTTCTTTGTGAAGACACTCCAGTATGCAAAGGCATTAAGATCTTACGCCTCATGGGGTTACTATATATACCCTCAGTGCTTCAATCCAGTAGGAGTAGATCAATGTTCCAATGCCACACAACAAGAAAACAATCAGTAAGTTATTGATATAGTGTTAATAGTAGTGTTATAAAAACAAGGGAACAACTTGATACAACAGTTATATAATTTTATTAGTTATCCGTTTTATATTTTATTAATCAAGACATTGGCTATTTTATTGTTCTTACACTCTTATTAACCAAAACTATTATTTTCATTATTTTCATTCGAAATTTCACTGTTTAATAAAATAAATTTCGTTGGAAATAAATGTCCAATTACTTCTACTTTCTTATATCATATTATTTCAATTTCTCTATTATCTCATCATAAATTTTGCAACTAAATTTTATTTATTTATTTATTGATCACCATAATGTTTATATCTGAGGCATTGAACAGTTTTGTAAAATTGATATTTACTACTTCTAGGATGATACTTACCTGGAAGAAATCTGACGCCTTGTACCCTTCAGCATATTTGCCTAACGAAGGGTCCGCCGAAGACAAAGCGAAGAGGACGATAGGAAAGGTTCGCGAAGCTAAGAGACTGTTCAGTCTTGTCAACAAGCCAGACGGTAAAATCTATCCTTACATATCCTACAAGTACTATCACATGAACGGATTTATACAGGATGTAAGTCAGCAAGAATGTCGACCATGTCGATGTCTGTAATTACAAATATTTTATTTCTAAATATCTTGAGTGCATCTATTAGAACCATATCTCTATACGTTAGGGATTTTTTGCAAGATTTTGTCTCTCGGTCTTATGGTTTTTCACCTACAAAGCATTAAAAAAATTACTCATGAAACCGTTAACAGAATATTTGTGTTGAATGTTAAAATGATTTTGAACTGTAGAACTGAGTTTCCATCACTACTCTAGCTAACAATACAAACCTAAACAAAACCATATGATTTTACACATGCGTCATTCATTCCTCAAAACGTTCAAATTCATGTCTTTGCCAACTTATAACTTAGAGACTTTAAGTATTTTAATCAAACAATGTAAATAAATTCCCTTTTTACAATTTAATAAATCTGATATCTGATGCAGTATTTATAACTTTTTCAATGGCAGCCATAGATTTATTCATCACTATCTAGATGATCGTTGATAATGTTAATTTTATATTCAATAATTCAGCTACTGGGGATGTAACACATCTTATCCATGTCGCATGCCACGAAAAGAAAAATCATGTATAACTACAAGAAATATATTATTTCCAATTGTAATGAAAATGGAATATTTATATTTTCATATCAAGATTTGCATTTGCAATGTGTAAAAGACAGACAGAGAGGCACAAATCGCATCATCAATACAGATTGTTAATTATACAGTATATGTACAAGATAAGATTTACGAAGATCATAGATAGACTATTGTGTAGAGAAAAATAAAAACACGTCTTAAAATATTTATCAAATTACAGTCTGTAAAACCTGATAATCGTTGAAGAAAAACTCTTTAATGCATTCATTACTGTCTGATCGTATAACATTAACAATTGTTTAATTCCAGATTGACCTTGAGAACCTGATAGCAGCGCCTAAGCCAGAGGGAGCGAATGGAGTAGTGCTGTGGGGATCGTCTGGTGACTTGTCTTCTCTAGAAAAATGCAACATAATGGCTGATTACGCGAGGAAAACTGTAGGACCAATAGCAAAAAAGTACATTTCTAAATGATGAATTGATCGAATTGCCATATAACTAATGAATTAAAGATGAAAAAACTTTGAATACAAAACTCTTGTTGCTTTGCTTCACACCAGTACTATTCCAATCCTACTGCTTGTGTTTGTTAGAAAACAATGAGTATTATATTAAGACAGTTGAGAGAGGTAAATAGAAGCTAATACTAATGTTATTACCTCAACTAAAACTATTCGTAATGACTTTATTAACTTATAACATTCTCAACGTATTTGATGTTCAAATGATGAAATGTATTCTGGTAATGATCAGAGGTTATCAATTTACATTTATTTTCCACTCCTCTCTATTTACAATCCAACTCTTTATCTAATATAACAATTACATTTACACGAAAAACTGTAATACATAAATATATCTAACACAGCATTCTTGAAAATAATATAAAAAATGACTTATTCCTAGCCAAAAAAATTCATAACAGTTGCAAAATGTAATTTTTAATACCAACAGTGAGAGATATGAAATATTTCCCCCCACAAAAACTGGAGGTCTAAATTGGGTCCGAAGGTGCTTAAAAACGTTTTCGTCCCCACTCTATTTCTAGTATAACAATTATATTTACAGCAAAAACTATAATACATAAATATAATGAACAAAGCATTCTTGAAAATAATATAAAAATGACTCATTTCTAGTCAAGAGAGCTCATAATAGTTGCAAACTGTAATTTTTCTCTAACAGTGAGGGATATGAAATATTTCAGGAAGCAAACAAAAACTGGAGATCTAAATTGGTACCGAAGCTGGGTATGTAGAACTTTCTAAACTCAACCTATATTCCTGGGGATTCTGACTCGATAGGGGATGAGAGATCGTATGCCATAGCCAGGCAAGCGTATATGATCTATGCCCTTTGCAGAGAGCTGTAGCTATGTATATCGAAGAAGTTCGTAAGAGGATCACGGCCACTTTGTCTTATCGAGCAGGAATTAAAGGAGGCATCCATGGGTTCTGGTCAAACCGACGCTATGTAATTGGAATCAACCAAGGATACTCGTGAATACTCTCTATTAACCACGTGCCGTACGGGGCTTGTTCTAGTAGCTATTTTACGCCGACGCTGTTTTCATTGCTCCAGAAGTCTATACAGTAGGAGCAGGCGAAATATCTCAAAACTTTTCTGACAAATGTTTAATTCCTGATTGACCTTGAGAACCTGATAGCAGCGCCTAAGCCAGAGGAAGCGAATGGAGTAGTGCTGTGGGGATCGTCTGGTGACTTGTCTTCTCTAGAAAAAAGCAACATAATGGCTGATTACGCCAGGAAAAATGTAGGACCAATAGCAAAGAAGTACATTTCTAAATGATGAATTCACCGAATTGTGATATAATGGTCAATTAAAGATGAAAAGTTTGAATACATATATCTTGTTGTTTGCTTTACATTAGTATAGTCCCAATTCTTCTGCTTGTGTTTATTACGAAATAATGAGTGTTGCGTTATGATTCATTATATTTTCGAGTTATTTTCTAAATGTGCGACTACTATTTTAATAATTTTTGTGTGTCTCTTCGTCGCAACATAGCCAAGGAAATAATACAAAATCAAGCTTTGAACAAATTATAAATAATATATTTTTCACTATATATTATTAATTTTATCCGTTTCATTTTTTAAATGTTTTAAAATAATATCTTAACATTTTCTGTACAATTCTCTTTGGAACTAGGCTTATGGCAACATAACTGGCAAACATGCAAATATTTCAAATCTCACTACAAAATTTTAAAAAAAAATACTTCAGTGTAATACATTTTTCGCTAGGAAAATGGTCGTGGAACCCTAACCTAGCTAAGTATTAATAATATAGTCATGAGTATGGAGAGTGTAATATCGATTTCTAACCATAATTACTTAAAATACCAAAATTCTTTTTTATTACCTTTGGATATTTCAAATGTTTTACTTTCCTATATGGAAGAGGATATCCTTTAAACGTGATATACTTATGTAAGAGATCATATTTATAAATAAATGGTGAGTTTTCGATAATTTTGTTACATCATAAATGTATTGGGATTATAATACAAATTGTTACAAAAGCTTGCCCTTTTACATTAGACGGATCCCACACAATACACCTGGATATCACATTTTCCCATGTGTTTCTTCTTTAACAGTACCATATATGAGTAAGTACTTTTACAGCCACCCTTATTAGATAAATAGTTTAATATCTGAGTACGACCTCTGGTTCAAAACGTGTGTCCTTCGAAATAAATCTCTCGGGAAAACCTACTACATAATTGTAATTGAAGTTAAAAACAAAATAGTTACGTTAAAGGCTACTCCGGTCTGAGAAACGTATTTACTCAAATTTTTTTGCGATTTATTCAATTTGGAAAAACGATTGTTGCATTTGAAGCACCTAATGCATCGAGTATAGGGATGGCCGAAAATAACGGCATCAGCGGTTTCGCATCAGTTGCCTCAACACAACCTAATGAGCGTCCATTATTATAGCCATTTAACAACACATCCTGAGAATGGGTCATTTAAAAGAGACACATCATAAGAAAGGCCATTCAATAGACAAACCCTGAGCTTAGCTAACAAACACAGACACATCCTAAGGATAGATATTTAAAAGAGACACATCTTGAAGATAACTACTAAAGACAAACACGTCCTGAGGGTAGGTATTTAAAAGAGACACATCTTGAAGATAACTACTAAAGACAGAAACTTCCTGAGGGTAGGTATTTAACACAATCGCATCTTGAATGTAGCCATTTATAACAGACACCTCCTAAAGATAGACATTCAAAAGAGACACATCTTGATGATAGCCACTCACGACAGACACATACTGAGGGTAGGTAATTAACACAATACATCCTGAGGATAGCCATTTATAAAAGACACATCCTAAATATAGACATTTGAATGAGACACATCTTATTGATAGCCACTCAAGACAGATATGTCCTGAGGGTAGCTATTCAGCACAGCTATATCCTGCGGATAGCCATTTATAACAGACAAATCGTAAAAATAGGCATTTAAATTAGACACATATTGAGGATAGCTGCTTAAGACAGACACGCCATGAGGATAATTATTTAACACAGTCGCAACCTGATGATAGCCATTCCACAAAGTCACATTTTGAGGATAGCGATTTACAACAGACACATCCTAAGCATAGACATTTAAAAGAGACACATCCTAATAATAGAAACTCAAGACAGACACGTCCTGAGGGTAGCTATTCATCACTGTTACAGCCTGAGGATAGCGATTTATAACAGACACATTCTAAAGATAGACATTTAAAAGAGACATATCCTCATGATAGCCACTCAAGACAGAAACGTTCTGATTATGTCCGTTTAATACAGTCACATCCAGAGAATAGCCATTTATAACAGACTCATCTTGAGGATAGCCACTTGAGACAGACACGTCCTGAGGATATCTGTTCAATACAGTCACATCCTGAGGATAGCTATTTATAGCAAACATATCCTAAAGATAGACATTTAAGTCAGACATACCCTAAGAATAGCCATTAAAGCATACACATTCTGAGGATAACAATCGAAACAAACATATTGAAGCGGAAAAAAGACTAATATACTAAATAAGTCGTAGCAAACTAATCCCATATATATAATGTTTTCTGCCAACCTGTTTTCGTGACTTATGCCTTTCTATAATTAGGTTCGATGATTATACGACCCTAATATCCGGATTATCTTAGACGGCAAACATGTTTCGGAAACCGGTTTTGTGCATTGAAATTGTTTCATTGCAACATAAAAATATTTTTAAAACATTACAAAAATCAAAACAGAACCGTCCAGAAATGATTCCAAACATATAATGTTTGTTTACTAAACAGTGAAAACTAATTTTCCAGTAATGGAAACAAAATTTATCATAAGCTTCTTACCTACAAAATATTGAAGTTGATAATAGTACGGTCTTTTGATTTTAATTACAATAAGTAAATATGTAATATTAAATTTAAAAAATGTAAATACTCCAGTAAAACATACATTTATCTATATTCATATTGTTTTAGTCGTGTAAGTTCTAACTTATAATTCACCAATTTCTTTGAAATAGTGCATTTGTCTACATATGACGATTGGACATTTATCTTGTTTTTTAAAGCTGGGTTAAACTGGGATGGCGCAGGTTCACCATTGCACCCGCATTTGTGCAAACTTGTTTAGTAGATATGTGTTTTTTAATTTTTTTTGTTTATTTTATATAGTCGTATTATAAATATTTACAAACTAAAACAAGGTTTTTACTTAATATAAATTGAAATGTTAAAAGGATTTCTTTTGTAGGCCTAATTATAACTGTATTAGGTTAATTGATTTTACCTTTATTGTGAAGTTAATCTTGAGTAAAATAACATGCATTTTATAAATATTTATATAAAATTTGTTAATTATTAAAATTAGCGACTATCACTCTAATCGGCGACATTTTGTAAATCCTGGTGAATTTGACAGTGCTGAACACGAATCTGAAATTATTTTTACGGCAAACATAAATTAACATAAAATAAACTAACCTAATCTAGGTGATTAATTATGCTCTGATCGCGTGAAATGTTTTATTCTCGTCAAGAGGGCGCGAATTTTAGCGGCAAACTCAAATCACATGACCCGCAAGATCATGTCTGATTGGCTGACAAATACCAAGTGACGTTTCAACTAAATAAGGGCCCAATCTGTGTTATTTTTAGGGGCAAACCCAAATCAACCCTCTTGGTGTTAGTACTCACGCGACCAGAAAGATGCTTTCTAATTGGCCGACAGATGCGGTCAGATGCTTTCTAATTGGCCGAAAGATGCGGTCAGATGCTTTTTATCATCTCGAAAAAGTTCGTATTTAGGGTTTGTTTGTGTGTGTGTGTGTGTGTGTGTGTGTGTGTGTGTGTGTGTGTGTGTGTGTGTGTTGCAACGTCCCTTCCCTCCTTTGTTTATTGTTGATATCCCTTCTCGCAGAATACCAAAATTTGTTGTTTAAAAAACTTATTTATAAACAAACCAAACATCTGCCTATCACTCCGCTTGTTAAACCGTGCTAAACTCCCTGAGTTACGTGTATATTTCCCGCTCATAGGGCCAGGCCCAAAAC
Organism: Prosapia bicincta; assembly: GCA_036971475.1. NCBI lineage: Eukaryota > Metazoa > Arthropoda > Insecta > Hemiptera > Cercopidae > Prosapia > Prosapia bicincta. Next base: position 261,676,469 of record JBAIZL010000005.1, read on the forward strand.
AAGCCTATTCCCGCTGATAACTATTTAAAATAAGCATAAACTCCCCAAATTTGGTTTATCAATTATGTATGGTCTAGATATAGTCACACATGTCATTTCAATAGTCAGCTGGAAAGAAACACATTTAAAATAATACTCAAAATATTCACAGAGTATTACCACCTGATGATGATCTGCAGAGACAGCATGGGAACGTGCAAAATATGATCGTGTTTAAATTACCTATTTTAAAAGGCTCCTGTGTCCTTTTAAACACAATCTACCAGTAGATAAATCTCTGGACTTTTATACAAAAAACCAACTAATCTTTAGGCTAGCTCATGAAGTTAGTTGAGAGAAACTCTTTAAAAACATTAGGTTTTAACTATTATCATTTAGTGAAATTTAATTAAGCTTGTTTACTGATTTAATAATCATTTTCATATTAGTTGGAAAAAGCTAAACAGTTTTTATTGATTATTCGACACAGGATGAAATGCAAATACTGTTGATTTTTATAACGTATTTAATTTTATTTATTTAAATAAAAAAGAAAAATTATACTTTCAAATACAACACAATTATATTAACAAAACAATTCACTAAATAACTTGTTGTTTTTCATCCTTTAAAATCTTATAATTTCCATTTATATCAATTACATTTACATAAACATAAAATTATTTTCCAAATTACACATAATAAAAATTTATCTTCTATATTGAATTGGTAAATTCGTATTTATAATACTTAATTTTTAAATTTATAATATCCAAAAAATGTTTATTTCCTTGAAAATAAATGGCTTATGGCCAAAAACCCTTTGTAAGTTTAGTATTTATCATTTGAAATATTCTGATCACATAAATTCATTTTATTAAGCATAAAATTTATTAAAATCCTATAAAGAGTGAAGTCATTGTCTAAACTTGAATATTTGTTTGAATTTAATAAAATTAACTGACTAAATTTGACGTAATTGGTATCGAATAGACAAAATGACTTGCCAAAGATGTTCCTGCCGGTCCTAGAGTCCCTCGTCTGGATTCCCTGGTCCTTGGACATCGGAAGTCGTGATCCCTGGTTCGTCAGTGGTGGTTTTCCTCCATTCCCGCGTCCTGGAGGCTGAGTCTGGAGCCTTCATCCCTTGGTAGTCCTGGATGTCGGAAGCGTTGAGGTTTGGTCCATCTGGCCTGATGGCGGTCCTACTCGCGGTCCAGCATAGCGTTCCGCGGCACCTCGTATTAAAAATTTATTTCAGACTGTCTCTAAGGTCCTAGAGACCTAGTATATATAGCGGTGAATTTAACCTACCTCACCCCGCCTGCAATACTTGCTATCTTTGGATTTATTCCTTGTACAGGCAAGTCGGGCAACGAATCTGTTTCAGCTTGTAGAGTTTGATTATCATATTTGGAACACTGAAATATGTCTATTTTATTAAAACTGCTGTAACTTTTTTGTTTTTTAAGTTTTTCAAATTTTGTTTTCACTAATGTTTATTCTGGCTTATTCTGGTTCTTTTAAAATGTCGATGATAGTTCTACGTGGTTTGGTTCTTAAGATAGCTATTTTAAGCACTTAGAAAATTTTCGCCTCACTCCCGATGGTCAAATTTAGCTAGTTATTACAAATTTATTCTTTAATGCTTTTTAATTTAGCTTAATTATTCTATTTATGGTTTTATTTAATTTTTCACTCTTTATTATTTGTATAACTCCAAACCTGATTAATTTAAAAATCAACTTTATTACTTAAAACCAGGAAATTATTTATTTCCTATTTGCCACGGTATATCAGACCGTTGCAGTGTGTGTGTGTGTGTGTGTGTGTGTGTGTGTGTGTGTGTGTGTGTGTGTGTGTGTGTGTGTGTGTGTGTGTGTGTGTGTGTGTGTGTGATGATGGACTATGGCGGAATTTCGCCACATATTATTTTTCGAAGCTTGTTCGATGAAAGCGAGTTTTTAAGGCTTTATGTTCGCACAAAGTGCTCCGATGTGTGGGTTTAGAGTTTCGTTAAAGGTAGGTTCGTTTTTAGAGCGAACCAAAATGAAACCAATTCGGTGCAATATCAACTTTGTACCCACTAAATAGCTCCAAGGTAAGCCCCTAGGTTAGACCAGGTAAGGTTAGCATAGGTTAGTTTATTTTATGTTAATTTGTGTTTGACGTTAAAAATACTTTCAGATTTTGTCCAACATGGTAAAATTGACCAGGATTTAAAAACATTCGCCGGTTAGAGCGGTAGTCGCTGATGCCAATAATTACCATTTTTTTTTAATGTTAAAAGAATATCCTATAATATTTGTGTTCTCCATCTTCAGTTTATTTTTGAATTACTACTTTTAGTATCACTTGGCGAAAAACTCACTATTTACTGATATTTTTCAGCAGACGCGATTCGTACTCGTTCAGTTCATTGTTCAATGTAGTGAGTCTTATCCGTAACTCATTAATGCGCTCATTAGTGCGAAACGCGTCAACTGAAGTTACTTGTGGTTTTTATGGAGTAATACTAAAAGCACTAATTTCGAATGTAGTTCTAATATATTTATTATTACCGTGTATCTGTTCATGTAACCTTTAAAAGTTGGCATCAGTGCTAAACACGAGTGAAAACTTTTTTTATTGATCACGTGAAAAAATACAATTATAAAAGATTAATTGTAATTAAAAAGAGTGGAAATAAAAATGTTGAATCTTGTTTCAATCATTTCATGTATTTAATGCAATCATTATCCTAATGTTAGTTAATATGTAAATTTTAATAAAGTTTTAGCTTGAAATAAATGATTATCATTCCAGATACAAAACACAATCAGTTTTTATTTAAAAAACTCAGAAATATAACTTACAGTTTGGATCTCTTTAGATAATTGAAACGTTTTATTGAAAAAGTACGAAGTTGAAGATGAAAATATTTCTTTAAATCATGTATACCTAAACAAACTACACTAGAAAACCAAAACGGAAAAAGCTGATACTGACCATATACAAACAAAACCTCAGGTTCCAAATTTGAAACAAATATCAGAAAATTTTGTTTCAGAGAAATTTAACAATAAAAATATTTATGTCAAACAATGGATTATTTTGGATATTTGAAAATAAATGTGAAAGGTTAGAAGTGGAAGAAGTTCCTTATAAAATTGAAGACTAAGATAATTTGTAGAAGATTCTGGTATTATTCAATGCCTGTGATTAACACTATAAATTCTAAATGGCAGACCTGGAAAAACAATTTTTTTTCAGAAATATGCAGGCAAAGGGTGGGCACCAGTTAGACATGCTATTAATTACAAACATAATGTCGGCTCTCTTCTACAATATGTGTTAAAAAAACAAAGACTTCTTTTGAAACCAATAAAAGATGGGATACTTCGAATTTTCTTCATATAATGGCGTTATGATTGTCAAAATATATACCAGGCCGTATTGACTGTCAAGATATGCAAGATATTGAAGATCTATAAATTAAAATTATAGGCTTAGAATGTTTAGTAAATCCAGGAATCTTTAGAAAAAATGGTAAAACTATGAACATAAAACCAAATCGTTTGAAGAGAAAAAGCCAAGTAGATTTGCACAAATAAGGTTTAGAAGAGTGGGTTGATCCTACGGCTGGATTAAGAATAAAGAATATAATACGAAAAGAAATAAATTAACACCTCATTGTTAGAGATAGGTCTGAAGGGAGAATATCAAAACACCAATTGTGCCACTATCAAGAGAAATCAAGATAATATTAAGTGATACATATGACATTTTCGGAGTTTCCCATTCTGGATCAAATATTTCCCTAATGAATATAAGATAATTGAAACTTAAAAACAAGAAAAGACAGCAAATACACAATATAAACTTTAAAAAAATCTATATTGATAAATCTAAAAATAAAAATCCACTATATTGAATATTATATGAACGTTTTCATTACACAGGATGACAATTTATAAGAAGTATTTCTTATTGGATTAGATTGTATACAAATATTTAACCTAACCTAATATGAGGTTTCTATTAGCAAGCAAGTTAAAATCCTTGGCATCCCAGCTGATGCTACAAGATAGAATAACTAAATAAACTCGCTACATGAGAACACAACATCAAGAGATGCAATATTATTAATTTCAATATTTCAAAAAAAAAATAAATAAAACTAATAATATGACGATAACACCAATGGTAACAATAGAAACTACGCTAAACTATTCATTAATTTTCTTCTATATTCATATAACACAGATACAGGTGTGCTATCTATATGCTGATTCATGTTTAAATTAGACTTTAGGAACATAAAACTACAAATTACTGTTACATTTGTTAATAAATTTTAATGTCCAAGGAAGTAATAATACTGGGCACGCAATTTTGTTGGTGGGGTTATAAACATGTCCCTATATAAGCACAACGATCCGAGTTGAAAATCACATTGGCTTCAAGCAAAATGAGTCGTTGGACTGCATTATGGGCTTCTGCATTTTTACTTTTAGCCTTTGTCATTTTTCCCCTGGCGTAAGTAATCAACGCTTTGTCTTATTAAAACGTGTACAAAACAATTTTTATAATTGAAAAATAATTTAATCGCAAAGCACGACGTGATCTTTTATACATTATTATTTAAATGAATTCTATATTGTATGCAAAGTTGTAATATTAATATTTAATTATTACATAAAGTGTAGCATTAGGAACACAAATGATTAACTACAATTAACTGAATTTATTTTTAAAAAGAGGTAGAATCCAAACTAATTGGCAACATACATGTTTTTAAAATCATTTTGTAAAGTCCTAATGACTTTTTTGAACAACCGGTTTATGTACTAGTGTAACTAATCACAATAACTATCCGAAAATTTGTTTAATTTGGATATTAGTATCTAAAATAATTACTGTTATATAAATATAATTTTTTTACTGAAAACTGGTTCATTTAATATTTAATTATATTAGCAACGATATGTGTAACACAGAAGTACATTAACAACGCACAATAGAGATTAGTACAGAAATGTTTTGATTGTTTAAGAAAAAAAAATATTCGTTGCATTAATTATGTTTTTTTCAAACAGAGTAAATGTTATTTTAACTTATATAAATTATATATTTTTTCGTATAAAATGTATATCGCATTCTATAAGTATTAAATTTGATAATTATTGAATCACAATAGGCATTAGTCTTTTCATTACTAACTTTGTAAATTATTTATCATAAAATCTTATAAAAAAATTGATAAAATATTATCAGAAACTTCTAATACAGATCAGCCGCCTATTACGTCTACTGGAATGTGCCTAAAGAAATGTGCTAATTTCGGTTTAACATGTCCTTCGATTTCATCTCCAAGGACTACGGTATTAAGATGAACGACAAAGGCGCATTCAAAGGGAACGAAATTACCATCATGTACAACCCAGGGTTATTTCCCGAATATAAAGGATATAAATACGACCAATCCTTGAAGGTACCAGATCTGTCCACATTAGAAGTCATTAACGGAGGTATTCCCCAAGAGGGCAATATGCTGAAACACCCGGACGCTTTCGAAGTTTCAGTGAATCAATCCGTCCCGGGCACCAAAAACAGTGGTCAGTATAATTCTTTCTTTTTACTAGCCAAATATCGTTTTCACTTTTGATAGTTCATAGACTTTAAGTACAAGTGATATGTTTTTACTATAAATCGTTCGTCTCCGTCAATAATCAACATCAAATATTTTTCTGAACAGAAGAAAAACAAAAATATAAAAATACAACTACATACTAGGCTACAGATAATTATATCTTAGTATATAATTCCTATGTGAACTTTCTATGGTTATATTATACAACATAAAGTTTAATAAACATAAAACTAGTAATGTAGTTTGATACTAGCTTAGGTTAGTGCAGAAACCATTTGCTATACACCAAAAACACTGGTCAGTATGTGGTTTCTTTTATAAGGTAAATATCATTTTCACTTTTGATAGTTCATAGACTTTAAGTACAAGTGATATGTTTTTACTATAAATCGTTCGTCTCTGTCAATAAACAACATCAAATATTTTTCTGAACAGAAGAAAAACAAAAATATAAAAATACAACTACATACTAGGCTACAGATAATTATATCTTAGTATATAATTCCTATATGAACTTTCTATGGTTATATTATACAACATAAAGTTTAATAAACATACAACTAGTAATGTAGTTTGATACTAGCTTAGGTTAGTGCAGAAACCATTTGCTATACACCAAAAACACTGGTCAGTATGTGTGTCTTTTATAAGGTAAATATCATTTTCACTTTTGATAGTTCATGGACTTTAAGTACAAGTGATATGTTTTTACTATAAATCGTTTGTCTCTGTCAATAAACAACATCAAATATTTTTCTGAACAGAAGAAAAACAAAAATATAAAAATACAACTACATACTAGGCTACAGATAATTATATCTTAGTATATAATTCCTATGTGAACTTTCTATGGTTATATTATACAACATAAAGTTTAATAAACATACAACTAGTAATGTAGTTTGATACTAGCTTAGGTTAGTACAGAAACCATTTGCTGTACACCAAAAACACTGGTCAGTATGTGTGTCTTTTATAAGGTAAATATCATTTTCACTTTTGATAGTTCATGGACTTTAAGTACAAGTGATATGTTTTTACTACAAATTTTTCATCTCTCTCAATGAACAAGATCATATATTTTTCTGAAATGAAAAAAACAAAAATATCAAAATACAACTACATATTATGTTATAGAGATTTATATCCTAGTTTAAAATTCCTATGTGAACTTTCCATGGTTATAATATATAACATAAAGTTTAATAAACATACAACTAGTAATTTAGTTTGATACTAGCTTAGGTTAGTACAGAAACCATTTTATTATAAATAATAATCTTTCAGGTATAATTATAATTGATATGGAAAACTTTGGAGCAACCTGGGCCAAAATTTCGGAAATATGGAAATCTACAGAATAATGTCCAGGAAACGTGTCCAGGACAATAATCCAACTTATACAACGGCTAAAGTGGAAGCCCAGGTTAGTGAAGCTAAATATTCCAGTACTCAGTTGGTTGTTGTGAAGAGCTTTAGTTTACACAATTTAAAAATGTATTATATTTCCATTACACTATGAATATATGTAGCACCATCTGAAGAATTTAGACATGTCCAATTATAACACTATTAACCATCAATAAAAATAAGCTGTTGTTATTAGAAAATAGAATACTTTATATATATATATATATATATATATATATATATATATATATATATATATATATATATATTTGTGTGTGTATATGTATAGTACTCAGCTGATTCTAATGTAATATTTGTACAGCTCTTTCTCAGTAGAAATATTTGTAAATCATACTCAGCTGTTTTTCGTTGCAATGTATTTCTTATGGAAATATTTTGTAACTTTAAGTTCCTCAAAACCCTAATAATGTTGTAAACTGAGAAAACCTATATATTTTCCTGGTTCTTAGTATCTTTAATATGTACCTTTAATTTCCCAGCTCTGTATGGAGAATATATATATATATATATATATATATATATATATATATATATATATATATATGTGTGTGTGTGTGTGTGTGTGTGTTTACCAAAGAAAAGCTTTAAATATAAATTAATAATTATTCTATATTTATTAATATAATAATCAAATATATATAAATATATAATTATAAATATATATATATATATATATATATATATATATATATATATATATATATATAAAGTTTACAAAGTTTAAAATCTGAAAAAGTCTCAAACCTTGGTAGTTATAATTTATTAAAATTTATAGACTTGGTTTCGTGTAAAATACATGGCAATGCATGTTGGGTCAAGGTTTTAATATTTGTTTTCTAGGCAAAACTAGAATACGAGAAGGCAGTGACTAATTTCTTTGTGAAGACACTCCAGTATGCAAAGTCATTAAGATCTTATGCCTCGTGGGGTTACTATATATACCCTCAGTGCTTCAGTCCAGTAGGAGTAGACCAATGTTCCAATGCCACACAACAGGAAAACAATCAGTAAGTTAATGATAAAGTGTTGGCAATAGTGCTATAAAAACAAGGGAAATACTTGATAAAATAGTTATATACTTTTATTAGTTATCCACTTTGTATGTTAACGACATTAGCTATTTTATTGTTGTTACACTCTTATTAAACAAACTTATGGTTTTCGTATCTTGAGTTTCTTATCTTGGTTTTCAATCTTATCCTACAAATTATATAGAGTTGGTCTTTAGAAAAACTTAAATAAATAAATTATAAATTATTTTTGTATTAAATAAGGAATAAAAGAAGCTTTTGAAATTTTGCTGTCTATTAAATCAAATTTTGTTGTAAATAAATCTCCAGATACTTCTACTTTTTATATCATATTATTTCAGTTTTTCTTTTATCACATCATAAATTATTTTGCCACTAATTTTATTTATTTATTTGTCACTATAAAACAAGACCGTGGTAGTTTGTATCTGAGACAATGGACAGTTTTGTAAAAGTGATATTTACAACTTCTAAGATGATACTTACCTGGAAGAAATCTGACGCCATGTACCCTTCAGCATATTTGCCTAACGAAGGGTCCGCCGAAGACAAAGCGAAGAGGACGATAGGAAAGGTTCGCGAAGCTAAGAGACTGTTCAGTCTTGTCAACAAGCCAGATGGTAAAGTCTATCCTTACATATCCTACAAGTACTATCACATGAACGGATTTATACAGGATGTAAGTCAGCAGGGTTGTCGACCACGTCGATGTATTTAAGTAAAAGTATTTTATTTTCAAATATATTAAGTCTCTCAAGTAGAAATTCGTAAATTAAGTTACAATACGTATATAAATTTTACTTTATAATATGAAAACCCGTCAGGAAATTTTGATATTAGTTTTATTTTTGTAAAATTGTCTTCTATTTCTGAACAATTTGGTAATGGTAAAGAAAACTTTCATCATGGTGTCCGGAAACATCATATTAATCTCACTCCATGCTTGTGTATTTCAGAGATAAATTGTATGTGTTTTAATCAGAGTTTTTTTCAAGACCTGGTCTCTTGGTCTTAATATTTTTTTACCAACAACCTAAAAAAAAGTTTTGTTTTTCAAGTTAATGGCCATGGAACGACCTAATGTATACATCTTCATCTTTGGCTCATCTTCAGCCGTTCTTTGGCCAGAATGGAACATATGTTTGGCTGAATATACAGAATGAATAGAAATTTAATTTTAACAATTTTATTAAAACTGAGATCCTATGCAACATTTATAATGTCATTGAAGGCAGCTACTTTAGACTGCAACTAATTTTTTTCGTCATAGTTATGTTTTCATTGGCTACTGGGGATGTAACGCATCTTATCCATGCCGCACGCTGAGACGGTCTAAATAACAGCCCAAAATAAGAAATTAATAATTCCTAGATTTTGAATAAATGATTCTAAGCTTATGTAATAAAGATTTAATTTTTTTTTATAAACGTATTCAAGAGTGAAGAAGCTAATAAATTCTAGTATAACTATAAATGAAACAAACAAAAAAGAAAATGAAAAATAATTGTAAATAACTAACTAAACCTGACAATCGGGAGTGCAGTGAAAATTCCTAAGTGCCGAAAAATATCAAAATAATGCTAATTTGAGTACTAGGCTACCTACAACAATCATTGACATTTCAAAATGACCAACAGCATCCAACAGCAACGATAGTGAAAATCGAATCCAAAAAACATTAATAATAATAAAAACGTTACGGCGAATTTAAAGAAATAGAAAGTTTTGAGTGTTTCAAATAACGATAACAAAATATTGTGGGTTTAATCGAATGCGTTTTTCAACTCGCCTATACAGAAAAAGGCACTGAGATAATGAGGAACCAAGCGTGGGGTGGGAACGTTAGATCGCCGCAATAAAAACAGAGACACAACGGCTTGTAAAGGAGTCTGAAAAAAATTTTAATACGAGCTGCAAGTCAGCCCGCTTTGAGCTGCAAGCGTTCGCGCTTGGATAAGCACCAAAGGCCAGATGGATCCGTACATCAACGTTTCTGTCGTCTAATACAAATCACGAACGCGGGATTCAGACTCAGCTTCCGGTACGTTAAGATCATCAGAGAATGTAGAAGGACTCACACCGACTTACCAGGGTTGGCTGCTCAGTGCCCCAGGGATCCGGACTCAAGACGAAAGGATCCGAGGGTTGGACAGTGAAACTCTTGTCGTCATTTCTTTTAATAAACATAACGTCAAATTTAGTAGTTAAATTTATTATATTCAAAATTTTCAATAAAATAAAAGTAAGCAATGGCTTCACTCTAATCAAAAGTTTTAAATCAATGTTACATAAGATAAAAATAATTTGTATATTAAAAATGCTTAAGGAATAAGATATCATGAACAAGTCAATGTAGCAATGAGGGACAGATTCTTGCTTGTCTGTTGCTCAGTAAATATGTTAACCGCTATACACTGGCTTGGACATAAAAATATTAATGAAAGAATATTAAATCTAAATTCACAGAGTGGTTTCGACCATAAATGAGTTATCTTTTAGAAAGGCAAAATTTATAAAAATTAATACAAATTATAAAATTGTCGAGATAAGAATTATAATTTACCAATTCACTTGGAAAGGTAAAGAATGTGAAAATTTTTGTTATATTGAATTTGGAAAGAATTTTTGTTTAAAAAAGTAAATATAATTAATTGATTTCAGTATAACATTTTGTAAATACGTTTATCAAATATGAGAACAGTTTAAATGTGGATATAAAAAAATATAAAGTAACAGTAACATGAAATATTATGTTGTATTTCAATATATGATAATTTCTTTAAGCTTGAAACACCGGTTAAATTTATTATAAAAATTCTTTTTTTTATTTAAATTTATCCTGTGTTGAACAATAAATAATGAATATTAAATCAGATCACAAAATTAATTAAAATTCAGTAATTAATAAATTGGATAAAACTTAGAGCCTAATGTTTCTCCAGGAGAGTTCTCTCCTGAGAACAAATTTATTTAAATATATTGAGCTATTTTGAAAAATATTTGGTTTTTACATTAAAGTCCGGAGACTAGGTCTACTGGCAGATCATGTTTAAAAACACAGGAGATTTTAAACAGGTAAATTAAGCATGATCATATTTTGCACGGCCCCCTTGCCGTGTCTGCAGATCTTGGAACATTTTAAGAGCATCTGGGGTTTCTGAGTGTTCATGTTAATCTTGTATTCTTTCCAGCTGATTATATTACTGTCAATTATGACTATAAAAGACCCGACATAAAATTGTCAACCATTTTAGGGAGTCATACAAACAGTAAGGTAAGAGTCGGAGGGTCGTGGCATGTGTTGAGGCGCAGCACCGACGTTTGAACACCGGGAATAAAAACATAAAAGTTTAGAAAACCACCACCACCACTAGCATACGGTATAATAAAACAAACGAAGCGAAAGCAAGGGACCAGATGAGATCGCTCATAAAAATAACAATACAAAAAGAGCGGGGGCGTTGTAACGCCACAGTAAGGAAAATAATTTCTAGATAATTTCAAGTAATATAATTACTCTAGTTGTAATGACAATGGTAAATAATCCTTTTATAATATGTTTTGCATTTGCAATGTGTATGAGAGGCACTGAGAGGCACATAAACGCATCGTCAATATAGATCGCTAATTGCACATTATTTTTCTAAGTTTAGGCTTACGAAGTTAAAGGACAGACCATTGAAGCAAAACACTTTAATGCATTCATTACTGTCTGATCGAATAACATTAACAATTGTTTAATTACAGATTGACCTTGAGAACCTGATAGCAGCGCCTAAGCCAGAGGAAGCGAATGGAGTAGTGCTGTGGGGATCGTCTGGTGACTTGTCTTCTCTAGAAAAATGCAACATAATGGCTGATTACGCCAGGAAAACTGTAGGACTAATAACAAAGAAGTACATTTGTAAATGATGAATTCACCGAATTGTGATATAATTGTTAATTAAAGATGAAAAGTTTAAATACATATATCTTGTAGTTTGCTCTACATTAGTATAGTCCCAATTCTTTTGCTTGTGTTTATTAGAAATAATAACTGTTGCGTTATGATTCTTTATATTTTCACTCTGTTTTCTAAATGTGCGACTACTATTTTAATAAATTATTTGTGTCCCATCGTCGCAACATAGTCAAGGAAATAATACAAAGTCAAGATACTTCGTATGCTTTAAATAATATATAAATATTATATTTTCCCTACATATAATAATAATTTTAATATTTTACGTTGCCCATTATTTTCCGAACATCCACACCAGAAAAATAGAGAAACATTAATCAGTGATTCGACAATGGTCAAATGACCGAAACGTGCGCCATCACACAAGGTAAAATTATTGCACTTGTGGTGGATAAAAGTATTTACAATAGTAATATATTAACTTCATAAAATAATAATATAATAATAATTTTATCCGTTTCATTTTTTGAATATTTTAAAATAATATCTAAACATTTTCTATACTATTCCCTTTGGAACTAGGCTTACCACAACATACGTAGCAAATAATTCAAATCTCATTACCAAATTTTAACAAATTAATTCAGTGTCATACATGTTTCAACAGTAACATTGTCCTCATCAGTGACCTATCTACAAAACCGTAACTAGGGTGAGTTCCACTTGTCACTGATGAAAACAGTTTAACTGTCGAAACATATATGAGACACTGAAGTATTTTATTAAAATCAGATTGTGAGATTTTTCTTATTTTGCATCTTCGCTGAATATTTGTCGTTTTTTCCAATTGTAAGTTTTATAAGCTGGCACTTGGGAGCTGCGGACCTCGACGAGAATTTGAGAACAAATGGATGATGGGAGTGCTCACAGGCCATTTTCAAAAACATCGAACATTATAACATCTGCTGAGTTACAAGGTTGACTAGTTATTTTTTTACTTATTTAAAATTGTATTGTACAGTATAAATAACAACAAATATAAATAGGGCGTTCACGGAAGCGTGCTAATAGGATTATCTAAGGGTTAAAATGGGTAGGCCGCGATTTATGGCCTCGATAAGGGATATCGACAAGGCCTAATGTTTTACATATGAGGAATACACAATTTCTTTCTACCAAAGAGCCTAGTGCCAGCTCAAAAACTTTTATACTTAGAAAAGTAAAAAAAAACCTCTAAATATTGAAGTGACAGCTGTCGCTCTACAAATGAAAAATTGTTGCACCCAATTAGCTGTTGTTAGCTTTAGGAAATAAAAGGTTTCCCAGTAATAAACACTAAAAATAGCAAACATATCACCACGATTAATATGCTGTTATAACGAAATACTCGACTATAGGTAAAATTTAATAAGTTGTCACTTGGCTCTTAAGTAGTAATCGTGTATTCGTCATCTATAAAACATCAGGCACTGTCGTCAGCTCTCATCGGGGCCATAAATCGCGGGCTACCCGTCCGATCAATAGGCGATCCAATTATCAAGTTTCCGGGAACCCCCTATTTACATTTGTTATTATTTAAAACATACATTTAAAATTTTAAATAAGTAACAAAATAATCACCAACCCTATGAGTCAGCGGAAGTCAACGTTTTTTAAAATGACCAGAGAGCACCTCCACCTCCCCTGGTCCTCGGCCTCTCGCCAAGGCCAGCACCTACCCAGTGCCAGCTTATAAAATTTTACCTAATAAAATATTAGTTATAAAGTATAATTACAAATATTAGTTTATTACACTCGCATAGTTTTATTATAAAAATTTGTACTATAAAATATAACAAAAGATCATTTTTTGTTTTACTGTAATGGTTCTTTTACTTTGCATTCCCTAACTAAACAGAAAACATTTGAAACAGGTTAAATTTTTTATTTCAATTTTCTTGTTATTAATTTTTTTGTTTGATTTTGAATTATAAAATCTTTGTCTCCTGATACTATTCCTATTATTTTCACATCAGAATTTTTTATTCTTTATTTAAATCAATTTATTTCATTTATTAGGATTAATAATAATATTTGTATACTAAATTATTTCCATTTAAAATAATTAGCTTTGAAAATCTATATTAGTACATATGATAGTCATTGTTCCTTATAAAATTCTACGTTGTTAACTACAATATTATAAGAATGTTTGTTTACAGTATGTATACTGTATTATTTAAACCCGTACAAATCTTTGTCCTTGCTCGGATTCATTTCACATTTCCAATTTGCATTCATTTTTCTATTAAATAATTTCCCTCTAATCAAACATACTTAGAATTTACCTAAATATATTAAAAACTTGCCATATTTTATCTTTTTAAAATTAACTTATTGCAAGATATTATGATTACGCAGTAGTAGACGATAGAAACGGTATCTTTAGGCAACGATCTACCCTCTTGGACCAAGCTACTGTTCTCAAACCGCCCTTACGACGCCCGCCAATTGTTAAAAATTTATTATTCTTTACTTCTCGAACTACTCTCGAGTCTGAGTATTATGCCTCCTTTCTTTCCCCTCACCCTTCTCTCGCCTGGCGTTTATCGTTTGTCGCCGACTTGTATCAGGGCTCTGGTTTTTCAGGAATTGCTTGCTTTTTCGGCCTTCTTAATTTTAACTTGTTCATGTTTATTATTCCTTTGTATTTTTTTCAAATAAATGAATTTTATTGTTCTAATGCACTGTACACATTTTATGACACTTTATTGATTCTATAGAAAATTTAATAGTTGTTATAGGTTGCCTAGTTCACAAGTTAGTATTTTCAGTTCTATTTCTTTATCCATTTTCCGATTTCCTCATTCTCGGTGTCATATTTATTAATTAATTACAATTTTACCTATGTGGGATGAAATATCTATTCTCTTCTCTTTATCCATTTATTATTTTATTTCGCTTTTTACAACATATTTTAAATTTATTTAATAACATTATAGAAATTAAAATTATTTTAATGCGTTACCTTGAATTGGCAAAACTGCCCGTTGCACTGTATGTTAGTATTATTTATAATTCCAATTTAACGATTGAAGCGGTATTTAAATGACGGATTATAAAATAAAATCGGACATAACTAAAGCGATTAAGAAGGAATATATTATATAGTCATAAAAAAATAAACATTTTTTATTTTTAAGATGAGTGACCACATTCTGATATACTATATAGTATTCAACCGTTGCTAATTCAATTACTTTTAACATTCAATCAACACACTTTAGAATATTTAAATAGATGTGCTTGTCCACCATTGTGTAAAGAGGCCGTTGAAGTGGTGGCGCAGTAGGTAAAGGGCTTTATTACCAGCCCCTCAAAGGGCAGCACTTTACCAAATCGACCCTTTTCTTTGATCTACCTCACATAGTTTAACTTCTGTGAACTTCTCAACACCAATTAAACAAGGCGTTATTATGTGCTACACGCCGTGCATTGCGTCATATTTCCCCACTCGCCACAGAACTTTGTTACCTTTCAATTATAGGCCTACTAGATTTGCAATAATAGACATTTTCATCAGTCTGAGTGTTTATATTAAGAAACTATATAAAACATGCATTTCTTAAACAAAAAATTCTTAAAATCGTGTTCACAGAACAAAATAGTATATCACTGAAATTATAAACGGAAAATAAAACATTTTATAAAGTCTGTAATAAACATAGTATAAAATATTCATATTTATTAAAACCATACTAATTATTCAAAAAATTATCCATATATTTGCTTAACCATTGGATATATTTATTTAATTATTTAATGAATCACGTATATATTTATTCATGACTAGCTGACCCGACAATCTTCATATCGCCTAAGAGCCAATGAATGACTTGTTAACATTAGCAAAACTTAATTTATTAACATAATAATAGCTGAACTTATACTAGTCGATCTAGAACAGTGTGACAGTAAAAGTTCTTGATTCAATTTTATTTTAAGTGCAATCGGGTATACAATATGTTTTTTATATTGTTTGAAATATGTTGGAAAATAATTTTATATTGTTGAGTGTTGCCTAGCATCATACATTAAGAATGAATTCAATGGAAGATAAGATAGAGTCATACTTCATGCTACATTGGCACTAAATAATTATATGGAAAAAATTGACACCAGAAACCTTCCGAGAAATGTACTCAACAATTACCCAAAGTTTCATGTGATCGGATCATTTGTTTAGTAATGCACAAAGCTCAAACATACATACGTTCATGTATATATATATGTATATATATATATATATATATATATATATATATATATATATATATATATATATATATATTCAACATAATTAAATGTAAAAATCAAGAAAAACTTTAAAAATAATGACTCGACATATAATAATACATAAATTTGAATATAACTAATCGATACTTCTCTATTTAACACTGAGTCGCTTCTTTTCAGTACATTGTTCATAAATTTGCTTTCACTTCCTCAAGTGATTATTCGACCATGCACGCAATTAATGAGCAACATTATACATCGGTTAGAGACCACAATAAATTTGTGTGTGAATATTGTATGTAATTTGTCGTAGTTTTAAAGGATTGTTTAATTTATAGATTTTTACAAATCATGTTGGGAAAAATAGGGCGAATAGAGAAAGAAATTTTATTACCTTTTGAATTCTTTTGATACCATTCATAATTTAGATGTTCTATAGCTCAATTTAAAAGTTTGAATATATATATATATAGTCTGTATAAATAACACCTAATAATTCTAACCATCCGTATATTCAACAAATTGCTGCTTATATAATTTATTATACAGATTACGTAAAATACCTATGAATAATGAAAATAAGATAAGAGAGAAAAACATTATCTATCAAATTAGAATTGAGAATGGCTATAAAAAGAAAACTGTTGATAAACTTATTTATAATATTTTAAAGAAACAAAATAATAATTTAAATTACAAACATAATGATGAAAATGTTATATGGACGTCATTTACATTTTTTGGTAATGAAATAAAAAATATCACAAAATGTTTTAAAGGCAGCAACATAAAATTCACATATAATACTAATAATAAATTATTAAACATAATAATAAATTATTAAACATAATAAATAATAATTAAATTAATAATATGCATGTAAAAAACTGTGTATATACATTGGAATGTGACTGTTGTAATAAGGTTTATGTAGGGCAAGCTAAGAAAAAACTTAGATAGACATAAAGAACATATTAATGCATATAAAAAGCCGGAAATTTATAAATCAAATATTGCTAGTCATTGTATTTATAATAATCACATATTTCCTAATATATCTGTAGATAATATGATACTTGTAAAAGAAATTAACAAAGCCCTAAAAATGAATGTTTATGAGGTTTTAGAAATACATAAATATAATACTAATAATGAGTTGATAAATGAACAATTACAAGTAAAATCTAAATTTGATACTATATTCAGTGTCTGTAATGGTAGGGCAGCAAAATAAAAGTTTGACAACATTGTAATAGATTCGGCAACTTTGATTTGGTAATTTATTTGATCTAGTTTGTACATATGTTAATTTTAATTTTTTAATATTTCTGATGATGTTGGTACTGTTTGCCAACGAAAAGCTTTGAATTGTAAATTCAATAATTATTCTTATATTTGTATTTTGACTTATTTCTTTATATGTATATATATATATATATATATATATATATATATATATATATATATATATATATATATATATATAATATTACACAATTTTATATATAAAGTATATATATATATATATATATATATATATATAATGGGTTTGTGTGCATGTGTGTTTTTGTGTGCATACTCGTATATTGAGAAAAATATTCCAGACAGTCTGCTATCTAATAACAATAGTGAGGTCGTATTTTTTTTTTAACTACTTTTACAGAATAATTTAATGCTAACCTCAGACGAACGACCACTGCCATGAAGACGCGAAACTGGATTCGACAAATACCAAGACTATGGTAGATGCTTAAAGCATAATACAGTGCAACACTTTAGGAATATGTGTTTAATGAGAGAAATTTGTTGCTAAAGCGTGATAATGCTACTGCCATTGGAAGATTTATTACCCTGTAGTAGTTGGCATTAATTTCTGTCGTGTTAGAGACTATATATATTTTAGGAAAGTCCCTTTGCCCATTGGAACGATATCTCTCCTAATTGTCACTTTCAGGACAAACTATATCTCTACTCTAATTGTATTTAAAATAGGCCATTTACTCTCTCCTTATACGTCTGATCCGGGAGAACATGGGTTCAGCCCAACAACAGCATCTTTAAACTTTAGTTTATATTAATAATTACTATGAAATTGAAACTAATTTGCTTCAACTTTGAATTAACAGAATCCTTAAATAGTGGAAGGCACTTCGCAATATAACAAATGTGATTCGATCATTTATTTCCTCTTTAGCCACTACCGTTGGAGCAAGAGCGCTTACTTCTACTAGTTTATTTTTGCCCTACGCTTATCCTAATGATGTAAGGCTGGGTCATATATCTTAAAAGCGAGCTACCCCTTAAATGTAGACGAAATAGGGACCCTATTTCAGTTGTTAGTATACAAACAAAAATATTTTACAATTTAATAGATGATAGATCTAAATATAGTTGAAAAATATAGATAATAAACATTTTGTAACAAAAGACAACGAAAATAAAATACAGCGAATCGAAAAATCCTCTAAAAGTATATTTAATTTGTGAAAATGCATATAATTTATAAGAAGTTATAAATGTTCATGTAAACTAGAATGGTATTTCACTCATGAAAACAATAAAACTGTAATTACAATGTCAATTAAATAATTGATTGGAGCTATAAAAAAACAATATTTAAGGATATCTCCAGTTTAATATTCAGACTGTAAGAGATCTAGTCCACAGAAAGAATGGCCTCACCAAGTAGCCTACAACTTGAACGGGCAAAGCTTAAAAACATTTCAATTGATTGCCAAATATTAATGTTGCACTATACTTAGAGACAATATAAACCCCTTGCTGGGAATATATCAGGGCCTCTCCAAATTCACCGCAGTCTCAGGCGCCAACCATCTCCTATTTTGAATTTTTCACAATGTACATACGCACGAGAGGAACCGAGTGGCAGCCTAGATCACAGTAATCAATAGACCAATGGATCAATCATACCAATCATATGCAGTACGTTATAATTTTATGTAACTTGTATGTGTATATATATATATATATATATATATATATATATATATATATATATATATATATATATATATATATATAATGTTTGAAATGAAACAAATCGTATTTTATGAAGTACAGAATTACTTTATAAATGAAATTTCTGAACTAAAAGAAGAAAATGTAAAAAAACAAAAAAAAGTGTATGAAAAATGTATGAAAAAACTAGGAAGAATAATGTTAACAGTTACGTTATTAAAATAACCTCAGTTCGAATGTAATAAAAACCGTAACTAATGAATACAAACTTTATTGCGTAAAATTATTCAAAATGATCAAACAATAACTAAATAAATAGCTTCGAACATTCAGAAATACGTTTTTATCGGTTTATAGCAGCTCTACAGATACTCAACCCTCCCAGAAACATCTTAAACACACTAGGCTATATCTAACTCATCCTTGGTAAGTGAAAATAAATATTCTAAAAGGTTGTTTGATAATACAGCAAAACTCCAAGCCCCATAGAAGCCCTTTGTATAATTTCCATTTATGTATAAACTTGTTTCACGCATAAAATAGTGTCAAAGGATGAACACGACCAAAATTTACTGATTTATAAAATTAAATTAGGAAGTATCTTAACTAATTCATTTTCCAAACTTACTACAATAAAATATTCAATTTCCATATTTGTTTAGGAACCATTCAACTTTTTTTAATTTCTTCTCTTAGGTCATACTCTCTTGATATATATCTTGTACATAATTTCAATCGTTTATTAAATATGTATTTATTTATCCAATCAAGTTCAAATATATTTTTATAAATTTATAGTGGATGACAGTTGATGTGAGTAGTTTTTTCAAATACTTATTCAATAATTAAATTGGTAAAACTGAATGACCTGTCAGATTTGAACTGAGTAACTAGATGTTTGAAATCCATTATTTTGGCACTGAGCCAACTTTACCATAACTAGAAATTTATTACTTAGAGATGAATATGAAATTATAAGAGAAAGGTCTCTTACAATAATAAAGCATTACAAAAGGGATATAAAATAAGAAATTATTTACCACCATCTTCTTCATAAATTAGAAACGAAAAAACCATTACATAGTAACAAACATAGATAACACTCCAACACCATGTATTGTATGGAGAGGGAAATGGAAAACATGGAAGGAAATTTGCTTTCTATTATCCCTTTTAATATTGTGATTCTGTCATATATATAAAAATAATGTAATTATGAAATAAAAAGTAACTAAACTAAACTTTCTTTGTCGACTACAGTAGCAATTTATTTTAAATTTTCTATATTACTCGTTTGTTAGAAATTGATAGGAAATCCCTAATATAATTTTGAGTACAAATATACTTACAATAAAATAATCAGTTATTATTCCGTCCAAAAAAGAGTCTGACTTAACAAGAGCAAGGGAATTGCAACAAGTTGATGAAAGTTATGACAAGTAGGTGTGATCCATTGTAACTAACTTTTGTAACTGTCGACGACCAAACACTACATATCCAAAGGAGAAGTGATTTATAGCTATAACTCCATTATCTGGGCTGTTGAACTCATTTATTGCAATAAATATATGCGCAAACATTGATCATAAACAAATTTAATTATGATTTTCTCACAGTTTTCCCACCATAAAATATTATTATTTAGGGAAGTCGTAATTGTATGGAGGTCAAAGCTTTAGATGAGCCGCGACGTCATAGATTATTGCCTAGTTGCGCCGTATAAATGGTCAACCGCTGGGCACACTAGAAGCGCAGACATGCAGGACGCACCTACAGGACTTCCATTGTACGCGGTTTTAATCGTGCTACCACAGATGTAAGTGTATCTTTGTTTCACACAGAAATTTTTTTTACTCAACCTATTAGCATCATCAGTGAGATATTTTTGAAAAAAGTATTACTTTTTATATTTTATTTTATATTATATGTTTATTTCAATCTCTAATAGTATTTTTTTTTTAATTATATGTTGTTTATTTCTTTCATTAAGTAACACTTCACGAATGTTTTTTAAAACATCTAAACAATAGTTAATCTGACAATAAATCAAGAATAACATAGTTTTCTTATGAAATATTCCAAACAATTTTTCTATTTAAACTCATGTATGTATAATTATTGCATAAAAATTTGTGTTTTTTACTATAGGCAGATTCGAAATGCATTACAAAATATGTAAATAAATATTAAAACACTATTTCAGCATTATTTTATTACTAAAGTTTATCATTGTGTAGAAAGTACTAGATTGGGTTTAATTTACCTTTATTTAAAAAAATTAAAAATTTTGTACTGAAGTTCAAATAATTCTTGTTTTTATCTATAGATTTACATTTTATTTTAACTATTATTATTTATTATTATTACTAAAACTCGGAGGGACCTTATCGGTGTAGAGCACTTAGCTGTAGCCTTTGTACTCTCTTCCCATCCCTACCACAGGACTAGCTTAGTGGATACCTACCTCTTTGCAGAAATCAAGTACCCACCTGATGCTAGATCTTCTGATATCCTCTGGTGTACATACCTGCCAGCCAAACCACTTTCTCCTTGCAGCTCCCAAAGCAGGACACTCACAGAGTACGTGAATTGGGATTTCCTCTTGGTCCTCGTCGCATCTCTTGCTCACAGGGGACCTAGATTTTCCAATTTTGTATTGGAACCCCCTCAGATTCCCATGGCCTGTAACCAGCTCTACAGTAGCTCTGAGTTGATGTCTACTTAAGGAGAGTAGTTCTTTGCCCCACACATCTCCTGAGTAGCCCCACAGTACCTTGGATTTGTTACACCCAAAGGTTGCATTCCATTCTTCCCTGCACAACCTGTCTATATGTGCCGTGATCCTCTTGCGCCCCTCCCGAGGCGGCATGCCCACTGCCCTCAGCAACGGTCCTTGGGTTATACACCCTTGTTTTGCTAAGGCGTCAGCTCTCTCATTCCCTATCCAGCCAGAATGTCCTGGAATCCAGGTTAGGTTGAGTGAATTATGCTTACTCGGCTCTGCTGGAGAAGCCATAGTCTCAGCCACCAACCTAGAGCTGGTATTAGCCTTACCTAAAGCCTTCAGAGCTGCCTGACTGTCCGAGAAAATACAGATGGTCTTGCCCCTCCTGCCAAACCCTATTATTTCCTCAGCACATAGTTTGATCGCGAGCACCTCCCCCTGGAAGACAGAGTTGTAGTCCTCCAGGCGATGACAAAATCTGTCTTGGTGTCTCGGTCCACTAAATCCTATTCCCACTCCTTCCTTCATCTTGGACCCATCGGTGAACCAGATTTCACCATGTCTGGGTCTATACTCCGCCCATGCCTCTCTTGCAGGAATAAGGATTTTGTAGTTTCCTTTTTCCCTTTTAAGAGACAATATCTTATCCTGAGGTTCTATCCAGAGCTCCTTCAGTGAATCCCCAAATAGCTGTTTATGAAGTTTGCTACTTGTCTTCCACTGCCCAGTACAGCTTAGCCGGTATGCAGTTTTCATTGCCTCCATCCTAATTTGAAGACTCAAGGATGGAAAACCCAACATAACCCTCATGGCCGCACATGGTGTGCTTCTCCTTGTAGCAGTTATACCTCTAAGGAAGAGCCCCTGCGCGCGGTCCAGCATTCTTTTACTTGTTTCTTTCTGTGTCCTGTCCCACCAGACGATAGAGGCAAAGACCAACCTCGGCACCACAATGGCGGAATAAATCCAGTTCATTTGACGTGGACCCAAACCCCATCTTGTCCCTATTGCTCCTCTGCATTGCCAGAACGTAGCTATGGCTTTTTTGCACTTATTCTCCAAATTCTCACGCCAGAGTAGCTTCCTATCCAGAATAACTCCCAGATATTTAGCACTCTCAACGTAGCTTATTTTAGTATTACCAACTTCCATCATCTCCAGCGATTTAGTTTTATATCGCCTAGTGAAGATGAGTGCCACAGATTTCTCTCCTTGAATGCATAGTGCATTCTCCCTGCACCATGCTTCTGTTACCTTGAGTGCCTCTTGAAGCAGGTCTTTGAGGACCTCTTCAAATGGTCCCCTAACAAGGATAGCTATGTCATCCGCATATCCTACCACCTTGACACCCATTCCACTGAGTGTCCTTAGTAGGCCGTCTACGACAAGGCTCCACAGCAAAGGGGATAACACTCCACCCTGCGGGCAGCCCTCCGAGACCATCCCATTTATCGTGCACCCCATCCAGGATATTTTAACTAATAAATATCTACTTTTAATAACATCATAATTCTAATAAGGTTGATCAGTTAGTTATATAAAATTTATTTGATTATTCTATTTTTAAATTAGTATCATCAAATAAAACCCTGATTTTACAAATATCATTTTCCTGCAGAAATTAATATTTTGAAAATTTATTATTCTAATTTTATTTAAATTTATATTGCTTTCAAACATGTTATGTTTACTCGTGGACGTGTTATTAGATTTATATTCAACGTATTTCTTTATAGATATACATATGTTTACTTTGCAAGCTTTGATATAAATTTTACATAAAGTACAAATATGACGGAATATAGTTTACTTGAGGTATGGTTAGAGTGTTCATAGTTAAAATTAGCCACATGTAAAATAAAGATCAAATGTTTTAATACAAATGAATCAAGCAATTATGTAGTAGTACAAGTAGATTGTAAACTATAGCTGGCAAAAGACTGAAACTAGAATGAATCATGATCGTTCGTGTATGACAAAACATACATAAGAACTGGCCACTATTAAAATAGGTATAAGCTAGTGAATGAATTCCTGTTATTATTGTAATGAAAAGAGAGTCAGATCAAAAGAACCGGAACATGATCAGACATTGATTTTTAAAAACATATTTCTCCACGCATGTGTGGGTACGTAAATCAAGTAGCCAACTGCCCTGTTTATTTCCAGGATTTCATATTTAAAGGTACTTTACGGGTCACATTTTGTATAACATACTTTTTTGAATTTAATAAAAAAAAATAATAATATATTTGAATGGAGTATATATATATATATATATATATATATATATATATATATATATATAGAGAGAGAGAGAGAGAGAGAGAGAGAGAGAGAGAGAGAGAAAGAGAGAGAGGTTATCTAAGACAGACAGAGAGTATACAAGAAGGTGGAAAAATACACATTATAACTTATATTGGTTATGTAATAAATATATTTTTTTTTTTAATTAGGCCAATGCACGTTGAACCTGCTATGATATGTTTACAAATTATATTTTAAACAATCTTCAGAAATCTTTATTAAAAGTATTTTAGTAAAATTTATTATTTTGAAAATATTTGTTATTTAATAATATCAGAAAGGACGTTACTTATATACATGTAACAGAAGAAACTACTATTTATTATAAGATTATAAATAACAAATTTATGTTAAGGTTAAAATTTCATTTTATTACTGGTCCTGCTTCTGCAGTTGCGGTTTCAGCAACGGGAAACTAAGTAAATTAAATTAGGGATTCAGAGTGCAAAGCCATAAAATTAAATTCAATTAATTAATTTTTTCAAGGTATTCAAGAGTAAGGATTTCATTTACCATGATGTCCTTAACCTAACATATTTTTTTAAATTGCCAAAGTTTTTACATTTTTCATGTTTTACAAAAGTTATTAAACTCTCCATTAAAAAACTACCCCATAGATCATTGTTGATTGTATATTTTACAAAATCTATCTTTGCTTCTAAACATTATATTTTATTTTCTCAAAACGTCAGGAAACTTCAGTATGTAAATAAACATAAATAAAAAGAGGCAAAGTTTTATAGTTGCTAAAAAGTCTCATAACACACCACAAACCTGTAGCAGGACACGCAAGCAAATACTCATTTGTACTTGAGTAGTTTTGACGCTATTTATTATAAAACGTAATAAAAAAAACGTAGTTTACAAACATTACAAATTTTAACAGCAATATCAGGAACAAAGATGTGGTAACATGTTTTCGGAGTAATCCATAGTAAAAAAGGTGAGGTAGAAGCCATACAACATTTATTCTAACTGAAATCCCTGATTCAAGACTTACGACTCCATTGGAAGTGTCATAAAGGAAAAAAACAACACCTTACCAAGTAATAGTATTGAATACTTCCCATGTTAAAATTATTTGACCGTTTTATTTATAATGAAAGATTTTTCATGATACTGCTTTGATTGCATATTACATTCTCTACCTAATGGCCTTTGCATTTGTATATACATTTTATTAAGTAGTCTGTGTTAGAAAGCCTTGTGATACAACCTGGATAGGAGTTATTTTTTTTTACTTTTATCAAGTTTTTTGCTACATGAGAAAGTTCTCTTCGATTTTCAAGTAGCTTACTCCACACGTTTTTCAAAATTCCACAAATGCCTTGTCCAATATATAACACACACACACACGCGCGCGTACGCTCACACACATTTACACACGCACGCACACACTCTCTCTCTCTCACACACACACACACACACAGACACACTCACCACTTACATACACATACACACACACACACACACACACACACACAAACACACACACACTTACACACACACACACACACACACACACACACACACACACACACACACACACACACTCACACACACACACACACACACGCTCACACACACACACACACACACACCACTTACACACACACATATTGTTATTTCTAGTTTCTATTACTCGTTATTTACCTAATTAAAGATTATTATTGGGCTTTCTCCAGCTGCTGTTTCTCCTTGGACTTCCCTCAAATCTATTCCTTCTCTAGTTTACTCGAAGTTCACACTAGATCTTAATACTCGTATTACTTTTTAATTATATTAACATCGAACACAATAACATCCTGCTCTCATGAATATAGAGCAGAATTATCCAATAGAATATACTCTTTCCATATGCTAGCACAAATTTTTAATGAATTCCCAAGTTGAACATTATATTACGCCCTAAGTTTCTAAAACTCTACAGACTGTTCTCTACAGACCTATTCTTGCTGATAATAAATTTTGATGCACGTACAATTAGTACAAAATATAATGAATATTTCTTAAATATCTTATAACTTACATGACTTGTAATTGATCACTCTGTGTTTATATTAATGAATACATTTACAATTTATCAATTGTACAAATATATAAATAAAAATTTCAATATATGATTTATTGAATAACAAATTACTTGTTAAATTTTAGTCTCATTCTGGAGTTAATTATTTAAACTTTTATGATAGTTTTAACAAAATTTGTATTTAATTATTCTTGTATTGTATTTTTGAATATGTATATTTTGTCCTTCTTACAACACAGTATACAATTCAATATTTTATAGAAATATGTGAATGTAGGTAGAATAAGCCTACTATAATGACCAGCGTTATTCTAAGATACTTCACTATGCATGGTTAAGTAATATTCTTAAAATATGTAAGTGTAATATAGGGTGGATATTAAAGAGGTAATTATGCATTTACACTGTTGTTTTGGATATTTCCTTAAATACCTACAGTTCATTTTAAGTTAGTAATGAATATTTTTCTTAATATTAATATCAAAATAGTAAGTAACCACAGTTCAATGCAACAGTCCTTCAATCATTAGAGCAACGTAAAATGTTCTTCTTTAACCGTTCCAGATCTATTGCGTACAACGTATATTGGAATGTTCCGACGGAAGTGTGCAAGTTTAGGTACAACATGTCGTTCGAGTATGTGGGACAAGACTATGGGATCACTATAAATGACAAGGATATATTCAAAGGAAATAAAATAACAATACTTTACAATCCTGGTCTGTTTCCTGAAGTTAAAGGCTACAAGTATCCCATGATTTGGAACCTATTGGACGAGTCTAGTTTGGAATACATCAATGGGGGTTTACCCCAGGCGGGTGACATGATGAAGCATCTGGATGCTTTCGAAGCTCAGGTTAATGAAGCTGTCCCGGATAAGAAAAACAATGGTGAGAATATGTTGTTTCTTTTAATATAGGCTGCAATAATTGTAATGTCTTTTAGAAACCTGAATGATTCAAGCTTTAAAAAATGGCTACACTCGAACAGTTTAAACGTAGATTCTGGAAAACTAGTTATTACGTTTCCCACAACTACATCATGTTATCTTAGGGGTATTTTGAAAAGTAGGTTAGCATTTATTTTAAAATTAATTTCTGTTTTCGTAGGAATATTTTGAAAACTATGTCCAAATCCTTTCCGGTTGCCTATTTTTTCTGCGGTATCAAATGTAATTAACTGGCCTCCAAAAATCTAAATCTGTATTAATTTATGCTCATATTCCCTTAAACAAAAGATATCATTTTCCTAAAAATAAATCGAAACCTGCTCTACTTTGAACTTTTTCCCTTAAACCAAAATTATTATCTTTCCCGTTATACAAAAGTTACTTGCACTTTAAAAATATAAAGAGACTTAATATTTCTTTTTAAATGACGAAATTTATTATAAAAACGAAATAAAATGTTCAAGTTTTTCTGCTTCATGTTTTCTTCCAGCTAAATGTAAAAATAATTAATACTCAATAAATATGTCTGAGTCCATCCTAGTTCAATATTTCCTTTAGCGTATGCAAAAGAAATTAACAAATATTGGCATGAGTGTATACTCATGTAAAGATATAGATATATTTTAGATATATTTATAAATATATAACTTTAGTATCTCTTTTTTAGTTTTAGAATAATTACAAAAAATAATTTGTAACTATATAATAACTATACTTTTTAAAATTGAGTATTTCAAATAAAAACGTTAAAATAAATTTATATTACGCCCTTACTAAACGGTTTATTTTTTAAGGAGCTCAAAAAAATAAATAATGACTTGCTTTACTTATTTTATCCAATGACATTTCAGCATTTCTCCTCCTAGCCTCCCAGTAGAGACAATGCTGGTTTCGCTCTTTCACATCTTGCAATGCTGTGCAATTCTGAAGATGTGGCGCGTCCATCTTTTGACAATTGCACAGAGGGCAAATATCTGAAGCTGCTAATCCTATTTTATATAGGTGGGCTTACAGATAGTCATGGCTCATAAGCATTCTGAATCTGGTAACAGCTTTCAATCTAGGTAGGCTATGTGGTATTAGCACTGTGTGCGCTAGGCCCCTCCATATCTTTTCAGCGCTCATTTCTTTTTGTCTTTCCCTTGTTTTTTCATTGATAGTAGATTCATTCAGGCTTCTTGCTGTCATTAGAGATATAGGATTGTCAGGCTGTCGCAAAGTATATCCTTTCTTCGCTAGCTGGTCTGCGCGTTCATTTCTTTCAATGCCCAATGTATCACAGTTATTCAATCATCCCTGCCAGGTCCTGTCGTCCAGTCATTGTTTGCATGCAGTTTGTGGAGGTATTACTAGTTAGTGCAATTATAGCGACCTGTGAATCCACAAATTACACAGCTCTTGCCGACTTTACAGAGAACGAACAAAGTTTTTCAGCTTAGTTAAATTAAATAATAAAAGGTATTTTGTTTTATATATTTTTAATTACAGTAGAGAACGACTTATATTGTTTTGTGTTTATTTTTTTAGTATTTTTTAATTTGTATTTGGAGAATATCTATAAAAGAGAATGAAATTGTAACATTTAAAGATTCATCTTTGGAGCAGCAGTGTAAGTTTATTAACGAATAAGATTAAACTAGACGAATACGAATAAAAATACTTGATTTTTACTTTTACATTAGCCAATGCCCGCAAGTGGCTGTTGAGCCATTCTAGTAACGACGAATTCTGGATAGCTGGTCGTCCAGCTCAGGACAGGTTGAAATGTGGTCCCCATTCATGACACCATCCAGACGGAGCGGGCACGTATCGGATTCTGCAAGGCCAAACGGTAGATGTGGGCCTGGATATAGTCGTGTCCCGTCAAGAGTCGAAAGTCAGCCACTGCAGTTGCCCTATCGCTTGTGGGCACCAGAGGACCGCGACTGCTAAGTGATGTCCACTGTTTCCCTCTGCTGGCTTCCTCGTGCCCTTGTTTCATGGAGTGTTTCATGGCTGTATCGATAAGATGTTTGGCCGAGGTGAGGCTGGCTTGTGCGTAGGGTTGTTGCATCTGTGCTCCATTTTTTGCTAGATCACCTGCTGTTTCGTTACCTGTGATGCCGACGTGACTTGGGATCCACTGAAGGCTAATTGACCATTCATTTTGCAAAAGATGTGAGATTACTTCTCGGCAGTAGAATGTGTTAGAACAGTCTGTTGAAGAGTTGTCGGCGGTTGCAGATACGAATAAAAATGGCTGTGTGTAAAGACTTCCAAATTATTTAAATATACGTACTGTGGAAGGTGAGGCTTATATATATTTTTTTTTAAATAAAACTTTTGAGAAGGCGTTTTCTATAACACTTTTAAATTCCAAATTTTTGTTTCTCTTTTATAACAATAATAAGTGTTTTTGTTTTCCTTCAGGTTTAATTGTAATTGATATGGAACACTTTGGCGCAACATGGGAACAAAACTTTATAGACATGGAAATCTACAAAATGCTGTCCAGACAACGCATCTTGAAAAAGAATGCTTCAATTAACTCGGTAGATCTGGAGAGACAAGTAAGCTACAAATTAGTATTATGCGAGTTTAACTTAAGTAATTATTACAAAACAATAATAATAAAATCAAACCGTTAAATTCAAATTATTCTTCATTTTTTTAAAGTTTAAAAACTACTCATTCTTTACATTTACTTAAATCCTTCTAGAATTGTGTTACTTAAAAAGATTCAACCTATAAAATATACGAGATATTAACAAATGTAAATTATATGTTTCATATACTTATCTTATGCAGAGTTTAACACTTCATAATTTATACACGAATTCTGTTGATTAGTGTTATATATTTTCATTCTAGTATAAAAATAATTAGACCTTTGTCTGATCGTCGTAGGCGTATGAGGTGCGCCCTCAGATAGATGAACTGAAGGGTAGATTCAAAATGGGTTGGATTAAGGTAGGATTATGGTAATGTTGGGATGCTGAGAAATAATCTCGGCCATAGTCAAGGTTGCTTCAAAGATCATGATTTTTATGATATATAGTGTTCATAATAAAACGCCTTGAAATTTAATTAAAAACATAATATTACTGAATAATTTATTAATAAACGATAATTCTGATTAAAACGTTTACCCATTAGAAACTTAGAGACAATTACCACAGTATTTAATCTTTCACATTTACCAAATCTGCTTTTAAAAAACAATACTTTGACCATGTAGGCTAAGCTGGAATACGAAAATGCAGCAACCAGGTTCATAGTGAAGACTCTTCAATACGGAAAAGCCATTAGACCATATGCTAAATGGGGATATTACCAATATCCTCAGTGTTTCAACTCAGTAGGGTTTGACTATTGTTCCACCAGAACTGAGGAAGACAATGACCAGTGAGTATATACTGTAATTTTTATTTGATTATTCGTGTTAGTTTTACATCTGAGATTAAAAGAATAGCCAGCGAGTACTTAGACGTGATAAAACGAACTTATACAAACCAAGTGTTTTAAATTGTTTCAATTATGTTTATTGAACAATCAAATATAATCCACTTTCTTCTGTTTTATATTTCCACTATCTTCTTTTAATCTACTGTATATAAAAGATTGCGAGTATCCAATTAAAACAATCACAAGAATAACACTTACATGTCCAAGATTTATTTCCTAATTTTTGTTCCACCACCATTCAGAAAAACAATGATCATTGAGAATATATTTTGTTTTTTACTATACCTTTTGGTTCTGCTTTGCCATCGATTCCGAGTGGGTGTCATATATAAACAGTTAAAAAACCTCCAATAATAAAAATCTTTAATATAACGCCTACACGTGCATAGGTGGTCTGCTATTTTTTTGTTTTTTCACTTTAGCTAGGTTATTTGAAAAACATAAATACAAATCCACGTCAACTAAAAAAGAGTTTCATTTAATGATTCAATATTTAAATTTGATTTGAAACGTAAATTGAATTGTAAAGAGTCTAATAAGTGCTAATAAAAACAATGCTTTCGAATTTCCTCGAAAATTAAAAATAAAAGTGTATTCTTTCACAGACATTATGATTATGGATACTCAAAATCCGATATAATGATGTCCAGAGAAGTCTAATTCAATGCGTTTCTATTTATATCTGCCCATATGATTTACCTTCAGCCTTTTCGATCAAAATACCCATTTCTGTATTTAAAGAGAGTTGAAACTTAAAAAGGGACTTTCGGGAACTTGAAAAGTAGGACAGCTATGCGTTCTTTATTTCCTTCCTATTTATATCGAAAATATAAAACTGCAAAGCACTCTTAAATTATATATACTTCTAAAAATGCAATGTTATTACTTTGTATAACTATGTACTAGAATACTTTAGTATACTTTACCATAAAGAGTTAAATTAGTATTTTAATTTGTTTCCAGAATGATAATATTATGGAAAGAGACCCACGCCGTGTTCCCTTCCGGATACTTGCCGAGAGAAGGCAGTGCCGAAGACAAAGCTAAAAGAACCAGAGGACAAGTAAGGGAAGCAAAACGAGTGCTTAAAAGGGCAAATAACTCTGGCCTGGTTTTACCTTACATTACGTACAAATATTACTCAGAGGATGGATACATACTGGAGGTGAGGGAGAGCGTTAAATATGTTTGACGCCTTTCTTAAATACTATTTTCATATTAGAAATCCTATATATTCCTTTTATTGTTGTTATTGTTATATATATATATATATATATGTATATAATGTTACCAAATGTTATCATTTACGTAACAGTATAAGCAAATGTAAATAATAGAATTAATAAAAGCTCCTATATTAGAGTAAAAAGGTTATTACTTCCCTCATCCAATCTAATACTGAAGTTGTAAAAAAGGAACGTAAAAAAACGAAAAGAAAACAATAGTTGAAAAAATTTTTCCTATATATAAATAAAATTATATACATATTTATAATGATTTTAAATTAAAACAAATAGATCTGTGCAAGCTAGATGCTAGTTGGCTTGACTAAATACAACTTTTAACGTTTGTTAATAATACTTTTGGATTTACGCGATTTCTTCAAACATTTATCTTCTCTATTTTTGCTGTTGCCGGATGGATTAATCTTACGATTTACCACATTTTGAAGAAATAAACTAGAAAACGTTGACCTTTTTTTAATTATTGAACTTTAAGAATACTAACGTCTTACGTCCACCATTACAGCTTTTGTTGAGATATTGATATGAAGCAAGAGATCACTGCACTGCTTACAACGAGACACCCTTAACACTCGCCAAAACTCTAGAACGCATCTGCATTTTGGGAATTCATGGGGGAAAACAAAAATTACTTTACCGCATACAACGGTACGCAAAGAAAATTATTCGGGCTTCCAATAAATGTTTATATAAATACGGCATGCAAAGAAAACTATTCGGGCTTTAAAAAATGTTTATATCAATACGGTACGCAAAGAAAATTATTCGAACTTCCAAAAAATGTTTATATCAATACGGTATGCAAAGGAAACTATTCGGGCTTCCATCAAATGTTTATATAAATACGGTATGCAAAGGAAACTATTCGGGCTTCCAAAAAATGTTTATATCAATACGGTATGAAAAGGAAACTATTCGGGCTTCCAACAAATGTTTATATCAATACGGTACTCAAGGAAACTATTGGGGCTTCCAAAAAATGTTTATATCAATACGGTATGCAAAGGAAACTATTCGGGCTTCCAAAAAATGTTTATATCAATACGGTACGCAAAGGAAACTATTCGGGCTTCCAACAAATGTTTATATCAATACGATATGCAAAGGAAACTATTCGGGCTTCCAAAAAATGTTTATATAAATACGGTATGCAAAGGAAACTATTCGGGCTTAAAAAATGTTTATATCAATACGGTACGCAAAGAAAATTATTCGTACTTCCGAAAAATGTTTATATCAATACGGTACGTAAAAAAATTATTAGGGATTCCAACAAATTTTTATATCAATACGGTACTTAAAGGAAATTTTCGGGTTCCAAAAAATGTTTATAGCCATACTGTATGCTAAGGAAATGAGTCGGGCTCCCAAGAAATATTTATATCAATACGGTACGCAAAGAAAGTTATTCGGGCTTCCAAAAGATGATTATATCAATAAAGTATGAATCGGACTTCCAAAAAATGTTCATATAAAGCTCTATAAACTTATATGGTGTATTTTTAATTAACTATATATTTAGGGTTCATTAAAACTCTTACTTTTTCTAATCCACAGGAACGTATTTCCTGTAATCTGAGGGTGTATCGGTCCCATCAACTTCGAATTGACGCACTCTGCTGTATATATATATATATATATATATATATATATATATATATATATATATATATATATGTACAGTACTTGGTCACTAGCTGCCTCTTTCTAATAACCGTATTTTAGGTTTTAGAAATATTTATTTGAAAAATTACTTATTCACTTACGACTTCTTTTACAGGAAGACCTATTGAACGTCATCGCAGTGCCTAAAGAGGAAGGCGCAGATGGAGTGGTGATATGGGGATCTTTTTACGATTTCATTTCACGAGAGAAATGCCAAGCATTTGACGATTACGTCAAAAAGTCTATAGGTCCTATTGCAAAGAAGTACATTTCTTAGATAATAATCAAAGTTTTTACATGTATTTACAGTTTAATATTCTGAAATAAAATTATTTTAATAAATTCTGTGCTACGTATCTCTTATTTATTTTAAACACTATTTGGTATAGATTTATATTCAGTATGTTTGCAAATCTGATTCATTTTTTTTACAACGAATTGGTAACTTTATTATGTGTAAATTTTTACCGGAAAACTGTGGTTGTAATTTTAGCATTATAGTATAGTTGTATTACTTCTGTGCTTCAGCGAATTTATAGGTTTTTAAATGCGTACGTTTTAGGTTAATAAAGAAACTTAGATTACGTTTTTAAATATTAATCTGAAATATTGTTATAATTTAGTATTATTTTCAAATTACGAACTGTCCGAACAAGGATTTTCTCTACTATAACTTTATATTTTAATTTGATTTATTAACACTAGCAAGACACAGTAAAAGTCAAGGACAGATGACCCTACTTTCAAGAAGAGATAGGTATAAATCTTGTTTCTAAAGAGATCTCACTCAACACCTATTATAATAATTTGTATGAATATTTCTCACAAATTACGATAGGATAAATGAAAGTTGTTCATTTCAACTGGTTAACTTTTACCAAAAATTAAAAAAAATAGGTGTTTGCTTTAAAGTCTCGAAAATAATGGGTCTCCGAAATACCATCAGTACGTATAACATTCAGGTCGATGACATACATACCGTAATTTCCAATCTCTACAGGACGATTAGATGAAACTATGCCTGCTGTATAACAACTCTGTGAACAACATAGTCAACAGAATCTGACATCAGAGATATTACTTGGTAGCGATGATTTTAATGATCTAATTTAGTTAATTAATTTCGATGGAAACTTTAGACGTTGGTGGAGTTGCGTTTATCAATATCTTTCAAGCTATACATAAAATTCTTTTCCTATAATTAATAACTATACTTTATTATAAAATGTCTAAATCACAAACAATATAATCACAAGAAAATGTTTTTTTTTTTATATTAAACACAAATCAAAGCTCTCGGCTAATTGGTGATATCAGCATTATCAGGAATAAATACTACTCTATTGTAGATAAAGCATATCCGATCTACTGATCCAAGAATACACTTTTGACTCTTTAATTGCCAGGTTGTTTAAATACGTTTTTAATGTCAATCACAAAATTATCAAGAAATTAGATATACAAATTATATCAAACAAAATTCATAATTTTAGTGATACATAAAAATATGATATATAAAACTTAGAAGAAATATACTAACTCAAAGTACAATATATTTACAAACACGTTAATGGCCAACGGACTATAGCCAGCAGCTTCCTACCCTTACGCTGAGGCTCCACTTGTCGTAATCTATCGCGCTACATAGCCTGAGAAATGGGATGATAGTGGACAAACGGAGATAGCAGCAGAGTGTAGCGCGAAAATAGAACAGGTTCCATTTTCGCGCGACACTTCATTCTGCAGCGCGCAGTAAAAGGTTGTCGCTACAGACTGTCTCTAGTGGAGTCCCTCCGATTCTTTACTGTCTTCCCATTTCTAACCACACTTTGTAGTGCGATAAATAATGACAGTTGAGCCCCAGCTTTATGCAGACAATCTTGTTATGTTCTGACTGTATTTTACCTGTGCACCAGGTGTTGCTTATGTCACCATTGGAGTAGAAAAGCTCTTAATGGATGGATATGATCACATTGCCAAAATAAACAAAATATTTCAAAAATGATGGGCGTATGATAATAATATAGGAAAGGAAGAGTAAATACCGCATAAATTGCATGGCAAAATACGTTTTTTTAAAAAAGCATGAATATAAAGATGAATAACAGAAGCGAAAAGTCAACCAAAGGATCACCTTTATTCTAAATTTGGAATAGAGTGTAGTTTAAATTGACAGAAATTATATTTTAACAATCTCTAAAACCAAACTAAAGTATAGATCAAATTGGAAAGTTTTTTAGATTTTATGCTTCTTATTGAAATTTGTTACCCGCGGTTGTGAAACAGGTAGAAGGCCGTTTATAAAGATGATGCATACTGTTTCACCTCATAGATTAGCCTTTGCACAAATAATTCATAACAAGGTATTACAAGGTAGTTTATTTTATTCATTTTCGCCATTTCTTTTAACCAACAAGCAAACCAATTGGATATTTCTTTTCCAATTCTTTTCATAGCAATTTAGCGAACCGTATTAACGAACATATAAAAGTGTTTTTTTTTAAAATCTATTATGGGCTTGAATATTAACGTAAAAGGTGGTTAAATATATAAATCATTAAATGTAAGGTTTCGTAAGCCACAAAGGCGCTAGTTTACGTTACGTTACTGTAACTGTAGGATATTATAATGAATATGCACAATACCCTTTTCTATTTGTCGTTGATTAGACCTACGTAACAAACCAGTGCGGGAACTATTGTTTCAGCACAGGCTGAAATTGTGTCATGGTTCAGCGAATTCGCCGCCTTGACCTTGGCTTAGAGCATGAATATTACAATGAAGGTTTTAAGGCCGTTCTGCAGACTGTCCGAGGAATGGTTACAGAACAATCGCTGTACGTAGTTCTTTCTAACTTAACTCTGTTTCAGTTCGTGAACAATGGGCAGAGCCTCAAAAGTTTCGAACAGATTTAATTTTTACGAAATTCTCGGAAATAGCTTGTGATTCGTTATTTAGTGATACTATATATAGAGCACTATTCTCTTAATATATTTAATAATCATTTTATACAACATAAGTTAAGTCTATATTCAATTTTCGAAAATAATTAAAAAAACAAACCTTTTTAGTGGGGTGGAAAATATTTCTATATCAGGTGAGAGGCCCTGGTCACTTGATGCTATGGTCTTTTCTAGGTTTTGGTAGACCTTGGTCTAGGTCTGAGTCTCTGTCATTAGAGCGTCCAATGATATTATTCAGTTATTAGACACGTACGTTGAAAAGATCTACGAGGAACTACTTTTAGTGTGTAAAAAATTACTTTTTTGTTGAAACAGAATTGTAAACGGTGTTTAGGGGTTACTTTTTAATTCAGCATGCGATGCCAAATATTTATTGAGACATTTGTTGTTATTTTGTATATATATATATATATATATATATATATATATATATATATATATATATATATATATATAATATGTAATTGTATAATTAATAAACAAAAAATATTTTAAAAACAAGAATAATTATATTACATATATTCTTCAAAGCTTTTCGCCGATAAAACAATACCAGCATCTTCTTCTGTACTGTAAATAATTATCTAACAAAATATTTTTACAAAAATTAAATCATATGTACTACAAACTACCATAACTTTATAAGTATTGCACTTTATGTATTTTTTCTATAAAATCAATGACCTTTTAAATAATTTGGTGCCTTGATCTCACTTGAATCTGTTCATCAATTAATCTGTCTTTAACTTTATGTTTATAATTTTCTAATGTTTCAAATATATTCATCTTTAATCATTTGTTTAATTCTTTTATTTATTTCATATTTTCTATTTCAGGAAATGTGTGTCCATTATTTATACAATGAGTACCCAAATTTGATTTGCATATTTCTGGTTGTAAATTTCTTTTAATTTCTTTTCTATTTGTCCTGCATATAATTTATTACAATCTTGACATTTTATATTATATACATCATTTCTTTCGTCCATATTATTGTGTGTATTGTTATTGATTATTATATTTTAAATTTTATTATTAAATTTTATATCAGTTTTATAGGTAATTTGTAAATTTGTTTCTTAAAAAATCTTGTAATCTTGTTTATTTCGTTACCAGAGAATTTAAAAGTTGTCAAAATTTTTCCTTTTGTATTATTTACAAAGTATTTATTGATTTTCTGTATTATTATTATGTTATTATTTTTGTTATTTATGTTACTTTTCTATTATATCCATTGTCGAATCCAATTTGATGTATTATATTTTTCTCTTTAATATATGTATAAATATAAATAAATAAATATATATATATATATATATATATATATATATATATATATATATAATTATATTATTATATTATATATATTTGTTTGTGTGTGTATGTGTGTGTGAGTGTGTGTTGTTGATTACTTCAAGAAATAAGCAAAAATATTTTTTTTAACAGCCGTCAAATAAAGTTCTAGTCGTAGTGGATTAAATATTGATAAATTAGTTTAAGTAGAATCAGTTGAAGTAAGTAATTATTGATGTCAATAATGTCAAGTATATCACTTAATTAAAAAACCACGTGATAGAAATAGTCAATAATATTATCGAAAAAATGTAAGAAACCCAAATAAACAAATGAGTAAAATTTTACTACAATGTCTATATAAATATTAACGATTTATACCATCTTTATATAAGGAAATCTGAGTTATTTTATTGGACAATCAGATTCTTTAAATAGTTTTGTTTGGTTTATTAAACTTTACCCGTAAGACAAACAATTTCAGACATCTTAACGTCTTTACTTTTACTATTTCTATATGGAAACAACCTTTCCTTAAAATGTTTTTTAATAAATAACAGCCGTTCAAGAAAATACATTGCGTTTATTAACAATCATATGTTACAAATAATTTTGTTACCACAAGACATAATATATACATTTAAAATTTCATATTCGACCTTTATTTCATCTAATTTGTTATAAAATGCAGATCAATCCTTCACCATATACTAAAAAGAGAAAACCGCAACAATAGCATAATTGTGTATAGCTTAAAAATTACCACAAAGAATTTAAACCTAGTTTGATGTTGTTTAATACTCCTAAAAATAAATATGTGATATAAATATATCTTATAATTACTAAATATAACTATCATAGTTTCCTAAACACAATTCCTGGCATTGTTTCAATGCTATGACAAGTAAAATGATAATGTTTGAGCCATTTCAAAGAGAAATTTGTTGTAGGTTTCTGACGAAATTAGAGACAATATTTAAAAAGCTTCATTTAATTTATTTCTGTTAACGATTTTACAACAACAGGCAAACGCCCTGTCAAGACAAAATACAAATGGTTTTACAAGATTTTTATACAACAATAACTAAAAACCTACTTTTGTT
Organism: Prosapia bicincta; assembly: GCA_036971475.1. NCBI lineage: Eukaryota > Metazoa > Arthropoda > Insecta > Hemiptera > Cercopidae > Prosapia > Prosapia bicincta. Next base: position 261,715,422 of record JBAIZL010000005.1, read on the forward strand.
CATAGTATTGATAATGACAGTAGGTGTTGCTATACGTGGTCAAATCCTTGACAGGTTAAAAATTAAATTTGTTTAATAGAACTAAATATTAATATATGATATATTGAAGTCTGAAAATTATATTGGTAGGTTGCTAATAAAAAAATAAGATGTTTTAATGATGCTAAACTATCCCAATTTATCTCGCATAGCTTGTATTGTCATTTATAAACTAAATAATAAAATACTACGACTGAACAAAAAATATACAAAAAATAAAAACAAATGTAGCCGATTCCTATTCAGGTGAAAAACATTTTGAGGGAATTTTTATTGAATAATTACAATTATGAATACATATGTATATACATATGACAGAATCACAATATGAAGTGACAAATTTGAAAAATTTAAAATTAAATATTAAAATTAATTATTTAAATTAAATCAATAAACTAAACTTTGAAAAAACTGTCTCATTCACCACAAGTTTAAAAAGCAGTATTTGAACTGTAGAAGATGCATAAAAGGTAAATTTAACCAATGAAAATTTCAAAAAGGTGTTTTTATTTTAAACATCTTATTAAACATTATACTTATAATATTATAAATAAAATAATAAATATTTATTATAAAAATAAATAATATTATTATAATATAATATTTTATATTAAATATATATATATATATATATATATATATATATATATATATATATATATATATATATATATATATATATATAGGAGAGAGAGAGAGAGTACACTAAAATTAGATTGAAAAATTAATTTTTGACCTTAACATTTTCTAAATAATTTTTTCTACTGCTTTCGTAATTTGGTTTTATCCCTCTTACATAAACAATTCTACCGATAGTTTACGAACGGTTGTTGCATTCCAGGGTACCCTTCATGCTGTCCATGATAAGGATGAAAATTTTCAGGATGTCGATGAGGGGAAGGGTTGCTAGCATGATAATGGTATCCTTCAGGACGTGCAGGATGAAATCCTTGAGGATGTTTAGGACGCTGATGAAATCCTTGAGGATGTCTAGGAGGATGATGAAATCCTTGGGGATGTGATCGAGAAAACGATCCATCTGGATGCCTAGGGTGAGGCCCTTCATTATGTTTTGGGTGAAATCCTCCAGGATGTCTTGGAAATGGTTTAGCAACTCGTGGATGAAACGATGCGGCGCCTTTATTTTTCTTACCGTAACTATACTTGTCCTCGTTACCATTGGGCTCGCCCCCTGCGCCGACGTACTCATCGCTGTTGTGCTCCGAAACACTACCTCGACCGTTAGAGCCTTTACTCCCTCTTCCTACTTCGTCATGTTTCCCGTCTTTGCCCTTGTGCCCTGCTTTAGCCTTGTGCCCTCCTGTACCTTTGTGCCCTCCTTTACCCTTGTGCCCTTTTGTCCCTTTGTGCCCTCCTTTATCCTTGTATACTTCTTCAGTGATTTGTTCGTCTACATCTTTTAGTGAAGAATCTGTATCGATTTCTGTCGAGTAATATGTGTCTGAAAACTTGATACTGCTGTGTGTAGTGTTGTGTCCACTAGTATGGCTGAAATCCTCTTCGTCCGTACCTGGTTAGAAATTCTTATTTAGTTTTTGAATAATTAAAGCACTATCTGTTCATTATTAAAATATACAAGACACAAATATTACAAAATCCAATATAATTTAACGTTAATTTCATGATCAGTAGATATGACAAAAAAAAGGTTTATTTTAAGTAGAAGATTTTCGATCAAAACGAAAATATTGAATACCAAGAGAATTTATTAATTTTCTAAATAAAGCAATAAGTTAGTGCCTAAATAAGTAATAAATCACACGCTACTAAGATTTTCTGAAAAATAAACATTGCTAACAAGAATTTTGTTTCATTGGTTGAGCCATTAGTTTCTTACTATAATGAAAAAGTCAACATGTTGGCAGATTTGAAACAAAAATTTTAGCAATAAATTTTAGTTCTCTTTTAAAATTTAAACTTACATACTCTCATTATATTTATATAATTTTGAAAATACAAAATACAAATTATCCTTTAAATAACCTCAAAGTCCACAGAGAATAACGTTTTGAATTTTCTAACAGTTTTCGTACAATATTACGTGAATTAGTTTAGGTGTAAGACCAAGCTTTGTGCATATCTTTTTTTTAATAATAGCATCTGCGAACGGCAGATTGAATTGAAATGTTTACACTGATATACACATATAAACAGAAAGAAAATTTAAATTGTATTGTCACTCTACCTCTTTATTTTTTAGGGCTACTGAATAGACCACTGAAAGTAATTCACACAATATCACTTGATGCGTTTACATTGAAATGTTTTTTATATTGTAGTTGTATTATATTTATTTCATTTATAGCCTCCTAGCTGTTTTTGAATTTATTGAAATTGTATAAATGGCTGTTATCTAATATGTATTTATTATTGGGCTCCCGAAGATATCAGAGTAGTTTAACATCATATTAGTATTGATACTTTGAGGATCCTATTAAAAACTATGTTTCTGACAAATTCCTCCATCACTGGTCGTTAAGAAAAACCAACTTAATTTAAATACAAACACTTTAAAAAATTTATAAATTATACTATAAAACGTTTTACTTTTTAATGGTTATAATATGATTCAATATAATTAAACCCTATTTCTTGAAATAGTAAGCCTAATATATTTTACTAATACTAGACCCAATACTAATATATTTTAGCCAATACTAGACCCTAAACGGTTGAACCGTTAAATTAACCAGTTTTTTAATTATTGCTTTGTTCTATCCATGAGCACTCTGATTGTACATTTTATATAAACTCTACTTTTAACTTACCTTTTGTGCTGTGGATGTTATGAGAACTGTCCTCGTCATCTCCTTGTGATACAGAACCATCATATGCTGCGTGCTGATCTTTCTCGTCTTCATCATGTCCTGAGAGGTGCTCGTCAACCTCTCTTCCCTTTTCCGTCCCCTTCCCATCATCACTGTCGGGACGTTTTCCTCCAACATATAACCCGTATCCGGCCAAGGCTTCTGCTGTGATACAAAGCAGGAGCAATCCTACTACGGCGCGATGATACATCTTTGTAAATCTCTTCAAGAGGAATGAATGCTGGCATCCATGGAAACTCATATTTTATACTCATAGTTTATACAAGTGCATAAAATTTCAAATAATCTATTGCAAAAGAATTCTTCGCTCCATTAGTCTACTGTGGATTCATTGGAGCAATTAGATAACCTGACCTTCCCAAGGTCAGTGGCAGGTTCTTGCCCATGAAACTTCTCCTTGACAGGAATTTAATTATAAACGAAAGTAATATCATTAGAAATAATACCTGTTTATAACAGGTTTATAACCTTCCATTCAATTACACTATTTTACAACTCAACTAATACACAATTATAAACTTTTATTCTACATTGATATATAAAAGTTACAAAAGTGTTATCTACATTTTGCTAAAACAGTTAGTATAATCAGAAATTACAACAAAAAATATAATAATTATTACTAATATTATTTTGATTTTGTTTATTATTTCGTTAGTAACCTTTTGAGGATGCTAACTGTGATAGCGAAATGTATATAATGGTTTGTATCTATTTTGGGTATTTATTTACCGTGCCCAAGTGTACGAATTTAGCTAAAATATTTATACCGGCCGACGCAGAAGGTCATCAGGGATACGAAAAAAAAACGAAACTCTCGCTCAGGGAAATAAATACCATTTTATCAAATTAAAGTTGGGTAAAAATTCATTGTGGATTAGTCAGAAGTACTACGTTCGGGTATCAACAGCCTGCCGTACTACGGATACATATATTTAAATAAACCTATAAATCCTACGTCTCCAGTTAGGATAGATTTGGTTGTAATTTTATAATTTACTATATACCCATATTAAAATATACCAGTAAAGTGTCCAGTCAGGATAGATTTGGTTGTAATTCTATACAAAATTACATTACCTAATTAGACGTTTAATTCCGCGGAGTAATACTATTTGCCAGGTGACGTCACGTGATCTCTATTCTAGCCTTACATGTGTACATTTGGTTAAACGTATAAAATTATAACCAAATCTATCCTGACTGGATACTTAATAGATATAAAATTAACCTTCCGTGGCAATAACAAACAATAATTACCAATATAGCTTCAGAATATGCTTTTTATTCTTTGTATAGGCATTGTAATGAGGGTGTACAGTGTGCATTTCTACCAGCACTATGGGGGAACTACAATTATTCTAAAATTATGAATTTCTGGGGCGTAAGCAAGATGTGTAATAATTTTTTTTCGTATCCCTGATGACTGTCTGCGTTGGCCGGTATAATGTTTTTCGCTAACATCGTACACGTGGGCACGGTAAATAAATACCCTATTTTGTATTAAGGGATTATAATAACACTAAACGTATTATTTTTAATAATGCTACCGTGCTTCTAATTTTTTTCACAAAATAAGTTTATAATTTAAAAAGTAATTGAAACTATGTGTATTTTACAATGAATAAATTTTAAAATAATAAAAGATTTCTTTCAATATTTTAAAATGTATAAAATTCAAAATTTGCATAGTGTCATTATTTCAGAGAATTTTAAACTATAATCTAAAAACGTTAAGCGCACTGTAGCGTAATTATAAATAATAAATTACCCTTATTATTATTTTGAATAGATAAAACGTTGTCAGGAAACTTATTGGTGTTAAAAATAGACATTTTTTAGACTGAAAGATAAATAAATAAAAACCGGCGTTTCAACTTTTTCATATTTTGAATAAATGTAAATCAAATAATATTTATTCAATGTCATTAATATATTTTTATTAATCTCTTTTCAATAATCAATGGAAAATTTAAACCAATTTATTTAGAATAAATTGAATGTAGAGTGTCTATTTAAAGTATTTACCTGAAATAACCATAAGCAAGAATAAGGAGATTTGTTAAACTCTAGCTTTTGTAGATCGCCGGTTAATTATGTCAGTCAGATTCCTCTGGCTTTGTATAGAAGGTAATACATTGGATTTGAGATTGCTATATTGATGTTTTGTGATATCGGTCAGAGTCCTCTTTAATTATTTCTACATACTCTTGTGAAATTTATTTTTATAATTTTTATAGATGTTCATTTGTAACAAATGAAAAAGGAATATAATAAAAATTAAGAACACTTAAACATTAGAATTGACAATGAATTACAACATATTACTTCAAGTACTATTGAAATCTATAGGGGAAAAGGTATAAAGTAAAACCTTAGTGGGTTTTTCTATGAAACTGTTTTAAACTCATTCATATTTTTAGGCTGTAATAGTAATATCTCTTTGTGTTATCTTTACTTTGTGTAGCAAAGGCATATTAACTTTTTCATCACGCATTCTCTTTTATAACTGTGACAATATAACAGTATAATACATATATTTAGTATTTCCTAGAAGCAGATTTATGGGTTTTTCATTCACCTCTTGTTTTAAGAGAATATTTAATTCATTCACACTGTTTGCGCTCTCACATGTTTATTTCTTTTAGCTATCTGATCGAGAGAGCAAGAAAATAGTAAATATTCTTCTAATCTTATAGCAATATATTGCTAAACCGCAAAGGGGGGGAGGGCAATGGCCCCACCTCTACTGCCTCCAATTTTCACCCGCTGCTTACACTCCGTACGCAATTTCCGTATACGTAATTACTAATTTACCGTTAAAGGATGCAGGGAATTTCTCATGGGTTGCCTATATGAAGAGACTAAAGTCAAATCCAGCCTTAATTCGGTTACACTTGGCGTCATACCACATATAGAGTATTATGTTTATAGAGTTTAAGTTTTTAAATAAATAACAATAACCCTTGGTACAAATATTTAAACACCCTTGATGTACAATTCGCCAACACAGTTTGCATCATCAGAAGGTTACAAACATACCTTCTGATGATGCCAACTGTGTTGGCGAAATGTACATCAAGGGTGTTTAAATATTTGTAGCAAAGGTTATTGTTACTTATTTATCATTACGCTACTATGCTCTGTATAAAACTTTAAGTTTTTAGGTGAAAAATTAAATTTTTACATTTAAAATGGCCCTAGTACTTTGACATTTTTGTTAAATTTAATCTGATTCTGTAATTTGTAAAGAATATTTTTTTTAAATAGGTTATAAAGCTATTCGGAAATTTGCTGAACAGTAATACTAACAAAAAAATAATCCAGTAAAACAATAGCTTACATAGATTGTATAAATAACACCCTAGGTTCGTTTCAATTTTTTGTCTTTATTTAAAAAGATAAAAATTACGAGGGTACAGGAAAGACAAAATAATACTTAAGTACTGGGTATTTAGGGCGTTCGTTAACAGGATCGCTTACCGTTAATACACCTACATTAATCCGGGGTAGGTGAGGTCTATTGGCCCCCCGACTGTTCTTTTAGCCCATTAGAGCAGTTTTCTTTCCTCGAGCAGTATAATTACAAAACGATTTTAAATTATTTGCAAAAATGTAGGGGAAATGTAATAATTAAAAAAATATGTATGGCATGTTGATGTATCGGAGAGATTTGTATCATTCCAGCACTATTTATACTAATGTATAAATTCTAGTAATGCTATAGCAGAAGTGATAAATAGAAGATCCCGTATATTTCCCAACTTCTCTAATTTAATGACTTTTTGTTTTTTTTTTAAAGCCTGTATAACATACGATTATTATTGAAAACATTTAAAAAATAAAACAAAGTTTTTCTGTTACACAGCGAGATGAAATTTTGTATGACCTAATCGAAAGAAAACGAAGGAACTTACAAGATATTTAAGGACAAATAATTTTTAACATATAGTGGATGACAATTGATGTTAATACAGTTGTTTGTAATGCGTATTCATTAATTAGGTTTAAAAAGTTGCTCTACGGGTCGCATTCGAACTCAATGCCTACATCTTTGAAATTCAGCACTTTGGCATTGAGCCAATTTTCCCATAGCCAGAAATCAGTTACATAAAGATGTATATGAAATTATAAGAGAAACGCTCCTTGTAATAACAAAACATTACAAAAGTTGGATAGAATGAGAAAATGATAGCCCACACAAGCTTTATAAATTATAAACGAAAAAAGCGAATAAATAATAACAAACAAGAATAATAGACCAACACCATATAGGTACTGTGTAGTGAGGGAATTAAAAATTAGAGCCACTTGATATTGTGAATATTTCATATGTATATAGATATTTATGTTAATTGATTTTATAAATAAAAAATTAAATAGCATTTTGCTTTGTTCATCTAAGTAGGGATTGATTTTAAAATTTGTTTGTTTACATTTCATTTTTTTTAAATTACATAAATATATATCATTAGACAGACTTATATCTAGGTCATATGAAATATAATACGATTTCTCATGGTATTCTTTTAAATCATGAAAACTTTTATGTTCCTGGGTAGGAAAAACATTATTTTACACTTTATGAGTAATTTTAAAAGCAACGGGTGTTTTTATATATTTTATTTATTTATTTTAATATTTCTAGCCTTTTACATGTATATTGATACATAAAGTGTCATACAAAATAGACAATTAAGCAAAACTTAAAATCAACTTAACATTTGAAAGTGAGTGAAACATTTATCACAAAGTTTTATTATACTTGGAATGAGTTAATTTATTATTTAATGTATCTTATTTATGATTGATTCGTTTATTGTTATCAAAGGATAAATGATAATTAAACATTTCAGCTCCATTGTTCATAGAGATATGGGCAAAAGTTTAAATGGGAACTAGTTTTATTTTATAGTTTTCGTGCCTTAAACAACAAAATCAAATTTTTAATTCCTGTACAGTAATGCCATTGATAATAGATCTATACACCAAACTGCAAACTTCTATCTTATAGGAGTGTAACAAAAAGCTACAGGAGCTGACATTAAAGGAAATCCATTGTTCACAAAAAAACATATGTCGGGTGCGAATTAAATAAAATCATTAAAAATTATTTTCCCATTAAAGCAAAATATAGTAAAAGCTGTATTTTTATAAAATTTGACCAAATACAAAAAGACAGTTATGATTAATTTATGAATTTTTTGTTTAGAAGAATGTAATCAAGAAAAATAATATTAACCTGGCTCACGCTTTAAAGGGAGAGATTTATACGCAGGGCGTGTTTATGAAGCATGTGGTGGTTTCCCAACATTACAAGAAAACCTTCGCATTACGGGGGGATTACCTCGCCGTCTAACTCATTTTTACTGTTTTTTTTCTTTGACAACTGTATGGGTTTAATTTTACTGTAAACAAAGATATGGGCAAATTAATTTTCCTTTTTTTTAACAAAATGAAACAATATTTTATCTCTTTAACTATATTTGTCTAATATGTAAATACACGGTTTATAAAATTTATATACTTATAATCTCATTATGATAATCTATGATGCACAAATCTCACTCAAGACATATATATATATATATATATATATATATATATATATATATATATATATATATATATTTAACACTACCTTTTATAGTATAAATGATCGAATATAGGCTTCATTGAATGGAAAATTAATCGGATAACTCACGATTTTTGTCCATTAATGCACAAATTGTTACTTTATTATTTGTAAGCATTTATGAAACGAAGGTAAAGAATTATCGATATTTTAAGTTTATTATTTTTACTCTACTTTACGATTTGCGTTGGTAAACCTGTCTCATAGATAGACGAGATATTATTTTATAGATTAAATAATATCTCACGAACAAATTTGTAGAATCTAAGAGACTTTAAGGAATAATCGATATTTTAAGTTTATTATTTTTAGTCTATTTTACGATTTGCATTGGTAAACCTGTCTCATAGATAGACGAGATATTATTTTGTAGATTAAATAATATCTCACGAACAAATTTGTAGAATCTAAGAGACTTTAACAGCCTACATGGAAGATAAGGAAGATAACTATACTGGATTATTTATAATTAGTATTTATGTTAACCGTGATTTTAACCTTTTAATGAGGAACATAACAATAGTAAGTAGAAAGATTTAAAAACTAACAATAACATCAATTCCATAGTTGAGAATATTTACAAATAATCTAAAATCACCTAAAAATAAATAAAATTCAAAATATAGGTTTCCTTTATTAAAATAATATAAACAAAACGATAAACTAGACATTGACAGTAATAAAGACGCTGTTTATCAAATTAAATGTTTAACTTATATATCTCGTTAAATGTTATGCGAGACGGCCACAATAACTTTTAGTGAGATGTACAAAAATAAAAAAATGACTTCTTAAACAGTCCTACACAAAACATATGTTTCCAATATTAATAATAAAGAACTTCATCGGTGGAAATTTATTGAAATTTAAATAAATAAAATCCTATAAAATTTTATTTAAACCCTTATGTAAGTTTCAATTGTAAAGCAATTCATCTTCATCGGAAATTATTTCAAAAATAACTTCATGCGTAGATACTTTTGTTATAATTTTTTTAAAGATGATTGTTTTCCATTTAAAATGTATATAAAGATTAAAATTTTTTTTAAATATATTATTAGTGGTGAAAACCTTTTGTTTATTTAAACTTCAATTTTATTTGCATAAAATTAAACTTTTACATAAGAAATATAATTAAATGCGCTGAGGAGTGGCTGAAATACAAAAAAGGATCAGATTCAATTATTAAAATGATTGCCTTGTAATATTATTCAAAGGTCTATCTACTACAGATGAAAATTAATTTTTTAAATTTAAATTTCAGTCAAACACTTGTTTGTGATATCCTTCTTTATAAATTGACATTGACAGTTAATATTTCTATTTCTTTCAGATGTAAATTATTTTTTATTACTTGAATTCATATGTTTATGTGTGAAGAATCATATTATAAGGACACCGTTTAGCTCCTAAAGATTCCAATTGAGAATGAAACGTAGAATGACCCATAGTCTAACTATAAGTCCTTTTATTTTATTTTATTTATTATTTTTTTCTTGATAAACATATTTATTTATTATTGTTTAGCAAATGTTTAATTTTAATTTCCGATTAATTTATGGGACCCCTAACATTGAATGTGCATAATTTATGATGTGTTGGGTGCGTTTGGTTCGATCTAGAAAATTGCAAAAAAAGGATTATGTGAAAAATAAATTGTGGTGTAAGTAACTAATAATTAGCCCTTTAAGTAAACACATCGTCTAATAAGTGTTTTATTGTCCTTTTGTTGTCTCCTATGAGTACATATTTAGTTTTATTCCAATAAATAAATATTCAAAACAAGATTTCACAGTGCTATTGTTTGACAGCAAATATCCACCCAATGAAATGCATGAAACCTTTTCCTAGCAACAAAGATTGAACGACTACACGTGCATTATTATTGTATGCAAAAACCAAATGTGTGAAAAATAACAAAAATTAAAAGGCTCCATTTCTACTCCTAATGTTAGGTATAGTAATAAAGAATTTCAAAACGCAATCATTAAACTATTATCATTTTCATTTAACACATGACCAAGAATTAATACATAAAAGCATTTTTCAAAATGTGTATAATTACATACAAAGATGGGGCTTGGGGATGGGGATTTTCTCCCCCCAGAGAGGTTATACAATTTCTTTTTTTCTTAATATTATTTGAAATGGGCCGACTTTACAAATAAATTTATAATCAATTCAAACTCCTATAATACAGCTTAAATATTATAACTAAAGATAATTTTCTTGTTGAAACAAGTTAACAGCAATAATACCGTTATCACTGTAATAACGCATGTCTTAATTAATACACCCATACGTATTTATTATTCGTGAAATACTTGAATATATGTAACTCACGTCGACGAATATTAGAGATATAAAAGAATTTATCAGTAGGCCTGACTAACTAATTATTTTATTAGAAATGTATAGTTTATAAGTGTAAGAGAATCGTTGTTTTAACAACGAGTGACGTTTTTAGCTGTCTAAATTGTGTTGTAGAGCAAAGTTTAAAAAACAAAAAAAATGTAAAGTCTGTTTTTTCTATTTATTTAATTATTTTTTTAAATTTCCGGTTTATTACCTATCTATAAATTAAACTTAAAACTCATTATTTTCTCTTTAAACTTAGAATGCATTTTAAATACTTGTCAAATACTGTTTAATTTTAACCATTAGAAAAGATGGTTTTTAATTTGAAAGCTTTTGCCTTGGAACTATAAATTAGTTCACAGCCAAATTCGAATTCAAACACCCTAAAGTAGGATTAAGCTCTACAGCTGTAGGCTATATATATATATATGTATATATATATATATATATATATATATATATATATATATATATATATATATCAATTTCACTATATGCACTTAAACAAGAATCTTACTTGGTATTTATGCCAGTTAACTTTCAAAGACTGGTTTTCAAAGACTACCAGTGTGCCCGATGATGGAGACAAAACCAGTCTTTGAAAGTTAAGTTATATATATATGTAGATGATAGATATATTTTAACGTGTGTGTGTCAGCGTGCGTGCATGTGTGTGGGGGGAGGGGGAGTATGCGTGCGTGTGTGGGTGAGTGTGTGTGTGTGTGTGTTTGTGTGTGTGTGTGTGTGTGTGTGTGTGTGTGCGTGCGTGCGTGAGTGCGTGCGTGCTCGCGTGTGTGTGTGTGTGTGTGTGTGTGTGTGTGTGTGTGTGTGTGTGTGTGTGTGTGTGTGTGTGTGTGTGTGTGTGTGTGTGTGTGTGTGTGTTGGCAACTGTGGAGCTAATGTTGAGAGTCCATTTTTATTGTGTGTTTTAGAAAAATCAGTCGCTATAAAAAGTTAACACCGAAATAATTATGGAAATATTTTATAAATAATAATTCAGGATGATTTGCGAGTCAGGTACAACTATTTATTTATACAGGCAACGTTTCAATAACGGCTAAGTTAACGTCTTCAGACCTTATTCCTCCTGCACTCTATTAAAAAAATAGCACCGTGACATAACCTTAGTATAGTAATAAAAATATCCCTTGTAAGCTTTAAATAATTCACAGCACCTTTGTCTATGTGTAATAGCAATAAACTCAAAAATCTTGAATCCTTCAAGAAATAAAATTCTTTTATTTATTGCTATAACAGATGGACAAAAGTGATGTGAGTTAATGAAAGCCTACTTGCGCTGTTTTCATAAGTATTCTAATGTTGTCATGGTGCTATTTTCAATATAGAGTTTAGGAGGAACAAGGTCTGATGTCGATAATGTACCTGCTATTAAATCGTCGCCTGTGTAAATAAATAGTTGTACCTGACTCGCAAGTCTAGCGCATTTATTATTTAAACAATAATCTCTCAGAGAGTAAACATTATTAATAACTATGGAAATAATTTCGAACACTATATTGTATTATGGCAGAGACACATATAACTTGGTCTGAATAGTAAGGACGATCCCACCAGTAGCGCGGACGCTTACATGAAGTATATAACTCCTATTTATCGGGGTCATAAATAGGTCTCTCTACGTTAATTATGTGTAAGGAGAGGAACATTATTGTGGCATAGAAATGAGAACAACAAACGAATATAGTACTAGAAGGGTGAGGATATTTTGTATGAGCAGCGCCGTTGACACATTCTCTACCGGTGTAATAGCAAGTTTTTCTAACTGAACATTGTTAATAGATATGAATGAGAAAATATATTTTTTATTTCGTATTAAAATAGGGGTTGACAGTTTCCCCTAGATTTGTCGGAATACCCTGAGGTATACATCCCCTGTTAGTAGGTACAGCTTACTGCTATCTCCTTCAGGTAGTGACAAAAAAAGTGAAACATGCTAACTAACACTCATTTGTAACCCATGCTGGTAACCCAGCTCTCCACTCCCATAGGTTAAGTGATTAGGACATATGGAAAATGCAAGAAGGTAAGAACTTGAAAATGTATGAAATGACAAACTACTTTATTATAAAATAATGGAAATTATTTTGTTACAGATTCTAAACTAAAGCAACTATTTTCATTTGTTGAAATTGTTATTTCCAGGTAGTATTCAGTATGCAAAGAATGGTACACTCTGTGGATAGCGTTCAGAATAAAATCCACGAGAAGTTCCTGGATACGGTTTCATCACGTTTGGGAGGAAATATGGTACCTTTATGTGTTTATTTCTCTTAGAGGTAACATAATCATCGCCATAACCGCTGCCAAAATACCCCTTCTTGTTGTAGAGGTCTCCTTTGTAGGACTTGTGCTCCAGATTGCCGTCATGGCCATAAGATCCTTTGCTGCTTCTAGCCACCTCGTTGTAGTTTCCATCGTGGATGTTTGTATGTACGCCTCGCACCCCGTTATCGCCGTATACGTTTTCATTGTTCTTGTAGCTCCGGTGGCCGCCGGAGTTATCAAAGGAATCGTAGTAAGTGGTTTTCTTTCCCGTCTCGTCCTTGTGGTGAAAGTCCTGGAAGCCGGTGGTGCTGTATCCTTTCTGATGTTCACCACCGTTGCTAAGATTCTCTTCTGATTTGCCTAATTGAGGAACAAATGCAAATTTAGAAGTTAAAAACTAATTTTATTGAAGTTCGTGCTAAATAAAACATTTTTATAACTGAAAACTGTCGCCGTTTTCTACCGTTTATCTGACACAAATGATATAATTAAAACAATTCAAAAATGACTTCATTAGATTTAAATATGCGCCACCTTTAACAATAATATAACTATTTAAAAAAATTTCCATCGTTTAACTAAAAGTCAGTATTTTCTTCAAACCTTTGTCAAAATTTTTGCCTTACTATTTTACAACTCTCTTTTATACAAATGAACAAATTGATCTATGAGTGATTTTTTATTTTAATTTTATGAGTTTTTCAATTCTAAAATGCAATATATGTCATATTATAGTGAAATACTATTTTATTTGCAATATTTTAAATCTATATTATGAATTTATCTTGGTTTTTTTATGAGAATAATTATTAAAAAACCCCTGACGTACTAAAAGCAGAGCTGTTTACAATTTTTAATAAAATTTATTTTCAATTTACCTAAGACCGCTTTACAAGTTAACTTTACCTGATTATTACTTTACTACAATTTTTATTTTACCCGGGTCTGGGCCCTCAAAACCCGCCCAACTCTAGTGGCCGCCAACCTCTAGTGAACTGCCTCCGTCTCACACTCGCATCCCTGTTGCGAGTGAAGGAGACGGGATTGATTGACCATGTACCAAGTTAATAGGTTCTTACCTTGGAGAATCAGGAGATGGAGAAATGAAACAGTTCGGTAGTTGTAGTACTAAGAGAAAAATCCTGCAGATCATGCAGGTACCCTGGAGTGTAGGATACCCTTATGCTAAGGGATAAAGAGAGGTACTACCTTACAAAAACCTTGTTAGTTAAGCAATAGCAGGAATGGCATGCACCTATTCTTCTGCTGCCTACTTTAAACTGAAAAAGGATGCAAACCAAAATTAGTACTTCCTTTGGGGTTAAGCTACGACCCTGGGGATGTGCCTCTATATCCCATGGAACATAACTGTGAAGCAGATTGATATTAGTATGTATATTTTCTTTGTTTTTTCGTTTGTTATGGTTAGATCTAGAAGGTTAGTAGGGACAGCTCCTTCGATGTGACGTGAGTGGGGTCGTACCTACCCAGTGAGGTAATGAGTGTAGATCTTTTACAGTTACTAAAATGTCAATAATCCATTTACATACCTTATCTCGTGGATATAACGGGCAATGGAAGAGTTTCGTCAGGCGGTAAAGGATTCGTCTTGTATCTTATTTATTCATTACTGAATTATTTAAATATTAGTAATCCTTGTAGGTGCTGCTATCTTGTGGATATAATAACAGACGGAAGCTTTTCGTCAGTTGGTAAAGGATTCGTCTTGTGTTTTATTTATATATTACTCTATTGTTTAAATATTAATAATCCTTGTAGATGCTGCTATCTCGTGGATATAACAGGAAACGGATGAGTTTCATCAGTTGGTAAAGGATTTGCTTTTGTTTAATTATTTATTACCGTTTTGTGTAAATAATGTTAATCGTTGTACATTCTGCTCTATCGTGGATATAATAAAAGACGGAAGGGTTTCGTCAGTTGGTAAAAGAGTCATTTTGTGTTTTTTTTAATGTAATTATGTATTGTTTAAATATTAGTAATTCTTGTAGTTGCTGCTATGTTGTGGATATAATAAGAAATGGAAGAGTTTCGTCAGGTGCTAAAACATTTGTCTTGTGTTTTGTTGATTAATTACTTTATTGTTTAAATATTCGGTATGAAAAATTTTTAGAACTTATACGTTTTATTTACTAATAATAAAGAAATTAGTATCGCAATTAGAATAATGTGGATTAATACATTCTGGTGTAAATTTCAATGACATTGATTGTGGAACTGAGATAACTACATTATTAGCCTAAATTCCTACATTAGGTTAAGTGGAAACAAATATGCATAACATGATTTCATGTTTATTTAAGAACTCGAGTGAAGTATTAAATCAATGATAAAACTGTTGATAATCTAGTCATTATTTTAATAACACAACGTTTCTTTAACTAGTTTCTTGCTCTTATCAAGTAATAAATATACTAGTATTTTGTAAATGTAAGTTAAAGCAACAAAATGTGATTTTCAGGCTTTATAAGGGGAAAGAACTAAGATAAATATCTTTGATTCTATTGTCAACCGTTTTCTCGTTTATTTATCACATTTTTATGGTAAAATAAATTTTACTGCTTATTGTAGGTGTAGTTAACTGTCACACATTTTCAACTTACGTTACTTGTGTTTGTAGATACTGATGAATTTTTTTTATTTCTTATAAAATCAAGCGTTAAAATCATAAAGCTTAGTCAGTTAATAGAATCAATAAATTGTGGTTTTAGAAGCTTATTAAAGTATGGTTAATAAACATTAAATAAAGCTTTTGGTTATTTTCTTATATAGGATCATGACCTAGTAATATTTAAAATAATTAATGGTTATTAACAGACACAAAATAAAAATATTAGTTGTGGTTATTTTTCACTCATTCAAGTGAGGATTTCTAAACAATTGAAAGGAAAAAGTCAAAATTCTATTTTAAAAAAATCATAGGCCGCGTTTATTTTTAAGAACGGATAGTTCGCTTGACCGTATCCTTTAAAATAACAAAACTAAATAATATACTTTTGTGTTTCAAAAATGTTGATAGTTTGTTACTTTTCAATAATTTTTTATTAAAAATGACGTTGAATTAAATTTTCTTGTAACAATAACGATATGTTGTAACAAAAGCTTTACCCTTAAAATACTGGCTGCCATCTATACTACCAGATATGTTTGTGTATTACAAATTCTGTACAACAAAATATTTTTAAAAATTTAATTAATTTCGTGATAGAACCTAGTAGTTACAATTCCGTGGCGATGGAGTGGGATTCAGAGTTTTTCCAATAACATGTAACTGATTTAACTGAAACTTCTTTTTCGTACATGATTAAAATTAATAATTATTTTTAATGTATTTTTATATGAACATACGAAAACTATAAATTATGCACTGTAAGGCGATAATGGCTTGCTAAGTTTTTAAAATTAAATAATTTTAAAAATACCTTCAATGATTAAATTGCAATGCGTTAAAAACTATAAAAGAGAATAATATTAGCATTAAAACATCAATATGTAGTGAAACATTGCTCGTATCATTAACTTATATTTATTGAAACAATTGATATATTCTGGCATACAATTATTTTGGGAACAAACCGCAGATGTTTTCTTCGTTTTCTTTTATTTCACGTTCGCCAATATAACAGAAGGAAGTAATATTATTTTACCTTACTCATAAAAAAATCATAGGTCTTCTTTACCTTTCTGTCCGTGGTAAGTGTGATGGGCTTTCTCTTGACCATCGCCTCGGTGATTATGGTCAGCGAGAACAGCTCTATAGAAACCGTCGTCTTGGTGACCGTTGTTTTTCTCATCCAGTCCAATATTGTATCCTTCAGCAATCTGTACCACATCCTGTCCCCGACCTTCTGTAGAGTATATTTGCCTTCCATCGTCACCATAGTGTCCAACAGGAATAAAATCGTATCCCGAAGTCAGTGGTGTAACGATACATCCTAGGACAAAGCTCGCAACTGTAGCCACGTTCAACATAGTGTTTATGGTGAAACCTTAAGAACAAGTGATTGAAATACACTAATACACACTTTATATAGCTCTGTTCTATTGTATAAATGAAAAAAAACGTGCTTTCAATGCTTCAATAAGCAAATATTGACTCACTAAACTATTTATATAACGTAACCTTGACAAGGTCGTTGTGCATGTATCTAGTCGTCATTTGTAGCACTAGAGAATAATTTTTTTTTTTCATCAATGGGTTTTATTTCCCAAACCTATAATTAAGTCAAGTAAAGTATGGAAACTTAAAAACTCACTCAGACGTAACGTTTTAGATCGCGCTATGAGGTCTTCGTCGTGAATACCTTAAATGAAAATCCCTTTTTTAGATTAATAAGGTCTTAGCAATCGTTTCTCAAAATTAAATCTTTTTGTAGTTCAACAAGTCATAATTTTACGAAATTCCAAAGTAAACTTTTCCTTCGAGGCTATTCTTCATAGTATTTCTCTTATTTTCAACTACATGGCTAAATATAATAGTACACATTTATCAGTATTAGTCAGTCATTTACTTTCTACTGTTTTTGAAAAAATTATGCAATTTACTATATCCACTTTTTGTTTAATGTAAAACTAACAGAAAACTAATGCTATATAGATTTCTGTTATCAACAATATTACTTTTAAGTTCTGGAATATGAATTTTAGAACTATCAAATGATGCTTACAATATAAATATATTTTATTCCAGCTTCTTTTCCTTCTGTGCCAGCCACAGGTGAACACAACACGGCTATTTGACGTCATTTCTAAATGTTCTACTACTTGGCATCAGTCATCTAAGTAGTGTTTATCTAATTTTCCTTCTTATGTATAGATGTGGCCTAAAAGTGTTACATTTATCACGAAGTTGATTTTTTACAAAGCAGAACGTTTCGGTTACTCGGCGACCTTCTTCGGTGGTTTTCGGCTCGCTACAACTAACATTTAAGTCGTTCGATAAAATTAACCCTTAATTACCTTAACGAAAATACTACTTGATAAGAAAGCTTCTTTAGACGTATCTCATCTCTTTCGGAGAGATAAAAGGTTTTAATTTCTCGTCATAGAAAAATTTAGCATCAAATTGACGATATTCAAACATGGCGCTAAAACTGGGTTAATGTCCGCGAACTACTGTCTTTGTCTTCCCGGTTATTTAAAAGTTATTTTTAAATAAATTTTCAAATGCGATTTTAAGTATTTATTATTTTTATTTAAAAGTTACCTATATTTTATTAAATTTAATGGTAATGCATTATTTCATGCAATACTTTTTTTAATTCTCATTAGCTATTTTTACTATCTATGTTATACATTATTATTGTTATTATTCTATATTATTTATCAGTTTATAAGACTATCAATTAATATTTCAAATAATGCTACTGTAATAAATTTAATATAACTAGAGTCTCGTAGCAGTAGTTACTGCTTTTTATTTATTACAATAAAATTAAATTAAATACACACTGTTAAATACTTTTAATTAGTTTAAATATTATATTTATATTTATTCAAATAGCAATACATTTTGGCAGAGTTACAATAGCTTTTCTTGGTAAACAATGTTTGTTTGTGTATTTATTTTCATCACTGTTTATTGTAGTTTGTCTACTTCGGTTTTTTATTTGAATCTAAATGTCTCTAGGTACTCTTGCTTTACTAAAAGCTACATGTAATTGCCCATGATTGAATACTAGATTTCCCAAATAGATAACAATTTTTCAAAGGTTTGCCCTTGAGCTCCAATTATTTGTATTGCAAAGGTAAGCTTTATTTGTAATTGAGTCTGGATGAATTGAAAAGTCATATTTTCATCTGTTGTTATTAGTTTTCTTCTTGGAATAAATACTGCTTGGCCTTTACTTTGCCAGTAACTTTTACCAAGCATAATGATTATCCCAACATAGCTTCCACAATTAGTCTCACTTGATTTTCCAGTCCAGAAGACATATTCATATTTCTGGTTAACATAACTACAGTCCCAATCTTTATTTTTAAAAAGGCATTCCAGGTGGTGTTATTAATACTAAGCCAACGCTATTCTGGATCACATAATAATGATTATGTAGATGGTTCCTCAAGTTGTGGATACCTTCACCTGCTCCTTCTCCTGCCTTGTAAATATTCCTTAACCTTTTCTCTCTACCAACCTAAATAACAAATTTCTCAATGTTGCAATAAGCTGTCCTTAACCATTATTTCTACTCCACACCATTCCCAAATAATTTAACACAAAATCACAGCCTTCCCCTGTTAGATACATTTCAACATTTTAATTAGACAGAACAGTAAAAATACCCATCTGGAATTTAGGGCTTACTAAATAATAAACCGTCCATAGGGATTTTTCCGATAGAAAATCATTGGATTTATCAAGGCCAGTGAGGCAAGGCTCAGGATATTTTTTGACACGTCTGATATTTTTCACGCCCTCTTTAGCCCTTAAGCTTTAAAATGAATCTGATTAAGCTATGTTATCTTATTCCCTGTTTGTGAAATTTTATGAGGGACCGATTAGCTTCCGGAATTCAATATATATATATATATATATATATATATATATATATATATATATATTAAATATGGGGAATATTTCAAAAAACAAGAATAATTTTAATACAAATATATTTTTTAAAGCTTTTCGCCGATAAAACAGTACCAGCATCTTCAGGAAAAATATTTATGTAACAAAATATTTTTATAAAAATTAAATCAAATGTACTACAAACAACCACATATTTATAAGGTATTGCACTTTTTGTATTTTTTTTCATCAATAACCTTGTAAATAGTTTGGTCCCTTGATCTCACTTGTATCTGTTCAGCAATTAATCTGTCTTTAATTTTATGTTTATAAATTTCTAATGTTCCACATATATACATCTTTAACCCTTTGTTTAATTCTTTTATGAATTTCATATTTATTTATATTAGTTATATATTTAACATTATAGGAAAACATTAAATCAACAATAACTTTGTAAATAATACTAAAGGAAAAATTTGGACAACTTTCACATTCACTGGTACAGTAACGAAATAAACAAAATTAAAAGATTATTTCAAGAAACAAATTTTCAAATTACATACAAAACTAATAATAAATTTAAAAAAAAAATAAATAAGAAAAATAATCAACATAATAGAAATAGTGTATCTTATGTGATATAAAATGGCAAGATTATAATAAATAATATATGTAGGATAAACAAAAAAGAAATTAAAAGAA